>LR738715.1:236685495-236741520 GCA_902687465.1 Secale cereale | reverse complement strand
GACGTCTGAGTAGATTATCGTTGTCCTATCGGTGATTGGTGAATTTCTATGATTGATTTAAATTGCTTGTGGTTATGTTGTTGTCTTTTGGTGCCCATCATATGAGCGCGCGCGTGGATCACACCATAGGGTTAGTTGTATGTTGATAGGACTACGTATTGGAGGGCAAGAGTAACAGAAGCTTCAACCTAGCGTAGAAATTGATGCATACGAGATTGAAGGGGGACCAATATATCTTAATGCTATGGTTGGGTTTTACCTTAATGAACGTTAGTAGTTGCGGATGCTTGCTAATAGTTCCAATCATAAGTGCATAGAATTCCAAGTAAGGGATGACATGCTAGCAGTGGCCTCTCCCACATAAAACTTGGTATCGGTCTAGTAACGTAGTCAATTGCTTAGGGGCAATTTCGCAACTCCTGCCACCACTTTTCCACACTCGCTATACTAACTTTATTGCTTCTTTATCTTAACATCCCATAGTTTATATTTACATGCTCTTTATATTCTTGCAAACCTATCCCAAAACACGTACAAAGTACTTCTAGTTTCATACTTGTTCTAGCTAAAGTAAACGTTAAGCTTGCGTAGAGTTGTATTGGTGGTCGATAGAACTTGAGGGAATATTTGTTCCACCTTTAGCTCCTCATTGGGTTCGACACTCTTACTTATCGAAAGAGGCTACAACTAATCCCCTACACTTGTGGGTTATCAATAGCCCTGAGAAATTTTAGAGTTCAAATTTCCGACCGTTACCGTGCTTTGCGCCAGTTGTCCAAAATATCATACCCATCCAACGGTCATATCATTAAGGGAATTTATGTCTTATCATGTCGGGCTGCTCCGTGGCTATAAATAGCCTCCCCCCTCAACCACTAGTTGATTGGCTGCTCCGAGAGAAAATGGCACTTGTCATTTGGAGCAACCCATCCTCCGAGGACTTTGAGAGAAAATCATAAGTGAGGAAAAGCCCAAAACCCAAACACCTAAACCCCTAAGTGATTGAGCATCACTGAAGAGATTGTTCCTGTGTGGAACCGACGCTTGTTACCTTTTGAGATTGTGCATCTTCGAGAGGCTTAGGCATCAATGGTCTAGAGCATCCAAGAGGAATTGTGGATCGCCAGGTGACCAAGTCTTTGAAGGTTCGGAGGTCACCTTGAAGACTGATACGTCCATTTTGCATCATGCTTTATATTGATTATTATTGCCTTATGGGCGTTATTACACATTATGTCACAATACTTATGCATTTTATCTCTTATTTTACAAGGTTTATATGAAGAGGGAGAATGCCGGCAGCTGGAATTCTGGGCTGGAAAAGGAGCAAATATTGGAGACCTATTCTGCAAAGCTCAAAAAGCCCTGAAACTCCACGAAAGTCACTTTTGGAAAATATAAAAAATATCTGGCGAAAGAAGTACAGGAACGGGGCCACCCACCGTCCACGAGGGTGGGGGCGCGCCCTACCCCGCTGGGGGCGCCCCTGCCTCGTGGGCCACCTGGCAGCCCCACGATGCCCATCTTCTGCTATGAAGTGTTTTAACCTGGAAAAAATCATAAGGAGGCTTTCGGGACGAAGCGCCGCCGTCTCCAGGCGGAACCTTGGCGGAACCAATCTAGGGCTCCGGCGGAGCTGTTTTGCCAGGGAAACTCCCCTCCGGGAGGGGGAAATCGTCACCATCGTCATCACCAACAACTCTACCATCTTGGGGAGGATTATATTCATCAACATCTTCACCAGAACCATCTCCTCTCAAACCCTAGTTCATCTCTTGTATCCAATCTTAGTATCAAAACCTTAGATTGGTACCTGTGGGTTGCTAGTAGTGTTGATTACTCCTTGTAGTTGATGCTAGTTGGTTTATCCGGTGAAAGATTATATTTTCATATCCATTATGCATATTAATACCCCTCTAATTATGAATATGAATATGATTTGTGATTAGTTACGTTTGTTCCTGGGGACATGGGAGAAGTCTTGCTATAAGTAGTCATGTGAATTTGGTATTCGTTCGATATATTGATGTGATGTATGTTGTTTTTCCTCTAGTGGTGTTATGTGAACATCGACTACATGACACTTCACCATTATTTGGGCCTAGAGGAAGGCATTAGGAAGTAATAAGTAGATGATGGGTTGCTAGAGTGACAGAAGCTTAAAACCTAGTTTTTGCGTTGCTTCGTAAGGGGATGATTTGGATCCATATGTTTCATGCTATGGTTAGGTTTACCTTAATACTTCTTTTGTAGTTGTGGATGCTTCCAATAGAGGTTAATCATAAGTGGGATGCTTGTCCAAGTAAGGGCAGCACCCAAGCACCGGTCCACCCACATACCAAATTATCAAAGTAATGAACGCGAATCATATGAGCGTGATGAAAACTAGCTTGACGATAATTCCCATGTGTCCTCGGGAGCTCTTTTCCTCATATAAAAGTTTGTTCAGGCTTGTCCTTTGCTACAAAAAGGATTGGGACATATTGCTGCACCTTATTTACTTTTACTACTTGTTGTTACCAATTACCTTATCACAAAACTATCTGTTACCGATAATTTCAGTGCTTACAGAGAATACCTTACTGAAAACTGTCTATCATTTCCTTCTACTCCTCGTTGGGTTCGACACTCTTACTTATCGAAAGGACTCGATAGACCCCCTACACTTGTGGGTCATCAAGACTCTTTTCTGGTGCCGTTGCCGGGGAGTGAAGCGCCTTTGGTAAGTGGAATTTGGTAAGGAACAATTTATATAGTGTGCTGAAATTTACTGTCACTTGTTACTCTGGAACATAATCCTTTGAGGGGCTTATTCGGGGTATCTTCACCCCAACCAGTAGAGCAAAGAGTTTCTCCTCAACCTACTAAACCTACTGAAAATGTTACTTCGAAATTCCTTCGGGTATGATAGAGAAATTGCTAGCTAATCCCTTTACAGGAGATGGAACATTGCATCCCGATTTGCACCTAATCTATGTGGATGAAGTTTGAGGATTATTTAAGCTTGCAGGTATGCCCGAGGATGTGATCAAGAAGAAGGTCTTCCCTTTACCTTTGAAGGGATATGCATTGATATGGTTTAGTCTATGCTATGATATTGGATCATGGAACTACAACCGGTTGAAATTGGAATTTCATCAGAAGTTCTATCCAATGCACTAGGTTCATCGTGATCATAATTATATATATAAATTTTTGTCCTCGCAAAGGAGAAAGTTTCGCTCAAGCTTGGGGGAGGCTTAAGTCAATGTTATATTCATGCCCCAATCATGAGCTCTTAAGAGAATTGATTATTCAAAAAAGTTATGCTCAACTTTCTCTCAATAATCGCTCCATGCTCGATACTTCTTGCACTGGTTGTTTTATGATGAAGACTATTGAATTCAAATGGGATCTATTGGAAAGAATTAAACGCAACTCCGAAGATTGGGATCTCGACGAAGGTAAGGAGTCAGGTATAACACCTAAGTTTGATTGAGTTAAATCTTTTATGGATACCGATGTTTTCCGTGAATTTAGCACTAAATATGGACTTGACTCTGAGATAGTAGGTTCTTTCTGTGAATCATTTGCTACTCATGTTGATCTCCCTAAGGAAAAGTGGTTTAAATTTCATCCTCCCATTGAAGTAAAAATAGTTGAACCCGTTAAAGTTTAAGAAAAGACTATCACTTATAATCACGATCCTATTGTTCCTATTGCTTACATTGAGAAACCACCATTCCCTGTTAGGATAAAGGATCATTCTAAAGCTTTAACTGTGGTTCGTAAGATTAATACTAGAACACCTACACCCTCTCAGCAAATTAAAGTTGAACCTAGTGTTGCTATGGTTAAGGATCTCTTGGTCGATGATATTGATTGGCATGTTATTTACCTCTGTGATGAAGCTGCTAGAATTGCTAGACCCGATACTAAGAATAAACATAGACCTATTGTAGGCATGCCTGTTATTTCTGTTAATATAGGAGATCATTGCTATCATGGCTTATGTGACATGGGTGCTAATGCTAGTGCAATACCTCATTCCTTATATGAAGAAATTATGCACGATATTGCACCTGTTGAGCTAGAAGGTATTAATGTTACTATTAAGCTCGCCAATAGAGACACTATTTCACCAGTTGGGATTATTAGAGATGTTGAAGTCTTGTGTGGGAAAGTTAAATACCCTACTGATTTTCTTGTTCTTGGTTCCCCGTAAGATTATTTTTGCCCCATTATATTTGGTAAACCCTTCTTGAATACTGTTAATGCTAAGATAGACTGCGAAAAGGATGTTGTTACTATTGGTTTAGGGGATATGTCTCATAATTTTAACTTTGCTAAATTTCGTAGACAACCCCATGATAAAGAATTGCCTAGTAAGGATGAACTTATTGGTCTTCCTTCTATTGTTGTGCCTCCTAACGATCCTTTAGAACAATATTTGCTAGACCATGAAAATGATATGTTTATGAATGAGAGAAGGGAAATAGATGAAATATTCTTTAAACATGGACCTCTATTCAAACACAACTTGCCTGTTGAAATTCTAGGGTATCCTCCTCCACCCAAGGGTGATCCCGTGTTTGAAATCAAACCGTTGCCTGATACTCTTAAGTATGCTTATCTTGATGAAAATAAGATATATCCTGTTATTATTAGTGCTAACCTTCCAGAGTAGGAAGAAGAGAAATTATTGAAAACTCTGAAGAAGCACCGTGCTGCTATTGGATATACTCTGTATGATCTTAAGGGCATTAGTCCTACTCTATGCCAACACAAAATAAAATTGGAGAAGGACGCTAAACCGGTTGTTGATCACCAACGACAGTTAAATCCTAAGATGAAAGAAGTGGTAAGGAAAGAAATACTAAAGCTTCTAGAGGCAGGTATAATTTATCGAGTTGCCGATAGTCAGTGGGTAAGTCATGTCCATTGTGTCCCTAAGAAGGGAGGTATTACTGTTGTTCCTAATGATAAAGATGAATTGATCCCACAAAGAATTGTTACAAGCTATAGAATGGTAATTGATTTCCGCAAATTAAATAAAGCTACTAAGAAGGATCATTACCCTCTACCTTTTATTGATCAAATGCTAGAAAGTTTATCCAAACATACTCGTTTTTGCTTTCTAGATGGCTATTCTGGTTTCTCTCAAATACATGTGTCAAAAGAGGACCAAGAAAAGACCACTTTTACTTGCCCTTTCGATACTTTTGCTTATAGACATATGGCTTTTGGTTTATGTAATGCACCTGCTACCTTTCAAAGATGCATGATGGCTATATTCTCTGATTTATGTGAAAAGATTGTTGAGGTTTTCATGGATGGTTTCTCCGTTTATGGAACTTCTTTTGATGATTGCTTAAGCAACCTTGATCGAGTTTTGCAGAGATGTGAAGAAACTAATCTTGTCTTGAATTGGGAAAAGTGGCACTTTATGGTTAATGAAGGTATTGTCTTGGGGCATAAAATTTCTGAAAAGGTATTGAAGTTGATAAAGCTAAAGTTGATGCTATTGAAAAGATGCTGTGTCCCAAAGACATCAAAGGTATAAGAAGTTTACTTGGTCATGCCGAGTTTTATAGGAGGTTCATTAAGGACTTCTCAAAAATCTCTAGGCCTCTGACTAATCTCTTACAAAAAGATGTTCCTTTTGTTTTTGATGATGATTGTGTAGAAGCATTTGAAATACTTAAGAAAGCTTTGATCTCTGCACCTATTGTCTAGCCGCCTGACTGGA
This sequence comes from Secale cereale, assembly GCA_902687465.1. Lineage (NCBI taxonomy): Eukaryota > Viridiplantae > Streptophyta > Magnoliopsida > Poales > Poaceae > Secale > Secale cereale. The sequence continues at coordinate 236,735,792 of LR738715.1, read as the reverse complement.
ATTTACCCTTTGAAATTATGTGTGATGCTAGTGATTATGCTTTAGGTGTTGTTCTAGGACAAAGAGTTGATAAGAAATTAAATGTTATCCAATATGCTAGTAAAACTCTAGACAGTGCCTAGAGAAATTATGCTACTACTGAAAAGGAATTTTTAGCAGTTGTATTTGTTTGTGATAAGTTCAGACCTTATATTGTTGATTCTAAATTAACTGTTCACATTGATCATGTTGCTATTAAATATCTTATGAAAAAGAAAGATGCTAAACCTAGACTTATTAGATGGGTTCTCCTTCTACAAGAATTTGATTTGCTTATTACTGATAGAAAGGGAGCTGAGAACCCCGTTGCAGACAACTTGTCTAGGTTAGAGAATATTCTTGATGACCAACTACATATTGATGATAGCTTCCCCGATGAACAATTAGCTATCATAAATGCTTCTCGTACTGCTCCATGGTATGCTGATTATGCTAATTACATTGTTGCTAAATTTATACCACCTAGTTTCACATACCAGCAAAAGAAAAAGGTTTTCTATGATTTAAGACATTACTTCTGGGATGACCCACACCTTTATAAAGAAGGAGTAGATGGTATTATTAGACGTTGTGTACCTGAGCATGAACAGGAACAGATCATGCGCAAGTGCCACTCTGAGGCTTATGGAGGACACCACGTTGGAGATAGAACTGCACACAAGGTACTGCAATCTGGTTTTCATTGGCCTACTCTCTTCAAGGATGCCCTTAAGTTTGTTTTGTCTTGTGATGAATGTCAAAGAATCGATAATATTAGTAGACGTCAAGAAATGCCTATGAATTATTCACTTGTTATTGAACCATTTGATGTTTGGGGCTTTGATTATATTGGACCGTTTCCTTCCTCTAATGGGTATACACATATTTTGGTTGCTATTGATTACGTTACTAAGTGGGTAGAAGCTATTCCAACTAGTAGTGCTGATCACAACACTTCTATGAAGATGCTTAGAGAAGTTATTTTTCCGAGGTTTGCAGTCCCTAGATACTTAATGACTCATGGTGGTTTGCACTTTATTCATGGTGCTTTCCGTAAAATGCTTGCTAAGTATGATGTTAATCATATAATAGCATCCCCTTACCATCCACAGTCTAGTGGTCAAGTGGAACTAAGTAACAGAGAGCTGAAATTAATTTTGCAAAAGACTGTTAATAGATCTAGAAATAATTGGTCCAAGAAACTCGATGATGCATTATGGGCCTATAGAACTGCATATAAAAATCCTACGGGTATGTCTCCGTATAAAATGGTTTATGGAAAAGCATGTCACTTACCTCTCGAACTAGAACACAAGGCATATTGGGCTATTAAAGAGCTCAATTATGATTTCAAACTTGCTGGTGAGAAGAGTTTATTTGACGTTAGCTCGCTTGATGAATGGAGAACCCATGCCTACGAAAATGCCAAACTATTTAAATAAAAAGTTAAAAGATGGCATGACAAAAGGATACAAAAGCGTGAGTTTAACATAGGTGATTATGTTTTGCTATACAACTCTCATTTAAGATTTTTTGCAGGAAAACTTCTCTCTAAATGGGAAGGTACTTACGTTATCGAGGAGGTCTATCGATCCAGTGCCATAAAAATCAATAACTTCGAAGGCACAAATCCGAAGGTGGTGAACGGTCAGAGAATCAAACATTATAACTCAGGTTATCCCATAAATGTTGAAACCAATGTTATTGAAACCGTAACCCCGGAGGAATACATAAGGGACACTTTCCAGAATGATTCAGACTCCGAAAAGGAAGAGGTATGTGGTACGGTAAGTAAACCGACTCCAAAACAGTTCTAATGGCAATTTTTCCCCGTTTTGGAATATTAAAAAAATAGGAAAATAAGAAGTAGTCCGAACAGGACACGAGGCGTCCACGAGGGTGGAGGGCGCGCCCTACCCCCCTGGGCGCGCCCCCTACCTCGTGGGCACCTCGTGTGCCTTCCGGACTCTGTTTTCTTGCACGATACTTCTTTTGGTCGATAAAAAAATCATTATATAATCTCCTGAAGGTTTTGACCACCGCACCACGAAAAAATCCTCTGCTTTTGTTTCGAGCTGTGCTTCTGACAGATCCAGATCACCATGACGTCTTCAAGCGCCCCCAAGGACAAGTTTTTCGAGAAGGTCATCAACCCCAACCTCGTGGAGGTGCTGCAACACCCTCAAACCATTGAGGTACGTGAGGGGGTGTTGCACATCCGCGATGTTGAGGGACCGAGGAGGACTGGAAGCGGGGAGACAAGACTCGAAGCAATGGAGCAACAAGTTTTTCAAGTGCCAGGGTATGGTGGAACAAGGACTCAACGCCAACCACATGATGATCACGAAGTTCACCAACAACCACAAGATGGATGCCAAGAACATTAGGGAGGCCATCTTCAAGCTCCATGAGAAAATCGAACACCTCCAAGTCCACATCTATGACCTGCAAAACCAAAACTGTGAGTATGAATATAGATTCAAGAAGATGAGTTTGGCTGCAGATTTGAGGATCCCGGAGACTCGATCATCCTTCTACGATGGTGAGCCCATGCCTTGGAAGATGGACGACAAGCCTACATCATCAACAACCCCATCATCATCACCTCCGAAGAAAGAAACATAATCACATGGGTAATAGCACTCCCCTTGGCAACTGCCAAGCTTGGGGAGGTGCCCCGGTATCGTATCACCATCACACTCCTATCTTTACCATTTTTCTTAGTTTGATCCTTTTGGTTATATCTTGATCTAGTAGAATAAAGTTTAGTATGATCTAGTTGTGAGCTTTGCTTTATGATCCTTCCTTGTATCGAGTCCGTGAGCTATATAATAAAGATTAGTTTTGAGTCAAGGGCTTGATTATCTCACCATGATCATGAGAAAATAAAAAAGGAGTCAAAGAGATCATATTGATCTTATGGAAAGTAATGACTTCACATATAAAGGGTATGATGAATAAAAGTTGTTGAGAGTTGACAAACATAGTTTTGGTCATCGTTGCAATTAATAGGAAGTAATAAAGAAAGAGAGGTTTTCATATACAAATATACTATCTTGGACATCTTTTATGATTGTGAGCACTCACTAAAATATTACATGCTAAAGAGTTGATGTTGGACAAGGAAGACACCGTAATGGGTTATGTCTTCTTATATCTGAAATAAAGTATATTGCCATGGACCATCAAACATGTTGAGCTTGCCTTTCCCCCTCATGCTAGCCAAACTCCTTGCACCAAGTAGAGATACTACTTGTGCTTCCAAATATCCTTGAACCCAGTTTTGCCATGAGAGTCCACCATATCTACCTATGGATTGAGTAAGATCCTTCAAGTAAGTTGTCATTGTTGCAACTCTCTAAATATGTATGATCTATTAGTGTGGAGAAAATAAGCTTTATATGATCTTCTGATATGGAAGCAATAAAAGTGACGGACTACATAATAAAGGTCCACGTCACAACTGGCAATATAAAGTGACGTTCTTTTGCGCTAAGATTTTGTACGTCCAACCATAAAAGCACATGACAACCTCTGCTTCCCTCTGCGAAGGGCCTATCTATTGTTCTTACCTTATAAGAGTCATGGTGATCTTCACCTTTACTTCTTACATTTTATCCTTAGGCAAGCACATTGTGTTGGAAAGATCCTGACATATATACCCAATTGGATGTAAGCTATCATGATCTATTATTGTTGACATTACCCTTGAGGTAAAAGGTTGGCAGGCAACACTATAAGCCTCTATCTTTCTCCGTGTCCGATTAAAACTCCATACCCATAAGTATTGCGTGAGTGTTAGCTAAATGATAGTTGAAGTATGTGGACTTGCTGAAAAGCTCTTATATTGTCTCTTTCCGATGTTATGATAAATTGCAATTGCTTCAATGACCGAGATCATAGTTTGTTAGTTTTCAATGAAGTTTCTGATTCATACTTGACATTGTGAATAGATTGTTACTTAGCATAAGAAATCATATGACAATATATATATGTTGCTGTTATAAGAATAATCATGATGCCCTCATGTCCGTATTTTATTTTATCGACATCTTTTTCGATATCGGCTTCCGATTGAGGACAAGTGAGGTCTAAGCTTGGGGGATTTGATACGTCCATTTTGCATCATGCTTTTATTTTAATGTTTATTGCATTATGGGCTGTTATTACACATTATATCACAATACTTATGCCTTTTCTCTCTTATTTTACAAGGTTTATATGAAGAGGGAGAATGCCGGCAGCTGGAATTCTGGGCTGGAAAAGGAGCAAATATTGGAAACCTATTCTGCACAGCTCAAAAAGCCCTGAAACTCCACGAAAGTCAACTTTTGGAAAATATAAAAAATATCTCGCGAAAGAAGTACAGGAGGGGGGCCACCCACCGTCCACGAGGGTGGGGGGCGCGCCCTACCCCCCTGGGCGCGCCTCCTGCCTCGTGGTCCACCTGGCAGCCCCCCGATGCCCATCTTCTGCTATATGAAGTGTTTTGACCTAGGAAAAATCATAAGAAGGCTTTCCGGACGAAGCGCCGCCGTCTTGAGGCCGAACCTTGGCGGAACCAATCTAGGACCCCAGCGGAGCTGTTCTGTCGGGGAAACTTCCCTCCGGGAGGGGGAAATTGTCACCATCGTCATCACCAACAACTCTCCCATCTTGGGGAGGGTTATCTTCATCAACATCTTCACCAGCACCATCTCCTCTCAAACCCTAGTTCATCTCTTGTATCTAATCTTAGTATCAAAACCTCAGATTGGTACCTGTGGGTTGCTAGTAGTGTTGATTACTCCATGTAGTTGATGCTAGTTGGTTTATCTGGTGAAAGATCATATGTTCAAATCCATTATGCATATTAATACACCTCTGATTATGAACACGAATATGATTTGTGAGTAGTTACGTTTGTTCCCGAGGACATGGGAGAAGTCTTGCTATAAGTAGTCATGTGAATTTGGTATTCGTTCGATATTTTGATGAGATGTTGTCTTTCCTCTAGTGGTGTTATGTGAACGTCGACTACATGACACTTCACCATTGTTTGGGCCTAGAGGAAGGCATTGGGAAGTAATAAGTCGATGATGGGTTGCTAGAGTGACAGAAGCTTAAACCCTAGTTTATGCGTTGCTTCGTAAGGGGCTGATTTGGATCCATATGTTTCATGCTATGGTTAGGTTTACCTTAATACTTCTTTTGTAGTTGCGGATGCTTGCAATAGAGGTTAATCATAAGTGGGATGCTTGTCCAAGTAAGGGTAGCACGCAAGAACTTGTCCACCCACATACCAAATTATCAAAGTAACCAACGCGAATCATATGAGCGTGATGAAAACTAGCTTGACGATAATTCCCATGTGTCCTCGGGAGCGCTTTTCCTTATATAAAAGTTTGTCCAGGCTTGTCCTTTGCTACAAAAAGGATTGGGCCATATTGCTGTACCTTATTTACTTTTACTAGTTGTTACTTGTTACCAATTACCTTATCACAAAACTATCTGTTACCGATAATTTCAGTGCTTGTAGAGAATACCTTACTGAAAACTGCCTATCATTTCCTTCTGCTCCTCATTGGGTTCGACACTCTTACTTATCGAAAGGACTACAATAGATCCCCTACACTTGTGGGTCATCAAAGACTTACCACGAGTGAGTGGGCGAGGTCAGCGTGATCTTAGCTCAAGGGGAATACGGTAAGGACTGTGTGTCCTGGGACTTTGTCTCCTTTGGTTTAAATACCAAGCCGCCTGAGGGAGTCCTGGATATGGGGGTCCACGAGTTTCCGGTCTAACAAAGCTGGGATGGACAGATGGGCCGTGAAGATGGAGATAAACTGGCATCCCCCGTGACCGGTTAGGACTCATGTGTATGTAGAAAGGCAAGATAGATGTTCGGGTGTAATGATTCCTTTCTTTCCAAGTAATCTTTGTAACCCTAGGCCTCCTCCAGTGGATATATAAACCGAAGGGTCTAGTCTGTAGAGGGTAGCAGAATCACAATTGCATATTCTAGACTCCTAGGCTTTTAGCCATTACGATCTTGAGGTAGATCAACTATTGTAACCCTATATTCATCAAGATCAATCAAGAAGGAAGTAGGGTATTACCGCGATCGAGAGGGCCTGAACCTGGGTAAACATCGTGTCCCCAGTCTCATGTTACCACCGATCCTTAGACGCACAGCTTGGGCACCCCTACCCAAGATCTGCTGGTTTTGACACCGACAGTGGTGCTTTCATTGAGAGCTCTGCTGTGTGCTCGCGAGAAGCGACCGATGGCTCGTCTCACCATCAACGATGACATCACCCTCGGAAAAAACCTAGCTTTGGGCTAGATCCTCCAGCTCGACGGGTTCGCTGTATGCGCCTGCGTGGCCGCTAGGCCGACCGCACCCTCGGAAAAAACCTAGCTTTGGGCACGAACCACGGACACAACATTGGGTCGGGACTCAAGTTTATCCACACCCACCCACCACAGTACATGCTCTCCAAGTAACTCCGGACTTCCGGACATACGTGATCTCCTGTACGTACAACAGCAACCCCAAGAGATGGTTCATCACTTGTGGGCCAGATTTCTGCTAGTTAAAAACAAGATTAAGTACTGCTGCGACGATGACGCGGTTCCCATATTTCACCGCAGTTGCATGAACGAGGGAGTCTTGAACACCCTCAACCGCCGTCGAATACAGAGTTTTACGGAATTATCGCATTTAGTATGAAAGTACTGCGCTATGGAAAGTACGTGGAAGGCCCAGAATAAACATCTGGAGCAGTCCATCTTTGGACAATATGCCGCTAAAGAAAAACGGACATACCCTGGCAGGGCATCCAATATCATGCCCATTGGCAAGAAAAACAGACCTTTCACAGGACACATGTCCATTCTGGATGAACTCTTAGATAAGCCTTGCCGAATACATGTCGCCCCGGACATTACCCCAACCCATAGCCTTAGAGTGTGTTGGGTACTCCGGCAGGTAGCGAAAAGGGGTGAAGCAATCCTCGCCACCACAACTTCAGGGGAGAACAACTTTGACGTCCTTACTGTCTTCGAGACATTCTCCTCAAAAAAACGATGCAAGAGAGCACATCACGAACTTGCCAATGTTTGTCAAATAAGTACTGCAAGCCCATGGAGCGACGCGACAATCACTTTTTCTGCAGACGACAAACCACGAGTCTGGCCGGTCCGAGCCACAACCGCTCTCGTACTAAACCCAATAGTAGACAACTTTCACCTTACTAAAGTACTCATGGACGGCGGCAGCGGACTCAACCTCATATACGAGGACACGCTTGCAAAAATGCAGGTTGATAAATCCCGCATTGAACAAAGTAATACAACCTTCAAAGGAATTATTCCCAGCCGGGAAGCCCGGTGTTCGGGAAGCATTAAGTTCGACGTAGTATTCGGTACACCCGAGAACTACAGGTCGGAGGAACTGCTCTTCCACATTGTCCCCTTCAACAGCGGATACCACGCCCTTCTAGGGCGGGACACTTTCTCACGCTTTCAGGCCATACCCCATTACGGGTACATGAAGCTTAAAATGCCAGGGCCCAATGGAATAATCACAGTAGCAAGTGATCCGGACAGAGCACTCCATGCCGAAAACAAAACCGCATCTTAGCCCTAAAGGCACTATCCGAAGCCCTCACGGCCGAAGAGTCAACCACCTTACGATCTACGGTGGACAAGGATGACATAGCCCTTGACAAAAGATCGAAATCTACCTCCTTCGAGCCAGTAGAGGAAATTATCAAATTTCAAGTGCATCCGACGGACCCCAACAAGACGGCATCCATTGGGGCATAGTTGGACCCAACGGCAGACAACGCCTTGTGCGCCTTCTTCCGTGAAAGCTGGGACATATTTTCCTAGCATCCTTCAGACATGCCAGGAATCCCACCCAAGCTGGCCGAACACATCCTTAACATCATCAAAGGGTTCAAGCCAGTCAACCAGTCACTACGACGATTTTCCGAACCCAAAAGACAAGCAATGGGGGAAGAGCTGGCCAAGTTACTGGAAGCCGGATTCATAAGGGAAATTAAACATCCGGACTAGCTAGCCAACTTAGTCATGGTACCAAAGAAGGATAAATCCTGGCGGCTTTGTGTCAACTTTACGGACTTAAACAAGGCTTTCCGTAAGGATCCTTTTCCACTGCCCCTCGTTGATCAAATTATCGATGCAACCGCAGGACATGACTCGTTGTGTTTCCTCGATGCTTACTCTGGATACCATCAGATAAAAATGAAGGAATCCGACCAGGCAGCGATGACGGTTATCACTCCGTACGGGTCCTTTCGCTTCAACACTATGCCCATTGGGCTCGAAAACGCCGGTGCTACATATCAACACATGATTCAAACATGCTTAGAGAAACAAATTGGCAAGACAGTGGAGGCATACATTGACGATGTAGTCATCAAGACCAAACACGTTGAAATGTTGGTGGATGATCTCTGCCTCACGTTCGACAACCTTCGAACATATGACATATGGCTCAATCCGGAAAAATGTGTCATCGGCGTTCCGACCGAAAAGCTACTAGGGTTCATCGTATCCCATAGAGGAATTGAGGCAAACCCAGCTAAAATTCGGGCCCTGTCACAGCTGACTACACCAACCGACCTAAAACAAGTCCAAAAGCTAGCAGGTTGTGTGGCGGCCTTAAGCCGCTTTATCTCTAGATTGGGAGAAAAAGCATTACCACTCTATAGACTGTTGAGGCGCATAGACAACTTCGAATGGAAGGATGCGGCCACGGCCGGATTGGAGGAGATAAAAACCCTATTAGCGGGCAACCCAATCCTAGCCGCTCCAGGTGTTGGCGAGCCAATGCTGCTTTTTATCTCAGCCACTCACCAGGTAGTGAGTGCGGTACTCGTCGTCGAACGAGAGGAAGAGGGACATAAATTCCCCATCCAAAAACCAGTATACTATGTATCAGAGTTTCTCACACTATGTAAATCACGATACCCCCACTATCAGAAAGTTGCCTATGCGGTGTTCATGGCATCTCGGAAGCTCCGACACTACTTTCAAGAGTGTTCGATGACAGTGGCATCTGAAGTACCACTCAATGATATCAGAAACAATAAAGATGCCACATGACACATAGCCAAATGGGCCATCGAGCTCTTGCCGTTCGAAATAACATACAAACCACGCCGGACTATTAAATCTCAGGTGTTGGCCGACTTTGTCGCAGAATGGACTGAAGCCGAACTCCCTAAAGAGTGCGGAGCATACTCCCACTGGACCATGTATTTCGACGGCTCCAAAATGCTAGCCGGATTGGGAGCCGGCGTCATCTTGATATCTCCAATAGGGGATACAGTCCATTACGTACTACAAATCATGTATACGGACTCAAACAATGCGGCCGAATATGAGGCACTACTGCACGGTCTCCGCATGGCCATATCAATGGGCATACAACGCCTCGAGGTGTGCGGAGACTCAAACCTCGCAATATCTCAGGTAAACAGAGAATTGGACGCGAAGGATTCAAATATGACAGCTTATCGAAACGCCATACTAAAAATGTCGACTCCTTTTGAGGGGCTGGAATTTCACCATGTAGCTCGGGACAGTAACCAGGCATCGGATATACTCGCTCGTATGGGCACTAAATGCGACCCGGTCCCGCCTAACACCTTTGTAGAAAGGATGTTCAAGCCATGAGTGACATGGAAGGACGAGAGCAAAGATGCTAATGCAGACCCGAAAATGCCCCCACCAGCCGAACTCAATACAGATGTCATCAGGGATTCAGTCATGGAAATAACATCCTCGGCTCATGAGATCATGGCTGTCATAGCCCCCTGGACCGAACACTTCCTGGCCTAACTTAATAGGCAGGAAGTCCCCGATGACCACAAGGAGGCTCGTCGCATAATTCGGCGTTCTAAAGCCTAGAAAGTTCACGAAGGTGAATTATACAAGAACAGTGTTGGGGAATGTAGTATTTCAAAAAAATTCCTACGATCACGCAAGATTTATGTACTAGATGCATAGCAACGAGAGGGGAGAGTGTGTCTACGTACCCTCGTAGACCGGGAGCGGAAGCGTCTAGTGACGCGGTTGATGTAGTCAAACTTCTTCGCGATCCAACCGATCAAGCACCGAACGTACGGAGCCTCCGCGTTCAGCACACGTTCAGCTTGATGATGTCCCACGAGCTCTTGATCTAGTAGAGCCTCACGGGAGAGTTTCGTCAGCACGACGGCGTGGTGATGGAGATGATGAAGCTACCGGCGCAGGGCTTCGCCTAAGCACTGCAATGATATGACCGAGGTGTGTTTCTATGGAGAGGGTGACCGCACACGGTTGGGAGAGATCAACTAATCAACTTGTGTATCTATGGGGTGCCTCTACCCCCGTATATAAAGGAGGAGGGGAGGGGTGGGGCCGACCCTCTCTACGGCGCGCCCTAGGGAGTCCTACTCCCACCGGGAGTAGGATTTCACCCCTTTCCCTAGTAGGAGTAGGAGAAGAAGGAAGGAGGAGAAGGAGAAGAAGGAAAGGGGGGCCGGCCCCCTTCCCAATTCAGATTGGGCCGGTGGGGGGCGCGCCCCCACCTTGGCCGCCTCCTCTCCCTTTCCCCTATGGCTCATTAAGGCCCATTAATTCCCCGGGGGGTTCCGGTAACCCCTCGGTACTCCGGTATATGCCCAAAACCTCCCGGAACCCTTTCAGTGTCCAAACATAGTCGTCCAATATATCGATCTTTATGTCTTGGACATTCCGAGACTCCTCGTCATGTCCGTGATCTCATCCGGGACTCCGAACTACCTTCGGTACATCAAAACTCATAAACTCATAATACCAATCGTCATCAAACGTTAAGCGTGCGGACCCTACGGGTTCGAGAACTATGTAGACATGACCGAGACTCATCTCCGGCCAATAACCAATAGCGGAAACTGGATGCTCATATTGGCTCCTACATATTCTATGAAGATCTTTATCGGTCAAACCGCATAACAACATACTTTGTTCCTTTTGTCATCGGTATGTTACTTGCCCGAGATTTGATCGTCGGTATCTCAATACCTAGTTCAATATCGTTACCGGCAAGTCTCTTTACTCGTTCCGTAATACATCATGTCGTGACTAACTCATTAGTCCTATGCTTGCAAGGCTTATTATGATGTGTATTACCGAGAGGGCCCAGAGATACCTCTCCGACATTCGGAGTGACAAATCCTATTCTTGATCTATGCTAACTCCGCGAACACTTTCGGAGACACCTGTAGAGCATCTTTATAATCACCCAGTTATGTTGTGACGTTTGATAGCACACAAGGTGTTCCTCCGGTATACGGGAGTTGCATAATCTCATAGTCATAGGAACATGTATAAGTCATGAAGAAAGCAATAGTGGTAAAACTAAACGATCATAGTGCTAAGCTAACGGATGGGTCTTGTCCATCACATCATTCTCCTAATGATGTGATCCCGTTGATCAAATGACAACTCATGTCTATGGTTAGGAAACATAACCATCTTTGATCAATGAGCTAGTCTAGTAGAGGCATACTAGGGACACTTTGTTTTGTCTATGTATTCACACATGTACTAAGTTTCCGGTTAATACAATTCTAGCACGAATAATAAACATTTATCATGATATAAGGAAATAAATAATAACTTTATTATTGCCTCTAGGTCATATTTCCTCCAGTCTCCCACTTGCACTAGAGTCAGTAATCTAGTTCACATCGCCATGTGATTTAATACCGATAGTTCACATCGTATGTGAATAACACCCATAGTTCACATCGCCATGTGACCAACACCCAAAGGGTTTACTAGAGTCAATAATCTAGTTCACATCGCTATGTGATTAACACCCAAGAGTAATAAGGTGTGATCATGTTTTGCTTGTGAGAAGTTTAGTCAACGGGTGTGTCACATTCAGATCCGTATGTATATCGCAAATTTCTTTGTCTACAATGCTCTGCATGGAGCTACTCTAGCTTATTCCTCCCACTTCCAATATGCATCCAGATTGATAATTAGAGTCATCTGGATTAGTGTAAAGCTTGCATCAGTGTAAATCTTTACAATGAACTCTTTATCACCTCCATAATCGAGAAACATTTCCTTAGTCATCAGTAACTAGGGATAATTTTGACCGCCGTCGAGTGATCTACTCCTGGATCACTTTTGTACCTCCTTGCCAAACTCATGGTAAGGTACACAACAGGTTTGGTACACAACATGGCATACTTTATAGAACCTATGGCTGAGGAATAGGGAATGACGTTTATTCTTTCTCTATCTTCTGCTGAGGCCGGGTTTTGAGTCTTACTCAACTTCATACCTTATAACTCAGACAAGAATGCCTTCTCTGACTGATCTATTTTGAACTACTTCAAAAACTTGTCAAGGTATGTACTTATTGAAAAAACTTATCAAGTGTCTCGATCTATCTCTATAGATCCTGATGCTCAATATGTAAGCAGCTTCACCGAGGTCTTTCTTTGAAAAAAATCCTTTCAAACACTCCTTTATGCTTTCCAGAAAATTCTACATCATTTCCGATCGACAATATGTCATTCACATATACTTATCAGAAAGGATGTAGTGCTCCCACTCACTTTCTTGTAAATACAGGCTTCAGCACAAGTCTGTATAAAACCATATGCTTTGATCACCTCATCAAAGCGTATATTCCAACTCCGAGATGCTTGCACCAGTCCATAGATGGATCGCTGGAGCTTGCACACTTTGTTAGCACCTTTAGGATCGACAAAACCTTCTAGTTGCATCATATACAAGTCCTCTTTGAGATATCCATTCAGGAATGCAGTTTTGACATCCATTTGCCAGATTTCATAATCATAAAATGCGGCAATTGCTAACATGATTCGGACAGACTTAAGCATCGCTACGGGTGAGAAAGTCTCATTGTAGTCAACTCCTTTGAACTTGTCGAAAACTTTTCGCAACAAGTCGAGCTTTGTAGACAGTAACATTACCGTCGGCGTCGGTCTTCCTCTTGAAGATCCATTTATTTTCAATTGCTTGCCGATCATCGGGCAAGTCAACCAAAGTCCACACTTTGTTCTCATACATGGATCCCATCTCAGATTTCATGACCTCAAGCCATTTTGCGGAATCTGGGCTCATCATCGCTTCCTCATAGTTTGTAGGTGCATCATGGTCTGGTAACATGACTTCCATAACCTGGGTTGTTGTACCACTCTGGTGCGGAACGTACTCTGGTTGATCTATGAAGTTCAGCAGTAACTTGATCCGAAGTTTCATGATCATCATCATTAGCTTCCTCACTAATTTGTGTAGGAATCACTGGAACTAGTTTTTGTGACGACTACTTTCCAATTTGGGAGAAGGTACAATTACCTCATCAAGTTCCACTTTCCTCCCACTCACTTCTTTCGAGAGAAACTCCTACCCTAGAAAGGATCCATTCTTAGCAGTCAATATCTAGCCTTCAGATCTATGATAGAAGGTGTACCCAACAGTCTCCTTTGGGTATCCTATGAAGACACATTTCTCCGACTTGGCTTCGAGCTTATCAGGTTGAAGCTTTTTCACATAAGCATCGTAGCCCCAAACTTCAGGAAACGACAACTTTGGTTTCTTGCCAAACCATAGTTCATAAGGCGTCGTCTCAACGGATTTAGATGGTGCCCTATTTAACGTGAATGCAGCTGTCTCTAAAGCATAACCCCAAAATGATAGTGGTAAATCAGTAAGAGACATCATAGACAGCACCATATCTAATAAAGTACGGTTACGATGTTCGGATAGACCATTACCCTGTGGTGTTCCGGCTGGCGTGAGTTGTGAAACTATTCCACATTGTTTCAAATGAAGACCAAACTCGTAACTCAAATATTTGCCTCCACGATCAGATTGTAGAAACTTTATTTTCTTGTTACAATGATTCTCTACTTCACTCTGAAATTGTTTGAACTTTTCAAATGTTTCTACTTGTGTTTCATCAAGTAGATATACCCATATCTGCTCAAATCATCAGTGAAGGTCAGAAAAATAATGATACTCGCCGCGAGCCTCAACACTCATCGGTCCACATCCACCAGTATGTATGATTTCCAATAAATCAGTTGCTCGCTCCATTGTTCCAGAGAACGGAGTTTTAGTCATCTAGCCCATGAGGCATGGTTCGCAAGCACCAAGTGATTCATAATCAAGTGATTCCAAAAGTCCATCAATATGGAGTTTCTTCATGCGCTTTACACCAATATGACCTAAACGGCACTGCCAAAAATAAATTGCACTATAATTATTAACCTCGCATCTTTTGGCTTCAATATTATGAATATGTGTATCACTACGATCGAGATCCAACAAACTATTTTCATTGGGTGTATGACCATCGAAGTCTTTATTCATGTAAACAGAATAACAATTATTCTATCACTTTAAATGAATAACCGTATTGCAACAAACATGATCAAATCATATTCATGCTCAACGCAAACGCAAAATAACATTTATTTAGGTTCTACACTAATCCCGAAAGTATAAGGAGTGTGCGATGATGATCATATCAATCTTGGAACCACTTCCAAAACACATCGTCACTTCACCTTTAACTAGTCTCTGTTCATTCTGCAACTCTTGTTTCGAGTTACTAATTTTAGCAACTGAACCGTCAAATACCGAGGGGTTGTTATGAACACTAGTAAAGTACACATCAATAATCCGTATATCAAATATACCTTTGTTTAGTTTGCCATCCTTCTTATCCGCCAAGTATCTAGGGCAGTTCCACTTCCAGTGATCATTTCCTTTGCAGTAGAAGCACTTAGTTTCAGGCTTGAATTTAGCTTTGGGTTTCTTCACGGGAGTGACAACTTTCTTGTCATTCTTCTTGAAGTTCCCCTTCTATCCCTTTGCCCTTTACTTGAAACAAGTGGTCTCGTTAACCATCAACACTTGATGCTCTTTCTTGATTTCTACCTTCGCCGATTGCCGCATCGCGAAGAGCTCAGGAATTACTTTCGTCATCCCTTGCATATTATAGTTCATCATGAAGTTCTACTAACTTGGTGATAGTGACTAGAGAATTTTGTCAATTACTATCTTATCTGGAAGATTAACTCCCACTTGATTCAAGCAATTGTAGTACCCAGACAATCTAAGCACATGCTCACTAGTTGAGCTATTCTCCTCCATCCTGTAGGCAATGTACTGTCAGAGGTCTTATACCTCTTGACACGGGCATGACTATGAAATACTAATTTCAACTCCTGGAACATCTCATATGCTCCGTGGCATTCAAAACGTTTTTGAAGTCCCGGTTCTAAGCCGTAAAGCATGGTGCACTAAACTATCAAGTAGTCATCATACCGAGCTTTTGTCAAAATGTTCATAACGTCTGCTTCTGCTCCTGCAATAGGTCTGTCACCTAGCGGTGCATCAAGGACATAATTCTTCTGTGCAGCAATGAGGAAAATCCTCAGATCACGGAACAAGTCCGCATCATTGCTACTAACATCTTTCAACTTAGTTTTCTCTAGGAACATATAAAAACAAACGGGGAGCTATATCGCGAACTATTGATCTACAACATAGATATGCTAATATTACCAGGACTAAGTTCATGATAAATTAAAGTTCAGTTAATCAAATTACTTAAGAACTCCCACTTAGACATACATCTCTCTAATCATCTAATTGATCACGTGATTCATATCAACTAAACCATGTTCGATCATCGCGTGAGATGGAGTAGTTTTGAATGGTGAACATCTTATGTTGATCATATCTACTATATGATTCACACTCGACCTTTCGGTCTCCAGTGTTCCGAGGCCATATCTGCATATGCTAGGCTCGTCAAGTATAACCCGAGTATTCTGCGTGTGCAAAACTGGCTTACACCCGTTGTATGTGAACGTAGAGCTTATCACACCCGATCATCACGTGGTGTCTCGGCACGATGAACTTTCGCGACGTTTCATACTCAGGGAGAACACTTATACCTTGAAATTTAGTGAGAGATCATCTTATAATGCTACCGTCGATCTAAGCAAAATAAGATGCATAAAAGATAAACATCACGTGCAATCAATGTAAGTGATATGATATGGCCATCATCATCTTGTGCCTTTGATCTCCATCTCCAAGGCACCGTCATGATCACCATCGTCACCGGCGTGACACCTTGATCTCCATCGTAGCATCGTTGTCGTCTCGCTAACTATTGCTTCCACGACTATCGCTACCGCTTAGTGATAAAGTAAAGCAAATTACATGGCGACTGTATTTCATATAACAAAGCGACAACCATATGGCTCATGCCAGTTGCCGATAACTTCACAAAACATGATCATCTCATACAATAACGTATAAATCATCATGTCTTGACCATATCACATCACAACATGCCCTAAAAAAACAAGTTAGACGTCCTCTACTTTGTTGTTGCAAGTTTTACGTGGCTGCTACGGGCTTAGCAAGAACCGTTCTTACCTATGCATACAAAACCACAACGATTTTTCATCAAGTATGTGATGTTTTAACCTTCACAAGGACCGGGCGTAGCCACACTCGATCCAGCTAAAGTGAGAGAGACAGACACCCGCCAATCAACTTTAAGCAACAAGTGCTCTCACGTAAGCGTACACATAATGTCGGTCCGGACCGCTTCATCTCACAATACCGCCGAACCAAAGTATGACATGCTGGTAAGCAGTATGACTATTATCGCCCACAACTCATTGTGTTCTACTCGTGCATATCATCTACGCATAGACCTGGCTCATGATGCCACCGTTGGGGAACGTAGTATTTCAAAAAAATCCTACGATCACGCAAGATTTATCTACTAGATGCATAGCAACGAGAGGGGAGAGTGTGTCTACGTACCCTCGTAGACCGGGAGCGGAAGCGTCTAGTGACGCGATTGATGTAGTCGAACTTCTTCGCGATCCAACCGATCTAGCACCGAACGTACGGAGCCTCCGCCTTCAGCACACGTTCAGCTTGATGACGTCCAACGAGCTCTCGATCCAGTAGAGCCTCATAGGAGAGTTTCGTCAGCACGACGGCGTGGTGACGGAGATGATGAAGCTACCGGCGCAGGGCTTTGCCTAAGCACTGCAACGATATGACCGAGGTGTGTTTCTGTGGAGAGGGGCACCGCACATGGTTGGGAGAGATCAACTGATCAACTTGTGTATCTATGGGGTGCATCTACCCCCGTATATAAAGGAGGAGGGGAGGGGAGGGGCCGGCCCTCTGTATGGCGCGCCCTAGGGAGTCCTACTCCCACCGGGAGTAGGATTCCCCCCTTTCCCTAGTAGGAGTAGGAGAAGAAGGAGAAGAATGAAAGGGGGCCCGGCCCCCTTCCCAATTCGGATTGGGCTGGTGGGGGCGCGCCCCCACCTTGGCCGCCTCCTCTCCCTTTCCCCTATGGCCCATTAAGGCCCATTAACTCCCCGGGGGGTTCCGGTAACCCCTCGGTACTCCGATATATGCCCGAAACCTCCCGGAACCCTTCCGGTATCCAAACATAGTCGTCCAATATATCAATCTTTATGTCTCGGACATTCCGAGACTCCTCATCATGTCCGTGATCTCATCTGGGACTCCAAACTACCTTCGGTACATCAAAACTCATAAACTCATAATATCGATCGTCATCAAACGTTAAGCGTGCGAACCCTACGGGTTCGAGAACTATGTAGACATGACCGAGACTCATCTCCGGCCAATAACCAATAGCGGAACCTGGATGCTCATATTGGCTCCTGCATATTCTACGAAGATCTTTATCGGTCAAACCGCATAACAACATACTTTGTTCCTTTTGTCATCGGTATGTTACTTGCCCGAGATTCGATCGTCGGTATCTTACTACCTAGTTCAATCTTGTTACCGACAAGTCTCTTTACTCGTTCCGTAATACATCATCTCGTGACTAACTCATTAGTCCTATGCTTGCAAGGCTTATTATGATGTGTATTACCGAGAGGGCCCAGAGATACCTCTCCGACATTCGGAGTGACAAATCCTATTCTTGATCTATGCCAACACCACAAACACTTTCGGAGACACCTGTAGAGCATCTTTATAATCACCCAGTTACGTTGTGACATTTGAAAGCACACAAGGTGTTCCTCCGGTATACGGGAGTTGCATAATCTCATAGTCATAGGAACATGTATAAGTCATGAAGAAAGCAATAGCAGTAAAACTAAACGATCATAGTGCTAAGCTAACGGATGGGTCTTGTCCATCACATCATTCTCCTAATGATGTGATCCCGTTGATCAAATGACAACTCATGTCTATGGTTAGGAAACATAACCATCTTTGATCAATGAGCTAGTCTAGTAGAGGCATACTAGGGACACTCTGCTTTGTCTATGTATTCACACATGTACTAAGTTTCCGGTTAATACAATTCTAGCTTGAATAATAAACATTTATCATGATATAAGGAAATAAATAATAACTTTATTATTTCCTCTAGGGCATATTTCCTTCAAAAAGCACTACTGGTGTTCTCCAAAGGTGCATCTCGGAAGAGGAGGGATGGCAACTTCTAGCCAAAATACACACTGGCATGGGCAGCCATCACGCCGTAGCTCGGGCTCTCATAAGCAAGGCTTCCTGAACTTGCTTCTTCTCGCCAACTGCCTGAGCAGATGCTCAAACCCTAGTCCAACATTGTGTTGGATGCCAACTTTTCGCAAATCAAAGTCACATGCCTCTCACCGCTCTAAGAATCAACCCTATTACTTGGCCCTTTGCGGCCTGGGGGCTGGATATGGTCGGACCTCTTAAAGGGGGAAGCCACAAAAAGAAATATTTGCTGGTCATGGTGGATAAATTCACTAAATGGATTGAAGCCAAACCAGTCAGAACAGCTGAGGCAGGGCCAATGATAGATTTTATATCCACTGTAGTACACCATTATGGTGTCTCGCACAGTATTATCACAAATAACGGCTCCAACTTCACATCTGATGAGGTGAAAAACTGGTGCGCCAAGTTAGGCATTAAACTTGATTACGCCTCCGTGTACCACCCTCAAACAAATGGTCAAGTCGAAAGGGCCAATGGCTTGATAATGAGTGGCATTAAACCCCGACTGGTGCACTCCCTGCGGAAGTCAGGTAAACACTGGGTTGAGGAGCTCGACTCTGTACTCTGGGGTAGGGATGGAAAAAAGCTCGAAGCTCGCGAGCTAAACGAGTAGCTCGTGACCCGGCTCGAATCGACTCGAACTCGAAGAATAACGAGTCGAGCCAAGCTTTAGTTTAAGATCATTTATAGAACGAGTTAAATGAGCGGATCTCACGAGTACTCGTGTAACTCGTTAGGATAGGTACAAAAGATCAGCCACTCCCAATCCAAAAAAGACCAGCCGCTCAGCACCCTGCGTCCCAGGCACACAATACAAGTCCGAGCTATTGAAGGCCCAGCCGCCCAGGAGACTCATGCGCTATAAGGAAATTACAATTATTTAGTTATGTGTATGTTTAATATATACATAATCATTTTTATCATGTTTGAGGGTTTTATTACATATCTTTAACAAGCTAAACGAGCCAGCTCACGAGTTATACAAGTCGAGCCAATCTTGGATTTGAGATCATTATAGTAATGAGTTGGGTCGAGCTAGCTCGTTAACAAAACGAGCTCTAGCGAGTCGAGCCGAGCTGGCTCAACTCAGCTTGAATTCCAGCCCTACTATGGGGGCTGCGGACCACACCTAATCGTACAACCGGATACACGCCTTTTTTCATGGTGTACGGCGCAGAGGCTGTTCTGTCCTGCGATATTATTCATGATTCACCTCGAGTGCGTATGTATGAAGAGCAAGAGGCCGAGCTTGATCGACAGGATGACCTAGACAGTCTTGAAGAGGAGCGCAATATCTCGCAGGCTCGTTCCGCATTCTATCAACACCAGGCCAGGCGATACCAAATCAGAGAAGTGCGGGCCAAAACATATAATTTTGGCGAACTCGTTTTGCGCCTCCCGGAGAAGGAAAAGGATGAGCTCAAACCAAGATGGGAGGGCCCCTTCATTATCGATGAAGTACTCACCGGAGGAGCCTATCGCCTTCGAAACACATGAGACAATTGCCTTGAGCCGAATCCATGGAACGCTGCGAGGCTCCGACGATTCTATGGATAGTTCAGTAGCACATTTTATTCTTTTTTTTGTTTAGGTTGTATCCCTTGTTTTCTTTTAGTTTTCCTCTTCATTTCTTATTTCTTCTTACCGAAAAGTGTTTGGCTAAACTGAGTTGTTAAGGGGTGAACATTCTCAAATGTATATACCTCAAAATACCTGGGGGGCTTCTATAACGAAGCTCATTGTTACAAGCTTATTACTTACATTACTCATGTCGTCTGTTTCATACAGTTTATTTGCCAATATATGCACCTTTATGACTTAAAGTTTTTGCCAAGCTGGGTTGCATAGCTCCTGTGTTTATACCCTACGTTCTCTATTGTTCGGCTAGGGCGTAAAGGGAGCACCTCTGCGATTGTTACAATCGGGTAATCCGGGCATGTACCTCAGACAAGTGAAGCCGAAAGCTAGTGTTCTTAAGGGAATCATTGGTTGGCGGACAGACGATGAATTGCTTCTTGGCAGGTAATCTTTCAATCTCACAGGATAGGCCTCTTGTAATCCTATTTCTTAGGATCAAAGCTAGGCATGCATACATATGCATGCTGACCCAGGGAAAGGAACCCTTAATGGAACTATTCTCTCTCAAATATGTTTCTTACGTTAAATAGTAATATAACATAACTCCTTGAACATAGTTTGTCTGTTCAAGCAATGATGACCGGATCGCCTGGTTTCCGAATATACTATGTGTTTACTACATGTATAGTATTCGGAAACACTCCAACCCTTGGGCTTCGGAGGTCAAAGCGGAAGGTCTGCCATGACAATCTTTTAATAAATCCGGTCGGAGATAAGTTTGACGATAAAGCAAATTGTTACATGGAATCAAATGCCTACTCTTCATCTATACCATCTATAGGACTGTCTAATTTATAGTCTTGTTGTGAAAATTTATCAGTTGTCCTTACTTGGTCATATACCCAGCTCACGGGAATTTCATATCCGTCCGGTCCTCGAGGTCCAACCCGGGCCACATGATTCAGATTGAGTCCGGTGTAGCGTGTCTTCACCATAGCCCAGGCTTCTCGAGCACCTTCTCAACATGTTGATGCCTTCCACAGTTAAAAACAGCGCCGAGCTCCTTTGAATCAATTTGCCAGTTCCTCCATAATTTCTGGAGGTGAATCGGCTCGCCATATTCTTCATGGCTTTCCGAGCTCGCTCGTGTACCTTGGAGAGCTCTTGCAGAGGTTGCCTTGAAATCCGGACACTTCTCCTTCGAGCCGCCAAGATAACAAACCTACACGAATAGTTTTATAAAAACTCTTAATCAAGGGACTATACGAAAGCTAGGTTCATGGTCATAGTGAATATGCCGCCTTTTAGCTTCCTGTTCTCTTTCAAGGCATCCAAGAGTTGGGAACGTATGTCATTTAGCTCTTCTGCTTGCTTGGTATTTGCATCCTGAGGTTTGTTCTTCTCCTCTATGGTCCGTGTTAATACACGTTGACCATCGGCCGCCTGCCCTACGACATGTTTTTGTCCGCCAGAGCAGCCCTTAGCTTCCCTTCCAGTTGGTCTGTCGACCCTACTGTTGTAGTTAGAACAATGTATATTTAAAAATCATTGATGGGCACATGATCGTACTTTCCGGACGCTATTTTTATTACCATCAGAGCCCTTCTTGGACCTCTTTGAATCTTCCAATTCGGCGGTGACAGCAGTTAACTTGGTCCGACATTCTTCAAGCTCCATGGATAATGCATTATTCTTTTCCTTGAGTACCTAAGGATATAACGATCCTTAAATCAGTTGGTCCAACTGCTTCATGTCTCGGGGGCTACTGGCATGTGATTATTGAATCTACATGTTCTTACCCGCATATCCTTTTGAAAGATGGTGAGTGGATCCGGAAAGTCCATCCCGAGCAGCTCCGATATATGCATCCGCAGAACTGAGGGCCTTAAACGCCTCCTAAGTAAAAGTTGGATCCCGCATGGCCTCTTTTCGCCGCCGATGATTCATCACGCTCTCCACTTCGGAATTGGTAACAGATACATTATCCCAATCCTCTTGGAGAGGACAATCTGGCGTTACACATGTATCAACCCTAATCCTTGTGGATGGGTCTGGTGCTGGATTGGTTAGAGCGGGGCCAGCAGGATCCCCGGACACTGTCCCGCATATGCTCCTCCTAAAATAAGACATTGCATAAAATATTACAATCCGGCCTTGCCACCGAGCATATGTTAAAAATTATACCTCTTCGATAAAGGAGGAGGTTCGGTGGTGTCACCGGTCTCCTTTCGTTTCAAAGACCCGCCCTGCGCAGGCGTCACCTTCCTGGAAGATGTCCTTGATGTAGTACGGCGAGAGGAGTGCCGCCCCTTTGGAGCATGAGATAGTGCGGTGGGTGAGGCGCACTGGGAAGGCTCTCTTTGAGGAGGTGTCTCCCTGGTACTTCCATGGGAGGAAGGAAGAAGGCCAGGGTAATCGGCTACAATGGCCACTTCAGGGCCATCATGGCTCGCCTGATAGAAAACTCCATCTTTAAGCTCTATGCATATGTACGGGTCTTCATCAAATCCGGGATCTATGTCTTGAACATGGTCCTCTGGCCGCGGAATGGGGCTATGAATCCCGTCAACCACCTTCCTCCACTCCTATTGGAGATAGACGGATTCAGTTCGGTTAGCATGTCTCGGAAAAGAAATTGAGCAAAACTAGCAATCAAAGAAAGACTCACCCAGTCAATGGGGTTGTACATGGAGAAACATTCCCGGCATTTCAAGCGAAGAAAGTCTTCCTTATCTCCTTTGTAAAGGTCAGCTAGGATGGCGGCCAGGGTAGCAGTATTGTTCGGACCTTTGCGTAGACAGCGCGAGGCATCGTCCTGCCCATTATAATGCCACATAGGAAACCCTCTAGATTGAAGCGGCTCAACGCATCGTGTTATTGAGATCTCCATTACTTCAATTATTGTCAACTCGGAGTGAGCAAGTACTCTGATCTTGCTTACTAACCTTTTAACCTCCGCACTATCTTCTTCCTTGAGGCTTCGGGGACGCCAGTTGAAGCATTTCTTTAAAGGGGCGCTAAAGAATATGGGAAGTCCATGCCGGATTGGGTCCGGAAGAAGAACGTCTTCAATGTAAAACCATTCCGAGGGACACTCTTCAGATGCCTTCTTTGGAGTGCCGGACAGGTAACCTGTCCCTGCTATGCGCCACACGTCGACGCCGCCTACCTCGAATATGGATCCCTTTTAGGAGCGGGGGACGAGGTAGAAGAATTTTCGCCATAGCTTGAAATGAGCCTCACAGCCCAGAAACAGTTTGCTAAGAGCGATGAAGCCCGCGATATGCAGGATGGAGCCTGGCGTGAGATCGTGCAGTTGGAGACCGTAAAAATCCAAAAATCCCCTGAGGAAAGGATGTATACGCCTCTCAAAAGGAAGGAGACGAAGCACACCTGCTCCTCTTTAGTAGGATTGGGGAAATTTTCCGCCAAGGCTTCGCCGTCGATGGAAGTTAATCCTGCCCGGACAGGGACTAGATCCGCGGGAGGGAGATATCCCTGCGTCTGAAGTTTATTCAGATGGGCGTGGGATACTGAATAGCTCTCCCAATCGCCTGCTTGAGGGCCATGAGGGCGTGAGGAAGAACTGGGAATGTTGGCCATGTTTGGAAGAATTTCTGTTGCAAGCTATAAGGATTTCCGCGTGGTGTGGAATGGCATCTGAGATTTAGTCTCCTTAAATAGACGCCTTCCTTGTATGGTTACGGGGTTATTTGTAAAAATACCCAGACGGTTCACATTCGTCTAACATGTGGAAGCCGAGGCGACGGCGGCAAGGAATCGACAGGATATAATATTAAATATGGAGTCGAACTATCATATATTTCAAAGAAGAACCTGCCTTGCAAGACCGAAGACATGAAGCCGGATACAACCTCATTATTGAAGGCAAGTTCGGGGGCTACTAAGGGAGTCCTGGATTTGGGGGTCCAGGAGTGTCTGGTCTACCGAAGCTAGGCCGGACAGATGGGCCACGAAGATGGAGATAAACTGGCATCCCCCGTGTCCGGTTAGGACTCTTGCGTATGTAGAAAGGCAGGATAGATGTTCGGGTGTAATGATTCCTTTCTTCCCAAGTAATCTTTGTAACCCTAGGCTTCCTCCGGTGGATATATAAACCAGAGGGTCTAGTCTGTAGAGGGTAACAGAATCACAATTGCATAGGCTAAACTCCTTGGGTTTTAGCCATTACGATCTCGAGGTAGATCAACTCTTGTAACCCTATATTCATCAAGATCAATCAAGCGAGAAGTAGGGTATTACCTCGATCGAGAGGGTCTGAACCTGGGTAAACATTGTGTCCCGAGTCTCCTGTTACCACCGATCCTTAGACGCACATCTTGGGCACCCCTACCTGAGATCTGCTGGTTTTGACACCGACACGGCCCTAACCAGACGTACAACTGTCACATCATCTAGAACTAGTCTACCAAATCACTATCTTCAGCAAGCTACTAGTTCTATTTCCTAAACTCTTTCATTTCATCGCTTACTTGTTGATGCATTTGATCGATACTGTTTGAAGACTTTGACTGAAGCCTTTCTCAATTTCCTCAATCCTATTTCCTCAGTCATTTTGTCTTGTGCCTGCTTATCTTGTTTACACGCTATCTGTGCTCTGTGCTTGTTGTATTTCATCATGATGACCATGCTATTGTCTTGTTATGCATGCATCTGAGCACTTATTCCGCTGCTTGTAGTTCATCACTTAGCTATTTCCTCAAGAAGTATTTCCTCATTGACGAATTTGTAAAAATCACCTACTCACCCCCTCTAGTCGATATAACGCACTTTCAAGACGACATTCAGAGAGCCAAAGGAGTCCACGAGAGAGCGCCCATGGGGCCCATGAGACGCCAGGGCGCGCCCCGAACCCCTGGCGCGCCCTGGTGGTTAGTGGGGCCCGCAAGAGTCACCTCCACCACCTCTCGGATCTATAAATACTCAGATATTCCGGAAACCCTAGAGGAGTCAAAGAAAATTTGGTCCAGCCGCCGCAAGTTCCAAAACCACGAGATCCAATCTAGAGCCCCTTTTCGGCACTCCCTAGAGAGGGACACGATCACGGAGGGGTTCATCATCTCCATTGGTGCCTCTCCGATGATGTGTGAGTAGTTTACCACACACCTATGATTCCGTAGGCAGTAGCTAGATGGCTTCTTCTCTCTTTTTGATCTTCAATACAATGTTCTCTTGGAGATCTATTTGATGTAATTCTTTTGCGGTGTGTTTGTTGTGATCCAATGAATTGTGAGTTTATTCTCAGATCTATTTGCATTCATATCCATACTTGATTATTATAGCCTCGTATTTCTTCTTTAATATTTCGGCTTTGTTTGGCCAACTTGATTGATTTATCTTGCAATGGGAAGAGATGTTTTATAAAGGGTTTGATCTTGCGATGGTCAACCTCAATGACATAAGGAGACATGACACACATGCATCGTTGCTATTAAGGATAAAGCGATGGGGTCTATTCCTACCTAAATTGATCTTGTCTACATCATGTCACCGTTCTTAAGGCATTACTCCGTTCTTTCGTGAGCTTAATACACTAGATGCATGCTGGATAGCGGTCGATGCATGGGGTAATAGTAGTAGATGCAGGCAGGAGTCAGTCTACTAATCTTGGATGTGATGCCTGCTACTTCTTGAGCTTGCATTGTATTCCCTGGAAGAGGAAAGGGAGATGCAGCACAGTAGCGTAAGTATTTCCCTCAGTTTTTCAGAACCAAGGTATCAATCCAGTAGGAGACCATGCGCGAGTGCCTCGCACCTGCACAAACAAATAAGAACTTCGCAGCCAACACGATAAGGGGTTGTCAATCCCTTTACGGTCACTTACGAAAGTGAGATCTGATAGAGATGATAGTTTGATATTTTTGGTATTTTTGGTTATAAGAAGAGAAAGTAAAAGTGAAAAAAGTAAAGTAGATTGTAGATTGATATATTGAGAATAGACCCGGGGGCCATAGTGTTCTCTAGTGGCTTCTTTCATGATAGCGATATTCTACGACGGGTAAACAAATTACAGTCGAGCAATTGATAGAAAAGCGAATAATTATCAGACTATCTAGGCATGATCATTATATATAGGCATCACGTCCGAGACAAGTAGACTGAAACGATTCTGCATCTACTACTATTACTCCACACATCGACCGCTATCCAGCATGCATCTATTGTATTGAGTTCATAAGAACAGAGTAACGCCTTAAGCAAGATGACATGATGTAGAGGGATAAACTCAAGCAATATGATATCAACCCCATTTTTATCCTCGATGGCAACAATACAATACGTGCCTTGCTGCCCCTATTGTCACTGGGAAAGGACACCGCAAGATTGAACCCAAAGCCAAGCACTTCTCCCATTGCAAGAACTATAGATCTAGTAGGCCAAACCAAACCAATAATTCGAAGAGACTTGCAAGGATATTATAATCATACATAAAGAGTTCAGAGAAGAACCAAATATCTCTCATATATAATCTTGATCATAAACCCATAATTCATCGGATCTCGACAAACACACCACAAAAAGAGATTACATCGAATAGATCTCCTTGAAGACCGAGGAGAACTTCGTATTGAGATCCAAAGAGAGAGAAGAAGCCATCTAGATACTAGCTATGGACCCGAAGGTCTGTGGTAAACTACTCACAACTCATGGTGAGGCGATGATGATGATGTAGAAGCACTCTGTGGGAGATCCCCCCCTCCGGTGGAGCTCCGGGATAGGCCCCAAGATGGGATCTCACGAGAACAGAAGATTACGACGGTGGAACTAGGGTTTCCTTTGTTGTTCTAATGGTTTCAGGGTACGTAGGCATATATAGGAGGAAGGAGGGCACCGGGGGCCATACATGGGACCCACGAGGCAGGGGCGCGCCCTAGGGGGGCGCCCCCACCCTCGTGGGCACCTCATAGACCCTACTCCATGGTTCTCAAGTCTCCCGTGCGTGATTTTCTCCAAAAATATCTCTCCCGAAGGTTTCATTCCGTTTGGACTCCGTTTGATATCCCTTTTCTGTAAAACCCTGAAACAGACAAAAAACAGCAATCTGGACTGGGCCTTTGGGTTAGTAGGTTAGTCCCAAAAATAATAAAAAAGTGTATGACAAAGCCCATTAAACATCCAAAACATCATAAATAATAGCATGGAACAATAAAAATTTATAGATACGTTGGAGACGTAGCAAGCATCCCCAAGCTTAATTCCTGCTCGTCCTCGAATAGGTAAATGATAAAAACAGAATTTTTGATGTGGAAGGCTAACCAACATAGTTTTTCAATGTTATTCTCTTAATTGTGGCATGAATGTTCAGATCTGAAAGATTCAAGACAAAAGTCTATATTGACATAAGAAATAGTAATACTTCAAGCATACTAACAAAGCAATCATGTCTTCTCAAAATACTATGGCTAAAGAAAGTTATCCCTACAAAATCATATAGTCTGGCTATGCTCCATCTTCATCACACAAAATATTCATATCATGCACAACCCCGATTTCAGCCAAACACTTGTTTTCATACTCTATTCTTTCAAACCTTTCAACTTTCACACAATACATGAGTGTGAGCCATGGACATAGCACTATGGGTGGAATAGAGAGGTGGTTGTGGAGAAGACAAAAAGGAGGGAGATAGTTTCACATCACCTAGGCGTATCAACGGGCTATGGAGATGCCCATCAATAGATATCAATGTGAGTGAGTAGGGATTGCCATGCAACGGATTCACTAGAGCTAAATATGTATGAAAGCTCAACAAAAGAAACTAGTGGGTGTGCATCCAACTTGTTTGCTCATGAAGACCTAGGGCATTTGAGGAAGCCCATTGTTGGAATATACAAGCCAAGTTCTATAACGAAAATTCCCACTAGCATATGAAAGTGACTAAACATGAGACTCTCTATCATGAAGATCATGGTGCAACTTTGAAGCACAAGTGTGGAAAAAGATAGTAGCAATTCTCTCTTTTTCTTTTCTTTTCCTTTTTTTCTCTTTTTTCTTTTCCTTTTTTTTGGGCCTTTCTTTTTTTCTTTGGCCTTTCTTTTTTTTTCTTTTTTTGGAGGGGCTTTATTGATTTAGCCTTTCCTCACATGGGACAATGCTCTAATAATGATGATCATCACACTTTCATTGAATTACAACTCGATACTAGAACAAAGTATGACTCTATATGAATGCCTTCGGCGGTGTACCGGGATGTGCAATGAATCAAGAGTGACATGTATGAAAAATTATGCATGATGGCTTTGCCAAAAATACGATGTCAACTACATGATCATGCATGGCAATATGACAATATGATGCGTGTCATATAAACGGAACGGTGGAAAGTTGCATGGCAATATATCTCGGAATGGCTATGGAAATGCCATGATAGGTAGGTATGGTGGCTGTTTTGAGGAAAATATATGGTGACTTTTTTGAGGAAGGATATATAGTGGGTGTATGGTACCGGCGAAATTTGCGCGATACAAGAGAGACTAGCAATGGTGGAAGGGTGAGAGTGCGTATAATCAATGGACTCAACATTAGTAATAAGAACTCATATACTTATTGCAAAAATCTACGAGTCATCAAAACAAAGCAATCAACGCATGCTCCTAGGGGGGAGGTTGGTAGGAGTTAACCATCGCGCGCCCCCTACCTCCACACAAAGGTTGACACTTTACAAATACCTCATGCTCTAACTTCGTCACATAGCGGTTCACCATATGTGTGTGCTACGGGAATCACTAACCTTAACACAAGCATTTCTCAATTTCATAATAACTCCACTAGCATGACTCTAATATCACTATCCTCATATCTCAAAACAATTATCAAGTATCCAACTTCTCATCATATTCAATACACTTAGTGTGAAAGTTTTTACTACATTGATATTCGATGGCTATGATGTGAAGACTAGTTTTATAGCCTAAGCACATTACCATGCTGTTTTAATAGACTCTCGAAAGGATATAAGTGAAGCATTAGAGTTCAACAATTTCTTCAAAATATTATCACCACCGTGCTCTAAAAGATATAAGTGAAGCACTAGAGCAAAAACTATTCAACTCAAAAGATATAAGTGAAGCTCATAGAGTGTTTTGACAATTCCTAGGCCATATTTAACTCTCTCAAATAGGTGTGTCCAGCAATGATAATTGTGGCGAACTAACAAGCAAAGACTCAAATCATACAAGACGCTCCAAGTAAAACACATATCATGTGGTGAATAAAAATATAGCTCCGAGTATAGTTACCGATAGATGAAGACGAAAGAGGGGATGCCTTCCCGGCGCATCCCCAAGCTTAGGCTTTTGGTTGTCCTTGATTTTACTTGGGGTGCCTTGGGCATCCCCAAGCTTAGGCCCTTGCTACTCTTTGTTCCATAGTCCATCAAAGCAATACTCAGAACTTGAAAACTTCACAACACAAAACTTAGACAAAAATCTCGTGAGCTCCGTTAGTATAAGAAAGCAAACCACTACTCAAAGGTACTGCAATGAATTCATTCTTTGTTTATATTGGTGTTAAACCTACTGTATTCCAACTTCTCTATGGTTCATACTTCCCAATATTACTCATAGATGCATAGAAATAAGCAAACAACACTCGGAAAATAGAATCTGTCAAAAACAGAACCATCTGTAGTAATCTGCAGGTTTCGCATACTTCTATAACTCCAAAAAATTCAAACTAAATTGTTAAACGTGAGGAATTTGTCTATTAATCATCTGCAAAAAGAATCACCTAAATAGCACGCTCTAGTAAAATGTGATGACCATTCTAGCGAGCGCTAACGATATTGTTTTTCACAGGAAGATCACATAAACTTCACACAAGTCTCCCCAAAGGTTCTACTTGGCACAAACACTAAACAAAACACAAAACCACATCTAAACAGAAGCTAGATGCAATATTTATTCCTAAACAGAAGCAAAAACAAAAAAAATATAAATTTGGGTTGCCTCCCAACAAGCGCTTTATTTATAGCCATTAAGATAGGCTTGAGAATTCAATGATGCTCACATGAAAGATAAGAATTGAAGCACAAAGAGAGCATCATAAAACATGTGACAAACACATCTAAGTCTAACATACTTCCTATGCATAGGCATTTTATAAGCAAACAAATTATCGTAGCAAGCAAGATCTAGCGTATGCAAGGAAGAAGAAAGAAACAAGATCAATCACAACATGTAGAGACGTAATTTAGTAACATGAAGATTCCTACAACCATAGTTTCCTCTCTCATAATAATTGCATGTAGGATCATAAGCAAATTCAACAATATAGATATCACAAAACATATTCTCAACACGATCCACATGCATACGAAGTTTACACTCTTCCAAAATAGTGGGATCTAGAGTTGACACTCTTCCAAAGCAACTTTCAATATTATTGCAAACATTATTATCAATCTCATATTCATTATGGGGCTTAAATAAATTTTCAAGATCATAACAAGAATCACCCCAATCATGATCATTGCAACAAGTAGTGGACATAGCAATACTAGCATCCCCAAGCTTAGGGTTTTGCATATCTTTTAACAAATCCTCACAATTTTCGGATTCATACATTTCAAGCAAAACCCCATAAAGATAATCTAGTGCATGTAGCTCACTAGCAATAGGTTCAACATAATTGGATCTCTTAAAGATATTAGCAAGTGGATGAGGATTCATACTTTAGCAAGCGAACATGCAAGCTAATTGAGGGCACATAGCAACACAAGCAAACAAGAGGCACGCGAACGGTAAACACACGGCACAAGAAGGGCAAATAAAATGGCAAGGGTGAAGTGGGGAGAGGAAAACGAGAGGCAAAAAATGTAATGCGAAGGATAAGGGTTTGTGATAGGTCCTTGGTATATGACTTTTGCGTAAGCCTCTGCGGCAACGGCGCTAGAAATTCTTCTTGCTACTTCTCGAGCTTGCGTTGTATTCCCTCGAAGAGGAAAGGGAGATGCAGCACAATAGCGTAAGTATTTCCCTTAGTTTTTGAGAACCAAGGTATCAATCCAGTAGGAGACCATGCACGAGTCCCTCGCACCTGCACAAACAAATAATAACTTCGCAGCCAACGCGGTAAGGGGTTGTCAATCCCTTTACGGTCACTTACGAAAGTGAGATCTGATAGAGATGATAGTTTGATATTTTTGGTATTTTTGGTTATAAGAACGGAAAGTAAAAGCGGAAAAAGTAAAGTAGATTGTAGATTGATATATTGAAAATAGACCCGGGGGCTATAATGTTCTCTAGTGGCTTCTCTCATGATAGCGATATTCTACGGCGGGTAAAGAAATTACTGTCGAGCAATTGATAGAAAAGCGAATAATTATGAGACTATCTAGGCATGATCATTATATATAGGCATCACATCCGAGACAAGTAGACCGAAACGATTCTGCATCTACTACTATTACTCCACACATCGACCTCTATCCAGCATGCATCTAGTGTATTGAGTTCATAAGAACAGAGTAACGCCTTAAGCAAGATGACATGATGTAGAGGGATAAACTCAAGCAATATGATATAAACCCCATCTTTTTATCCTCGATGGCAACAATACAATACATGCCTTGCTGCCACTACTGTCACTGGGAAAGGACACCACAAGACTGAACCCAAAGCCAAGCACTTCTCCCATTGCAAGAACTATCGATCTAGTATGCCAAACCAAACCAATAATTCGAATAGACTTGCAAGGATATTATAATCATACATAAAGAGTTCAGAGAAGAACCAAATATCTCTCATAGATAATCTTGATCATAAACCCACAATTCATCGGATCTCGATGCAAAAAGAGATTACATCGAATAGATCTCCTCGAAGACCGAGGAGAACTTTGTATTGAGATCCAAAGAGAGAGAAGAAGCCATCTAGATACTAGCTATGGACCCGAAGGTCTGTGGTAAACTACTCACAACTCATGGTGAGGTGATGATGATGATGTGGAAGCACTCTGTGGAAGATCCCCCCTCCGGCGGAGCTCCGGAACAGGCCCCAAGATGGGATCTCAAGGGAACAGAAAGTTACAGCGGTGGAACTAGGGTTTTCTCTGTTGTTTTGATGGTTTCGGGGTACGTAGGCATATATAGGAGGAAGGAGGGCATCGGGGGCCATACGTGGGATCCACGAGGCAGGGGGCGCGCCCTAGGGGGGCACCCCCCCACCCTCGTGGGCACCTTGTAGACCCTACTCCGTGGTTCTCAAGTCTCCCGTGCGTGATTTTCTCCAAAAATATCTCTCTCGAAGGTTTCATTCTGTTTGGACTCTGTTTGATATCCCATTTCTGTAAAACCCTGAAACAGGCAAAAAACAGCAATCTGGACTGGGCCTTTGGGTTAGTAGGTTAGTCCCAAAACTAATATAAAAGTGTATGACAGAGCCCATTAAACATCCAAAACATCATAAATAATAGCATGGAACAATAAAAAATTATAGATACGTTGGAGACGTATCAATGCCTATATACACAATCATTGTCTTGGATATCATCATAACTATTCGCTTTTCTATCAATTGCCCAACGGTAATTCATTTACCCATCATATGTTGTTTTCTCGAGAGAAGCCACTAGTGAAACCTATGGCCCCCGGGTCTATTTCTCATCATATACTTGGAGATCTATATTGCTATTTGCTTCTTTTATTTTCAGATATATATTATCAGAAACCCAGAAATATCTTGTTGTGTTTTATTTGCATCTAACCATCTATCTTTTTATCATACTACCTTACCCAAGAGGGATTGACAACCCCTCTACGCGCTGGGTTGCGAGGATTTGTTGTTTTTGTGCAGGTGCCACTTACATAACTTGCTTGGTTCTCCTACTGGATTGATAACCTTGGTTTTGTAACTAAGGGAAATACTTACCTCCACTGTGCTACATGGTCCCCTCCTCTTCGTGGAATTATTGACGCGACCCACAAGTAGCGGGAAGAATTTCTGGCGCCATTGTCGGGGAGGATCAAGTCAAGATCTATCAGGTTACTACACATAAACTCTCATCTCCTTGCAATTTACATTATTTACCATTTGTCTCTCGTTTTCATCTCCCCCGCTTCTAAAACATTTTTACAAAAACACAAAAATATTTGTCGTTTTATTTGCTTTCTTCCTGCTTGCCTTTTTCGTTTGCCCTTATGTCTTACTTGGTTGTTTTGCTTGTTTGTTTGGCATAATTGTGTGTTTATTAGAAATCAGAAGGAAAAGGTTTATGGATCCTCATCCACTTGCTAATATATTTACAAGATCCAATTATGATGAACCAATTGCTAGTGAGTTGAGTGCAATAGATTATCTTTATAATTTTTTGCTTGAAATTTTTGAATCTGAAAACCTTGATGAAGTGCTAAAAGAAGAAATTTATGAAGTGATTCACGATAGGTCCTTGAATGAAAAGCATGATTGCAATGGTATTATAATAAATTCCAGTAATTTCAATTATGCTAATAATATGCAAAACCCCAAGCTTGGGGATGCTGATTTTGATATGTCCTCTACTTATTGCAATGATCATGATTGGGGTGATTCTTCTTATGATCTTGAACAATTATTTAAGCCTCATGATGAATATGTTTGCGATAAAATTGAAAGTGGGTTTGGAAGAGTTACAAGTTTAGGTAATAATGATCCCACTACTTTGGAGAATGATAAATCTCATGATTTGTTTTTTGATAAAAGTGGGCTTGGAGAGGTCATGACTTTACTTGATAATAATCCCACTATTTTGGAAGAGTGTCAACTTTGCATGCATATGAATCATATAGATAATATGTTATGTGATAGCTATATTATTGAATTTGATTATGATCCTACATGCAATTATTATGAGAGAGGAAAACATGGTTTTAGAAATCTTCATGTTACTAAATTACCTCTCTTGATGCTTAAATTTTCAAAGTTTTATTCTTCTTCCTTGCATATGCTAGTTTTTGCTTGCCTTGATAATTTGTTTGCTTATAAAATGCATATGCATAGGAAGTATGTTAGACTTAGATGTGTTTGTCATGTGTTTTATGATTCTCTCTTTGTGCTTCAATTCTTGTCTTTAATGTGAGCATCATTATAATAAGCAATGCCTAGCTAAAAGGCTCTAAAGAAAAGCGCTTGTTGGGAGACAACCCAATATTTTTATTTTTATTGTTTTAAATAAAAATACACATTATTACTTATGTAATGATTGTGTTTTTAGTGTTTTAATTAGTGTTTGTGCCAAGAAAAGCCTTTGGGATTGATTGGGGTGAGAGTTGATTTGATTCGATGCATCAACAAACAAATTCGCGTCCAGTAGCAGAATTGTTGTCAATTGCTGGAGCGTGAAAAATTGCTGAACTTTTACACAAAATTGATATACAAATTTCCCACGTTGTCTTAATTTTTTAGAATATTTAGACTTACAGAAGTATGAGTCAACAAACGTCTTTATATATTGTTCTGTTTTTGACAGATTCTATGCTTATTTTGACGAACCTATGGTTTGTATCGAAGGGTATAAGCCATGGTAAAGTTAGAATACAATAGGTATAATGTAATAACAAAATTTGTATGTTTTTTACAGTTTTAATAGTAAAGATGATATTTTTTATACTGGCGGATCTCACGAGGTTTTGTTAAGTTTTGTGTGGTTGAAGTTTTCAAGTTTTGGGTGAGATCACGATGGATGAAGGAATAAGGAGTGAAAATAGCCTAAACTTGGGTATTCCCATGGCACCCCAAGGTAATATTCAAGAAGTATCAAGCAACTAAGCTTGGTGATGCCCTGGTAGGCATCCCCACTTTCTTCTAACGACCATCGGTAATTTTACTTGGAGCTATATTTTTATTCCTTTATTATATGTGTTTTGATTGAGGTGTCTTGTATTATGTGTGTCTTTGCTTGTTTTTCTTTTTAGTTTGTCACAATAATCCTTGCTGGACACACCTACTTTAGGAAGCCAAAATTATGCTATGATTTATTAGGATTGCTTTTTATGCTTCACTTAAGTTTTTTAGATCTATGGAATTGCTCTAGTGCTTCACTTATATCTTTTTGAGTACGGTGGTGTTGTTATTTTGAAGAAATATGCTCTCATGCTTCATTTATATTATTTTGAGAGTTAGTATAAATTTTGAAGAAATCCTCTCATGCTTCACATATGTTATTTTGAGAGATGAAACTTTAAAGAAACTTGTGCTCTCGTTCTTCACTTAAATTGTTTGCGAGCTTGTTATTTTCAATCGCAATATGCTTTAAAAGAATTTGGTCCCAAAGTGATAGATATCCAGGAAAGATATAATTAAACCTTTCATGAAGATCAGTGGACATTAAACTTGATTCCTTGCAATAGTTTTTGGATATGATGATAGTGATATGTGCGTTATGTTGGTGAGTAATTATGCTTTAGTAAGAATATTGGTGTTAAGGGTTGTGATTCCCTATGCAAGCATGTTCACTAGTTATGCAATGAAATTATATCCTACTTGTGTTGCATTATTCGGTGTTAGTTATGTTTAATGTTCTTTTATGATGGTTTTCGTTCCTTGGTTGGTCGCTCCTTAATCTATTTGCTAGCCTTCACTTGTACTAAGTGTGAATGGTACTTGTGCATCCAAATCCTAAAACCCAAGTTGTGCCAAATGAGTCCACCATACCTACCTATATGAGATATTTCCTTCTTGTCCTAAGAAAATTTGTATGTGCCAACTCTAATTTTCAAAAATAAACTTCTCTTTTGTGTGCATGTACCGCTCATGAAGCAGCGAGGGGTGGCCGATATTTTCCATGCTAAGTAGGTTATTCTCAAGATGAGTGTTTTTTCACTTGTCATTGCACGAGGGTGATGGCCAGTCCCTAAATGCAAAAAATACTACAAATACATTCCTTGGTATGTGTTGGTATGGAAGGCACCCGTGGATACAGCTAGCCATGGATTGTGAAAGAATGGTGGAAAGGAAATAAACTTTAGTTTTATGTTTTGGAACCGCCTATGATTATTTAGCGTGTAAGATATTGGGAACTCTTAGTCGTTTTCGTTGACGAGAAAAGCATGCCACCCAAAATAATTGTATCTATCAATTTAAACTTTGAGCTCTGTCACCTATACAAATCCCTACTTCCCTCTGCGAAGGGCCTATCTATTTACATTTATGCAATTTTTATTTTTGTTCAGTCTCATCTTCTCTTATAAAGCACCAACTATAGAACAATATTATCACACTTGAGCATTGGATGTAGCTAATATTTGGA
Source organism: Secale cereale (assembly GCA_902687465.1). NCBI lineage: Eukaryota > Viridiplantae > Streptophyta > Magnoliopsida > Poales > Poaceae > Secale > Secale cereale. Next base: position 236,699,354 of record LR738715.1, on the reverse strand, counting down.
TGTGTTGCATGAATGGATCAATGATTGACCATAATGGGCTATGGATAACTTTCTTTAGCGTTGCTATTTTGAAAGACATGGTTGCTTGTTGATATTTCTTGAGTATTAAATTCTTCATGTCAAATTATAGAGTATTGATTTGAATCATCTAAAGTCCATATGTCCATGCCATAAAGAAAATAATGTGATGAACATGTTAGTCAACATTCCAAATCAAATATTCTGTTTTTATCATTTACGTACTCGAGGACGAGCGAAAATTAAGCTTGGGGATGCTGATATGTCTCCAACGTATCTATAATTTTTTATTATTCCATGATATTATGGGGCTGTTCGGAAGCCCCCCAGCTCCTAGAAATCCTGAGAGCTGCAGAGCTGGTGAACAGGCGCTCCACGAATTTCAACTACGACTCCACCTGCTCCGGGAGTGGAGCTGCGGAGCGGAGTACCTCCGAACAGGGCCTATATTATCAGCCTAGGATGTTTTACAATCATTTTCTAGCATTTTTATATCATTTTTTGGGACTAACCTATTGACGTAGAGCCCAGTGCTAGCTGTTGTTTTCTGCTTGTTTTTTACTTTGCAGAACATCAATATCAAACGGATTCCAAATGCAACAAAACTTTTTGGAGATTTTTCTGGACTGGAAGACATCTAGAGGGCCAAAAGTAGTCCACAAGAGAGGGCGTGTGGGGCCCACGAGATACCAGGGCGCGCCCCAGACCCTTGGCGCACCCTGGTGGTTAGTGGGGCCCACGGGGGACCCCTCCACCGCCTCTCAGCTCTATAAATACTATGATATTCCAGAAACCCTAGAGGAGTTGGAGAAAAATTGTTCCAGTTGCCGCAAGTTCCAGAACCACGAGATCAAATCTAGAGACCTTTTTCGGCACTCCAGCGGAAAGGAACACGATCACAGAGGAGTTCATTGTCTACATCGGTGCCTCTTCTATGATGCGTGAGTAGTTTACCACAGACCTACGGGTCCATAGGCAGTAGCTAGATGGCTTCTTTTCTCGTTTTGATCTTCAATACAATGTTCTCTTCATAGATCTATTTGATGTAACTCTTTTGCGGTGTGTTTGTTGGGATTCGATGAATTGTAAGTTTATGATCAGATCTATTTGCATTCATATCCATACTTGATTATTATAGCCTTGTATTTCTTCTTCAATATTTCAGTTTTGTTTGGCCAACTTGATTGATTTATCTTGCTATGGGAAGAGGTGCCTTGTAATGGGTTCGATCTTGCGGTGCTCAATCTCAATGACAAAAGGAGACACGAGACGCTTGTATCATTGCTATTAAGGATAAAATGATGGGGTCTATTCCTACATGAAAAGATCTTGTCTACATCATGTCACCGTTCTTAAGGCATTACTCCATTCTTTCATGAACTTAATACACTAGATGCATGTTGGATAGCGATTGGTGTGTGGGGTAATAGTAGTAGATGCAAGCAGGAGTAGGTCTACTAATTATGGACGTGATGCCTATATACATGATCATTGTCTTGGATATCGTCATAACTATTCGCTTTTCTATCAATTGCCCAACAGTAATTTGTTTACCCGCCCTATGTTATTTTCTCGAGAGAAGCCACTAGTGAAACCTACGGCTCCTCGGTCTATTTCTCATCATATACTTGCAGATCTATATTGCTATTTGCTTGTTCCATTATTTCCTTCTTTTACTTTTTGATCTATATTATCAAAAATAATAATATATTGTTGTGTTTTATTGCTTTTATTTTATTTGCATCTATCCATCTATCTTTTTATCATACTACCTTAACCAAGAGGGATTGACAACCCCTCTATGCGTCGGGTTGCGAGGATTTGTTGTTTGTGTGCAGGTGCCGCTTACATAACTTCCATGGTTCTCCTATTGGATTGATAACCTTGGTTTCATAACCAAGGGAAATACTTACCGCCGCTATGCTGTATCAACCCCTCATCTTCAGGGAATTTACTGACGCGGTTCACAATTAGCACTGCCGCCAATGCATCGTAGGAAATCTGCGACCCCCATCAATGCGCCTACCCTCCTTGGACTACGTCGCTGTCAAAAAGGATCCCTAAATAGCCAGGTACCCTTCTCCCCATGTTGAGGTTGCGTCAGGGACACTCACTGCTAGGGAGAACGGCCTCCCAGCGGCACGTGTACATGCATGCACACTCATAATCATAGTTGCGCAATAAATGAATTTGTTTAGATTCTTAGTTAATGTCAATGATAGTCCAACAATGTTATATTACTCCACTTTGAATTGGCGCCAAAATCCCACTCAAGAAACGACATGATAATTAATTGCATTATAATTGACTAAATATTTAATATCATGTATAGAGTTTCACCTTACTCCATACGATCCTCGGGTTTCTTCCTAGATTTCTTATAATGACGTCAAACTACTTTAATTTGTCATGAAGTCATTGCCTACATAACAATCCACTAACGTAAAAATTTTCGGTAGAGTTATAACCCAAAACATCATCATTTCTTTTATGGAAAACGGTAAAGAAACAACAAATGAGAAAGAAAACAAAAAACAAATAGGGAAAAACATATTTTTGTCGTTTGAGTTACTTTTTGGTTTCTAAATTTATATAATACGATATATTATATAAATAAAAAGGGGTGTAAGGGCATCTCCAATGTGACCCTCAAACCGCTCGCATCCATATCGACCGGAGGTCCGACATGTTTTGTCATCCAACGCGGTACCCCTTCCGTCCACACAGCGGCTGACGTGGGTTGAGACTGCGTCGGTATTTCTCCAAAGAGGAAGGGATGATGCAGCACATCGACGCTAAGTATTTCCCTCAGTTATGAAACCAAGGTTATCAAACCAGTAGGAGAACCACGCAACACTATGTAAACGGTACATGTAGATAAATAACAAATACTTGCAACCCGACCCGTAAGAGGGGTTGTCAATCCCTCCGGGTAAAAGATTGGTAAAAAGGTAGATGGGTGAAAGAAAAGGAACAACGACAAATAAAATGCAATGATGTATTTTTGGGTTTTTGATAATATAGATTTGAACATAAAAGATACAAATAAAGTAAAAGGCAAATAGCAATGTAGATCTGAAAGTATATGATAGGAAAATAGACCCGAGGGTCGTAGGTTTCACTAGTGGCTTCTCTCGAGAAATACCACACAGTGGGTAAACAAATTATTGTTGGGCAGTTGATAGAAAAGCGAATAATCATGACGATATCCAAGACAATGATCATGTATATAGGCATCACGTCCAAGATTAGTAGATCGACTCCTGCCTGCATCTACTATTATTACTACCCACGTCGACCGCTATCCAGTATGCATCTAGTGTATTAAGTTCATGGAGAAACATAGTAATGCAATAAGAACAATGACATGATGTAGATAAGATCCATTCATGTAGGAATAGACCCCCATCTTTTTTATACTTAGTGGCAACGATACATGTGTGCCTTGCTGCCCCTTCTTTCACTGAGAAAGGACACCACAAGATAGAACCCATTGTCGATGTCAAAACAGGGGGACACCAAGGTGTCCTCCCTACGGACGTCCCCTGTGCAAGAGGGGGGAGCGGGGCTGACAGGAGAGTGCCCGAGGTTAACACCTCAGCCACCGTCAGCCAAGGGGAAACAATCCCCATGGCAACCAACGGCGGGGAGCCCAAGCAATCCCGAATTGGCCATCTTCCCTCTCCTCCTGCTCTAACGCTGGCTCCACGGGGTCTTCGGCATCTTCCGGCGTGTCATTATCTCCGGTGCTGGTATTACTTTCCCTTCCTCGACGCGATCGTGGGCGGCGCCTCTGATGCCGACATTTGGGAGGTTCATCGATAGGTTTATCCTCCTATGTTTCTTTAGTACCATCATCATCCTTCTCCTCGGGTGTGCCCACCATGTATACGTCTAGGTAGAAGTGGTCGTCCAATGCCCTGTGATGAGTGGGTCTTGACCTAGATCGGCTTCGACATCGTGGTTCATGCCATCAATGTCTTCAGAAGCGTAGTCTAGCACGTCGGTTAAATCCTCGACCGTGGCTACCAAGTGGGTGGTGGGTGGGAAGCAAAATTCCCTAGTCTCAGCCCCCAGTTTGAACTGGGCATAGTCCGGAGGTGAAGCCTCCATGATGGCGAGGGATTGCATCCAATCCAGCGCCTTGTTTAGGAGCGAGAGCTGGATAGGAGTATGAAGATCCGAGGAGCTAGGGCCGGTGTAAACCGCTTGGCCGAGCTCAGAGCACGCGGACCTCGAGAGTTCGGAACTCGTATCGGGAGGCAAATCCGGCTCCCTGGCCTTGGGAAGAGTTCCGTTTGGCTCTGGGTCAGTCAGCGGTGCGGTCACCTCTGGGTCTCTTGCGAGAAATTTCTCGGGGGTGAAGAGTCCGGCGGGGTTTAGCCTTTCGTATTCGGATGAAGTGACCTGCTCCGGATCTAAGGCCAGAGCAAACGTGATTGTCGACCCCGGGATGGGATTTGATAGTTGATCCAACAGATCTTCTTTGTGCAGATAGGGAGCGGCAGCCGAGGCCGCAAATCCCTCGAACATCAGATCTCCTCGGATATCAGCGACTTAGTTCAGACTTCCAAACCTTATCTGATGACTAGGGGCGTAGCTGTCGACCTGCAAGAGGTGGCCATCCGAGTTGGCGCGTAGCATGAAGTTGCCAAACACGAAAAGCTGGTCGGGGAGGAAGATCTCCCAGAGGAAGCGCCGTCACCGACAGCAAAGCGAGCCATCGATCCTTCCATTGACAACACAGCGGAACTCTAAATGAAAGCACCAATGTCCGTGTCAAAACCGGCAGATCTCGGGTAGGGGGTCCTATTTCCCTCAGTTTTTGAGAACCAATGTATCAATCCAGTAGGAGACCACGTGCGAGTCCCTCACACATGCACAAACAAATAAGAACTTCGCAGCCAACGCGATAAGGGGTTGTCAATCCCTTTACGATCACTTACGAAAGTGAGATCTGATAGATAGGATAGTTTGATATTTTTGGTATTTTTGGATATAAGAACAGAAAGTAAAAAACAACGAAGTAAAGTAGATTGTATATTGATATGTTGAGAATAAACCTGGGGGCCATAGGTTTCACTAGTGGCTTCTCTCATGATAGCAGAATTCTATGGTGGGTGAACGAATTACTGTCGAGCAATTGATAGAAATGTGAATAATTATGAGAATATCTAGGCATGATCATTATATATGGGCATCACGTCCGTGACAAGTAGACCGAAACGATTCTGCATCTACTACTATTACTCCACACATCGACCGCTATCCAGCATGCATCTAAAGTATTAAGTTCATAAGAACAGAGTAATGCTTTAAGCAAGATGACATGATGTAGAGGGATAAACTCAAGCAATATGATATAAACCCCATATTTTTATCCTCGATGGCAACAATACAATACGTGCCTTGCTGCCCCTGCTGTCACTGGGAAAGGACACCATAAGATTGAACCCAAAGCCAAGCACTTCTCCCATTGCAAGAACTATAGATCTAGTAAGCCAAACCAAACCGATAATTCGAAGAGACTTGCAAGGTTATTATAATCATACATAAAAGAACCAAATATTTCTCGTAGATAATCTTGATCATAAACCCACAATTCATTGGATCTCTACAAACACACCACAAAAAGATTACATCGAATAGATCTCCTCGAAGACCGAGGAGAACTTGGTATTGAGATCCAAAAAGAGAGAAGAAGCCATCTAGGTACTAACTATCGACCCGAAGGTCTGTGGTAAACTACTCACAACTCATGGTGGGGCGATGGTATTGATGTAGAAGCACTCCATGGAAGATCCCCCCTCTGGTGGAGCTCCGGAACAAGATCCAAGATGGGATCTCATGGGAACAGAAGGTTGCGGCGGTGGAATTAGGGTTTTCTCTGTTGCTTCGATGTTTTTAGGGTACATGGATATATATAGGAGGAAGGAGTACGTCGGTGGAGCAACGTGGGGCCCATGAGGGTGGGGGTGTGCCCAGGGGGAGGGGGCGCGCCCTGGACTCTCGTGGGCACCAAGTGTCCCCTCTGCCTTGGTTCTCAAGTCTCTCATGAAGATGTCGTTCCAAAAATAACTCTCCCGAAGGTTTCATTCCCTTTGGACTCCGTTTGATATTCCTTTTCTGCAAAACCAAAAAATAGGTAGAAAAAACAGCAATCTGGACTGGACCTTTGGGTTAATAGGTTAGTCCCAAAAATAATATAAAAGTGTATAATAAAGTCCATTAAACATCCAAAACATCATATATAATAGCATGGAACAATCAAAAATTATAGATACGTTGGGGACGTATCAAGCATTCCCAAGCTTAATTCCTGCTCGTCCTCGAGTAGGTAAATGATAAAAATAGAATTTTTGATGTGGAATGCTAACCAACATAATTTTCAATGTAATTTTCTTTATTGTGGCATGAATGTTCAGATCCGAAAGATTCAAGACAAAAGTCTATAATTATATAAGAAATAATAATACTTCAAGCATACTAACAAAGCAATTATTTCTTCTCAAAATAACATGGCCAAAGAAAGTTATCCCTACAAAATCATATAGTCTGGCTATGCTCCCTCTTCATCTCACAAAATATTCATATCATGCACAACCCCGGTTTCAGCCAAGCAATTGTTTTCATACTCAATTTTTTCAAACCTTTCAACTTTCACGCAATACATGAGCGTGAGCCTTGGATATAGCACTATGGGTGCAATAGAGTGGTGGTTGTGGAGAAGACAAAAAAGGAGGAAGATAGTCTCACATCGACTAGGCGTATCAACGGGCTATGGAGATGCCCATCAATAGATATCAATGTGAGTGAGTAGGGATTGCCATGCAACAGATGCACTAGAGCTATAAAGTGTATTAAAGCTCAACAAAAGAAACTAAGTGGGTGTGCACCCAACTTGCTTGCTCACGAAGACCTAGGGCAATTGAGGAAGCCCATCATTGGAATATACAAGCCAAGTTCTATAATGAAAATTCCCACTAGCATATGAAAGTGACTAAACATGAGACTCTCTATCATGAAGAACATGGTGCTACTTTGAAGCACAAGTGTGGAAAAAAGATATTAGCATTGTCCCTTTTATTTTATTTTTTTCTTTTCCTTTTCTTTTTCTTTTTTTCCCTTTTTTTCTTGGCCTTTCCTTCGTCTTTTTCTTTTTTTGGGACAATGCTCCAATAATGATGATCATCACACTTATATTGGTTTACAACTGGATATTACAACTCGATACTAGAACAAAGTATGACTCTACATGAATGCCTCCGGCGGTGTACCTGGATGTGCAATGAATCAAGAGTGACATATATGAAAAGAAATTATGCATGCTGACTTTGCCACAAATACGATGTCAACTACATGATCATGCATGGCAATATGACAATATGAAGCGTGTCATATGAACGGAACGGTGGAAAGTTGCATGGCAATATATCTCGGAATTGCTATGGAAATGCCATGATAGGTAGGTATGGTTGCTGTTTTGAGGAAGGTACATGGTGGCTGTTTTGAGGAAGGTATATAGTGGGTGTATGGTACCGGCGAAAGTTGCGCGGTACAAGAGAGGCTAGCAATGGTGGAAGGGTGAGAGTGCGTATAGTCCATGGACTCAACATTAGTCATAAAGAACTCATATACTTATTGCAAAAATTTATGGGTCATCAAAACAAAGCAATCAATGCATGCTCCTAGGGGGGAGGTTGGTAGGAGTTAACCATCGCGTGCCACCGACCTCCACACAAAGGATGACACTCTACAAATACCTCATGCTCTAACTTCGTCACATAGCGGTTCACCATACGTGCATGCTACGGGAATCACAAACTTTAACACAAGTATTTCTCAAATTCATAATAACTCCACTAGCATGACTCTATTATCACTATCCCCATATCTCAAAACAATCATCAAGTATCAAACTTCTCATCATATTCAATGCACTTTGTATGAAAGTTTTTACTACATTCATCTTGGATGCCTATCATATTAGGACTAGTTTTATAACCAAAGCACATTACCATGCTGTTCTAAAAGACTCTCAAAAGGATATAAGTGAAGCATGAGAGATCAATAATTTTTACAAAATAAAATCACCACGGTGCTTTAAAAGATAAAAGTGGAGCACTAGAGCAAAACTATTTAGCTCAAAAGATATAAGTGAAGCACATCGAGTGTTCTAACAAATTCTAGACCATATTTATCTCTCTCAAAAAGGTGTGTCCAACAAGGATGATTGTGGCAAACTAACAAGCAAAGACTCAAATCATACATGACGCTCCAAGTAAAACACATATCATGTGGTGAATAAAAATATAGTCCCGAGTATAGTTATCGATAGATGAAGATGAAAGAGGGGATGCCTTCCAGGGGCATCCCCAAGCTTAGGCTTTTGCTTGTCCTTGAATTTTACCTTGGGGTTCCTTGGGCATCCCCAAGCTTAGGCTCTTTCCACTCTTTGTTCCATAGTCCATCAAAGCCATACTCAAAACTTGAAAACTTCAGAACACAAAACTTAGCCAAAAAATCTCGTGAGCTCCGTTAGTATAAGAAAACAAACCACTACTCAAAGGTATTGTAATGAACTCAATCTTTGTTTATATTGGTGTTAAACCTACTGTATTCCAACTTCTCTATGATTCATATCCTCCAATACTACTCATAGATTCTTCAAAACAAGCAAACAACACACGAAAAATAGAATCTGTCAAAAACAGAACAGTCTGTAGTAATCCGTAACTTTCGCATACTTCTGTAACTCCAAAAAATTGAAATAAATTGGTAAACGTGAGGAATTTGTTTATTAATAATCTGCAAAAAGAATCAACTAAATAACACTCTCCAGTAAAATCTGGTGACTATTCTAGTGAGCGCTAACGTTTCTGTTTTTTACAGCAAGATCATATAAACTTCGGCAAATTTTAGCATGGTCCCTCTTACCCCCTCTTTTCACATGAGAGGTAAGAAGGTAAGAGTTAATCCGACCACTAATTAATGTGATCAACGGCTCAGATCTACTACATACTCTTACCTCTCATGTGAAAAGGGGGGGTAAGAGGGACCATGCTAAAACTGCTCATAAACTTCACACAAGTCTTCCCAAAGGTTCTACTTGGCACAAACACTAATTAAAACACAAAACCACATCTAAAAATAATCTAGATGCAATATTTATTCCTAAACAGAAGCAAAAACAAAGAAAATAAAATTTGGGTTGCCTCCCAACAAGCTCTTTCTTTATAGCCATTAAGATAGGCTTGAGAATTCGATGATGCTCACATGAAAGATAAGAATTGTAGCACAAAGAGAGCATCATATAGCACGTGAAAATCGCATCTAAGTATAACATACTTCCTATGCATAGGCATTTTATAGGGAAAAAAATTAGCAAGACAAGCAAGATCTAGCATATGCAAGGAAGAAGAAAGAAACAAGGTCAATCTCAACATGAAGAGAGGTAATTTAGTAACATGAAGATTTCTACAACCATATTTTCCTCTCTCATAATAATTGCATGTAGGATCATAAGAAAATTCAACGATATAGCTATCACATAACATATTCTCAATCCGATCCACATGCATGCAAAGTTGACGCTCTTCCAAAATAGTGGGATCAAAATTAACTAAAGTCGTGACCTCTCCAAACCCACTTTTATCAAAAAAATTCATAAGATTGAGCATTCTCCAAATATGTGGGATCTAAAGTTGACACTCTTCCAAACCCACTTTCAATATTATTGCAAACATTATTATCAATCTTACATTCATCATGGGGATTAAATGAATTTTCAAGATCATATGAAGCATCACCCCAATCATGATCATTACAACAAGTAGTGGACATAACAATACAAGCATCCCCAAGCTTAGGGTTTTGCATATCATTAACACAATTAACATCGATAGAATTTATAATAACATCATTGCAATCATGCTTTTCACTCAAGGAGCTATCATGAATCACTTTAAAATTTTCTTCCAATACGTCATCACAATTCTCAGATTCATAGATTTCAAGCAAAACCTCATAAAGATAATCTAGTGTACTAAACTCACTAGCAATTGGTTCATCATAGTTGGATCTCTTAAAGAGATTAGCAAGTGGATAAGGATCCATAATTTAGCAAACGAAGATGCAAGCTAATAGAGGGCACATGACAGCACAAGCAAACAGAAAGGCGAACGGGAAAAAGGCAAATAAAACGGCAAAGGTGAAGTGGAGGAGAGGAAAACGAGAGGCAAATAAATGTAATGCGAAGGATAAGGGTTTGTGATAGGTACTTGGTGTATGGCTTTTGCGTAAGCCTCCCCGGCAACGGCGCCAGAAATTCTTCTTGCTACTTCTCGAGCTTGCGTTGTATTCCCTTGAAGAGGAAAGTGGGATGCAGCATAGTAGCGTAAGTATTTCCCTCAGTTTTTGAGAACCAAGGTATCAATCCAGTAGGAGACCATGCGCGAGTCCCTAACACATGTACATACAAATAAGAACTTCGCAGCCAACGCGATAAGGGATTGTCAATCCCTTTATGGTCACTTACGAAAGTGAGATCTGATAGATAGGATAGCTTGGTATTTTTGGTATTTTTGGATATAAGAACAAAAAGTAAAAAACAACAAAGTAAAGTAGATTGTAGATTGATATGTTGAGAATAGACCCGGGGGCCATAGCTTTCACTAGTGGCTTCTCTCATGATAGCAGAATTCTACGGTGGGTGAACGAATTACTATCGAGCAATTGATAGAAAAGCGAATAATTATGAGAATATCTAGGCATGATCATTATATATAGGCATCACGTCCGTGACAAGTAAACCAAAACGGTTCTGCATCTACTACTATTACTCCACACATCGACGGCTATCCAGCATGCATCTAGAGTATTAAGTTCATAAGAACAGAGTAATGCTTTAAGCAAGATGACATGATGTAGAGGGATAAACTCAAGCAATATGATATAAACCCCATCTTTTTATCCTCGATGGCAACAATACAATACGTGCCTTGCTGCCCTTGCTGTCACTGGGAAAGGACACCGCAAGATTGAACCCAAAGCCAAGCACTTCTCTCATTGCAAGAACTATAGATCTAGTAGGCCAAACCAAACCGATAATTCAAAGAGACTTGCAAGGATATTATAATCAAACATAAAAGAATTCAGAAAAGAACCAAATATTTCTCGTAGATAATCTTGATCATAAACCCACAATTCATCGGATCTCGACAAACACACCGCAAAAAGATTGCATCGAATAGATCTCCTCGAAGACCGAGGAGAACTTGGTATTGAGATCCAAAAAGAGAGAAGAAGCCATCTAGGTACTAACTATGGACCCGAAGGTCTGTGGTAAACTACTCACAACTCATGGTGAGGCGATGGTGTTGATGTAGAAGCACTCCATGGAAGATCCCCCCTCTGGTGGAGCTCCGGAACAAGCTCCAAGATGGGATCTCACGGGAACAGAAGGTTGCGGTGGTGGAATTAGGTTTTTCTCTATTGCTTCGATGTTTTCAGGGTACATGGGTATATATAGGAGGAAGGAGTACGTCGATGGAGCAACATGGGGCCCACGAGGGTGGGGGATGCGCCTAGGGGGAGGGGGCGCGCCCTGGACCCTCGTGGCAGCACGTGTCCCCTCTGCCTTGGTTCTCAAGTCTCTCATGAAGATATCGTTCCAAAAATAACTCTCCCGAAGGTTTCATTCCGTTTGGACTCCGTTTGATATTCCTTTTCGGTAAAACCCTGAAATAGGCAAAAACAGCAATCTGGACTGGGCCTTTGGGTTAATAGATTAGTCCCAAAAATAATATAAAATTGTATAATAAATCCCATTAAACATTCAAAACATCATATATAATAGCATGGAACAATAAAAAATTATAGATACGTTGGAGACGTATTAGGTCCCGAGCTGTGTATCTGAGGATCGGTGGTAGCAGGGGGAAACAAGGACACAATGTTTACCCAGGTTCAGGCCCTCTTAATAAAGGTAATACCCTACTTCCTACTTGATTGATCTTGATGAATATGAGGATTACAAGAGTTGATCTACCTCGAGATCGTAATGGCTAAACCCTAGATGCCTAGCCTATGATTGTTCTGATAGCCTCTACGGACAAAACCCTTCGGTTTATATACACACAGGACGGACCTAGGGTTTTACAGAATCATCTTGCAGAGGAGGAAAACATTACACCCGGACTCAAACTTCCCATTCCACGCACATAGGAGTCCTATCCGGACATGGGGGGTAATCTTATGCTTTGATCTTCACGGCCCATCAGTCTTGCCCATATTGAGTAATCTGGATACCCGAGGACCCCTTAGTCCAGGACTCCCTCACCCATCAGAAAGCACATCTTCCCATTACAAGATAAATAGATCAAGTTGGCCAAACAAAACCCAAATATCGGAGAAGAAATACGAGGCTATAATAATCAGGTAAGGATATTAAGACAAAACAAATATGATCATAAATTCACAATTCATCAGATCCCAACAAACACACCACAAAAGTCATTACATCAAATATATCTCCAAGAGACCATTGTATTGAGAATCAAGAAGAGAGAAGAAGCCATCTAGCTACTGCCTACGGAGCCGTCGGTCTTTGGTGAACTACTCACGCATCATCGGAGGGGCACCAATGAGGATGACGAACCCCTTCGTGATCGTGTTCCCCTCCGCCGGAGTGCCGCACAAGGGATCTCGTGGTTCTCGAACTTGCGGCGGCTGGAATAAATTTAGTCGACTCCCCTAGGGTTTCTAGCATATGTGGCTAATTATAGATCTCACAGGCGGTGTGGGGGACCTCCATGGGGGGCACAACCCACTAGGGCACCTGGGCTCCTGGGCGTGCCCTATTGTCTCGTTCTCCCCATGGGCCACCCCCCCCCCCCCGGTTGCTTCTTTGGCCCTGGTTGTCTCTTGGTCCAAAAAAAATCACCAAAAAGTTTCACTGTGTTTGGACTCCATTTGATAGGGACTTTCTGCGAAGTAAAAACAAGCAAAAAAACATCAACTGGCACTTGGCACTATTTCAATAGGTTAGTCCCTAAAAATGATAAAGTTGCTAAAAAATGATTGCAAAACATCCAAGATTGATCATATAACATCATGGAACAAGCAAAAATTATAGATACATTGGTGACGTATCAGTCCCTAAAAACAGCAACTGGCACTTGGCACTATTTCAGTAGGTTAGTCCCTAAAACTGATATAAAGTTGCTAAAAAATGATTGTAAAACATCCAAGATTGATCATATAACAGCATGGAACAAGAAAAAATTATAGATACATTGGAGACGTATCAGCATCCCCAAGCTTAATTCCTACTCGTCCTCGAGTAGGTAAATGATAAAAACGATTTTTTTATGTGGAATGCCGCCTATCATGTTCATCACATATTCTTTTCTTTGTAGCATGGACATTTGTACTTTTATACGATTCAAAGCAATAGTCTAGTTTTGACATGAAGATTTCAATACTCAAGCATATCAACAAACAAGCATGTCTTTCAAAATATCAACACTAAAGAAAGTTATCCCTAGCCCATTATGCTCAATCATTGATCCATTCATGAAACACATCCAAATATTAGCTACATCCAATGCTCAAGTGTGATAATAGTGTTCCATGGTTGGTGCTTTATAAGAGAAGATGAGACTCAAATAAAAATAAAAATTGCATAAAGCAAATAGATAGGCCCTTCAGAGAGGGAAGTAGGGTTTTGTAGAGGTGGCAGAGCTCAAAGCTTAAATTGAGAGATAAAATTATTTTGGGTGACATGCTTTTGTCGTCAACGAGAACGACTAAGAGTTCCCAATACTTCCATGCTAGATACA
>LR738715.1:236639822-236677943 GCA_902687465.1 Secale cereale | reverse complement strand
AAGCATCTCTTCAAGATCCAGAAGGAGTGGCTGGAAGAAACCGAGGACGCGGGCTACAGCACTGTGGTCTTCGCCCCAGAGATAATAGAAAGTTTCGCTGAACATATATCCCCTTTCTTATTCAATGTTAACAGGAATTGGCGTTTTTGTGTGATATACATGGCTGGACGAAGAAGGCGACCCGAATCAAGTGTTCGGCGCCTTTGCCCGAAGACCCAAAATCGCCTCGACTGATGACGATGTTGGTCCCGACGCCGTACAAGGTGCCGGTCAAGAAGCCCAAGAAGAAGGGCAAGAGGGCCGGAGACAGCCCCCGCCCTACGGACAAGAAGTCCGAGAAGATCAACATCCTCTCCTCCGAAGAGGAGGAGGATGATGAGGAAGAAGAAGAAAAAGAACTCCCTGCGCAAGGCAGGGGGGCGACGAGGGGGGCCGCTGCTGACGCAGGCACGGCCGCACCCCGGAGGAAGCTGAACCTCGCTGCTAGTTCGGATTCATCATCCAAACATAGCTTCATGGTGAAGCCCAGGGAGAAACCCCTGCCCAAAACATAAGTTTGTCCAGATTAACTGTTGCACCTTTGTTTGTTTAGCATTTTTTTATGCTTACTTAATATTTCTCACCTGCTGACCTACAGCCCTCCCGGAGGACACCTCGACGCCTCCTTGTCGGAGGGAAACTCTCTAGCGCCCGGAGAGATGGAGAGTGACCCGTCGGTCCGAGCTCCTTCGCCCATGATCGGCGGGGACACCGAAGTGTCCTCCCAGCGGGTGCCTCCGCTCAAGGAGATGAGGGCGGGGCAGATGACGGGGCGACCGGGGGTAATACCTCGGCTACCGCTGACCATGGGAAAACAACCCCCTTGGAGACCAAAGATGGGAGGGCAAACAATCCGGGGCCCTCCCGAACATTGACCCGGAGCCTAATGCAGCTCCGGGGTCCGAAGACCAGACCCCCCAGGCGGGGGTGGATACGACGGCGCCCGGAGTCAACCCAGAGGCGTCGGACCCTATGGAGGGAGCACTTCAAAGTGCTTCCATCATGGAGGAGCACCGCATCGTGATGGGTGCGATGATGAAGAAGATTCAGTCCGTCAAGAGGGGACTGAATGAAGCTTTCAATAGCCTATTAATGGGCTTTGAGGTAAGCCATGTAATGTTCTTTATGGAACTTTGTTTGTTTTAAATACATATATATAGCTAGTAGCCCCTGATGCTTTGTGTGATTCTGAATAGAACAGATGAAGTATCCATAGTATAGCATGCTTGTAGAGCTGAACGATTATGCTTTATGTTATTTGAACAAGCTTCACTAGTTGCGGCAACTGCACAAGATGCAGAGGTTGCCCAACTAAACCGGACGCTTTTGCTGGCCAACGCGGACCTCGACCGCGTCAACCAGCGTTTAGATGAAACGCAAGGTATGCGGATTTAAATTTCAAGAAGACTAATAATGTGAATTGAGAATGGATATAAACTTTTTTATTATATTTTGTATTAAACAGTTGGCGCCACTGAGCTCGAGGCCCTCAAGGGTGAGCTCGCGAAGGCCAAGAAGGAGGCCGATGCGAGCAAGGTGCCGCTGACAAAGCGGTTGCCGAACTAAAGGTCGAAAAGGCCACGTGCGATAAGCACCAGGCTCGGGTGTTCGAAGTCGAAGTTGAGCTCAACGATGCCATTCGCAAATGCGAGGCATTGGAGGAGGAGGCTTTGGAACAGGCTTCCAAGCTTGCGGAGGCAATCAAGGCTGCCCAGGATGCGCGGAGCGAGTCGTGCAGCGCCTGTGAAGAAATCAAGCAGGCACGACAGATAGCATCTGGTAGGACTTTTCTCTTACGGAGCATCTTCAGAGGGCAGAAGTGTCTTGGGCGGACACGGTTACGGAGTTCTCCAGGCGTGTTTGCTGATCTTCCGAGGAGCAGTGCTGACGCTGCCCAGTACTTCCGAGCCCAGGAGGGGATCGACACGGAGAAGTTGTTTTGGTCACAGTTCTATGCGCCAAAACATCCGGTGCCCCTCAACGACCAGATGAAGTAGCTGGTCAAGCTGCACAATATGGCAGGATCGGCCATGAAGGACTTGATAGTCCGGCTATGGCCCGCTGATCCAATCCCAAGTAGTTACGTTGGATTGGTGAAGCGGCTCGTCGAGGCGAGTCCGCGGGTTGATGCATTGACGCGTTCGTCCTGCATAGAAGGTGCTCGGATGGCCTTCGCTCGTGTGAAGGTGCACTGGGCGAAGATGAGGGCGCAGGACACAGCTACTGCTGGCCCACTCGTAGGCAAGGAGCACCACAAGCCGGAGAAATACTTCGAGGACCTCATAGAAGGCGCCTGCCTTGTAGAAGGCCAGTGCTCAAAGGATATTATCTTCGAGTAACTGTATCTGGTTGTAAAGACTTAAGCTTATGGACCGATGTATATAACTTTTGTGCTATTATAATATGAGCGACTTTTACCCCCTGTGTGACTGTTTATGTAAATCTGAAAGTTTCCAGTCGTCTGCTTGAGCCCCATGTACATAGTACTGGGGTGTTCGGTCATATGAATATACACTCTTTATCCAGCGTCTTGGTCCGTGTAGGAGGTGTATGCAGAGTGAACCAGGCAATCACACTATGCGGCATTATTGCTTTCACTTAGTCGTAGGAGTTTGACATGTGGGGCTAGGTACTAGCCCCTGGTGCGGATATGATATTCCTTACTTAAGGTATCCAATTGCACCTGGCTGGGCGAAAAATCAACCCTTCATATAACACGGGGTAGATCTCTGTCGATCGTAGTATAAAACTAAGTCACCGGATTGGGGACCAGGTTCTCGCCTATCAGCGGTCAGTTTTCGGCTTTCTCTATTGAGGTACTTGACCAGACAAGCCAGAAGTACAATTGCAGTAGTTCTCCCTTTACACCCTAGTTGAACAATTGGGAACGTAGGGGTAAACACAGGAGGCCCAGTTAACATCAGACCTGGCAGCAACAGGAGCTAGGGCTGGAGGCCCAGTTCAGCCACCGGCTTAGGTATTGACCACCTTAGTCGACACCTTGACAGCACTGTTAACTGCAGAGGTTGGCTAGGCCAAGAAGGAACAACATGATGCAGAAGTGGCTCAGGTGAGGAGCCAGATAGATCAAGCAAAATTGGACCTAGCTGCTGAGAATACCAGGATGATTGCGAGGAAGGCCGAGCTAGATGCTCAGGCTTATCGGCTCATGTTGGATCAGGCTGTGTCAAACGACGTGATACGAAGAAGGTGTCACTCTCGCCTACTGCCGGTTTATGAGGCGAGGAACCTCTTTAGCACGCTAGGAGCAGGAACCAGCAACCAGCCGGGGGTAAACCAGGGAGGAGCGCCGGGCATAGGAGCATCAGTCCAGCCACAGGCCGCGGAGCCAACCCGCCAGGTCGTTCCGTCGCAGCATGTACCTACCCCTCCTGGTCATTACTCCAACCCATTGGAAAACATAGTTGCCGCCGCTTCACGACTGGTCACTCTTCCCATTGAAGGATAATCCCCTATAGCAATGGAGGCACGGCGAGCCAGGGAGTTTCTGGAGACGGCTTTAACTCAGCAGGAAGCTTATTCTCACAGCCGCGAGAGGATTCACTCCACACCTCGCCCAAGCCGGAGTTAAAGCAGGCACCTGGAGGAACCAGCCGTGTCAAGCAGCGCGCGGAATCGTAATCCGCCGCGGAGGGATAACCCAGCGGGAGGAGGTGCAAACGCTCAAGATGTGGTGGATCAGGGCAGGCAGCGCCGGGAGGCCGAGTTAGCAGCACAGTACGAAGCCCGTGAGCCGACACCGGTTCGTCCATCTACCATAGTTGAACCGGGGGTTACATCCAGCTCCTTAGGAGTGCCCTGTCTCACCCCCGCTTTACGTAACATACGGCTACCCAAGGACTTTAAAGGACCGCGCAAGGTGCCCAATTATACTGCGGATTTATCCCCTGAGACATGCGTTGAAATCTACGAGATGGCAATGGAGATGCTGGACGTAGAAGATGCAACGTGTGCTAAGTACCTCACTATGATGTTGGAGGGCACGGCTCGTACTTGGCTAAAAAGCTTACCGCCCAATTCCATCGGATCATGGGACGAGTTACGCCACTGGTTTATCAATAACTTCAAAGACACATGCAAGCAGCCGATGTCAATCGTCGATTTAGCTGCATGCGTTCAAGGAGAGCACGAATCAACGAGCCATTCGGTGCGCCGAGTATCGGAGATCCTACATTCTTCCAACTGCATCAACCCGGACACAGCAGTTATTATAACGTTGGAAGGCAATTGCCGGTTCGAGCCCCTGAAGCTAAAGTTGGGACGGCTCAAACGTAATTGTGATGACATGGGAACGCTCATGGGCGCTTTGGTGAAATATGCAGATTCAGATAGGGCCAAGTATCCAGAGTCTGATGACGAGAAGTCAGGGAAAACAAAGAAGAATGGTAAGGCGCCGCAGCCTAGCCCGGCAAATCAAGGACATAATGGTAAGCGTAAAGCGGATAGTAATTCAGACTTTGTGGCTAACACTAATGCCCAGGAGGATGGCCAGCGCCGCAAGGGCAGACCACCCCCGCGGGGTGGGAGACCGAACGTTAATCTAGAACGGCAGATGAATATACCTTGCCCGAGGCACGGTACGTAGGAGAAACCAGCCACACACCTCTGGAAGGACTGTTTTATTATGAAGGAATTGAGAAACCAGTCCCAATATGATCATGGATCGTCCGGTGGTTCAGGCCCTGGTTTCCACGGGCCGGGTTATCAAGGTGGTGGCTCTGGTTCAGGGTTCCAAGGTAACCAGAACAATCACAGCAACCAGAATGGGCATAATCAGCATAACCAGCAGCACGGCCAGGGTGGTTATAACAATCAGGGCAATCAACAGCAACATCAAGAGCAACAGCAGCAATCAGGATATCAGAGTAATCCGAAGCAGCTGAGTAGTGGGCAGTATCACATCTTCACCACAAGCCTATGTAAACGTGATCAGAAAGTTTACAAGTGGGCAGTACATTCCATTGAACCGGTGGTGCCACGCTATCTCCGCTGGTCAGAACAGCCCATTGTGTGGAGTCGAGAGGATGATCCGCCCCGGGTTCATAATCCGGGTCAGTTGGCTCTAGTTGTGGCACCACGGGTTGGGGGCTATAAGTTCACCAAGGTGCTCATGGATGGAGTCTTCATGGCAAACCGGAAGCTGAAGCAGTATTTTCAGGGCCATCCAATCACCGTGGTCAGCTCGACCCCTTTGGGTGATATAATCCAGAACAGAGAAGCAACGGGTCGGGTTGCAAAGTGGGCCATTGAACTTAGTCCTCATGGATTGAAGTATGTGCCTCGTACTACAATCAAATCTCAAGCACTGGTGGACTTCATCAACGATTGGACAGAGTTGCAAGCACCGAAGGAAAAACCGGATCATACATACTGGACTATTCACTTTGATGGATCCATGCAATTGGAGGGCTCGGGGGCTGGAGTCGTATTAACTTCCCCACGAAGTGATAAGTTCTGTTACGTCCTCCGTTTAATGTTCCCTTGTACTAACAATGCAGTTGAATATGAAGCTCTCCTCCATGGTCTGCGAATGGCTAAGGAGATGAATTTAAGCCGGGTTAAATGTTTCGGCGATTCAGACCTGGTGGCACAACAGGTATATGGTACATGGGATTCCAAGGATCCACTTATGGCAGCGTATCGTCGAGAGGTAGACGTTATTGCTGGACACTTCAAGGGTTATCAGGTGGACCATGTGGACCGGCAAAAGAATGAAGCGACCGACGCATTAAGTCGGCTGGGTTCTCAACGTAAACTGGTTCCACCCAATGTCTTCCTGGACGTATTGCATAATCCGTCGGTGAAATTGCTTTCAGAAGAGGACTTGGCTGTTCCTGATCCGGAGGCTCAATTGGTGGCGGCGCTTCATGTTATTCCGGATTGGACGGTACCGTACCTGGCGTACATGAACCGAGGCGAGTTGCCAGAAGATGAAGTCTTGCCTAGACAGATAGTCTGGCGGTCCAAATCAATGACTATTGTCAATGGAGAACTACATCATTGCAGCGTCTCTGGGGCGTTTCAACGTTGTGTGTCGCCATACGAAGGCCGTGATATTCTTAGAGAGATCCACAAAGGAGACTGTGGTCATCATGCCGGTTCAAAATCTTTGGTGGCTAAAGCTTTTCGTCATGGGTTCTACTGGCTGACGGCTCACGCCGATGTAGAGGACTTGGTCAGAAAATGTGATGCTTGCCAGAAATTCTCACGGCATGCTCATATACCGGCTCAAGAATTGAGGATGATTATAATTACTTGGCCGTTTGCGACTTGGGGGCTAGACATGGTCGGGCCCTTTAAGAGATCTCCAGATAAGAGGACCCACCTTCTGGTGGCGGTGGATAAGTTTACCAAGTGGGTTGAGGCGGAACCAGTCAGCAAGTGTGATGCGGCAACGGCGGTTCAATTCATCAAGAAGGTGATTTTCCGGTTTGGCTTTCCACACAACATTATAACTGATAATGGTACCAATCTATCCAAGGGGGCTATGGAGGAGTTCTGTCAACGAGAGCACATCCGTCTTGATGTATCTTCTGTGGCTCACCCCCAATCCAATGGTCAAGCTGAGAGATCTAATCAAGAGATCTTGAGAGGCATCAAACCCCGGCTTATGGGCCCTTTGCAGAGGACGCCGGGTTGTTGGGTGGAGGAATTACCCTCTGTGTTATGGAGCATCAACACCACACCTAATAGGTCTACGGGTTATACGCCTTTCTTCATGGTATATGGAGCTGAAGCGGTCCTTCCTAGTGACATCTGTCATGATCCGCCATGGGTGGCGGCTTACGTCGAAGCTGATAACGAGAAGGCACGGCAAGACGTGTTGGACCGGCTGGATGAGGAACGTGACATGGTAGCAGCTCGATCGGCGATTTATCAACAAGATCTGCGCCGGTACCACAGTCGCCCAGTTAAAACTAGAACGTTTCAAGAAGGGGATCTAGTGCTCCGGCTCATCCAAGACCAGAGAGACATGCACAAGCTATCCCCGCCTTGGGAAGGACCCTTTGTGGTCAGCAAGAACCTACACAATGGATCGTACTACCTCGTCGACGTTCGAGAACATAAGGACTCACGTACTATGGAGGAGGAAACCAGACGGCCATGGAACATTGCTCTTCTTCGGCCTTACTATACCTGAGCCATAGGCTCCGTTTATGTACATGAATTCGCAATGTATATATTATGATCAATATAATAAACCGGCGTCCCCGTTAAAGCGGGGTATCTGCTGCTGTTTTTTTCCTAAAGAGTTTGTCACATGGGGGCTTCTTAAACCGGCTATTAAGCCAATACCATCATAAGAGCATAGCTCTGGTTGCTTCGGTAATCTGGGTATCAAAGCCCACAAGATGATGAGGGGCAAAAGAGAGTTCGATGCCTAGCACACCTCAAAGATAGGCTGTAACATCCCAATTTTCAATTTGGATGTTTATAAATAGATCATTCATATGCATCCATGATTTATGCATTTTGCCCTTCATTTCTTTTATTTGAATTTTGATCCAAGGAACTTTGAGCAACTCCACGACCAAAAGAGAGAGCTGGAAGTTTCCCTAAAACCCGCTTTTCAAAATTCAAAATTTGGAGTTTGGATCAAATTTGGTTTCACTAAATTCATTTCCATTATTTAAAAAAAAGAGAAGATAAAAGGACTTCTTCAAAAACAGAAAATAAATATTCGAAATTGAATTTGAAATCTAAATATATTTATTGGGATTTAATTGCAAATTTTTTTGATGCAAAATTTTTTTTTGTACAACAATTTTTGTTTAAATTGCATTTTAGGCCAGATAAATGTTCACAGGGTCATATATGAGACCATATAATTATGTGGAATTTTCTGGGATTTTTAGGCTAATTTTATTTGTTTTTGTTTTCGGTGTTTCATTGCTTCTATAAAAAATCGCAGCCCACTAGGCCCAATCTTCTCACGACCCAACCTGGCCGTCTTCTTCCTTACGTTCATGGCAGAGCTAGGAGAACGCACATCCATCCGGCGCCCCACCCCTCCGCTTCCTCTCCCCCGCCCCAAAACGCCTCTGAATGGAACCCCCTCGCCTCCCTCGACCCCTCCCATCCCCTAGTGTGCCTCCAAGACAGCCATAATGAACACCACGAACGTTTCATACTGCAGCCATTAAACACATCAATTCCGGCAACGCCCCGCTCTCCTCTGGCTTCCCCTGACCCTCTATAAAAGCCCAGAGTGTTGCCCCAGTTCCCCTCGTCCGAAGCCCCCTATTTGCAAAAGCTATCTCCCTCCCTAACCTCGCCAATTACTCGCCGGAGTTCGTGTATTCCGGCGGCTTCTCCACCACGCCAGGAGGCGATACCGACACCGCGGTACTGCTCCTCGGATCCGCATCACGTTGCTCTTCACCGTCCCGCACGTGTCCTTCGCCGAAACACACCGGAACCGCCTTCTTCCTCATCTTCGGCGACAAGTCCGGTGAACACCCTGTCCGATTTTTTTTCTCTTTTACCAGTGTATTTTCCAATTCAGATTCTATACCAAATCTTGTTTCTAGTATATCTTTTAGTCTATAGATCCGATTTAGTTGATTCTTTTTCCTACATTTTCCTAAAAATATCCTCTATCCAGAGAACCAAACGAAATATACTTTTGAAAATTTTAAAATTTGAATTCAAGCAGATCTGAATTCAAACTTTGTTAGGCCATAACTTGAGTTTCGTAACTCCATTTTGGGTGATTCTTTTTGCAAATCGAAGCTTGTGACATGTACCTTCTGTTAAAACCAAAACCATTTATTTTTGTTGCTGTGAAAATTATATTCTGTACAGAAACTTTATTTTGGTCTTTTTGGAGTTTTTCCAAGTCTTTTATTTGTTGTCTTTTTGGATCCTTGCTTGTATGCTTATGTATGTTATTGCTTGCTTACGCTAGATCATCCGGAGTGCGAATCTTGCTACTACGAATCTTTAGAGTTCAACGAACGTCAGCAAGGCAAGTTCACACTTTGATCATAAATTTTCAATACCCAGTTTTTACTATGCATTAGTTTCACCCTCAAAAATTGCATTAGTAGGATTGGGAACATCTGGATATGCTATGTAGTTTATGTGGTAGGAACCTATGACCTTTGATCACCCCGAGAATATTCGTTATGTCATATATTGCTTAGCCATGCTCGTAGACGGGGATTGGTATGTGTGATACATGCAAGTTGCGAGAGATAATAATTTTCGGACAACATAAGGTGGCAACTTTAATACACATCTGGGTGGATTGTTTGGGGCACCTGGAGAAACCAGTGCTTGCCCAAGGGGAATCCCGGAGTACCCGTGTGATTACCCTAGGTCCGCCACCCAGGCTCAAAGGGATCATAAGATATTTCATGCCTAGAAACTTCCGTGTGCAGCCACAAGCCATTATGGGGTCTGGCATAGTTGAGTAAGTTGTGTGAGCTCTTTCCGTGGTAGACTAGCTGATGTAGGGGAAAGTAGGTGTACCGGTCTACCCAGGGTTTGGAGGAAATACTTCAAAAAGAATATGTCTCGATATTCCGATCATGGAGGTGGTCGAGTCTTGTGGGGAAAAGTGCGCAAACCTCTGCAGAGTGTACAAACTAATCATGATTAGCCGTGTCCCTGGTTATGGACAACTTTAGTATCTAGAAGTGAATTATTGGTTGATCTCATCACTCTATTTAATGAAATTATTGGGTTACTAATAACTTGGGAATTTTGGGATTGAGTTGGAGGAACCTTCTCAATTATGGCATTTTATTTTAGTAGTAAATAAAAATCTATTCCTTTGTTGTAGGGTAAAATTGGCTTTATACAAAAATTAAACTTAGAGCCTCCACTAGCTAAATTTGCATATAGAGATAGTCTTTTTCATTATTATAAATCTATGGTGTGAAATTGCCAGCATATTCCATGTGCTGACCTACACGGCTGCAACGTGTCATGTTGCAGAGTTTTCCGACGAGGAGTAAAGGTGCGATAGGTCGTTGTTCTGCACTCAGTTTGCCGTGGAGTTGGATGGACTCATTTTCCTTCGATGCTTCCGCAGTTATTTTTATTTAGATGGCCTTTGGCCATATTATTGTAATAAATACTCTTTTGATGACCTCGATGTAATAAAGTGTGTGATTGAACTCTGTTATAATTCATCGAGTAATGTGTGTGTCAGCATACCGATCCAGGGATGACACTTAAGCACAGAGACTTCAATCCATTTGGGTCGGGTCGCTACAAGATGGTATCAGAGCACACGCTGACTGTAGGATGCGACCACTAGGAAATGGAAAACCATAGGAAGAAAATTATATTTTACCACTTCCTTATATATCCGTTGGTCTGTACTCTTCTCTATTCATTTCTATCTCTTCTCTACTTCAATTCAATAGTTGTTGAACCCCATGACCAAGTTGCTCAGCTGATGAGACCAAGACCCATGAAGACATCATTGACGAAGAAGAAGAAGCTAGAATTGACTGTGATATGAGAAGATTTAGTTCAGACCACCACTACCAAATGGAGTCCAATGAATGATTGCGGTAGTATGAAGAGATCATATCTCTTGTGGATATGACCTTACCTGTAGGTTTTGCTTGTGTGTGTGATTTGTGTGAATTGCTTGATTTGAAGTTTTATTGCTATCATAAGCATATGGGTAGTGATTTCTCTCATTAGGCTCTTATTCTATTCTAATTTCTCATCCACTCTAAACCAAACTGATGCCTCCGAGACGTTACCCGAAACTCCCACCAGAACTTACCCAATTGATCCAGAACCAGAATGCCCTCATGCTGCTACTCATCCAAAATCAGAACCAGAACAACAACAACAACAACAACAACAACAACAACAACAACAACAACAACAACAACAACAACAACAACAACAACAACAACAACAACAACAACAACAACAACAACAACAACAACAACAACAACAACAACAACCCACCGTCACTACCCTAGAGGGGAAACGGATCAAGTATGTGTCGAGGCATACGCCAAGGAGGACTCAAGTGAATTCTCTTTCGGGAGTTGTTCAGGAGGAAGTACCAGTTGTGAAGGATTATCCGGATGTTTTTCCAGAGGAACTACCAGGCATGCCACCGGATCGAGACATAGAGTTTTTGATTGAGTTGTTACCAGGCACCGGACCAATATCCAAGAGACCGTACCGGATGCCCGCAAATGATCTCGAGGAAATTAAGAAGCAGATTAAGGAATTATTGGAGAAAGGTTATATTCGACCGAGTTCCTCACCTTGGGGAGCCCCAGTGCTTCTAGTTGAGAAGAAGGATGGATCCTTGAGAATGGTTGTGGATTACCGTGCGTTGAATGAGGTGACGATCAAGAACAAGTACCCTCTGCCGATGATCAATGATTTGTTTGACCAGCTACAAGGAGCAAAAGTCTTATCAAAAATCGATCTTCGATCTGGATATCATCAGCTGAAGATTCGAGAACAGGATATATCCAAGACAACCTTTACCATGAGATATGGGCTTTATGAGTATACGGTCATGTCTTTTGGCTTGACTAATGCCCTGCCTATTTTATGAATATGATGAATAAGGTATTTATGGATTTCTTGGATAAGTTTGTTGTGGTATTCATTGATGATATATTGATTTACTCGAAGAATGAAGAAGAACACAAGGAACATTTGCGCTTGGTTCTTGATAAGCTCAGGGAACATCAGTTATATGCAAAGTTTAGCAAGTGTGAATTCTGGTTGAAGGAAGCTGGATTTCTCGAACATGTTATATTAGGGGAAGGAATAACAGTGGATCCTTCGAAAGTTGAAGCCGTCACCGAATGGAAGGCACCCACCTCAGTCGGAGAGATTCGCAGTTTCCTTGGACTTGCATGATATTACCAAAGATTTATTGAGAATTTCTCCAAGATCGCAAAGCCCATGACCGAGTTACTGAAGAAAGACACCAAGTTTAATTGGACCGAGGAATGTGAGGCCAGTTTTCAGGAGTTGAAGAAACGTTTGGTCACAGCCCGAGTGCTAATTCTTCCGAATATACACAAGGATTTTCAGGTATATTGCGACGCTTCTCGTCAGGGACTTGGAGTTGTTCTTATGCAAGAAGGAAGAGTTGTTTCATATGCCTCACGTCAGCTTCGACCTCATGAGCGGAATTATGCCACACATGATTTGGAGTTAGCAGCCGTAGTGCATGCACTCAAGACCTGGAGGCATTTTCTTATTGGAAATCATTGTGATGTTTACATGGATCACAAGAGTTTGAAATACATCTTCACGCAAAAGGAGTTGAACCTCAGGCGGAGAAGATGGTTTGAGCTCATAAAAGATTATGACATGAAATTGCACTATCACCCAGGAAAGGCCAATGTTGTGGCAGATGCATTGAGCCGCAAGAGTTATGTCAATACCCTCACAGCAGGAGGATTACCTCAAGAGTTAATTGATGATCTCAGAGATCTCTGGTTGGAGATAGTACCACGAGGTTTTGTTACCGCAATGGAAATTCAATCCACCTTGTTGGGAAAGATCCGAGAAGCCCGAAAGTTAGATAAAGGTATTGCGGAAATAAAGGAAAGGATGAACCAAGGAAAGGCAGAAGGATTTCGTGAGGATGAACACGGAACCTTATGGTTTGAGCAGCGTATTTATGTGTCAAATGACACAGAGATCAGGAAGTTGATTCTTCAGGAGGCTCATGATTCGCCTTATTCGATACACCTAGGAAACACCAAGATGTATTTGGACTTGAAAGAAAGTTTCTGGTGGACAGGTATGAAAAAGGATATTGCTGAGTATGTCGCAGTATGTGTGTATGTCAAAGGGTTAAGGCAGAGCACCAGAAACCAGCAGGATTACTTCAACCTTTGCCGATACCAGATTGGAAGTGGGACAAGCTTGGCATGGACTTCATTACAGGATTACCCAGGACCCGATCATGCTATGATTCTATTTGGGTAGTAGTTGATCGCTTGACCAAGGTAGCTCACTTCATCCCCGTGAAAACCACATATACAAGTGCTAAGTTGGCCAAGATATACATGACCAGGATCGTATGTCTGCATGGAGTTCCGAGGACCATCGTATCAGATAGAGGAACACAATTTACCTCAAAGTTTTGGCATCTGTTACACGAAACTTTGGGTACCAGGCTAGAGTTCAGTACAACCTTTCATCCGCAGACAGATGGGCAGACCGAGAGAGTCAATCAGATTCTGGAGGACATGTTGAGAGCCTGTGTGCTAGATTATGGAACTAGTTGGGATGATAATTTGCCATGTGCAGAATTCTCATATAACAACAGCTATCAAGCTAGTTTGAAGATGGCCCCTTTCGAAGCTTTGTACGGAAGGAGGTGCAGGACACCATTGATGTGGGATGGAGTTGGAGACCGTAAATTATTTGGTCCCGACCGTATCAGAGATTCAGAGGAGAAATTCAAGTTGATCCGTGACAGACTTAAGATAGCCCAATCCAGACAGAAGAGTTATGCTGATACTAAACGCAAGGAAGTAACCTACGAAGTTGGAGATAGAACATATATTTGTGTGTCTCCACTTCGAGGAGTTAAACGGTTTGGAGTTAAAGGCAAAGTAGCACCACGATTTGTGGGGCCATACAGAATTTTGAAATGCATGGGCGAAGTTGCCTACAGGTTGGAATTACCCGAAGCCTTGTCAGGAGTTCATGATGTGTTTCACGTTTCCCAGTTGAAGAAGTGCCATGCAGAGATGGCCGATATTCCTCTAAGAGATACAGTGCCACTAGAAGCCATACAGATGGATAGTGATCTGACCTATGAGGAGAAGCCTGTCAAGATTCTCGAGACTACAAGCAGGGTTACCCGCAGCAAGGTCCTCAAATTTTGCAAGGTTCAGTGGAGTCATCATACTGAGGAAGAAGCCACCTGGGAACGCGAAGACGATCTTCGACAGGACCACCCACACCTTTTTGCTAGCCAACCCGAATCTCGAGGGCGAGATTCATCTTAAGGGGGTTAGGTTTGTAACATCCCAATTTTCGATTTGGATGTTTATAAATAGATCATTCATATGCATCCATGATTTATGCATTTTGCCCTTCATTTCTTTTATTTGAATTTTGATCCAAGGAACTTTGAGCAACTCAAGGACCAAAAGAGAGAGGTGGAAGTTTCCCTAAAACCCGCTTTTGAAAATTCAAAATTTGGAGTTTGGATCAAATTTGGTTTCACTAAATTCATTTCCATTATTTCAGAAATAAAATAAAGAGAGAAGATAAAAGGACTTCTTCAAAAACAGAAAATAAATATTGGAAATTGAATTTGAAATCTAAATGTATTTATTGGGATTTAATTGCAAATTATTTTGATGCAAAAAAAAAAATTTGTACAACATTTTTTTTTAAATTGCATTTTAGGCCAGATAAATGTTCACAGGGTCATATATAAGACCATATAATTATGTGGAATCTTCTGGGATATTTAGGCTCATTTTATTTGTTTTTGTTTTCGGTGTTTCATTGCTTCTATAAAAAACGCAGCCCAATAGGCCCAATCTTCTCACGACCCAACCTGGTCGTCTTCTTCCTTATGTTCATGGCAGAGCCAGGAGAACGCACATCCATCTAGCGCCCCACCCCTCCCCTTCCTCTCCCCCACCCCAAAACGCCTCTGAATGGAACCCCCTCGCCTCCCTCGATCCCTCCCATCCCCTAGTGCGCCTCCTAGACAGCCATAATGGACACCACGAACGTTTCATACTGCAGCCATTAAACACATCAATTCTGGCAACGCCCCGCTCTCCTCTAGCTTCCCCTGACCCTCTATAAAAGCCCAGAGTGTTGCCCCAGTTCCCCTCGTCCGAAGCCCCCTATTTGCAAAAGATATCTCCCTCCCTAACCTCGCCAATTGCTCGCCGGAGTTCGTGTATTCCGGCGGCTTCTCCACCACGCCAGGAGGCGATACCGACACCGCGGTACTGCTCCTCGGATCCGCATCACGTTGCTCTTCACCGCCCCGCACGCGTCCTTCGCCGAAACACACCGGAGCCGCCTTCTTCCTCGTCTCCGGCGACAAGTCCGGTGAACACCCTGTCCGAATTTTTTTCTCTTTTACCAGTATATTTTCCAGTTCAGATTCTATACCAAATCTTGTTTCTAGTATATCTTTTAGTCTATAGATCCAATTTAGTTGATTCTTTTTCCTACGGTTTCCTAAAAATATCCTCTATTCAGAGAACCAAACGAAATGTATTTTTGAAAATTTTAAAATTTGAATTCAAGCATATCTGAATTCAAACTTCGTTAGGCCATAACTTGAGTTTCGTAACTCCATTTTGGGTGATTCTTTTTGCAAATCGAAGCTTGTGACATGTAACTTCTGTTAAAACCAAAACCATTTATTTTTGTTGCTGTGAAAATTATATTCTGTACAGGAACTTTATTTTGGTCTTTTTGGAGTTTTTCGAAGTCTTTTATTTGTTGTCTTTTTGGATCCTTGCTTGCATGCTTATGTATGTTATTGCTTGCTTACGCTAGATCATCCGGAGTGCGAATCTTGCTACTACGAATATTTAGAGTTCAACGAACGTCTGCAAGGCAAGTTCACACTTTGATCATAAATTTTCAATACCCAGTTTTTACTATGCATTAGTTTCACCCTCAAAAATTGCATTAGTAGGATTGGGAACATCTGGATATGCTATGTAGTTTATGTGGTAGGAAACTATGACCTTTGATCACCCCGAGAATATTCGTTATGTCATATATTGCTTAGCCATGCTCGTAGACGGGGATTGGTATGTGTGATACATGCAAGTTGCGAGAGATAATAATTTTCGGACAACATAAGGTGGCAACTTTAATACACATCTGGGTGGATTGTTTGGGGCACCTGGAGAAACCAGCGCTTGCCCAAGGGGAATCCCGGAGTACCCGTGTGATTACCCTAGGTCCGCCACCCAGGCTCAAAGGGATCATAAGATATTTCATGCCTAGAAACGTCCGTGTGCAGCCACAAGCCATTATGGGGTCTGGCATAGTTGAGTAAGTTGTGTGACCTCTTTCCGTGGTAGACTAGCTGATGTAGGGGAAAGTAGGTGTACCGGTCTACCCAGGGTTTGGAGGAAATACTTCAGAAAGACTATGTCTCGATCTTCCGATCATGGAGGTGGTCGAGTCTTGTGGGGAAAAGTGCGCAAACCTCTGCAGAGTGTACAAACTAATCATGATTAGCCGTGTCCCCGGGTATGGATAACTTGAGTATCTAGAAGTGAATTATTGGTTGATCTCATCACTCTATTTAATGAAATTATTGGGTTACTAATAACTTGGGAATTTTGGGATTGAGTTGGAAGAACCTTCTCAATTATGGCATTTTATTTTAGTAGTAAATAAAAATTTATTCCTTTGTTGTAGGGTAAAATTAGCTTTATACAAAAATTAAACTTAGAGCCTCCACCAGCTAAATTTGCGTATAGAGATAGTCTTTTTCATTATTATAAATCTATGGTGTGAAATTGCCAGCATATTCCATGTGCTGACCTACACGACTGCAACGTGTCATGTTGCAGAGTTTTCCAACGAGGAGTAAAGGTCCGATAGGTCGTTGTTCTGCACTCAGTTTGCCGTGGAGTTGGATGGACTCATTTACCTTCGATGCTTCCGCAGTTATTTTTATTTAGATGGCCTTTGGCCATATTATTGTAATAAATACTCTTTTGATGACCTCGATGTAATAAAGTGTGTGATTAAACTCTATTATAATTCATCGAGTACTGTGTGTGTCAGCATACCGATCCAGGGATGACACTTAAGCACAGAGACTTCGATCCATTTGGGTCGGGTCGCTACATAGGCACCCGACGAGCATAGCTCACAATGCTACCTCGGGGCTCCTGTCGCATAGCGGCAATGAGTTGATACAACCCTTGTAGTAGGCTATCAAGCGATGGCTTGGAAGCCTGGTGTATACACCTAAAACCCCGGATTAGCCTGCCTGCATTAAGTAAGTCACTCCGCCCAGGTAAACTTGGTATGACCCGTCGAACGATTGACAAGTCAATCTTATTACAGACCCTGAACTTGTCGACGTTAAATTGATGATTGGTTAAGGATTGAGGTCCATCTTAACAGGCTTTGTGAAATGGTTAATTCAGTGGCCTGGAAGCCCATGAAAAGCCTCGAATTTGGAGCCTGACAGCTCGTAAAAAGCCACGACTACAAGATTTTATTTTGACAATGTTTCTTTGATTTTGCTAAGTTTTTTATTTTTGAGGTCATTGGTATTTATTCAAGTCCATTAATTCGGGGAGTGGATGACTATAAGTTGCCACTACAATAAACCAGTGTTTACAGAACCTGGTTTGGTTTGATTATAAATCGCCAGTACTGTCTACAGTTAAACCGATGTTTATCACAACCCAGCACGGTTCCATCATGAACCGGCAAATGATCAAGGAGTCATCAATACTTACAACTTGGATCATTGCATTTACTACCGATTATTAATTAAAGTCAATAGCGCAAAAATTTATCATAGGTATGATATATGTTTCATATTTTACATACAGTTCAGGTTATAAACCTAGACCATGTTTTTGGTCATTATGACCCGTCCGACGATATACCGCCAGGACATTTTAAACTTTGTCTTATGCAGAAACAAGTGAAATAAACTGTTAAAAGCATCATAAGTAGGAAAAATTATGAAATTGCGAGATGGAGCAATGTTATGAAAAAGGAGTAGGCGTGAGTACATAACCAAAGTGTTCTAACTACCCTATTACAAGGCGATTGGCAGCCCAAAATGATATGTTCCTTGCTTAAAGTATTATGATATAATAGCTAAACCGGCACCGGTTTATGAATCTGCATCAGCTCGGCATGAAGGTTGTGGATCATCCTGCTCCATCTCCTCGTCGTCCTCATCCAGCGGCTGGAAGTCAGGGGTTGCCCAATTGATCTTTGTCAGTGCTTTGAAAACAGCCTCATCACTTATGAGTTCGGACGGTTCAACGTCAGGGGCATAAGTATGCTTACAGACGGGTGGGATGAGATCTTCCACCTCGTAGACCGGAGTGTTGACCCGCAAGTTGTCAGCGTCGTAACCCGGATGATAACGGGACATATCAACTTCGTTCGCTAGTTTGCTGGCCAAAGGCCGCATTTCTTTTGTTAGAGCCCATAAATCGGGGTCTGTGAACTCTGATCCGTCTTCCTTCATGATGGGATAGCCATTCATCACCTCTGTCGGATCAAGATCAGGCACCCAAGCTTTCGCTCGAGTTAGTGCCATCAAAGCACCCGCTCTTGCAGATGATTTCTTCAACTATCCAAGACGGGCAGGAAGCACTGATAACTTCTCCAAAGTGCATTTGATTGACTTGGGAGCCGGTTTATTATGGTAAGCAGTGCAGACAATCCTTTGAGCGCCGGAATACAACTGCTCTATGAGAGTGTATGCGGCCTTCACTTTCTTCCACATGTCAGTGCCAAGATGAGCAATACGTTTTCCTGCATTAAAAGAGTTTGGGTTAAACCGAAAAGTGCAGAATTATCATATTCAGGATTATGTTAAGTACACTTACCAAAGACAGCAGTAGTCATGGCGTTTATCTGCTGCTTTAAACCGGACAGTTCTTCTGTCACGGGATTGAGAGCAGCCTCTGCATCAGTTGCCCTTTTTTCAAAGGTGGCTCTTTCAGCATCCCAATCCGACCGTTCCTTCTGGAAGTCCTTTTTCAGTTTTTCCATGTTTGCTAAAGCAAGGGTCAGCTCATCTTTGACTTCGGAAGTGGTGGTTTGTTGAAACTTCAAAGTATCTTGGAGCTCGGCCACTTGAGAATCTTTCCGGTTCAGATCAGCCTGTCAAGAGAGGAGCATATTATACATTGATGAAGCATATTCAAAGTCCCAAGCACATAACAAGTTATACACTTGGCACTTGGGGGCTAATGCGTATTTGCAGTTATTAAATAGTTTTCAATAAAGTCCCAAGCACATAACAAGTTATACACTCGGCACTTGGGGGCTAATGCGACATTGTTCAGAAAAGATTACAAACTAAAGTCCCGGTTCATCTTGAAGAGATAAACCGGCCCTTGGGGACTACGCATGTGAAAAAGCTATATAATGGATATTCTCAAGTCCTGGTTCATCCTAAAGGAGTAAACCGGCCCTTGGGGGCTACGATGGAGTAAAGGCAAGCTACAAGACTTATGCAGGAATAAAGTTAAAGTTAAAGCCGAAATTTACCTCATATCGTTCCTTCATCAGATTTACTAAGCCGGCTTCATGATCACGACTTGTGTATAGCCGGTTCAGATAGCCGAAATGAAGATCTTGGGCACTAAGTTGAGCATAGTTGGACAAATCAACATTCCATTTGCCTTTATCCTTGCGAGAGGCATCATCTTTTGCAGTATGTTTTGATAAGGCAACGGGTTCGCTGGGAGCAGTATAACCGAAGCCGGTGATTTGAACATCCTCTGCTGAAGCGGCAGCAGGTTTAGCAAGGCTAGCTGGAGTATTGTTGGGCCGGACAGGACTGGCCGGATTAGTGTCATGATCCATTGGGGGCATTTCCTTGATCAACAAAAACTCCACAATCCATGGGAGGAGGATCATCATGCAAAGTGTCAACATTTTCTCCAGCGGGTTCAGGATCCTTTGCAGGTTCAGGAATCGCGTCATCACCTGCCGGTTTATTCAGCTTAGCCTTTTTACTAGGCTTGGGTTTACTGCAAAAGATAAAGGTGACGATAGTCAGAGGAGTAAAAGAAAGAGGTTAAAACAGCAAAATGAAAAACTTACCCATGAACAGTCTTAAGAGGAGGAATCTGTGTAGTTGTTGATTCGCCGGATGACGAACGAGGATGTAATGCCCAGGATGGAGTTATACCTCCTACGTGTCGAGGCACGACTTAAAGGCATAAGTCCATCCTAGAATGATCTCAAGTTTGGTAATCTTTGCACAACTCATGTAAAAGAGGGGATAGTAAACTGAAAATAGTTGGCTTACACTCGCCACGTCACAGAATTACAGTACAAGTCTCAAACATCATACATTAAGAACACTACAACCCTCTAAGGGCAAAAGCCAAATGTCAAAGTACCAAACTCAGATAAATAAACCACAGGCGGATCGAATCCTAGTAAGAGACTCCACTACTGATCGTCCGGGTAGCGCACGTAGTAACGACTATGCTCCTCGTCGTACTCCCAATCCAGCTCGGTGCCATCACCTGGATAGCTCACAGCTGGACCTGCATCTGGTGTGAAGTAACTGTGAGCCACAGAGGACTCAGCAATCCCGTTCCCGGGTAACAGAACTATTTAAGCCTTTAGGTGAGGGAAAGGCTGAAGAAAAGAACAAGTCTGCAGCAGCAACTAGCATCTAGCTTATGCAAGTGAGAGCGAGAAGAGAAGGCATCGGCGAGAAGTGATCACGAAGTGATCCTAACTACAAGCTCACAATCATAACCCCTCCGTGTTCAACTCCCGAATCCCTATTCGGAAATTGACAGTCACGGAACACACGCTGGTAGTGTATTAGCAACATTGTGTCAAGTTATCTACAACCGGAATTAACAAGCTCCCATCTGCCACATAACCGCGGGCACGGCTTTCGAAAGTTCAAACCCTGCAGGGGTGTTCCAACTTGACCCATTACAAGCCCACGATCCGCGGAGTCGCAACTCCAAAGTGGGAAGACCCGAGTATCCTCGGATTACCGTGCTCAAGATATACCGAGCTAAGGTAAGGCTAATCCAGCAAATCATCCCGGCGTGTCGACACCCTGATAGTAGCCGCGCGTATCTAGGTCTCAGGACACGTCCGGATGAGCAGTACGTACAGATACCGAAGATCCCAGCGAACCGGGTGGTATCCGCAAGTGGCTCTAGTTTGGACCAACACTCAAGTCGAGCACTGGCCCAGGGGGTTGAATTAATTAAGCCTCGGGTTAATTACTCCCTCGGAAAGTTTTTAGTTGTTTAGGCAAATAGTACCAAGGTTGGGACTTGCTGGAAAAGACTTAGCACTTATCGGTTTATCGAGGGGGTCCCATACACCCCAACCGTGTTAGGAACGCATAATCAAGGAACATAAAACCGGCTTATACGGATCCTAACGGCATGAGTGGAACAAAACACCAAGCAAAAGGCTTAGCCTTCCACCCTTGCCAATATATAGATGATTTCAGTTTAAGCATTTATATAGTGTGATATAACCCAACCAAACTTCATCATGGAGCAAGCATCTTCACTTCACCTGCAACTAGCAACGCTATAAGAAGGGCTGAGCGAAGCGTACTTAGCCAAGCAACGGTTTGCATAGGTAGGGTGGTTAAACATGGCAATTGGTTACAAGTAGGAGGCTGACAAGGAGAACATGGGCATCGAGGCAAAACTATAGATCGAGACTACTAGCAATAGGCAAAGATAGTAATGTTATCGGGGTTCGGTCATCTTGCCTGAAGAGAAGTCGTTCGGATCGTAAGAAGGGTCCTCGTGCTCAACCTCGTTGGAAACCTCGTGCTCAACTTCGTACCCGGTCTCAGCTTCCGGCTCTAAACAAAACAATCACACCAAGCACCAATCAACAAGATGCAATGCGCACTCGAAAAACATGAATGCATGATGGATGCACTAAGGATGCACATGGAGCACGTAAAACATCACTCAAGCAAAACATCTCAAAACAATATAACAAGCTGATATTATTAATCTACACAGAAAATCACCCAAGTTTGATATAAGATTCGCTGAAATCGGAGTTACGGGCTAAAAGTTATGCCCGAAACAAGATTTGAACGAAAGCTGAAAAAATACAGCAACATAGCAACTTTGGAGCTCAAAATAATTAAGCTACAGCACCCAAAAAGCATGGCAAAGGACTTGAACACAAACTAGATATATAGTACAGCAACTAGGTCCAAAGTGCACCCCCAACGGAGTCACGGATCAATAGCAATGATCTTGGACATATTGAACTTTGCAATAAAATTCTGGCAGCAGAATTTTATTGAAACTTTAGAGGAAAAGATAAACATGCTACAGCCACTCAAATGGATATGTGAGGACATGAATGGAAAGACAACAATATATACTACAAGGAACAATCAAAATCCACCCCAAAACTATCATGCTTTGTCCTACAACATCACACGAACATGGCATCGGAACGTTACAGATTTCAGACTTAGTGAAAAATCACTAAGTCCTAAAACAGCAATATCATCATAGCACCAAAAAGAGCATGTTTAAGTCACCTCGAAACTAAACATGGCAAAGGGTAAGCACCTCATCAAAGTGCATATGAAGGTGATCCCGAAACACACAAGCATGCATCATTGAGGTGAACACAACGATTACAACGAGCTCAACAAGATGGCATTTCATAACAAGTGAAAACACCTCATATGAACATGGCACTTTGCAAAGATGATAACAAGGAAACAATAAATCTATCATGCAACCTATCACACACAACACGTAGTTCGTGGCAAGACGAACACGTGGACATGTCATTTGCATCGTTTGGACAAACGAGCTAAAAGTTATCCCATGTCAAAGGTGGCATGAAAATAACACATAACAGCAGTTTATATCATGATGCACTCTTGCAACAGCAAAACAAGTATCAAGATGACATCTAACATGCATGACAACAACAGGTAAAACGTAGAGGACATCTCCACGAACATCTGGACATGCTACACGCGCAAAACGGAGCAACAGGCACAAAGTTAGAGCAGTTCAAAGTTTGCATATCAGACTGACAGATCTGGGACTTAGTGGGGAAGAAGTCAACCTCAACAGAAAAAAAAACAGATCTGATGAACAGTGCGGAGACGGGCCCGAAGATGGATTCGGCCCGCTGGAGGTCTCTGGCCGGCGGTGGGAGTAGCGGCCCGTGGAGGTGG
Source organism: Secale cereale (assembly GCA_902687465.1). Lineage (NCBI taxonomy): Eukaryota > Viridiplantae > Streptophyta > Magnoliopsida > Poales > Poaceae > Secale > Secale cereale. Next base: position 236,655,001 of record LR738715.1, on the reverse strand, counting down.
CAGCCTGCTGCGGAGAGCGGCGGCCCACCCGAGCCGATGCGGGCGAGGCCCGGCTGAGGGAGTCCTGCCCGGGCGGCCTGGCTATGCGGGAGCCGGCGGCTGGGCCCTGGCGCTTGCGCGGCCCAGGAGGCGGCTGCGCCCGGCGGCGGCGATGCGGCTGGCGGGGCCGGCCCCTGCTGGCAAAGGGAGTGGGCCGAACGGGGCCTTCGGCGAGCGGGAGACCGGCGATGTGGGGACCGAGCGACGGGAGGCCAGCGGCTCGGGCCGGTCGAAGCAGGAAGCCCAGGCGGCTGCGGATCAAAGCGATGAGGGCTCGACGCGCCAGGAGAAAGGCCAGCGACGGCGTTGACCAGGCTCGAGGGAGCTGCGATCGGTGGATCCAGGAGTCCCTCGGCGGCTGGAACGAGGAGAACTCCCAGGAGGGATTTTTGCCAAGTGGCTGATGGGGAATTGTGGATCTGGGAAAAAAATGAGAGGGGAGGAGGAGGAAGAAGATAGAGATGCCAAATTTAGACTAGGGTCTAATATATAGCAGGTTTCTAGGGTTAGGGAGATTTAGGGGCGCTAGGAGCCCTCCGATCGCGATCCGACGGATCCGATCGCGGGGGTTGAGTTAAAAGGCCTAGACGGAGATAAAAGAAAGCAGCAGGGGTGTTTCCGGGACACGAAGTGAAGGCACATCGGACCCACACGAACAACGGAGGGAAAAGTCAACGGAGTCCAAACGAGACGAGATTTGAGAGGCGGGTTGCACACAACAAAACAACAACACACAACACAACCTCGCGGCACACCGGTAACGAAAAACGCCCGAACAACAAAGTAGGCCTACGGGACGTCACGGACACGTGAGGGAGCTCCGGAACGCGAAACGGACAACGGGAAGGAACGCCACGAACCGGATGCAACCCACAACACAAAAGCAATGCAATGCACGTGTCTACATGATATGAATGAATGCCACACACTCACACAACAAAACGACAAAAGCCCGAAAGACAAAGAACCCGAAATGGAAATAGATGAAGCCGGAGATATATTATATACCCAAAAGGGAAAGTATTACATCCGGGGCATTACAAACTCTCCTCTACTACAAAAAGATCTCGTCCCGAGATCTAGGACTGGAAAAAGGAAGGGTACTCGGAACGAAGATGATCTTCTCGTTCCCAGGTAGCTTCTCGGTCTGTGTGATGTGACCACTTGACTTTCAGAAATTTGATGGATTTGTTGCGAGTCTTGCGTTCAGTTTCTTCGAGAATTGCCACTGGATGCTCTCGGTAGGAAAGGTCTTGTTGAAGATCAATCTCCTCAAACGGAATCATGCGCTCAGGTGCCTTGAAGCATTTGCGAAGCTGAGACACATGGAAGACATCATGAACATTTGCAAAGTTGGAAGGGAGCTCGAGCTGATAGGCTAGATCGCCTCTTTTGCCAAGAATTTTGAAAGGCCCGACGTATCTAGGAGCAAGTTTCCCTTTGATACCGAATCTTTGGGTTCCTTTCATCGGAGAAACTCGGAGATAGACATGATCACCGATGTCGAAAGCCAAATCACGATGCTTTCCGTCATAGTAGCTCTTCTGACGCGACTGAGCGGCCTTGAGATTCTCACGTATGACTTTGCACATTTTTTCGGCTTCAGAGATCAAGTCATTGCCAAGAAGTTGGCGTTCACCTGTTTCAGACCAGTTGAGAGGGGTACGGCACTTTCTGCCATAGAGAATTTCAAACGGTGCTTTGCCTGCACTTGCTTGAAAGCTGTTGTTGTACGAGAACTCGGCAAATGGAAGGCAGTCTTCCCATTTCATGCCGAAGGAGATGACACAGGCTCTGAGCATATCTTCTAGGATCTGATTCACACGCTCGACTTGACCACTAGTCTGAGGGTGAAAGGCAGTGCTGAACCTGATCTTCGTGCCCATGGCGGACTGAAAGGAGTCCCAGAACCTTGATGTGAACAAGCTGCCACGGTCTGAGGATATCACTTGAGGAATGCCATGTAGGGACGCAATTCTGGAAGTGTACAGCTCTGCAAGTTGAGCTGCATTGATTGATTCTTTGACTGGAAGAAAGTGAGCGACTTTGGTAAGCTTGTCAATCACCACAAAGATAGCAGCATTGCCTCGCTTGGATTTAGGAAAGCCAGTGACGAAGTCCATTTCAATGTGGTCGAACTTCCACTCAGGAATAGGAAGAGGTTGGAGAAGACCGGCTGGACGTTGATGTTCTGCTTTCACTCTTCTGCATACATCACATTCATTCACGAATTGGGCAATTTCCCTTTTCATGCGTGTCCACCAGTAAGATTGCTTGAGGTCTTGGTACATCTTGGAACTGCCAGGATGAATGGAAAGGAGAGAATCATGAGCTTCTTCCATTATGAGCTTCCTGAGATCACCTTTGGGAACAACGAGTCTGTCCTCGAAAAACAAGGTATCTCTCTCATCAACACGGAAGCACTTGTATTTTGGAGTGCCCTTTGCAATGCCATGTTTCACCTTCTTCACCATGGTATCACTGAGCTGGGCCTCTCGGACTTGATCTTCCAAGGTAGGAGCAATTTGGAGATTTGCAAGAAAACCCTGCGGAACAACTTGAAGGTTGAGTTTCCTGAAAGCTTCACAAAGCTCAGGCTGGTGTGGCTTGATAAGAAGGCTGTTGCAATATGCCTTTCTGCTCAAAGCATCTGCAATCACATTCGCCTTGCCTGGAGTGTACTCAATGCTGGGGTTGTACTCTTGGATCATCTCGACCCAACGAGTCTGGCGGAGGTTCAGATGCGGTTGTGTGAAGATGTACTTCAAGCTCTTGTGATCGGTGAAGATGTCGACCTTTCTGCCCAACAACAGATGTCTCCACGTAATCAGAGCATGTACCACAGCTGCTAGCTCGAGATCATGTGTGGGATAGTTCTTCTCACTGGGCTTGAGCTGCCGAGAAGTATATGCCACAATTTTCTTATCTTGCATAAGCACACCACCAAGGCCTTGAAGAGAAGCGTCACAGCACACTTCATAGGGCTTGGTTTCATCCGGAGGAGTCAGAACTGGAGCAGAGACAAGCTTCTCTTTGAGGGTTTTGAAAGCCACTTCACATTCGGGAGACCAAAAGTATTTGACATTCTTCTGAAGGAGGTTGGAAAGAGGCTTGGCAATCTTGGAGAAGTTCTCCACAAACCTTCTGCAATAGCTTGCAAGACCCAGAAAAGTGCGGAGCTGCTTGACGTTCTGAGGAGCTTCCCAGTTGACAATTGCTTCAACTTTCTCGGGATTAACCGCAATACCGTCAGCTGAGATAATGTGGCCCAGGTACAAAACCTTATCGAGCCAAAACTCACACTTGGAGAACTTGGCATAGAATTTATGCTCTCGGAGTCGATCAAGAACCAGTCGTAAGTGCTTTTCGTGATCTTCTTCATTCTTGGAAAACACCAGAATATCATCCAGATACACAAGCACAAACTCGCCAGTATAGGGGTTGAAGATGTAATGCATCATCCTTGAAAAGGTAGGAGGAGCATTGGTGAGACCGAAGGACATGACGGTGTACTCGTATGAACCGTAGCTCGTTCTGAAGGCCGTCTTGGGAATGTCTTCCTCGCGAATGCGAATTTGATGGTAGCCCATTCGGAGGTCAAGCTTAGAGAACACTTTAGCTTCTTTGAGCTGCTCAAAGAGTTCGTTGATGTTGGGGAGCGGATACTTGTTCTTAATCGTCTTCTTGTTCAATGGCCGGTAGTCAACATAGAGACGCTCCGTGCCATCTTTCTTCTTGACAAATAAGACACCACAGCCCCACGGAGATGTACTCGGTCTGATGAGACCCATACTCTCCTGCTTATCAAGCTGCTTCTTCAATTCCTTCAATTCATCCGGAGAGAGCTTGTATGGACGCCGGCAAGCAGGTTCAGTGCCCGGCTCGAGTTCAATGACAAACTCCACCTGACGGTGTGGAGGCATGCCTGGAAGATCTTCTGGAAAGACGTCTTGATATTCATTCACCACTGGAATTTGCTCTATGGCATTAATTTCACCCTTATCATTAAGAGAGAAAAGCCGAATAGTATTATCCCTGGAGGCGAAGATAATCACATCTTCATCAGAATGAGTCAATTTGACTTCCTTTTGAGCATAATCAATGTGAGCATCATGCTGAGAAAGCCAATCCATTCCGAGAATGAGGTCGATGTCAGAATGACCAAGAACCACCGGAGAAGCCAGAAATCGATAATCACCCATGCGAATAGAAATATCCGGAACATGCACCCGAGAGGTCATTTGCAAACCAGGAGAAATAATGCTCAACGGCTTCGGCATCACTTGAGTGACAAATTCATGCTTAGCAACAAAAGGTCTTGAAATGAAGGACAAAGATGCACCCGAATCAAACAATACTTTAGCTGGAAAAGAGTTAACTGAGAGGTTACCCAAAATGACATCAGAAGAGTTCTCTGCTTCAGCTGCACTCATCAGATTGACCCTAGCAGACTTTGGATCATGCCTGACAATAGCTGAACTCACAGGTGGAGGAGGAGGAAGACGCTTCGGATTCGGACATCTGTTGGCATAATGACCCTTCTGGCCACACTTGTTGCACACCACTTCAGAGAGAGGACGGAAATGAGAGCCACTAGACTTGGAGCCTTGAGACTGAAACTGCTTCTTCGACTGGTTGCTTGGGTTGGGTGGGTGGGAGAAACCACGACCACTAGAGCTCTTGTTGTTGGAGTTGTTGAAGTTGCTGGAGTTGTTGTATGGAGCTCGAATCACTGGAGGAGGAGGAAGCCAGAATTTCTGTTGTTTCGCAGCCAACTGAGACGATGAGGTAGAGTGAACAGCATCTCGAATTCTCTTCTTAGAAGCCTCCATCTTGAGCTGAGCTGCTTCTTGTTTCAAAGCCATGTTATAGAACTTATCGAATTCGTCTGGCTCGAACAAAGTGAGAGCAAGCTGAAGTTCATCTTTGAGACCTCCACGGAACTGATAGATTTTACTCTTTGCATCAGGAATGTCTTGCTTTGCATAGCGAGCGAGGTTTTGGAACTTGACATTATACTGATAGACTGTCATGGAGCCCTGCTTGAGGTTGCGGAACTGCTCACGCATACCCTCGATAACACTTGTAGGAATGTGATGCGAGCGAAAATCCTTGCAGAAATTCTCCCAAGAGATCACTTGACCCGGCCTTAAGTCTTTGTACTGCTGCCACCAGTCAGCTGCTTGATCTTTCAGTTGGAAGGCTGCAAACTTCACATAGTCATCTTCTTTCACGTTACTGCACTCAAAATGCTTCTTGATATCGGTTAGCCAATCTTCAGCATCAAGAGGGTCGACACAGTAACTGAAAGCTTTAGGATTGTTGGCCAAGAACTGGTTGAGGGTAGCATGGTGCTGCTGGAAGAAGTTGCCTTGGTTCATTGGAACGCCCTGATTAGCTTGATTAGCTTGATTAGCTTGCATCATCTGCATCATCTGCATCATCAACTGAGTGTTCTGAGAAGTAGTCTGCATAATTGCTCTCCAAGCCTCAGGCGGAGGAGGAGGAGAAGGAGGACGTTCTGGAGCCTCTTCACCCTCTGGGTTGGCGTTCGGAACCCTTTTCGGAGCCATCCTGTAAGAGATGACCACGAATCAGCAATTGATTGACAAAAGGAATAAGCTGAATCAATGGAATGAATTGCAACAAGTCTTCACAATAATCATTCGAACAATAAGAACGAATGAAATCATCCGAACAAGAGGAACGAATGATATTCTCAGTTAATTGATAACATCAGTCTTCACGAGAAGCCACATAGGGAACAAAAGGATAAAATAAGAAAACAACAAGGTACGGAAAGGAACAAACACAAGAAAGGAGTTTCGTTCTAACATCTTTGTGCTGAAAGCATATGAACGCGTTACGAAAAGGTTTTGCAATCCCCGGATCAGCATAGCCAAGGACCCTTTAAGATGCAACTCCTGATAGTAACATCGGTCATATAACCCCTTCACTCAATGTCGAACCCCGAACTCACTAACCTGCATTGTTGGAAGAATGCCTACGATCTACTGGATAAAACCCACCTATAGTTTTCCGAAAGATTCCAGTTATGCAATCAGGTGTTGGGGATACACAGGAAGCACCGCGCAATCAACTCTAACCTACATCCAGGTGTATCCATCCTTCAACACATAACCAGTCTTTCTCGGAAACTGTGTACCTCGGACCTTCGAAAAGCATCCACTATAACAAGCTATGGCAATACTCCCGAACTACCTCCCCAGTACTGGGTGATGTCGGGGTTATCTTGCCACTGGCCGTATAGGGGAGATTTTCGATGTCGGCCGTCTTAAGTATTTAGTACTGCCGCGATATGCTTGTTACAATGATACCCCGAAGCTCAACTCCTCGGTAACAGGAGGCATCGGGAACAATATCCTTGTCACAAGAACATCGAAACAATCCCAGAATACTCGCGGGATTCCTAAAAAAAAATTTGTGCAAATTTTGAAGATAGGAGAGACAAGAGTAGACGTCAGGAGTCCTCACCAGAGAGAAAGGGGAAGAGAAGCAAAGAAATCCTACTCTCCGATATAATATAGGACTCAAAAAGTTTTCAGTGTGTGCCTAGACTCAACCGTCAACGGTTCGATCAAACAGTGGGGGCTCCTAGGTCGGAGAAGGCTCTGAATACCAACTTGTAATGCCCAGGATGGAGTTATACCTCCTACGTGTCGAGGCACGACTTAAAGGCATAAGTCCATCCTAGAATGATCTCAAGTTTGGTAATCTTTGCACAACTCATGTAAAAGAGGGGATAGTAAACTGAAAATAGTTGGCTTACACTCGCCACGTCACAGAATTACAGTACAAGTCTCAAACATCATACATTAAGAACACTACAACCCTCTAAGGGCAAAAGCCAAATGTCAAAGTACCAAACTCAGATAAATAAACCACAGGCGGATCGAATCCTAGTAAGAGACTCCACTACTGATCGTCCGGGTAGCGCACGTAGTAACGACTACGCTCCTCGTCGTACTCCCAATCCAGCTCGGTGCCATCACCTGGATAGCTCACAGCTGGACCTGCATCTGGTGTGAAGTAACTGTGAGCCACAGAGGACTCAGCAATCCCGTTCCCGGGTAACAGAACTATTTAAGCCTTTAGGTGAGGGAAAGGCTGAAGAAAAGAACAAGTCTGCAGCAGCAACTAGCATCTAGCTTACGCAAGTGAGAGCGAGAAGAGAAGGCATCGGCGAGAAGTGATCACGAAGTGATCCTAACTACAAGCTCACAATCATAACCCCTCCGTGTTCAACTCCCGAATCCCTATTCGGAAATTGACAGTCACGGAACACACGCTGGTAGTGTATTAGCAACATTGTGTCAAGTTATCTACAACCGGAATTAACAAGCTCCCATCTGCCACATAACCGCGGGCACGGCTTTCGAAAGTTCAAACCCTGCAGGGGTGTTCCAACTTGACCCATTACAAGCCCACGATCCGCGGAGTCGCAACTCCAAAGTGGGAAGACCCGAGTATCCTCAGATTCCCGTGCTCAAGATATACCGAGCTAAGGTAAGGCTAATCCAGCAAATCCTCCCGGCGTGTCGACACCCTGATAGTAGCCGCGCGTATCTAGGTCTCAGGACACGTCCGGATGAGCAGTACGTACAGATACCGAAGATCCCAGCGAACCGGGTGGTATCCGCAAGTGGCTCTAGTTTGGACCAACACTCAAGTCGAGCACTGGCCCAGGGGGTTGAATTAATTAAGCCTCGGGTTAATTACTCCCTCGGAAAGTTTTTAGTTGTTTAGGCAAATAGTACCAAGGTTGGGACTTGCTGGAAAAGACTTAGCACTTATCGGTATATCGAGGGGGTCCCATACACCCCAACCGTGTTAGGAACGCATAATCAAGGAACATAAAACCGGCTTATACGGATCCTAACGGCATGAGTGGAACAAAACACCAAGCAAAAGGCTTAGCCTTCCACCCTTGCCAATATATAGATGATTTCAGTTTAAGCATTTATATAGTGTGATATAACCCAACCAAACTTCATCATGGAGCAAGCATCTTCACTTCACCTGCAACTAGCAACGCTATAAGAAGGGCTGAGCGAAGCGTACTTAGCCAAGCAACGATTTGCATAGGTAGGGTGGTTAAACATGGCAATTGGTTACAAGTAGGAGGCTGACAAGGAGAACATGGGCATCGAGGCAAAACTATAGATCGAGACTACTAGCAATAGGCAAAGATAGTAATGTTATCGGGGTTCGGTCATCTTGCCTGAAGAGAAGTCGTTCGGATCGTAAGAAGGGTCCTCGTGCTCAACCTCGTTGGAAACCTCGTGCTCAACTTCGTACCCGGTCTCAGCTTCCGGCTCTAAACAAAACAATCACACCAAGCACCAATCAACAAGATGCAATGCGCACTCGAAAAACATGAATGCATGATGGATGCACTAAGGATGCACATGGAGCACGTAAAACATCACTCAAGCAAAACATCTCAAAACAAGATAACAAGCTGATATTATTAATCTACACAGAAAATCACCCAAGTTTGATATAAGATTCGCTGAAATCGGAGTTATGGGCTAAAAGTTATGCCCGAAACAAGATTTGAACGAAAGCTGAAAAAATACAGCAACATAGCAACTTTGGAGCTCAAAATAATTAAGCTACAGCACCCAAAAAGCATGGCAAAGGACTTGAACACAAACTAGATATATAGTACAGCAATTAGGTCCAAAGTGCACCCCCAACGGAGTCACGGATCAATAGCAATGATCTTGGACATATTGAACTTTGCAATAAAATTCTGGCAGCAGAATTTTATTGAAACTTTAGAGGAAAAGATAAACATGCTACAGCCACTCAAATGGATATGTGAGGACATGAATGGAAAGACAACAATATATACTACAAGGAACAATCAAAATCCACCCCAAAACTATCATGCTTTGTCCTACAACATCACACGAACATGGCATCGGAACGTTACAGATTTCAGACTTAGTGAAAAATCACTAAGTCCTAAAACAGCAATATCATCATAGCACCAAAAAGAGCATGTTTAAGTCACCTCGAAACTAAACATGGCAAAGGGTAAGCACCTCATCAAAGTGCATATGAAGGTGATCCCGAAACACACAAGCATGCATCATTGAGGTGAACACAACGATTACAACGAGCTCAACAAGATGGCATTTCATAACAAGTGAAAACACCTCATATGAACATGGCACTTTGCAAAGATGATAACAAGGAAACAATAAATCTACCATGCAACATATCACACACAACACGTAGTTCGTGGCAAGACGAACACGTGGACATGTCATTTACATCGTTTGGACAAACGAGCTAAAAGTTATCCCATGTCAAAGGTGGCATGAAAATAACACATAACAGCAGTTTATATCATGATGCACTCTTGCAACAGCAAAACAAGTATCAAGATGACATCTAACATGCATGACAACAACAGGTAAAACGTAGAGGACATCTCCACGAACATCTGGACATGCTACACGCGCAAAACGGAGCAACAGGCACAAAGTTAGAGCAGTTCAAAGTTTGCATATCAGACTGACAGATCTGGGACTTAGTGGGGAAGAAGTCAACCTCAACAGAAAAAAAAAACAGATCTGATGAACAGTGCGGAGACGGGCCCGAAGATGGATTCGGCCCGCTGGAGGTCTCTGGCCGGCGGTGGGAGTAGCGGCCCGCGGAGGTGGCAGCCTGCTGCGGAGAGCGGCGGCCCACCCGAGCCGATGCGGGCGAGGCCCGGCTGAGGGAGTCCTGCCCGGGCGGCCTGGCTATGCGGGAGCCGGCGGCTGGGCCCTGGCGCTTGCGCGGCCCAGGAGGCGGCTGCGCCCGGCGGCGGCGATGCGGCTGGCGGGGCCGGCCCCTGCTGGCGAAGGGAGTGGGCCGAACGGGGCCTTCGGCGAGCGGGAGACCGGCGATGTGGGGACCGAGCGACGGGAGGCCAGCGGCTCGGGCCGGTCGAAGCAGGAAGCCCAGGCGGCTGCGGATCGAAGCGACGAGGGCTCGACGCGCCAGGAGAAAGGCCAGCGACGGCGTTGACCAGGCTCAAGGGAGCTGCGATCGGTGGATCCAGGAGTCCCTCGGCGGCTGGAACGAGGAGAACTCCCAGGAGGGATTTTTGCCAAGTGGCTGATGGGGAATTGTGGATCTGGGAAAAAAATGAGAGGGGAGGAGGAGGAAGAAGATAGAGATGCCAAATTTAGACTAGGGTCTAATATATAGCAGGTTTCTAGGGTTAGGGAGATTTAGGGGCGCTAGGAGCCCTCCGATCGCGATCCGACGGATCCGATCGCGGGGGTTGAGTTAAAAGGCCTAGACGGAGATAAAAGAAAGCAGCAGGGGTGTTTCCGGGACACGAAGTGAAGGCACATCGGACCCACACGAACAACGGAGGGAAAAGTCAACGGAGTCCAAACGAGACGAGATTTGAGAGGCGGGTTGCACACAACAAAACAACAACACACAACACAACCTCGCGGCACACCGGTAACGAAAAACGCCCGAACAACAAAGTAGGCCTACGGGACGTCACGGACACGTGAGGGAGCTCCGGAACGCGAAACGGACAACGGGAAGGAACGCCACGAACCGGATGCAACCCACAACACAAAAGCAATGCAATGCACGTGTCTACATGATATGAATGAATGCCACACACTCACACAACAAAACGACAAAAGCCCGAAAACAAAGAACCCGAAATGGAAATAGATGAAGCCGGAGATATATTATATACCCAAAAGGGAAAGTATTACATCCGGGGCATTACAGAGGAGTATCCTGATAATTTGAATCAGACGGATTAAGAGGCTGACGAATATGACCTGCTTTGGGATAAAGAGCATCTGGAGTATATAAAACCTCAGAGCGACGTTTCCGGGCTGGTGTATGTGGTACACCGGTGGATTCAATGGCGTGACCACTGTGTCGCGTGGTGCGGCGAGCTTCATGTTGCTGTTTCTTCAAAAGAAAGTTTGGGTCCAAGTAAGCGAAAGGGTGAAAAAACTATACTTTCCGGCTTGCTTGACGAATTTTTGGTGTCAGCAGAGGTTCTGAACCGGAAGAAAGGGTAATTACCTCGACATCACCTGCCTTGTTGCCTTCAGCATGTCCCTGAGTACAACCATTGTTAATAAAATGCAAGAAAAGAGAGCCAAGAGAGTCAAGTAATACCTCTGAGGCCGATTCATCATCCTCAAGATTGGATTCAGATACATCATTAGTTTTCTTCCTGACGTTTTTCTCCACGGCCTTGGTTTTCTGGCGAGGCACCTTCGTCGGTTTATCCTGGACTTTCCTTTTCCAGAATGGGTCATTACCCTGTTGAAGATTATGAAGTCATTCAAGAAGAATACTAAAGATGGATTGAAGTAGAACAGACAAAATAAAGAAAGATTTACCGATGGCGGTTTGTTGAGCTCGCTGAAGGGAGCCAGTCCGGTTTGGCTGCAGGCCTCTACCGGTTCATTCAACAGCTTCTTAACAGCCTCATTGATTTCATTCTATGCTAGCACAGCTTTAGTATGGCGCAGAGGGTTTTTGGGGTCTCCGGTATATTCACACATTAAACCGGAGCGCCGGCTTAGTGGAAGAATGCTCCAGGAAATCCAACAACGAATGAAATCAATCCCTGTTAAGCCATTTGCGGTGAAGGCTCTGAGCTTTGAGAGCTGAGGGGCATATTTGGCTCGTTCTTGAGCACTTAGCCGTTGAGGAAAGGGATGGTTTTCAGAGAACCGATGGGAACGATAACCCGGCAGAGGATTCTCATCTTCCGGAGAAGTATCTAGACAGTAAAACCAAGTTTGATTCCACTCTTTAGGATGGCTGTGATGATTGGCGTGAGGAAAACTAACGTATTTTCTCTTCTGAAAAGACATTCCGCCGAGTTCAGTGTTTGGACCGTCAGAAAACTCTGTGCGACGGTTTAAATGGAAGAAATCCCTGAATAGTTCAACTAACGGATCTTCTTGCACATAAGCTTCACAAAAAACTTGGAAATTGCAGATGTTGGACACGGAATTGGGCCCAATATCTTGAGGATGGAGTTGAAAGTCAGCTAGCACATCACGGAAGAACTTTGACCCGGGAGGACTGAATCCCCGGGCTAAATGATCAAGAAATACAATGACTTCTCCATCTTTGGGCTCGGGAGGACACTCCGGTCCAGGGACTCTCCAGTGAAGGACAATTTTTGGGCCTAAAGCGCCAATCTCAGCCCGGTTCTGCAGCTCTTCCTCAGTAATCCAGGACTGGACCCAGTTGCAGGAGGTAAACTGTTTGGCTTGTTTTGCCATTGCGAGGAGAAAAGCTGAAAATATAGGGAAGGGCCGGTTTATGATCTAAGCATGCTTAAACCGGCAATATTTCAACGGTATCTACAAACGGCGGTTTAAGCAGGGGCCTAATGGTATCTACCGGTTTATAGTCTTTTCTAAAAAGCTAAACCGCCGATGAGAGTACAAAAGATGCAGATATGAAGTTATGGAAAAACAAGTTTCGTAAAACCAGTGATGAAGTTACGGATCTACAACATGTTAGAAATTCGGAAATACTCATGGACTATATTCAACGGATACAGCAATGGCTTCAACAAACGCAGTCTAAACTAATACTTTGGGGAAGAAAAGGTACCCTAAGGAAGTGGAGTTACTACTACGGCTGTGGAGCAGGAGGATCAGATCTATACCAGTTGTTGGGCAAACAATGAAAAAACTGCGAAGAACTACGACGAACAGCACCCTAGCTATGAACTTGCAGATGAAAACCCTGATGAGATCTATATACGGGATAAGGAAAGGACTTACCGGAGCCGAGAAGTGCGGAGGTGCGCCGGCGATTATCTGATCCGACCAGGTTGATGCAGCGGCCAAGCTTGACGAAGAGGCAAAGGTCGACGGCGGCGGCGGAGCTTGAGCACGAGCGGGCGTGAGGAAGAAGAAGAGGCGAAGGAGCAATGGGGGAAAAGAGATGCCCCTCTGCCTTATTTATAAGCCGAAAAATGAAACGGTAGGCACGGGAATCGAGGAGCCTGAAAAATGGATATGGGATGATACTGTTGCCTCGATCTTCCGAGCTTTTAATGAGTAAAAAATAAAACATGCACAAGTATTAAATGGGCAGATGACGTCACGACGGTTTAAAGTGATCCAGGAAATTGACGTCACGGCGATTTATGAAGCATTTGAAGTTACGAAAGGTGAAATCTTTAAAGGACATTGAAGATTGACACGAGCAGGTTCAAATCAATCTGGGGTCTAATGTCAGGGATATTACTACTGGGTATAAACCGGCCAGGAGGGGCCGATTTATGCCTATCAAGATTACTTCTACTGAGGCCCAGCGGAACATGGAACTTGACGCTTTATTCCAGAAGACTTAAGGCCCAAGAGGTGTTAGGGCCCATAATTTGCAAAACGCCATACGGCGTGTAACTTGTGTTGTAAGATAGGAAAGATAGAGACCGAGCCGGACACGTTTATAAGCCGGCCTCGGGACTCTGTAAACCGTACTGGGCGTCGCCTCGTGTATATAAAGGGACGACTCGGCAACGGTTCAGGAGAGAACAACAACTCGAGACACAGGCAAAGCGTATTCGCTCCCTGGTCATCGAAACCTTAGCAATACCACCCCATACTAGAAGTAGGCTTTTACCTTCATCGAAGGGGCCGAATTAGTATAAACCCTTGCGTCCTTGTCCGCTTTAACCCTTTAAGCTAACCTGTAGCGATGGCTCCACGACTAAGTTCTTTTGCTAGGACATCTGCCGTGACAAAACCACGATAGCCATGGTGAGCTCCCGGGGTCTCTTTTGCTGCTCAATCTTGTTAAACACCCTCACGTTTCTTTGTTTTAACAAGGACCATGCAACTGCTATGACAAGGGTGTTGAAACCTCTTTTATCCGCCCTGTGGAAGTTCCTTCTGTCGTGGCTAGCAAAATCAACTAGCTTTGGATGTCGGCTTATGTATCAATGTCGGAATTCATATGGAGATCGGTCCGCGAATGAATGGGTTGTCTGTTTCAGAAGTCTGCCTTGGAGATGCCCTAACGCTCCGGTGGAGCCAGCAAGTGACAAGCACAACGGCAGCTTCCGAAAATTAGGTATTTTGAGGTTAATTTGACCATAGAACAGGTGAAACAAAAGAATGGAATAAAAAGGGAGTAAAGAAAATGCGATGCACCACTTTCGAGTTCCAACAGTTGGACAAAACAGAAGCATGGGACGCCATCTCATCTCTGCCCCCAACGCCCAACCAAGCCCTCACAAAACCACACGAAAAAATTAAACTAAAGGAGCCGGATTTGTTAAAGCAGCCTACTAGTATCATCATAAGAATCAAGAAAGAAAAAAATTCGGAGGAACCGGCTCGGCGGATTAGCCCGACATTGTGGCTGGTCATAGTCTACGACGGACCAAGACGAGGCTAGCATCGTGCAGACTGCACTGCAGGGGTGGTGGCCCGGTGCACGCACGTGTGAGGCAACGGCAAGCAGGTCCCTGGTGGATCCGGTCCATGTCCACGTACCCTGACATCCGCATAGGCAGTATCAGCGGGAAGCGCGGTCGTGCTCGCCGCGGGAGACGGAGATTCCCTGCCGTTGATACAAAACGGCTACTCCGCGGTACAAAGATGTATTGTCATTCCATATACAAACATAAAGCTACATTATCAATGTACATGCCTTTGCCACTAAGTTGCATAACAATTTGAGAATCCGGCAAATGTGTTGATGGACATAAGCGGGGAAATACAGGTAGTACTATACAACATTTCAAAGAAGTTATTTATATTTTCATCATCATGTGTCCGGGTTTTTTTGATATGTACATTGTAATTTGTATGGATATAAGAGGATATACATATGGAGCAACGAGCATCCTATTATAAATTAAGATCTAGTTTATGCGTTTGAAATAGGTAAACGTTTGGAGACGGCGCGCCGGCTGAACCTTCGGCCGGTCGTCCGCTCACACGCGCTCCTACTTCGGGCGGGGTCCCACACGAGATAAGCCAGCCCGACCTTATTCTTCTCCCTGTCCATTCATTTCTTTCCCGACGACACATGCATCTCCCCCGTTCCCGCCGCTGTAATCCTCATCACACCGGCGAGGCCACCATCTACCCCCCCCC
>LR738715.1:236624606-236639236 GCA_902687465.1 Secale cereale | reverse complement strand
CCCCCCGGGTCTACCCCCGCATCGGCCCCTGCCCCTCCACAGCCCTCTCGCCGGTGAGGTCGTCGTGCACCCCACGGCCGGCGAGGCGCTGGAGACGACATGCACAGGGGTCGGGGGGTGCTGCATCTGGTACCCACGGGTGCCGGAGGCGAAGAGCCCCAGACGCGAGCGTGCTGCAATCAACACTTACCGGCGCTGGAGACGACGAACACCCCGCGGCTGGAACACGCATGTGCAGATGATACAAACGGCATCGTTAATAGCTTCAACCGGCTTCAGAAAAGCTTCAACCAGCCGCATTTTTTGCTACAACCGACCGTCATCGGTGCTGGAACCATCACTGTTTTGCTGGAACCGGCTGGAGAGGGAGCTGGAACCATCATTTTTTCACTGCATCCGGCGAAAACATCTTTTTCGATGAGGAGCTACAACCTTGAACAGCGGGGATGACGATGCTATAAGCACGAACTGGGAAGAGTAGAACCGGCGACTACAATGCTACAACCGTGGGGGTGGGGACCCGCAACCTAGGTTTGGCGGGGCTGCATCCAATGGGCGGTGGTGACCGCGGCGAGCTGCGATGGTGCTGGCGTTTTTGTTGGAACCGTCACCACGGCGAGTGGGGATGGCGCTCCCGGGGTGCTGCAACTATAGGCCACGAAGCTGCAACCCGGTGGGTCATGGTGGAGCTACAACCGGCTACCGTGGATGCTCGGCGACGCCACCATGGCAACATACATGGAATTGATGGAACCAACACCTTTTTTTTGCTAGACCCGCATAGCAAAAAGCTACAACCGGGCTGCATTTTGCTACAACCATGACGCCGATGCGAAGAGTGGATTAAGCGGGGCACTTGTTTTGCTGCAACCACATAGCGAAAAGCTACATCCGTTGTCGCATTTTGCTACACCCATGACCACCGGTGCTGGAAGAGCATTCGACGCCGGAACCTTTTTTGCTACAACCGCTTCCCGGAGGTGCTGGAACCAACAACACCGGATGCTACGACGTGCTACAACATGAAAGAAAGCTTCAACCGATGGCAGTGCGGTGCTGCATCGGCATGCTACGACGGCGGCGGGCGACAGCGGGGTTGCTACGGGACAACGGCGAGGGGCAAGCCGGCGGCAGGGGTGGAGCTGCGGGGGTGCGCGGGACATGCGTGGAGGGAGTGGGTTAGGCGGGGAGGAGATGCGGGGGAGTTCGTGAGAACAAGAAAGAAGACAATCGATTCCAGTGTGAACCTTTGTTTGGGGTCCTGTGCAGGTGAAATCCAACGGTCCGGGGCGACCGGCCGATTGTTTGGTCCGGCGCGCCGGCGCGTGGAGCTTCATTGACACAGTAGTTTCCTCGACTCGTAACCATCCGCCACGAGCAATACGTGGTCTTATGGACATTCCCTAGTTTTGGCGATGAGGAATCCCCTTTTGATTTTCGCAAAGAAAAAAAAAAGAACCCCCTTTTGAGGCGCGTATACTGCACACGTACCATAAAATTATGGTAGCGGCCGTAACGCAGCAAAACTTTGCACTGCTAGCGGTACTGGTGATGCAGGAAAGAATGGCGTACGAGTACTAACACGATGCGCACGCCACGGCCCGGGAAGTTAATTAACACCACTATAGGTGTGGGCTGTGTCTGTCGATGGCAGCACCAGCAGAGGGGACATGCGCCTTGAGTCAACGAGATTCTCCTCCAAACATTACTTGCCGGCTCGTGCTCCGCGTCGCTTGTCGTGCCGCCGCGGAGGACACGAGCACAGTCGCGGATCACAGCTTTTGCCGCGCACGACGTTTCCGCGTGCTTGGTCATGTGCGCCGTGGGAGCTCTAGAGCGTCACCTACGTCCGCCGCCGCGAGCGACCCCTGTCGATTTTAATCACCAAATTACTACAGTAGCATCGCTTGCCGGACATGACGAGCCATGCCGATATTTAGTCACGCATCGACACGTCCCATAAGACGACGGGAACGCCATTGGCCCTGTTTGGATCCCTAGGTTAGAGTTAGTTTTGGTTAGTTGGGGCTCAAATAACCCAAAAGTATCCAAACATGATGGGTTAGTTTGAGTTAGTTGGATCTAACCCACCCCAAAAAACTAGCCCACACTAGAGGAGCTTATTTGGGTTAGTTCTCCTAGGCCCACTAAAAGAAATACTCCCTCCGTCCCAAAATACTTGTCGGAGAAATGGATAAAAATGAATGTATTTAGAACTAAGATATGTCTAGATACATCCATTCCTTCGACAAGTATTTCCGAACGGAGGGAGTAGTAAAAAAAGTTACCCCTCTCACACTAGAGTAGTCAAATTATTGAGAAAAAAACTTTTATTATCAATCTAACCCTATCATCCAAACATCTCTTTGGTTAGGGCATGTACAATGGTTCTAGCTTAAGGATGCCACGTAAGATAAATGATGAGGTGGAGGAGAGAGAAATCATAAGAGAAGGCTTGTCTTAGCTTATTTAAGCAAAGACAAGAGATGATAGCTTAGCACAATTTGTCTCACCATGTTTTTAGGAATAACTAATTATTGAAGATAAGGCTAAGAGATGACCCATTGTAGACTTGTTTTTTTGTCATCTCTAATTTACATGCAAAACTTAAGATAAGACTATCTTAGCAACCATTGTACATGCCGTTAGAGTTAGTTTAGGGTTAGTTCAGGGTTAAAATCTAACTCTAACCTCTATCTGAGTTAGAGTATCCAAACAGGGTCATTCATCCGAGAAAAGAATACGCCTGGCAGCGTGTTAGTGTTAGGTGAACTCAGCGTCTGTCTCCTCTTGTCGCTGATCAAGGGATAAGATAAGTCCGCGTCAGAAGAATGGATTGTTTCAGGGCCTGGCCGCATCTTGCCTCGCGCACGAGACAAGACGGGAAGCGGGCAAGGGACACGACGTGGGCGCACGCCATTGTATATTGGCAAGGCTGCGTGCGTGGTCGTGGTCTCGTTGCCACGGTGGCCATCTCATCCGGGCCATCGAGTCTCTATCCGGTATGCGATGAGATGCGCCCATGTTCTACGTAGCCACGCGCGCGGTTTCAACTCGTGAGGCCAACTTCATCGCGCGACCTCATCTTATCCGCGTGCGTCCGTTTGATGTAAAACGAACAAACCAAACAGCCCAACGCGCGGTCTCAAACGGACAAATATCCGTTTTCTGTTCGTTTTCTACCCATCCCAATCCAAATTTGCGTCGCTTTTGGGGTGAAACCGACAGCACGCGGACGCGCGGGCCGTCTGCGCGTGTCCTCCCCTGGCCTGCCCGTCGGTGGCACAGGGGACGCCTTTTTCTACCCGCCCCCTCCCTCCCTCCGGCCGCACCCCCTCCACTCTTCTCCACCCTTCCCCACCCTTCCCCACTCTTCCCCTCGCGGCCGCCGTCGCTGCGGCCGCCATTGCAGCTGTGCAGCTCGGACGCAAGCTCGCCCAGCCCCTCCCCTCTGTGTCCCCGAGCTACCCAACCACGGGCACCTCATTTGCGCATCCGCCGGTCGGATTTGTGGCGGATCCGGTCGGCCTTGAACTCGCCCGGCCGCGGGAGGCCGCGCCGCGCCATGGACTAGCCGGGCACCGGGCCGGAAGACCCTGTCAAGGCCGCAAGGCCATATGCAGGCAGTGACTCCTCCTCTAGCCGCTCGGATCTACATCGTCGCTCGTCCGCCGGCAGATACACGAATGACGGTCGGCCGGGCTCGTTGCTAGCCCAAAAGCTCGTCGGCGCACCGTTGCCACTCATTAAGTACGACGACTGCCCAAAGAAGGTCGTGCGCCGCGCGTCTACAATGCCGGAACATCCCGGATGGGTGTTCATCAAGTGCTTAAACGATGGGGTATGTGCTATTTGTTAGCTTTGGTTGTGCTCTCGAATTTGACAACTTGTGCTAACTTGAAATTTTATTGTGTAGCATGGATGCAAGTTTTGGTATTGAGAAGAAGAGTACATCGATATATTAATAGCGCGCAATTTAATAGATGTTCGTGCACTTTTAGCTGGAATAGATGCCAGAGATGAGACTAGTGCACTTGTTGCTAGAATAGAGGCTAGACATGAGACTAGATGCGAGGAAGCAACCTCTACTTCTTTAGACTCGAAGAAAAAAGAAACAACCAAGATCGAGACTCCTCCGCAGGTCAACAATGAGTGCATCGGGTTGGCCCTAACCCAACTCAAGGGAGTAGTTATGAAAATTGTATATCTTCTAAAATGTATTCTTATGGTTCTTGTTTTCTTTGGGCTTGATTTTCTAGTCAAAATTTGGTGATGTATTCCCATGTATCAAAAATGAATGAAAGAAAAAAAATTGAGGACTCCCAAAGAAAAATGCACGCGGACAGGATGCGGTCAGGATGCGTCCGCGCGTTGGGCGCACGACCACCACATCCCACCCGGACACGACCTCATAGCCCTACCCAAACGGACAGATTCTGGCTAAACCGAACGTCCGTTTGGGGTCGTGCGTGTTGGAAATATGAGCAAATTACTACGAGATTTAATCCGAATAAACAGAAGATAAGTCATGACTGCAGCAACAGAGATTAAGCTAATCATGTGAACTAGCATAGCAGATGAACAGATCACATCTAGGGCACATACTAGAAACATGAATTCTACCACGATTTCAAACAGGAAGGATGGAATCACATACGGTGCAGCGGGAGCAGCACCGCCGGCGTTGACGTTGTCGCCCATGTCGTCGAGGATGAGGTTGCCGAGGTCGGGGAAGAAATCGTCGCTGCCAGCAGTTGCGCGAGTGCGCTCCCCAAAAACCTGATCGCCCCTCTCCCGTACAGGATCACGAGAGGCGGGGTTCCGGAGGCCTGCTGTCCCTTCTCCCGGTGCACGCCGAAAGGAGGGATGGAGAAGACTTGCTTGGTGGCGCAATGATCTGGAACGGTGGTGAGAAACCATACGAAGCGGCGGCGGCTAGGGTAGACGTCTGCCTTACTATATAGTGCGGGTCGGGTAGGTCGTGGGAATAAACCCCATGTCCGAGTCGTCACGATCCAAAAGAATCGAAAACGGTTCAGTAATTAACGCGTCTGTTAATTATTAATTAATGAATCATTAATTTTCCCGAGCAGCAAAAATATAGACAACGTGCATAGCTCTGTCCTCGGCTCGGCTCAATCCCGCAACCCGTGGCGCGTCATGACGAGGCGTGGCATGGCGAGGCGAGCGAGGAGGAGGAGCGCGCATGTAGGTCTCTTCTTCTCATGCTCATACAAGTGGTAGAAGAGCTCACCTTATAAAGAGGTGCAACTCTCCCTCAACTTATGAGGTGGGACTAAACTTTAGCCTCACTCACTCCACTCACATGTGTGCATGAATGGGCCAAGAGAATTTCAGAATTTTAGTTGGGCTTTGGGCGAAAGGTCTACTAGCAGAAATTCCAACAATCCCCCACAAAGTCTCATTGGCACATCTCATCATTTAGTTCCAAAACATTGTTTATATACCGGTGTTTAGTGGAGACTGTGAAGTTGAACTTCCACTTAGAGATTTATGCTACACTAGATCACAACTTGAATAGCGGACTATGCCTTGAACTACAAGTTTTCTGCGAGACTAGTTTCACACAAATTCTTGATCGATACTTGGCTGCCGCAAGGCTTCCCCGCGGGTGGAGCGTATACGTCATACTCCAGGGCCTTTTCATGAATTTATTAGAGAACACCCAATTCTCTGCGACGTTAACAGTCAAATTCATATAGGTGTGTTCCTCAGAAGATGTTCTGCAGGACAACATCTCTGCTTACCCGAATAAGCCACTTAGAACACATTAAGATAAGTATCAACCTGCCATGCAGATCAGGAGAGTATTGCATCTTCACGGAGTGAGATAGTTAATATAGGGATACTCTCCTCCCAGCTGACCAACAGCTTGTCTCCCACTTCTACTTCACGGGATCTCCGATCACATAGAGTGGGTTACCACTATGGACAACTCATGCGGTGGGTCTCAAACCCATCTCCATCGATGCATTATCTATCACATTACGTGATAGACCCTTTGTGAAGGGATCTGCCAAGTTTTTCGACGTTTGGATATAATCCAACGTAATAACTCCGGAGTTCCTCAATTTTCTGACAGATTTTAGTCTCCTCTTCACATGTCTTGAGGACTTCATATTGTCCTTCGAACTGTTTATCTTGACGATCACAGTTTGATTATCACAATTCATCAGGATAGGGGGTATTGGTTTTTCAACCATAGGTAAGTCCATCAAGAGTTCACGAAGCCACTCTGCTTCAACAGTGGCAGTGTCCAATGCTGTGAGTTCTGCTTCCATAGTTGACCTCGTTAAGATGGTCTGCTTGCAAGACTTCCAGGAAACAGCGCCACCACCAAGTGTAAAAACATAACCACTTGTGGCCTTTATCTCATCAGCATCAGAAATCCAGTTTGAGTCACTATAACCCTCCAGTGCCCTTGGATACCCGGTGTAGTGAATTCCATAGCTCGCGGTGCCTTTCAAATAGCGCATGCCAATGATCATCTCACGGTTTTGACACAAACCGACTCAGCTTGCTCACAGGAAAAGAGATGTCAGGCCTCGTGGCACTTGCCAGATACATAAGCGAACCAGTAATCTGAGAATACCTCAGTTGATCTCTAGCAATCTGTCGATTCTTTCGAAGCAACACACTAGCATCATATGAAGTTGAAGAAGGTGTGCAGTCGCTATACCCAAAACGACTCAAGACCTTTTCCACATAGTGAGACTGAAGCAGTGTGATCCCACCATTCTCATCTCTCAACAGCTTGATGTTTAAGATAACATCAGCTACTCCTAGATCCTTCATCTCAAAACAGCGAGATAAGAAATCCTTAACCTCCTTGATTAAATCAAGTTTGGTTCCAAAGATCAATATGTCGTCGACATACATACAAAGAAATAACTCCTTCGCCCCCACCATAGCGATAGTACACGCACTTGTCACCATCGTTTACTACAAAGCCGACAGCAGTTAATGTTCTTTCGAACTTCTCATGCCACTCCTTAGGAGCTTGTTTAAGGCCATATAAAGACTTTAATAACTTGCACACCTTTCCTTCCTGACCAGGTACTACAAAACCATCTGGCTGATCCATGTAAATTTGCTCCTTCAACTCTTTATTGAGGAAAGCTGTCTTAACGTCAATTTGATGAACGAGAAGACCATGTGAGGCAACCAGTGATAGCAGCACCCGAATTGTGGTCAGTCTAGCCACGGGTGAGTAAGTATTAAAGAAGTCCTCACCTTCTTTCCGGGTATAACCCTTGGCCACAAGCCGTGCCTTGTACTTTTCAATCGTACCATCAGGTCTAAGCTTCTTCTTGAACACCCACTTACATCCTACAGGTTTGCACCCATAAGGACGGTCAGTGATCTCCCAGGTACCATTAGCTAAGATGGAATTCACCTCGCTACGTACAGCTTCCTTCCAGTAGTCAGCATCAGGAGATGCATAGGCTTCTGAAATAGTCCTGGGTGTGTCATCCACGAGGTACACGATGAAATCATCATCAAAGGACTTTGCAGTCCTCTGTCTCTTACTCCTCACAGGAGTTCCATTGTCACCCTCAACAGGATTCTCAACGTGTTCCATTGCAATGGTGGGTTCAGGAATTACAGTGAATTCCTCACTAGATGGAGTAGGTATCTTCTGATTTGATGAACTCGACATATCCTTCATAGGAAATATGTCCTCAAAGAAAGTTGCATCATTTGACTCCATAATCGTACCAACATGCATGTCGGACACCTCAGATTTTAATATCAAAAATCTATAGCCAATGCTATGAAAAGCATAGCCCAGAAGAACACAATCTACGGTTTTTGGTCCAAGCTTGCGCTTCTTGGGAATTGGTATATTGACTTTCGCCAAACAACCCCAAGTACGTAGGTAAGAAAGTTTCAACCTTTTCCTTTCCCATTCCTCAAATGGAGTCATGGTCTTATGCTTTGTGGGAACCCGGTTTAGGACATGACACGCGGTCATTAGCGCCTCCCCCCATCATTCCTTGGATAGACCCGAAGCGTCTAACATGGTGTTAACCATATCAGTTAGAGTTCGGTTCTTTCTTTCGGCTACCCCATTTGACTGGGGTGAGTAGGGAGGCGTCCTCTCATGGATTATACCATGTTCCGCACAAAACATATCAAATTCATTGGAAAAATACTCTCCACCACGATCGGACCTAAGCCGTTTAATTTTTCGATCAAGTTGGTTCTCTGCCTCAGCTTTATAGTTTTTGAAGAAAGTCAAAGCCTCATCTTTTGATTTCAGAAGATACACATAACAATATCTAGTGGAGTCATCAATCAACGTCATGAAGTATCTCTTTCCACCTTTTGTCAACACGCCATTCATCTCAGAAAGATCAGAATGTATAAGCTCTAGTGGCGCCAAGTCTCTTGCCTCTGCAGTCTTATGGGACTTGCGAGGTTGCTTAGCTTGCACACATACTTGGCACTTAGAGCCCTTAACAGTAGAGATTTTCGGAATTAAATTCATATTGGCTAGCCGCGTCATGCATCCAAAGTTAATATGACAAAGTCGTGAATGCCAAATATCAGACTCATTATTGTGGCAAACATTATTAATAACTTTAGTGCAAATATCTGACAAAGATAGGCGGAACAAGCCTCCGCACTCATAGCCTTTTCCAAAAAATTGTCCACACTTAGAAACTACAACTTTATTGGATTCAAAAACCAACTTAAAACCATCTCGACATAAACGGGAACCGCTAACGAGATTTTTATTGATGGACGGCACATGATGAACGTTCTTCAGACGCACGGTCTTCCCCGAAGTAAACTTCAGATCAACCGTACAAACACCTCGAACGATGGCATGTGACCCGTTCCCCATCAGCACGAGAGAAGTCCCAGTGGCCTGGTAAGAAGAAAACATGGAGGCGTCAGCACAAACATGTACATTGGCACCGGTGTCAATTAACCAATCAGGGGATTAAAATAGTGAAAGGATGGTAGGAAGAATACCGTACCCTGATTCCTTCATATCAGTATCACCGATGACAACATTAGCGGACTTGCCGCTCTTCTCATGTTCGCGCTCCTCAAAGCGGTTAGGACACTTCGGAGCCCAGTGATTAGGATCACCGCAGACATGGCAAAGTCCCTTCCCCTTCTTATGAGAATTCTTCTTAAAGTTGGTAGAATGTGATGGCTTGTTCTTTGTATCAAACTTGCCTTTGCCCTGAGTTTTGTTCTTGTTGTTTTTGAACTTGTTGGGCTGGAAGTTCTTCTTCTGTACCATGTGGGCGCTAGAACCTCCTTCAGCAACTCGAGCACGTGTGTCCTTTGCTCTCGCCTTCTCTTCAACATCAAGAGTACCAATGAGATCCGCAACGGAAAACTCCTGTCTCTTGTGTTTCAGGGAAGTAGCAAAATTGTTCCACGAAGGTGGAAGCTTGGCAATGATGCCCCCGGCAACAAATTTGTCTGGCAACACACACTTGAAGTACTCAAGTTCTTTTGCGAGCGACTGTATCTCATGAGCCTGCTGTACAACAGCGCGCTCATCAGTCATCTTGTAGTCATAGAATTGCTCCATGACGTACAACTCGCTGCCGGCGTCCGAGGCACCAAACTTGGCCTCGAGCGCAGCCCACATGTCCTTGCCGTTGTCAAACGACATATACAAACCCACAATTGAGTCATCAAGAACACTCAGAAGAGCGCCTTTAAAGAGGGTATCGATCTTCTCAAAAGCTATTAGCTGTGCTGGATTAAGATCGCCCTCAGGCTTGCCCTTGGTGGCGTCATAGCAGCCCATGGTCTGAAACCAGTAGACTGCTCTCGTGCGTGATACGTCCAAAACGTATCTATAATTTCAGCTTGCTCCATGCCTCTTTTGTGTGATATTGCTATGATATTTATGCACTTCCATACACTTTTGATCATATTTGGACTAACCTATTAACTCAGTGCACCCCAGTGCCAGTTTCTGTTTTCTGCTGTTTTTGTATTTCAGGTTTTCCCATTACTTAAATTGCCAGAAAAATTCCGGGAAAAATATATAAAAAACAGCGCTCCAGAAGCTTCCATGCGACAGAAGTAGGGCCAGAGGGGGGCCACACGGGCTCCAGGCGCCCAGAGGGGGCGCCCCCCTCCTGGCCGCCGCGACAGGCCGCCTGGGCCCCCCTTACCTCCTCTGGTGACCCCCTTTGGCATATATTTACATCGCGTCCCGAAACCCTCGATTCCAGAACCCTTTTCTCCAGAAGCTATTCCGATCTCCGCCGCCATCGCCACCAAGTTTCGGGGGACCAGAATTCCTATGCCGGCATCCTGCCGGGACGGGGAATTGCCCCCGGATTCATCTCCATCGACGTTGCTTCCTCCCTCCATGATGCGGGAGTAGTTCCTCCTCGGGGCTGAGGTTTTCTACCAGTAGCTATGTGGTCAATTCTCTCTCCCATGATGTGATCTTCGTTGTGATCATAGGCTATGTTAATCTAGGGTGATCCCATGATATTTCCCCTTCCTCTATGTATTGGATTGATGTACTCACTTGTCTTTATCTAGTATAATCTCCGAGACCAAAGTGACAGCGGTCTATTGGACATGGATTAGAATAATATTTTCATGAGTGATTTCCTCTTTTGTGTGTGGATTGAAGATTGAGAGTCTCTTGGTGCTTGTCTTTGACTATCCTTGAGATATGTTGTGGTGATTGTGGTACTCTCTTTGGATGGCCGAGGTGACATTGGGAAATCCATAGATTGAGAACTACGAACTTAGAGGTGTGCTTTTGTAGCCCTACATAATTCTCGTCCTCTCTTGACCACAAAGGAATGACCTCCGAGTGCGTCCCCCTTGCATGTTTTATGGGAAATATCATGTGATTCGATTATGTTAATGTTGTTGGGAGTTGTCACTAGTGAAAGTATGAAGCCTAGGCCTTGTTTCCACCATTGCAATACCATTTGTGCTCACGTTTACCACTTGTTTGCTTGCTACACTTTTTATTACAGATTTATATTACTTTGCTTTGCCACTCCTATCATCCATATTTTACCATCTCTTCGCCGAACTAGTGCACCTATACATCTGACAAGTGTATTAGGTGTGTTGGGGACACAAGAGACTTCTTGTATCTTGATTGTAGGGTTGCTTGAAAGGGGTACGTTCAACCTCCATTTCCCTGAGTTCGATAAACCTTGGGTTACTCACTTAAGGGAAATTTGCTGCTGTCCTACAAACCTCTGCTCTTGGAGGCCCAACACTGTCTACAGGAATAGAAGCGTGTAGTAGACATCAAGCTATTTCTGGCGCCGTTGCCTGGGAAGTGAGGTAAGTGAAGGTACCTTCTCTAGATCTTGCAATTAAATCTTTTTGTTTCTTGTTTTTATTTCACTAGTTATGTTTATGGAAAACCGCACTCTTAGTTCGCTGCTTGGGGAAGGCCGCTTTACCACACCCGTGGTAGAGAAGTCTCCTCCACCTACTGAATGTATCCCGTTCCAAATACCACTTGGGATAATTGAAATAATTTTGAATGATTGTTATGATGGGACGGTCAATCCTAGTATTCATTTGTTGAAACTTACAGAACTTTGTGAGTTGTTTAAGATTTCAGGTTTGACAAGAGATGGAGTCATGAGGAAATTATTTGCCTTGTCACTGAAAGGAAAAGCATTGGAATGGTATAGGCTACTAGATGACTCTCACCTGCTGGATTGGGAAGAGATCCAGTCTCTCTTTTACTCCAAGTTTTATCATCTTCATGAAGTCCATGAGAATAGGAATTATGTTTATAATTTCTATCCTCATGACGGAGAGAGCATAGCTCAAGCTTGGGGGAGACTGAAAACGTTAATGCTAAAATGCCCTAACCATGGGCTCCCCAAAGATATGATTATTACTAATTTCTATGCGAGGCTCTCTCGACAGGATAAAGATTTGCTCGATGCTTCCTCTATGGGTTCTTTCACAAACGAAAAGATTGATGCTAAATGGGAACTCCTTGAAAGAATTCAACACAACACTGAAGACTGGGGGATCGACAAAGGTAAAGAGTCAGGTATAATTTATGAGTATGATTGCATTAAGTCCTTTGTTGAAACTACAAGTTTTAATAAGTTTAGTGCTAAGTTTGGGCTTGATTCTCAACTCCTTGTTGATTTCCTCAAATCTTTTGCTTCACATCTTAATATGCCTAAGGAGGATTGGATCAAGCATCATGAACCTTTTAAAGAGATTTGCAAAGAAAATGAAATTGTTCATGATGATTGCAACATGCATGATCCAATTCCTAAAAATGAAGTTTTATATAAGCATGTTAATTTTTGTGGAGTGGATAGACCTTGTGAAAGGCCTATGATTGAAGAAGAGAAGTATTGTAAGCAACATAAGCATGAAAGAACAATCACTTGGGTCAAAGATTTAAATGAAATTGCTAGAGAATTGTGTGACCTTTATCCTTTTACTTGTGAACTTTGCCGTATAGAGGGTCACTTTAATTTTCAATGCATGCACTTTCAAAACATAACTGTTAACCAGGTGTGTGATAACATGATCACCTCTGATCTTTATGATGAGCTTATGTTATTTTTGATGTGTGAAGAGTTATTAGAAAAGACTTCTTGGCTAGATGTTAATGACATAGGAATAAAAAACACTTTGCAAAATTGCCATCTCTATTGTGTTGTTAATTGCCATGAAAATGATTACATAAGTAAGATTAGAAAGGAGGGAACTTTACCAAAGTATAAAAATGTCTCTTATATTTCTGCTAATAAAAAGGAGAGTTTCTCCCAAGTTTCCCCTATTGTTTCTAATGATAAACCAGGATATGTGGAGAAGCTTCATCTCCGACCACTCCCTCCTAAGGTGAAGAAGGAGAAAAAGAAGAGGAGGAGGAAGAGGAGCAAGAAGGAATAAGAATGGGTATCAACCTGGCCTGATCATATTCCTCCCATCAACTTTTATCCTAACGGTTGTAAGTTTAACGAAGAAGGAGAAGTTTATTGCCTTAATTATCATCTTGATGATACGTCCATAGGTACTATTGAAGATGATTTTGATTATGATATGCATGTTACTTATTGTGATTGGGAAAATGATGATAATGCTACTTATGATCTTGAAAATCTTTTTGGTACCAACTCTGAAAGTGATGATATGGAAAGCTCTAAGCTTGGGGATGATAGGATTGCGAATCCTTTACCCACTAGTGATGTGACAATTGATAATTCTTTTGCTAGTAAGAATAAAGACAACATGTTTACAAATGTAGTTGCTAGCAATGATAATGCTCTTCTCTACTATGATGATGTTATAACTCCAATCTATAGTGATTATAAAGGTACCTATGACATAAGGAGAAATTATCCTTATGAAACTTGTCATAATCATGGAGGGAATTACTCCCTTGTTGAACACCATCTTCCTAATACACAATTAATCTATAGTGTTCAAGTTGTTTATGATAGTCCTACTCCCACTATTATCAATGAGAAAGATTATGCTTATGTGGAAAGTAAGAGTACCTTTTTGCACGTGGATCATGGTAAAAATGCTTTATGTGATGCTTATATTGTTGAGTTTATTTGTGATCCCACTGAAAATTATTATGAGAAGGGAACATATGCTTATAGATATTTCAATGATATCAAGTTCCCTCTCTTTATGTTGAAGGTTTTGAAGCTACACTTGTTTTGCCTTCCTATGCTTATTGCTTTGTGCTTCAATGAATTATTCTATTGCAATATTCCTATGCATAGGAAGCATGTTAGGCTTAAATGTGTTTGGTATTTGCTTCTTGATGCTCTCTTTTGTTCTTCAACTCTTATTCCTACGAGAGCATCATTAAAGTCTTAAGCCTATCTTTATGGCTATAAAGAAAGAGCTCTAGGGAGACAACCCTTGTTATCTTTGCTTTCAGTTTGTTCTTTCAGTTTTTAGTGGTCTTGATGTTTGTTACTACTGTAGCAACATCATTGTATCTTTATTTTTCAGCTTTGTGCCAAGTTTAGCCTCCGATTGCAAGAAAGTTCAAAAGTTGTGACGTGCAGTCCAGAAAACAGATTCTGTCCTTGGACAGAAAAATTCGTATAAAATCACCAGATCATCTTTTTGATCTGAATTTTTTTGACAGCGTGCTCTATACAATTGGCTTTCGGGCGTCTGTTCTGAGTTTTGATTTGAGTTGCAGAAGTGCCCCGAAAAAATTATTTACTACCTGCTGGTCTGTTTTTCACAGATTCTGTCCTATTTTGCCTTTTCTTCGTTTTGCAAACCTTGAGCTTGCTTTTTCTTTGCAAAAACCTTTTGGCAATCTTGAGAAACAGTAGCTCTTCAAGATTATCCTTATTTCCAGCAGGGAAAAGTTATTTTATTATGGGTACTAACCTCGCTAATCAGATTATGATGAGTTATGTATGAAGGGAGTTTTCAAGTGTGCGAGGGAAGATGATAAAAGAAGATTCAGGAGGGTCAAACGCTCAAGCTTGGGGATGCCCCCGTGCACCCCCAAGAAATATTCAAGAAGACTCAAGCGTCTAAGCTTGGGGATGCCCCCGTGCATCCCCTTCTCCACCAACAATTATCAGTTCGTCTTTCGTTCCACTATATTTTAATCACTTCATGCGTTATGTGCTATG
>LR738715.1:236421258-236616266 GCA_902687465.1 Secale cereale | reverse complement strand
CCCCCCCCGCGCCTCGCCTTAAAGCGAAGCGTCGCCTTAAAAACATAGAATGGCGGTACAACTCCTCTTTTTGTTGCGGGCAAATGCCTACATCAAAACACAGTAAACAGAACTTTTCACGCACCCAAATCATGTGGTTATCCCTTTAGCTGCACCTGCAGAATGCAGATGCATGTGGTACTTCACATGGTGCGCCAACAATACAAGCGAAGATCCATTCACCGGCCTGCTATCATTGAATCACTAATCTCCATGACCAGTCCATTTAAGCACTGTGGCATAAGAAAATGCCCAAAACAGCATACATTCACTAGAAAATTAGCAACTTTTGAGCAGAATCCCTCGGTTGCAAATTGTAGTTAATTAAAACTTAAAAAAAGGAAAAAAAGGGTAGGTGCCTTGGATACCCTTCTTAACCGAAAACTGAGAATATTCATACTTTGATGATGTGAACTACTCCATGTGACCAAGAAAGAAAGAAAAGCAAACAGTTAAAAGGAGCCATCACATTGTGCTATGGAATCCACCAATCCGAACTGGTGTGGATTGGCTACCCACTTGGCTACTTTTGCTTCAAAGTGCTAAATCACTTACCTAGCAGTACCAACCCAAAATGGTGGGTAAAAAAGATCTCCCCGCACGTTTCAAGACTAATCGTTTCTAGCCCATGGCTGCTGAGATTGCAACGCACGGTGTCGTACAGCTTAAAGCGCCGGTGCCCGCATTAGAAGGAAAAAAAACAAATCGGCAGAGAAGATGGTGGGCTTACATCTCCGCAGGTGAGCTTGCAGGCGAGGGCGTGGCTGGTCTCGTGGAGGAAGACGGTGATGAGCTTGAAAGGCGTGAGCAGGAACGTCCTCCACAGCTGCACGCAAGGAAGGCGAAACCCCCAAATCAGCAAAATCCCGTGCAAACACGACGGCGGCGGGCGGCCGCTCCCTCGAATAAAAAGGAAAAGGAAAAAAAAAAGACGGCGGGTGGGTGGGTGTGCTCACGGCGAGGATGACGACGGTGGAGACGCCGACGGCGGCGATGAAGACGACCTGGTTGTGCTGGCAGCAGCCCTGCAGCTCCCAGTTGACGTTCACCATCCCTCCCAGGCCCGGCGCAGATCTGCCGCCCTCGCCGACGCCGGAGCGAAAAGAGAAAGGGGGAAGGGGAGGGACGCACGGGGAAAATGGGAACTGTTCGAATTGGCCGGTGAAACGTGCGGGCACAGAAACCGAGGGCCTGGACCTGGACCTGGACCTGGCCGCGGAGGAAAGAGCGAGCGTTTGCGCGTTCGTTCGTTGGGCCGGAAGAGGGCGCTCTGATTGGTCGGTCTACGGGGTGCGGGTGGTGCGTGGTCTAGCAGCCCAAGCAATAATTGTCGCTGGCTTGGTGATTAAAAATGGATAAATTTACCTCACACTGTTTTTAAAATAACGAATGAATCCAAGGCTCCAGCAGCAGTCGAGGTGGCAGTGGGTGAAGTGCGCGAGAGACGACTCGGGTCTACGTCTGACCGAGTCACTGGCTGGCTCGCTTCTGCTACTTGTCTGCTTTTGGTAGGTGGCAACCGAACGTGTTTCTTTCTGTAATAAATAATGTTTTTCTTTCAGAGCTGCAAGTGCAGAGTAGAAGATTCACGGTAATAAGTAAGAAGAGTCGCATGAGTACCACCAAGTCGTTGTGCGCACCATTAGCCATGGGCGCTCGTCACCATCAGCTATGTACCGAAACCCTGAAGAAATGTAAATCCGCAGCCCAACTGCCGAAGCGCCGACCAACCCATGCAAATGGAGTGACTGAGATGTTTCCTCCTCCTGGCGTCACCGTCGGAGGGGTTCCATGTCAGGTCTCATTACCGAATCATGCTGCCTCACGAATCGGTCGGTTCGATTGTCTTGTCAGCGTAATAGTTGGACGGAAATGCTGCCCTCCAGCGGCTTCTCTCCTCTGCATCCATAGATAATTCCATAAAGATTTGTAGGGCGCCAATCCGATATGCTGGGACTGGGAGGGAAGTACACTTCGAGAACATGTGGGGAAACCACGCTTTTGTGGCAGAAATACACGGTGAAGCAGTAGCCCCGTGGCTTGCGGGTGTTTTTGCCGTGTCTTCACGGAATCGTCTTGCTTCCGCGGAAAGCAGTGAATCGTCCTCACTGATTATACGTGTGCTACAAGTGATCGGGCACTGGGCATCCACGTCGCCGCACAGTGGATGCAAGTGCTACCGAAACCAAATTTGTGTAAACTTAGAGTGTAACATCCTAAATTTTCAATTTGGAAATGTTATACATAGATCATATTGCATTGCATGTCCCCGCAAAAATAATAATATTGCATTGCATGTTTATTGTTATTTTTTTATTTGTGGCGATCCTCGAAATTCTAAGCAACTCAAGGACCTACGGAGAGAGTTGGGAATTCTACCGTTTCGTATTTGAGTTCACTCGAATACCGGTACGAGGACAGTGTTGGTTTTAATTATTTTTCTTTCCTAGAAATATTTTTAAATACAATATGTGAGCGGAGATAATATGACTTCTCCAAATTAACAGAAATATTGGAGGAAAAATGTTAAAATCATTTTTGGTATTTTTCTGGATTTATTTGTGATTTTATTTGCGTAGGAAAAAAATGCGCGTTTTTCAAAATTGCATTAGGTCCGGGAAAAATGTTCACTTTGTCCTAAATATTATTAGAGGACGATGAAAATTTATTTCGGGATTTTTGAAGTTAGTTTAGTTTTTCTTTCGTTAGTTTTGCTACGTCACGACTCTTTTAGAAAAAAAAGGGGAGGACGAACCGACTCCGGGCCGTAAGTGGCCAGGACTCTGGCCTTTATATAGCGCCCCGAACCCCCAGCCTGCCAGCCGCCGCCCCCGAACCCTAGCCGCCAGCCGCCGCGTGCGCCGTCGACCCCGTCGCCGACCCCGCCGCCACACCCTCGCCGGAGTCCGCCGGTGTTGACTTTTCGAGGTAGTCACCCGCCGTCGTCGGTTTTTATTTAGAAACCCTAGATCCGTTGTTTTTTTAGGTTAGATCGATTTTTTTCGGTTTAGTTATTTAGCGGACGTTCGTCCGTACGTTCGTTTTAACGAACGCTGTTCGTCCGTTAGCCGCAGACAGCGAACGTTCGTTCGTTAGCCTGTTCGTCAGTTTTCTTTTTCGGGGTTTTTATCCGCGATTATTTCGATCGTGATTTCTGCCCTGATCTTGTTTTTCGTTTTTCTTTTCGCTCGAGAGTCGGAATCAGGTGATTCGAAATCCCAGATCTTCGTCTCGATGCCCTCTTTCCGTTTAACCAACTTGAACAAAGTTTTGCCTACTGTAAAATTTGACTTTAGATCAATTAGTAACCGGAGCTCGTTTTTTTCGCAGTTTGAGTTTTGTTGCTTCTTTCGATTTGATTCTTTTTGCAAACCGGAGTTCTTAAGTTGAACTTTCTGGTTAGATCTTATCTTTTGGAGTTTTATTTGTGCATCATTGCTTGTTTGCTTATGTATGCTATTGTCTGCTTGCGATAGAATACCCGGACTGTGAAGCGTGCTACTACGAGTCTCTAGGTTTTGCGAATCGTCAGCAAGGCAAGTAACACTTTGATCATACATTTTATTACCCAGTTTGTATGCATTAGATCAAACCCTCACACATTGCATGAGTAGGATCTCTTAAATTGTGGGACTGGGAAGTAGTTTGAGGTAGAACCTATTACCTGCATTATTTTCAAACCCTTGGGAGTTACTTCTACGTTATGCTTAGGTTGCTATGCTATGCTCGTAGACGTGGTTTGGGTTTGAGTGAAATCCATGACAGATGTGAGTTGTTAATTAAGGATTCCACTTAAGGTGGCTACTTGAATACACATCTGGGTGGATTGGTTGCAGGGCACCTGGAGAATCCAGTGTTGTCCTAGGAAATCCCGGGGTTCCGTGTTATTTTTCCTATGGAATGCCACCCAGGCTCAAAGGGATCATAAAACTATTCATGCTAGAAACTTCCATGTGCAGCCACTGTTGGAAATATGCCCTAGATGCAATAATAAAAGGATTATTATTATATTTCCTTGTTCATGATAATTGTATGTTATTCATGCTTGAATTGTATTGTACGGAAACAACGATACATGTGTGAATACATAGACCACAACGTGTCCCTGGTAAGCCTCTAGTTACTGGCTCGTTGATCAACAGATGGTCACGGTTTCCTGACCATGGACATTGGATGTCATTGATAACGGGATCACATCATTAGGAGAATGATGTGATGGACAAGACCCAATCCTAAGCGTAGCACAAGATCGTGTAGTTCGTAATGCTTAAGCTTTTTCAGTGTCAAGTATCTGTTCCTTAGACCATGAGGTTGCGCAACTCCTGGATACCGTAGGAATACTTTGGGTGTGCCAAACGTCACAACGTAACTGGGTGGCTATAAAGGTACGCAACGGGTATCTCCGAAAGTGTATGTTGAGTTGGCACGAATCGAGACTGGCATTTGTCACTCCCTATGACGGAGAGGTATCTCTGGGCCCACTCGGTAAGACATCATCATAATGAGCTCAATGTGACTAAGGAGTTAGTCACGGGATGATGGATTACGGAACGAGTAAAGAGACTTGCCGTGACGAGATTGAACAAGGTATCGGTATACCGACGATCGAATCTCGAGCAAGTGCCGTACTGATAGACAAAGGGAATTACATACGGGATTAAGTGAATCCTTGACATTGTGGTTTATCCGATGAGATCATCAAGGAACACGTGGGAACCAACATGGATATCCAGATCCCGCTGTTGGTTATTGACCGGAGAGTCGTCTCGGTCATGTCTACGTGTCTCCCGAACCCGTAGGGTCTACACACTTAAGGTTCGGTGACGCTAGGGTTGTAGAGATATATTCACACGGAAACCCGAATGTTGTTCAGAGTCCCGTATGAGATCCCGGACTTCACGAGGAGTTCCGGAATGGTCCGGAGGTAAAGAATTATATATAGGAAGTCCAGTTTCGGCCAACGGGAGAGTTCCGGGGGTCACCGGTAGTGTACCGGGACCACCGGATGGGTCCCGGGGGTCCACCGGGTGGGGCCACCTATCCCGGAGGGCCCCGTGGGCCGTAGGGGGAGGGGGACCAGCCCTTAGTGGGCTGGCGCACCCCCCATGGGCCTCCCCCCATGCGCCTAGGGTTGAAACCCTAGGGGTGGGGGCGCCCCCTAGGCTTGGGGGGCAAGCCACCCCCTTGGCCGCCGCCCCCCCTAAGAGATTGGATCTCCTAGGGCCGGCGCCCCCCTGGCCCCCTATATATAGTGGGGGGAGAGAGGGCAGCCGCACCTCAGCCCCTGGCGCCTCCCCCTGTTACATCTCCTACTCCTCCCGCAGGGTCTCGGCGAAGCCGTGCAGCTTTTCCCGTTGCATCCACCACCACGCCGTCGTGCTGCTGGATCTCCATCAACCTCTCCTCCCCCTTGCTGGATCAAGAAGGAGGAGACGTCGATGTACCGTATGTGTGTTGAACGCGGAGGTGCCGTCCGTTCGGCGCTGGGATCATCGGTGACGAGGATCACGACGAGTACGACTCCATCATCCACGTTCCTTCGAACGCTCCCGCTCGCGATCTACAAAGGGTATGTAGATGCACTCCTTTATGCTCATTGCTAGATGTCTCCTTAGATTGATCTTGGTGAAGCGTAGGATTTTTTTTGAATTCTGCTACGTTCCCCAACAGTGGCATCTGAGCTAGGTCTTTGCGTAGCATCTTGCACGAGTAGAACACAAACAAGTTGTGGGTGTTGATTTTGTTCAATTCTCTTGCCATTAGTAGTCCAATCTTGATTCGGTGGCATCGTGGGATGAAGCGGCCCAGACCGACCTTACACGTACGCTTACGTGAGACTGGTTCCACCGACTGACAAGCACTAGTAGCATAAGGTGGCTCGCGGGTGTCTATCTCTCCCACTTTAGTCGGATCGGATTCGATGAAAAGGGTCCTTATGAAGGGTAAATAGGAATTGACATATCACGTTGTGGTTTTGGCGTAGGTAAGAAACGTTCTTGCTAGAAACCTATAGAAGCCACGTAAAAACTTGCAACAACAATTAGAGGATGTCTAACTTGTTCTTGCAGCATGTGCTATGTGATGTGATATGGCCAAGAAGATGTGATGAATGATATATGTGATGTATGAGATTGATCATGTTCTTGTAATAGGGAATCACGACTTGCATGTCGATGAAAATGACAACCGACAGGAGCCATAGGAGTTGTCTTATTTATTGTATGACCTGCGTGTCACTGAATAACGCCATGTAATTACTTTACTTTATTGCTAAACGTCAGCCGTAGTAGTAGAAGTAATTTTTGGCGAGTCGACTTCATGAAGACACGATGATGGAGATCATGGTGTCATGCCGGTGACAAAGATGATCATGGAGCCCCGAAGATGGAGATCAAAGGAGCAAAATGATATTGGCCATATCATGTCACTTTATTTGATTGCATGTGATGTTTATCATGTTTATGCATTTTGTTTACTTAGAACGACGGTAGTAAATAAGATGATCTCTCAATGGAAATTTCAAGAATTGTGTTCCCCCTAACTGTGCACCGTTGTTAAGGATCGTTGTTCCGAAGCACCACGTGATGATCAGGTGTGATATGCTCTAACGTTCGCATACAACGGGTGTAAGCCAGATTTACACACGCAATACACTTAGGGTTCACTTGACGAGCCTAGCATGTACAGACATGGCCTCGGAACACGGAAGACCGAAAGGTCGAACATGAGTCGTATAGAAGATACGATCAACATGAAGATGTTCACCGTTGATGACTAGTCCGTCTCACGTGATGATCGGACACGGGCTAGTCGATTCAGATCATGTATCACTTAGATGACTGGAGAGATGTCAATCTGAGTGGGAGTTCATTAAATTTGATTAGATGAACTTAATTGTCATGAACTTAGTCTAAATTCTTTACAATATGTCTTGTAGATCAAATGGCCCACGCTCATGTCACCCTCAACTTCAACGCGTTCCTAGAGAAATCCAAGTTGAAAGACGATGGTAGCAACTATACGGACTGGGTCCGTAACCTGAGGATCATCCTCATAGCTACCAAGAAAACTTATGTCCTAGAAGCACCGCTGACGCTCCCGCCCCATCAAACCAAGATGTTATGAACGCTTGGCAATCGCGTTGTGATGATTACTCCCTAGTTCAGTGCGGCATGCTCTACAGCTTAGAATCGGGGCTCCAAAAGCGTTTCGAGCACCACGGAGCATATGAGATGTTCCAAGATCTGAAAATGGTTTTCCAGGCTCATGCCCGAGTTGAGAGATATGATGTCTCCAACGCATTCTACAGCTGTGTAATGCCCAGGATGGGACTATATCTCCTACGTGTCGAGGCACGACTTAGAGACATAACCCCATGCTGGAATGATCGCAAGTTTGGTATCTTTGCACAACTCATGTAAAAGATGGGGATGGAAAACATAAATAGTTGGCTTACACTCGCCACGTCACACAAATACAATACATGTCTCAATCATCATCAATAAAACATCACAGCCCTCTAAGGGTAAAATCCAAATGACAAGATACCAAACATAATTTAAAATCCACAGGTCGGATCGAATCCTAGTAGAAGTATCCACTACTGATCATCAGGATAACGAACATAGTAACGGCTACGCTCCTCATCGTACTCCCAGTCTAGCTCAGTGCCATCGCTTGGATAGCTCACCACTGGACCTGCATCTGGTGTGGTGAAGTAACTGTGAGCCACAGAGGACTCAGCAATCCCGTTCCCGGGTAACATGACTATCTAAGCCTTGGGTGTGGAACAAGGCTGAAGAAAGAATAAGAATAAGTGGTTGCAGCAGCACTAGCACTAGTCTACGTGAATGAGAGCGAGAAGAGAAGTGCCTCGGTCGAAAGATGATCACGAAGTGATCCTAGACTAAAGATCAACAAACATAACCCCACCGTGTTCAACTCCCAAATCCCTATTCGGAAATTGACACTCACGGTACACACGCTGGTAGTGTATTAGAACAATGTGTCAAGTTATCTACAACCGGATATTAACAAGCTCCCATCTGCCACATAACCGCGGGCATGGCTTTCGAAAGTTCAAACCCTGTAGGGGTGTTCCAACTTGGCCCATTACAAGCCCACGATCCGCGGAGTCGCAACTCCAAGGTGGGAAGACCCGAGTATTCTCGGAATCCCGTGCTCAAGATACTCCGAACTAAGGTAAGGCTAATCCAGCAAATCCTCCCGGCGTGCCGACACCCTGACAATAGCCGCGCGTATCTAGTCTCAGGCCACGACCGGATGAGACATCCTACAGGTGTATACCAATCCTCGAGTTCCCTCGGGGTGGCCCCGCAGTCCGCTCAGTTCGGACCAACACTCATGAGGAGCACTGGCCCGGGGGTTGTTGATTAAGAACTCGGGTTTGCAAGACCCTATGCATGTTTTATTAGTTATTAGGCGAATAGTACCAATGTTGGGACTTGCTGGAAAAGACTTAGCACTTAGCGGTTTATCGAGGGGGTCCCATACACCCCAACCGTGTTAGGAACGCATAATCAAGGAACATAACACCGGTTTAAACGGTTCCTAACGGCATGAGTGGAACAAATCACCAAGCAAAAGGCTTAGCCTTCCACCCTTGCCAATATATAGATGATTTCATTTAAGCATTATATATAGTGTGATATAACCCAACAAACTTCAACATGAAGCAAGCATCTTAAATCTTCACATGCAACTAGCAATGCTATAAGAGGGGCTGAGCGAAGCGTACTTAGCCAAGCAACGGTTTGCATAGGTAGGGTGGGTAAACATGGTAATGGTTACAAGTAGGAGGCTGACAGGAAATACATGGGCATCGAGGCAAAACTATAGATCGAGACTACTAGCAATAGGCAAAAATAGTAATGGTATCCGGGCTCGGTCATCTTGCCTGAAGTGTAGCCGTTCGGATCGTAAGAAGGGTCCTCGTGCTCAACCTCGTGCTCGTACTCGTACTCGGTCTCAGCTTCCGGCTCTAAACAATACAATCACACAAGGCACGTGTCAACAAGATGCAATGCGCACACCAAAATGATGGATGCATGATGGATGCACTAAGAGAGCACACGAAGCACGGAAACTAGTACTCAAGCAAGAAGCTTCAAAACATGATAACAATAGGATATTATGAATCTACACAGAAAATCAATCAAGTTTGATATAAGACTCGCTCCAAACGGAGCTACGGGCTAAAAGTTATGCCCGAAACAAGAAACATGCGAAAGCTGAAAATTACAGCAACATAGCAACTTCGGAGCACTAGAAAAATAACCCACAACACTCAAACACCATGGCAAGGAGAATGAACATAAACTAGACATATCCTACAGCAAATAAGTCCAAAGGTGCACCCCAAAGGAGACACGGTTCAATAGCGACAAGCTTGAACATATTGAACTTGACAATAAAATTCTGACAACAGAATTTTATTGAAACTTTGGAGCAAAAGTTAAACATGCTACAACCACTTAAATAAGCATGTGAGAACATGAATGGAAAGCCAACAATATATACTACAAGGAACCAACAAGATCCACCCCAAAACTATCATGGTTTGTCCTAGAGCAGCAAGCAAACATGGCATCGGAACATTACAGTTTCCAGACTTAGTGAAATCCACTAAGTGTTAAAACATCAGTTTCATCATGGCATCTATAAGAGCAAGTTTAAGTCACCTCGAAACTAAACAGGGCAAGTGGTAAGCACCACATCAAAGTACACATGATGGTGATTCCGAAACATACAATCATGCATCATGGAGATAAACACAACGATAGCAATGAGCTCAACAAGATGGCATTTCATAACAAGTTAAATAACTAAACAACCACATAGCACTTTGCAACGAGGATAAACATGACAAGAATAATCTATCATGCAACCTAACACAAGCAACATGTAGAGCATGGCAAGACGAACACGTGGACATGTCATTTGCATCATTCGGACAAACGAGCTAAAAGATATCACTATGCAAAGATGGCATAAAAACAACACATAGCAGCAGTTTATAACGGGATGCACTCTTGCAACAGAAAAATAAGCATCTAGATGATCTCTAACATGCATGGCACAATGGAATGAATCGTAGTGCTAGTCACCACGAACGTCTAGACACCTCATTTGCGCAAAACGGAGCAACACACACAAAGTTATCGTCATTTGAAACTAGCATCAGACACACAATAATCTCAGGACTTAGCAAAATAAAACTACCTCCTCAGATCTGGATCTGGAAGTCAACGTGGGCTTCGGGCTGGATAAGGGTGGAACGGGCCCCGGCGGCTGGAGGGAACCGGCCTGGGTCGCGGGAGGTGGGCCACCGACGCGGAGGACGACGGAATGGGCCTGGGCGCCCGATGCGGCGCGGGCCCGCGGGTGAGGCGGCGGCCCAGCGGGTGGCTGGCCTGGTGGAGGCGGTGCGGCGTCTGGGCCGAGGGCACCGGTCGGCCCGGCTCGCGGGGCGGAGAGGCGAGGCCGGCCTGGTGGGGCTCCGGCCCGAGGAGAAGAGGCGGCCCACCTGGCGACGGTCAACGGCCCGGCGGCTGGCGAGGCGATGGATCGGCGGAGGAGAGATCCGCGGCCCAGGGAGCGACGCGGGATGGGCCGCGGCAGGGGAGCGACGCGGGATGCGGTGGCGAAGTGGCCTGGCGAAGCGGGCCGAGGGTTCGGTGGGACAGGATCGGGACGAGGGTTTCCCTCGATCCCCAGGCGCGGCGGCGGAAGCTCGAACTGGCGGCGGGGAACCTGCGACGGGAGGTGGTCCGGCAGCCCTGGGGAGGCCCGCCGGCGGCCGGATCTGGTGCGGGGTGGCCGGAAAAGAGGCGTGGAGTGGCGGATCTGAGAGGATAGGAGGTGGAGAGGTGTTGTTGGTGGATTCCGGCGAGGTGGAGGAGCTCCGGCGAGATTCCGGCGAAACTCCGGCGAAGCTCCGGCGAGGTGGTGGCTGGAGGAAGGGGATGAAGTGGGGGCTAGGGTTTCCTTGTTTTGGGGCACAAATTTGGGGGAGTGGACAAATATATAGGCACAAGTAGCTAGGGTTGTCCAAATGGAGTCCGGTTTTCGGCCACCGAATCAGATTTGGATGGCCTAGATGATAGAAGTGGCTAGGAGTGGTTTGGTGGGCTGTTGGAGGGGTGTTTGGGCCTCAAAGTGGAGCACTTTGAGCCCACACGAATAACTGTTGGGGTAGCAAATGGACTCGAAACGTGAGGAGATTTGACAGGCGGGTTACACAAACCAAAACAACAACAGACGACAAGTCTCGCGCCAAGACGGTAACGTTACACGGCCAAACACCAAAGTAGGTCTACAGGACGCCACGGACACGTGAGGGAGCTCCGGAACGCGAAACGGACAACGGGAAGGAACGCGTGGAACCGGATGCGACCGACAACACAAATGCAATGTGATGCACATGACTACATGATATGAATGAATGCCACACACTCACACACAAAACGACGAAAACCCGAAAGACAAAGAACCCGGAATGGAATAGATGAAGCCAGAGATATATTATATGCCCAAAAGGGAAAGTATTACATCCGGGGCATTACAAGCTGTAAGATGGAGGAAAATAGTTATGTCAGCGAGCACATACTCAAGTTGTCTGGGTTGCACAACCGCTTGTCTCAGTTGGGGATGAATCTCCGAGACGAAGCGGTCGTTGACAGAATCCTTCAGTCGCTCCCACCTAGCTACAAGAGCTTCGTGTTGAACTTCAATATGCAAGGGATGGAGAAGTCCATTCCCGAGGTATATTCAATGGTGAAATCAGCGGAGGTGGAGATCAAGAAAGAGCATCAAGTGTTGATGGTGAATAAAACCACTAAGTTCAAGAAGGGCAAGGGTAAGAAGAACTTCAAGAAGGACGACAAAGGAGTTGCCGCGCCCGGTAAGCCAGTTGCTGGGAAGAAGCCAAAGAATGGACCCAAGCGTGAGACTGAGTGCTTTTATTGCAAGGGAACGGGTCACTGGAAGCGGAACTGCCCCAAATACTTAGCAGACAAGAAGGTCGGCAACGTCCAAGGTATATGTGATATACATGTTATTGATGTGTACCTTACCAGCGCTCGTAGTAGCTCCTGGGTATTTGATACCGGTGCAGTTGCTCACATTTGTAACTCAAAGCAGCAGCTGCGGAATAAACGGAGACTGGCGAAGGACGAGGTGACGATGCACGTCGGGAATGGTTCCAAGGTCGATGTGATCGCCATCGGCACGCTGCCTCTACATCTACCCTCGGGATTAGTTTTAAACCTTAATAATTGTTATTTAGTACCAGCTTTGAGCATGAACATTGTATCTGGATCTCGTTTGATGCGAGATGGCTACTCATTTAAATCCGAGAATAATGGTTGTTCTATTTATTTGAGAGATAAGTTTTATGGTCATGCCCCGCTGGTCAATGGTTTATTTTTGATGAATCTCGAACATGATGATACACATATTCATAGTGTGAATGCCAAAAGATGTAAAGTTGACAATGATAGTCCCACATACTTGTGGCATTGCCGCCTTGGTCATATTGGTGTCAAACGTATGAAGAAGCTCCATGCAGATGGACTTCTAGAGTCTCTTGATTATGAATCATTTGACACGTGTGAACCATGCCTTTTGGGCAAGATGACCAAGACTCCGTTCTCCGGAACAATGGAGCGAGCAACCAACTTATTGGAAATCATACATACCGATGTGTGCGGTCCAATGAGTGTTGAGGCTCGCGCAGGCTATCGTTATGTTCTCACCCTCACAGATGACTTAAGTAGATATGGGTATGTCTACTTGATGAAACACAAGTCTGAGACCTTTGAAAAGTTCAAGGAATTTCAGAATGAGGTTGAGAATCAACGTGACAGAAAAATAAAGTTCTTACGATCGGATCGTGGGGGTGAATATTTAAGTCATGAATTTGGCACGCACCTAAGGAACTATGGAATTGTTTCACAATTGACACCGCCCGGAACACCTCAGCGTAATGGTGTGTCCGAACATCGAAATTGTACTCTGTTGGACATGGTGCGATCTATGATGTCTCTCACCGACTTACCGCTATCTTTTTGGGGTTATGCTTTAGAGACTGCCGCATTCACTTTAAATAGGGCTCCGTCAAAATCCGTTGAGACGACACCGTATGAACTTTGGTTTGGCAAGAAACCTAAGCTGTCGTTTCTGAAAGTTTGGGGTTGCGATGCTTATGTCAAGAAACTTCAACCTGAAAAGCTCGAACCCAAATCGGAAAAATGCGTCTTCGTAGGATACCCAAAGGAAACGATTGGGTACACCTTCTACCTCAGATCCGAAGGCAAGGTCTTTGTTGCCAAGAATGGATCCTTTCTGGAGAAAGAGTTTCACTCGAAAGAAGTGAGTGGGAGGAAAGTAGAACTTGATGAGGTGACAGTCACCCCTCCCGAACCGGAAAGTAGCGCAGCGCAAGAAATTGTTCCTGAGGTGCCTGCATCGACAAGGGAGGAAGTTAATGATGATGATCATGAAGAAACAGATCAAGTTACTACTGAACTTCGAAGGTCCACAAGGACACGTTCCGCACCACAGTGGTACGGTAACCCTGTCATGGAAATCATGTTGTTGGACAATGGTGAACCTTCGCACT
The DNA here is from genome assembly GCA_902687465.1 of Secale cereale. Lineage (NCBI taxonomy): Eukaryota > Viridiplantae > Streptophyta > Magnoliopsida > Poales > Poaceae > Secale > Secale cereale. Next base: position 236,602,585 of record LR738715.1, on the reverse strand, counting down.
ATGAAGAAGCGATGGCGGGCCCGGATTCCAATAAATGGCTTGAAGCCATGAAATCCGAGATAGGATCCATGTATGAAAACAAAGTATGGACTTTGGTGGACTTGCCCGATGATCGGCACGCCATAGAGAATAAATGGATATTTAAGAAGAAGACAGATGCGGATGGTAATGTGACCATCTATAAAGCTCGGCTTGTCGCTAAGGGTTATCGACAAGTTCAAGGGATTGACTACGACGAGACTTTCTCTTCCGTAGTGATGCTGAAGTCCGTCCGAATCATGTTAGCAATTGCCGCATTCTATGATTATGATATATGGCAAATGGACGTCAAAACGGCATTCCTTAATGGCTTCCTCAAGGAAGAGATGTATATGATGCAGCCGGAAGGTTTTGTCGATCCAAAGAATGCTAACAAGGTATGCAAGCTCCAGCGCTCGATCTACGGGCTGGTGCAAGCATCTCGAAGTTGGAATATTCGCTTTAATGATGTGATCAAAGTGTTTGGTTTTATACAGACTTGGGGAGAAGCCTGTATCTACAAGAAAGTGAGTGGGAGCTCTGTAGCATTTCTCATATTATATGTGGATGACATACTGCTGATGGGAAATGATATAGAATTCTTGGAGAGCATAAAGGCCTACTTGAATAAGAGTTTTTCAATGAAGGACCTTGGAGAAGCTGCTTATATATTAGGCATCAAGATCTATAGAGATAGATCGAGACGCCTCATTGGTCTTTCACAAAGCACATACCTTGACCAGATATTGAAGAAGTTCAATATGGATTAGTCCAAGAAAGGGTTCTTGCCTGTGCTGCAAGGTATGAGATTGAGCATGGCTCAGTCCCCGACAACGGCAGAAGATAGAGAAAAGATGAGTGTCATCCCCTATGCCTCAGCCATAGGTTCTATTATGTATGCCATGCTGTGTACCAGACCTGATGTGAACCTTGCCATAAGTTTGGTGGGGAGGTACCAAAGTGATCCCGGTATGGAACACTGGACAGCGATCAAGAACATCCTGAAGTACCTGAAGAGGACTAAGGATATGTTTCTCGTTTATGGAGGTGACGAAGAGCTCGTCGTAAAGGGTTACATCGATGCTAGCTTCAACACAGATCTGGATGACTCCAAGTCACAAACCGGATACGTGTATATTTTGAATGGTGGAGCAGTCAGCTGGTGCAGTTGCAAGCAGAGCGTCATGGCGCATTCTACATGTGAAGCGGAGTACATAGCTGCTTGCGAAGCAGCGCAAGAAGGAGTCTGGATGAAGGAGTTCATCACCGACCTAGGAGTCATTCCAAGCGCGTCAAGCCCGATGACTCTCTTCTGTGACAACACTGGAGCTATTGCCATTGCCAAGGAGCCCAGGTTTCACAAGAAGACCAAGCACATCAAGCGCCGTTTCAATTCCATCCGGAATTATGTTCAAGATGGAGACATAGATATTTGTAAAGTGAAGGAAATATGCCCTAGAGGCAATAATAAAGTTGTTATTTATATTTCCTTATATCAATATAAATGTTTATTATTCATGCTAGAATTGTATTAACCGGAAACTTAGTACATGTGTGAATACATAGACAAAACATAGTGTCCCTAGTATGCCTCTTCTAGACTAGCTCATTGATCAAAGATGGTTATGTTTCCTAACCATAGACATGAGTTGTCATTTGATCAACGGGATCACATCATTAGGAGAATGATGTGATGGACAAGACCCATCTGTTAGCTTAGCACTATGATCGTTTAGTTTTACTGCTATTGCTTTCTTCATGACTTATACATGTTCCTATGACTATGAGATTATGCAACTCCCGAATACCGGAGGAACACCTTGTGTGCTATCAAACGTCACAACATAACTGGGTGATTATAAAGATGCTCTACAGGTGTTTCCGAAGGTGTTTGTGGTGTTGGCATAGATCAAGATTAGGATTTGTCACTCCGAGTGTCGGAGAGGTATCTCTGGGCCCACTCGGTAATGCACATCACTATAAGCCTTGCAAGCATTGCAGCTAATGAGTTAGTTGCAGGATGATGTATTACGAAACAAGTAAAGAGACTTGCCGGTAACGAGATTGAACTAGGTATTGAGATACCGACGATCGAATCTCGGGCAAGTAACATACCGATGACAAAGGGAACAACGTATGTTGTTATGCGGTTTGACCGATAAAGATCTTCATAGAATATGTGGGAGCCAATATGAGCATCCAGGTTCCGCTATTGGTTATTGACCGGGACATGTCTCGGTCATGTCTACATAGTTCTCGAACCCGTAGGGTCCGCACGCTTAAGGTTTCGATGACAGTTTTATTACGAGTTTATGAGTTTTGATGTACCGAAGGAGTTCGGAGTCCCGGATGAGATCGGGGACATGACGAGGAGTCTCGAAATGGTTGAGACATAAAAATTGATATATTGGACGACTATATTCGGACATCGGAAAGTTCCGAGTGATTCGGGTATTTTCGGAGTACCGGGGATTTACGGGAATAGAGGAGAGAGGCCAAAAGGAAGGAGGCGCGCGCCCCCCTTTTGGTCCGAATTGGACAAGGGGTGCAGCCCCCTTTTCCTTCTCCCTCTCCCCCTCTTTCCTTCTCCCCTACTCCGGAAAGGAAAGGGGAATCCTACGAGGACTTGGGAGTCCTAGTAGGACTCCCCACACTCGGCGCGCCCCCTCTAGGGCCGGCCTCTCCTTCCCTCCTTTATATACGGGGACAGGGGGCACCTCTAGACACAACAATTGATCTCTTGATCTCTTAGCCGTGTGCGGTGCCCCCCTCCACCATAGTTCTCCTCGATAATATTGTAGCGGTGCTTAGGCGAAGCCCTGCGACGGTAGAACATCAAGATCGTCACCACGCCGTCGTGCTGACGGAACTCTCCCTCGACACTCGGCTGGATCGGAGTTCGAGGGACGTCATCGATCTGAACGTGTGCTAGAACTCGGAGGTGCCGTAGTTTCGGTGCTTGATCGGTCAGGCCATGAAAACGTACGACTACATCAACCGCGTTGTTCTAACGCTTCCGCTTTCGGTCTACGAGGGTACGTAGACTCACTCTCCCCTCTCGTTGCTATGCATCTGGTAGATAGATCTTGCGTGATCGTAGGAAATTTTTAAAATACTACGTTCCCCAACAGTGGCTTCATGAGACAGGTCTATGCGTAGATGATATGCACGAGTAGAACACAATGAGTTGTGGGCGATACTAGTCATACTGCTTACCAGCATGTCATACTTTGCTTCGGCGGTATTATGAGATGAAGCAGCCCGAACCGACATTACGCGTACGCTTACGCGAGATTGGTTTCACCGTTATGAGCACTCGTTGCTTAAAGGTGACTTGCGGGTGTCTGTCTCTCTCACTTTAGCTGAATCGAGTGTGCATACGCCCGGTCCTTGTGAAGGTTAAAACAACACATACTTGACGAAACATCGTTGTGGTTTTGTATGCGTAGGTAAGAACGATTCTTGCTAAGCCCGTAGCAGCCACGTAAAACTTGCAACAACAAAGTAGAGGACGTCTAACTTGTTTTTGCAGGGCATGTTGTGATGTGATATGGTCAAGACATGATGAGTGATACAGTTTTGTATGAGATGCTCATGTTTTATAATGTTATCGGCAACTGGCAGGAGCCATATGGTTGTCGCTTTATTGTATGAAATGCAATCGCCATGTAATTGCTTTACTTTATCACTAAGCGGTAGCGATAGTCGTAGAAGCAATAGTTGGCGAGACTACAACGATGCTACGATGGAGATCAAGGTGTCGTGCCGGTGACGAAGGTGATCATGACTGTGCTTTGGAGATGGAGATCAAAAGCACAAGATGATGATGGCCATATCATATCACATATTTTGATTGCATGTGATGTTTATCTTATTATGCTTCTTATTTTGCTTAGTACGATGGTAGCATTATAAGATGATCCCTTAAAAAAATTCAAGGTATAAGTGTTCTCCCTGAGTATGCACCGCTGCGAAAGTTCTTCGTGCTGAGACACCACGTGATGATCGGGTGTGATAAGCTCTACGTTCAAATACGACGGGTGTAAGCCAGCTTTGCACACGCAGAATACTCGGGTTAAACTTGACGAGCCTAGCATATGCAGATATGGCCTCGGAACACTGGAGACCGAAAGGTCGAGCGTGAATCATATAGTAGATATTATCAACATAAGATGTTCACCATTGAAACTATTCCATCTCATGTGATGATCGGACATGGTTTAGTTGATTTGGATCACGTGATCATTTAGATGACTAGAGGGATGTCTATCTAAGTGGGAGTTCTTAAGTTATATGATTAAATTGAACTTTAATTTATCATGAACTTAGTCCTGGTAGTATTAGCATATCTATGTTGTAGATCAATAGCTCGCGATGTTGCTCCACGTTTATTCTTTATATGTTCCTAGAGAAAACTAAGTTGAAAGATGTTAGTAGCAATGATGCGGAATTGTTCCGTGATATGAGGGTTATCCTCATTGCTGCATAGAAGAATTATGTCCTTGATGCACCGCTAGGTGACAGACCTATTGCGGAAGCAGATGTAGACGTTGAACGTTTTGACAAAAGCTCGGTATGATGACTACTTGATAGTTTAAGTGCACCATGCTTTAAGGCTTAGAACCGGGACTTAAAAAACGTTTTGAACGCCACGGAGCATATAAGATGTTCCCAGAGTTGAAATTAGTATTTCATACTCATGCCCGTGTCGAGAGGTATGAGACCTCTCACAGTACTTTGCCTACAAGATGGAGGAGAATAGCTCAACTAGTGAGCATGTGCTCAGATTGTCTGGGTACTACAATTACTTGAATCAAGTGGGAGTTAATCTTCCAGATAAGATAGTAATTGACAAAGTTCTCTAGTCACTATCACCAAGTTAGTAGAACTTCGTGATGAACTATAATATGCAAGGGACGACGAAGGTAATTCCCGAGCTCTTCACAATGCTGAAATCAGCGAAGGTAGAAATCAAGAAAGAGCATCAAGTGTTGATGGTTAATAAGACCACTTGTTTCAAGTAAAGGGCAAAGGGATAGAAGGGAAACTTCAAGAAGAATGACAAGCAAGTTGTCACTCCCATGAAGAAACCCAAAGCTAAACTCAAGCCTGAAACTAAGTGCTTCTACTACAAAGGAAATGGTCACTTGAAGTGGAACTGCCCTAGATACTTGGCGGATAAGAAGGATGGCAAAGTGAACAAAAGTATATTTTGATATACAGATTATTGATGTGTACTTTACTAGTGTTCATAGCGACCCCTGGGTATTTGATACCGGTTCTGTTGCTAAAATTAGTAACTCGAAACGAGAATTGCAGAATGAACAAAGACTAGTTAAAGGTGAAGTGACGATGTGTGTTGGAAATGGTTCCAAGATTGATATGATCATCATCGCACACTCCCTATACTTTCGGGATTAGTGTAAAACCTAAATAAATGTTATTTGGCATTTGCGTTGAGCATTAATATGATTGGATCGTATTTGTTGCAATACGGTTATTCATTTAAAGTCATAGAATAATTGTTATTCCGTTTACATGAATAAAACCTTCGATGGTCATACACCCAATGAAAATAGTTTGTTGGATCTCGATCGTAGTAATACACATATTCATAATATTGAAGCCAAAAGATGCAAGGTTAATAATGATAGTGCAACTTATTTGTGGCACAACCGTTTAGGTCATAATGGTGTAAAGCGCATGAAGAAACTCCATAGTTATGGACTTTTGGAATCACTTGACTATGAATCGCTTGGTGCTTGCGAACCATGCCTCATGGGCAAGATGACTAAAACTCAGTTCTCCGGGACAATGGAGCGAGCAATTGACTTGTTGGAAATCATACATACTGATGTATGCAGACCAATGAGTGTTGAGGCTTGCGGCGGGTATCAATATTTTCTGACCTTCACACATGATTTGAGCAGATATGGGTATATCTACTTGATGAAACACAAATCTGAAACATTTGAAAAGTTCAAAGAAATTTCAGAGTGAAGTAGAGAATCATCATAACAAGAAAATAAAAGTTTCCACGATCTGATCACGGAGGCGAATATTTGAAGTTACGAGTTTGGACTTCATTTAAAACAATGTGGAATAGTTTCACAACTCACGCCACCCGGAACACCGCTGCGTAATGGTGTGTCCGAACGTCGTAACCGTACTTTATTAGATATGGTGCGATCTATGATGTCTCTTACCGATTTACCACTATCGTTTTGGGTCATGCATTAGAGACAGCTGCATTCACGTTAAATAAGGGCATCATCTGAATCCGTTGAGACGACGCCTTGTGAACTGTGGTTTGGCAAGAAACCAAAGTTGTTGTTTCTTAAAGTTTGGGGCTGCGATGCTTATGTGAAAAAGCTTCAACCTGATAAGCTCGAACCCAAGTCGGAGAAATGTGTCTTCATAGGATACCCAAAGGAGACTGTTGGGTACACCTTCTATCAAGATCCAAAGGCAAGATATTCGTTGCTTAGAATGGATCCTTTCTAGAGAAGGAGTTTTCTCTCGAAAGAAGTGAGTGGGAGGAAAGTGGAACTTGATGAGGTAATTGTACCTTCTCCCGAATTGGAAGATAGTACATCACAGAAACTAGTTCCAATGATTCCTACACCAATTAGTGAGGAAGCTAATGATGATGATCATGAAACTTCAGATCAATTTTCTGCTGAACTTCGTAGATCAACAAGAGTGCGTTCCGCGCCAGAGTGGTACGGTAACCCAGTTCTGGAAGTCATGTTACTAGACCATGATGAACCTACGAACTATGAGGAAGCGATGATGAGCCCAGATTCCGCAAAATGGCTTGAGGCCATGAAATCTGAGATGGGATCCATGTATGAGAACAAAGTATGGACTTTGGTTGACTTGCCCGATGGTCGACAAGCCATCAAAAATAAATGGATCTTCAAGAGGAAGACTGACGCTGACGGTAATGTTACTGTTTACAAAGCTCGACTTGTTGCGAAAGGTTTTCGACAAGTTCAAGGAGTTGACTACGATGAGACTTTCTCACCCGTAGCGATGCTTAAGTCTGTCCGAATCATGTTAGCAATTGCCGCATTTTATGGAATCTGGAAAATGGATAACAAAACTGCATTCTTTAATGGATTTATTAAACAAGAATTGTATATGATGCAACCAGAAGGTTTTGTCAATCCTAAAGGTGCTAACAACATGTGCAAGCTCCAGCGGTCCATCTATGGACTGGTGCAAGCATCTTGGAGTTGGAATATACTCTTTGATAAGTTGATCAAAGCATATAGATTTATACAGACTTGCGGTGAAGCCTGTATTTGCAAGAAGTGAGTGGGAGCACTACAACCTTTCTGATGAATATATGTGAATGACATATTGTCGATCGGAAATGATGTAGAATTTTCTGGAAAGCATAAAGGAGTGTTTGAAAGGAGTTTTTCAAAGAAAGACCTCGGTGAAGCTGCTTACATATTGGGCATCAAGATATATAGAGATAGATCAAGACGCTTGATAAGACTTTCGATGAGTACATACCTTGATAAGATTTTGAAGTAGTTCAAAATGGATCAGTCAAAGAAGGAGTTCTTTCCTGACTTGTAAGGTGTGAAGTTGAGTAAGACTCAAAACCCGACCTCGGCAGAAGATAGAGAAAGAATGAAAGTCATTCCCTATGCCTCAGCCATAGGTTCTATAAAGTATGCCATGCTGTGTACCAAACTTGTTGTGTATCTTGCCATGAGTTTGACAAGGAGGTACAATAGTGATCGAGGAGTAGATCACTGTACAGCGGTCAAAATTATCCTTAGTAACTGGATGACTAATGAAATGTTTCTCGATTATGGAGGTGATAAAGAGTTCGTCGTAAAGGGTTACGCTGATGCAAGCTTTGACACTAAATCCAGACGACTCTAAGTATCAATCTGGATGCGTATTGAAAGTGGGAGCGATTAGCTAGAGTAGCTCCATGCAGAGCATTGCAGACACATAGAAATTTGTGAAATACATGCGGATCTGAATGTGACAGACCCGTTGACTAAACTTCTCTCACGAAGCAAAACATGATCACACCTTAGTACTCTTCGGACGTTAATCACATAGCGATGTGAACTAGATTACTGACTATAGTAAACCCTTTGAGTGTTGGTCACATGGCGATGTGAACTATGGGTGTTATTCACATAACGATGTGAACTATCGGTATTAAATCACATGGCGATGTGAGCTAGATTATTGACTCTAGTGCAAGTGGGAGACTGAAGGAAATATGCCCTAGAGGCAATAATAAAGTTGTTATTTATATTTCCTTATATCATGATAAATGTTTATTATTCATGCTAGAATTGTATTAACCGGAAACTTAGTACATGTGTGAATACATAGACAAAACAGAGTGTCCCTAGTATGCCTCTTCTAGACTAGCTCATTGATCAAAGATGGATATGTTTCCTAACCATAGACATGAGTTGTCATTTGATCAATGGGATCACATCATTAAGAGAATGATGTGATGGACAAGACCCATCCGTTAGCTTAGCACTATGATCGTTTAGTTTTACTGCTATTGCTTTCTTCATGACTTATACATGTTCCTATGACTATGAGATTATGCAACTCCCGAATACCGGAGGAACACCTTGTGTGCTATCAAACGTCACAACGTAACTGGGTGATTATAAAGATGCTCTACAGGTGTTTCCGAAGGTGTTTGTGGTGTTGGCATAGATCAAGATTAGGATTTGTCACTCCGAGTGTCGGAGAGGTATCTCTGGGCCCACTCGGTAATGCATATCACTATAAGCCTTGCAAGCATTGCAGCTAATGATTTAGTTGCGGGATGATGTATTACGAAATGAGTAAAGAGACTTGCCGGTAACGAGATTGAACTAGGTATTGAGATACCGACGAGCGAATCTCGGGCAAGTAACATACCGATGACAAAGGGAACAACGTATGTTGTTATGCGGTTTGACAGATAAAGATCTTCGTAGAATATGTGGGAGCCAATATGAGCATCCAGGTTCCGCTATTGGTTATTGACCGGAGACGTGTCTCGGTCATGTCTACATAGTTCTCGAACCCGTAGGGTCCGCACGCTTAAGGTTTCGATGACAGTTTTATTATGAGTTTATGAGTTTTGATGTACCGAAGGAGTTCGGAGTCCCGGATGAGATCGGGGACATGACAAGGAGTCTTGAAATGGTCGAGACGTAAAAATCGATATATTGGACGACTATATTCGGACATCGGAAAGGTTCCGAGTGATTCCGGTATTTTTGGAGTACCGGGGAGTTACGGGAATAGAGGAGAGAGGCCAAAAGGAAGGAAGCGCCCCCCCTTCTGGTCCGAATTGGACAAGGGTGCAGCCCCCTTTTCCTTCTCCCTCTCCCCCTCTTTCCTTCTCTCCTACTCCAGAAAGGAAAGGGGAATCCTACTAGGACTTGGGAGTCCTAGTAGGACTCCCCACACTTGGCGCGCCCCCTCTAGGGCCGGCCTCTCCCTCCCTCCTTTATATACGGAGGCAGGGGGCACCTCTAGACACAACAATTGATCTCTTGATCTCTTAGCCGTGTGCGCTGCCCCCCTCCACCATAGTTCTCCTCGATAATATTGTAGCGGTGCTTAGGCGAAGCCCTGCGACGGTAGAACATCAAGATCGTCACCACACCGTCGTGCTGACGGAACTCTCCCTCGACACTCGGCTGGATCGGAGTTCGAGGGACGTCATCGAGCTGAACGTGTGCTAGAACTCGGAGGTGCCGTAGTTTCGGTGCTTGATCGGTCGGGCCATGAAGACGTACGACTACATCAACCACGTTGTTCTAACGCTTCCGCTTTCGGTCTAAGAGGGTACGTAGACTCACTCTCCCCTCTCGTTGCTATGCATCTGGTAGATAGATCTTGCGTGATCGTAGGAAAATTTTAAAATACGATGTTCCCCAACATAAAGTGCATACGGATCTGAATGTCGCAGATCCGTTGACTAAACCTCTTCCACGGGCAAAACATGACCAACACCAGAACTCTATGGGTGTTCGATTCATCACAATGTAAGTAGATTATTGACTCTAGTGCAAGTGGGAGACTGTTGGAAATATGCCCTAGAGGCAATAATAAAAGGATTATTATTATATTTCCTTGTTCATGATAATTGTCTGTTATTCATGCTTGAATTGTATTGTACGGAAACAGCGATACATGTGTGAATACATAGACCACAATGTGTCCCTTGTAAGCCTCTAGTTACTGGCTCGTTGATCAACAGATGGTCACGGTTTCCTGACCATGGACATTGGATGTCATTGATAACGGGATCACATCATTAGGAGAATGATGTGATGGACAAGACCCAATCCTAAGCGTAGCACAAGATCGTGTAGTTCGTAATGCTTAAGCTTTTTCAGTGTCAAGTATCTGTTCCTTAGACCATGAGGTTGCGCAACTCCTGGATACCGTAGGAATACTTTGGGTGTGCCAAACGTCACAACGTAACTGGGTGGCTATAAAGGTACGCAACGGGTATCTCCGAAAGTGTATGTTGAGTTGGCACGAATCGAGACTGGCATTTGTCACTCCCTATGACGGAGAGGTATCTCTGGGCCCACTCGGTAAGACATCATCATAATGAGCTCAATGTGACTAAGGAGTTAGTCACGGGATGATGGTCCGGAGGTAAAGAATGATATATAGGAAGTCCAGTTTCGACCATCGGGAGAGTTCCGGGGGTCACCGGTAGTGTACCGGGACCACCGGATGGGTCCCGGGGGTCCACTGGGTGGGGCCACCCATCCCGGAGGGCCCCGTGGGCCGTAGGGGGAGAGGGACCAGCCCTTAGTGGGCTGGCGCACCCCCCATGGGCCTCCCCCCATGCGCCTAGGGTTGAAACCCTAGGGGTGGGGGCGCCCCCCTAGGCTTGGGAGGCAAGCCACCCGCCTTGGCCGCCGCCCCCCTAGGAGATTGGATCTCCTAGGGCCGGCGCGCCCCTGGCCCCCTATATATAGTGGGGGGGAGAGAGGGCAGCCGCACCTCAGCCCCTGGCGCCTCTCCCCCCTGTTACATCTCCTACTCCTCCTGCAGGGTCTCGGCGAAGCCCTGCAGCTTTTCTCGTTGCATCCACCACCACACCGTCGTGCTGCTGGATCTCCATCAACCTCTCCTCCCCCCTTGTTGGATCAAGAAGGAGGAGACGTCGCTGTACCGTACGTGTGTTGAACGCGGAGGTGCCGTCCGTTCGGCGCTGGGACCATCGGTGACGAGGATCACAACGAGTACGACTCCATCATCCACGTTCCTTCGAATGCTTCCGCTCGCGATCTACAAGGGGTATGTAGATGCACTCCTTTATGCTCGTTGCTAGATGTCTCCTTAGATTGATCTTGGTGAAGCGTAGGAAATTTTTTGAATTCTGCTACGTTCCCCAACAGCCACATGCCAATATGGGCTCTGTCATAGTTGAGTAAGTTGTCGGAAACCTTTCTGTGATGGGCTAGCAGATGTAGAGGGATTGTAGGTGTACCGGCCTATCTATCCGGTTAAGGGGACCTCTTCGGAAAGACTGTGTCTCGGTCATCCGTTTCTCAAACACCATGCAGTGCGAGAAACCAAACGGAGGCGATCGAGTCTTGTGGGGAAAAGTGCACAAACCTCTGCAGAGTGTACAAACTGATCATGATTAGCCGTGTCCCCGGTTATGGACATCTTGAGTATTTGGTATTTGAATTATTGGTTGATCTCATGATAGTTAATTTGTTGGGTTAATGATTACTTTAATTTGGGATTGAGTTGGAGGTACCTTCTCAATAATTTTCAACCACCATGATAGTTAAAAATAAAATCTATTCCTTTGTTGTAGGGAAAAATTGGCTTTACGCAAAAACTTTAACCTTAGAGCCTCCACCAGCCAAATATGCATATAGTATAGCCTTTATTCTGTTACTTGCATCTTCTGTGTTATCTTGCTAGCATATTCCATGTGCTGACCCATTTTCGGGCTGCAACATATTACGTTGCAGACTTTTCAGACGAGGAATAAGACGTTCTAGGTCGTTTGTCATGCACTCAGCTATGCTGTTGGAGTTGATGGACTCACTTATCTTCCAAGCCTTCCGCTGTTATTTTGTTAGATGGCCTTAAGCCATAGATTTTTGTAATAAGTTCTCATTGGAGACATTCGGTGTAATAAGTGTGTGATTGCCACTCTATTATAAATCCTTCAAGTATTGTGTGTGTCAGCATTACCGATCCAGGGATGACACAGAACACAGAGGCTTCGGTCCATTCGGATCGTGGTCGCTACAAGATGGTATCAGAGCACACGCTGAATGTAGGACACGACCACTAAGACAGACCCTAGATCACTCTTCTCTATTCATTTCTGACTTCTCTCCATTTTCTATTTCTTTAGGATGGTGGACCCAAGGAACAAGTTCACTCAACCGGATGAAGACACACCATTTGGACGACACTTGAAGGAAGTCACTAGGTACCTGAACATAGGAATACCAAGCTTTACCGGGACCTACACCGCCACCTTACCAGAAGAGGAGCGATGGAGCATACAAGTTCAAATTCCCGGAAGAACCTTCGCACCATCCACTGAGCCAATAGAGTTTTCTTTTGATGCACCAACCTGGAGCCTAGGCAAGAGCATGGCCTCCCACATCACGATGGGAAGGATCGGAGAAGTCTACAAGTAGGAGCTGAAGGACACCATCTACCAGATTTGTGGACGCCGAGATGAGCGTTGGGATATGATCAGCACCCGGAAGGATAGGTCCATTGCCGCGTTCATCCAGGAGTTGAACCAGCACATTCGACGATAGGAGCACCAGATGTGCGCTGGGATGATAGAATTGAAGAAGGCACTAAACAAGAATTTGGAGCTAGAAGAAGAACTTAAGTCTACTCGTGACAGATACTAGGAGGAGATGTTGATACTAGTGGAGAAGAATGATGATTTGACAAGGAAGCTAGGAGTATTCATGGGAGATCCAGCACCAGGAGGTGAAGAAGAGGAAGAAGAACCCAAGGAGATTTTTCCTGAAGATTACATTATCATCGACGACACGGATTCAGAACCCGATGATAGTAAATACGAAGACTATGAAGATGAAGCTGGAGCAGACATCATGGAATCTTCCGCCGATCAATATTTTTAGATGGCCACCCTATGACTAGTAGTTTACCCCCACACAGTAGTATTTTAGAGCACTCTTTGTAACGGTAGTTAGATTTTTAAGATCTTGCTTGAAATTGATTGGTGTGATAGGATTGTGATTGTCTCATATGCATATGGGTAGTGATTTTCCCTTAGACCTCAATTCTGTTCTAATCTCTTCCCTCTAGACCCATCAGATGCCTCCAAGGCGTGAGCCTGGATTTGAGTTTCCCCCTGAGCTCACCCAGTTGATCCAGCAGCAGAACACCCTGATGCAACTACTTGTCCAGAACACTCAGAACAACCAGAACAACAACAACAACCCTCCACCACCACCACCCGTGGACAACCTGGCACGCTTCTTAAGGTTGCAACCACCAATGTTTGCTAGCAGCATCGAACCAATAGTGGCTGATGACTGGCTACACAAGATTGGAAGGGATTTGACCATCGCCAATTGCTCTGACGCTAAGAAGGTGCGATTTTCCGCACACCAGTTGTCTAGACCAGCCGCAGCATGGTGGGAGAATTACACAGCCACTTTCCCTATAGCCAATGTCACTTGGGAGCAGTTTCAGCAAGCTTTCCGTACTACCCATGTCTCAACTGGAGCTATGAGCATGAAGAAGCGGGAGTTTCGCAACTTGCGCCAAGGAAACCGTACTGTAGCTCAGTACGTGGATGAGTTTAGTACCCTATCTCGTTATGCCCCAGATGATGTGGCCACAGATGCCGCTAAGCAGGAGAGATTTATGGAAGGGCTGAATGACGAGATGAGTGTACAGTTGATGGTGGCAACTTTCAACAACTACCAGGAGTTGGTAGATAAAGATCTTATGATTGAAGGGAAGCAGCAGCAGATTGAAAGCCGCAAGAGGAAGTATGGACAAGGAAGGAATAATTCTGGAGCCCAGCAGAAGCCCCGATTCACTCCGAATTCGGGAGGATATACCCATAACCATGGAATTCCCCACAACCACAATGGCCCTAAGAATGGAAATGGGAATGGAGCAAGTAGTAACCAGAGCCGCTCTACCCCGTCCACACCCGCTAAGAAGGATTTCAGCTATATCACCTGTTTCAAGTGCGGGAAGAATGGATATTATGCCACGGACTGCCCTGAAGCTAAGAATGGGAACGACAATGGAAGCGCCGGGAAGAATCCCAACCCGTTCAACAAAGGACAAGTGAACCACGTGACCGTGGAGGAGGTAGAAGAGCAACCAGATGCTGTTGTCGGTAAGTTTTTGGTTAAGACATTTACCGCAATAGTTCTTTTCGATACTGGTGCATCGCATTCATACATTTCTAGGGGATATGTGAATAGACATAGGATGTCCACCCGAGTTCTTAAGACCCCCATGTTAGTAAGTTCACCAGGAGCAAAGTATATGGCACACCAAGGATGTTTTCAGACGCCATTGATCATAGGACGCCATACTTTCCCCTCCGACCTAATCGTTCTGGAGTCACAAGGATTGGATGTGATATTAGGTATGGATTGGCTATCGAATTATGGAGGTAATATCGATTGTGCCAGTAAGTCTATTTTGCTCACCACCCCGGAGGGAAAAAGGATTAAGTATGTATTTAGGCATTCGCCTATAAGGACCCAAGTACATTCTCTCACGGGAGTTGTTCAGGAGGAAGTGCCAGTAGTAAAGGATTATCCGGATGTGTTTCCAGAGGAGTTACCTGGCATGCCACCGAATAGAGATATTGAGTTCTTAATAGAGTTGTTGCCTGGCACCGGACCAATATCTAAGAGACCGTATCAGATGCCAGCGAATGATCTGGAGGGATCAAGAAGCAGATTAAGGAGTTATTGGAGAAAGGTTTTATTCGCCGAAGTTCATCACCTTGGGGAGCCCCAGTGCTTTTGGTCGAGAAGAAGGATGGATCATTAAGAATGGTCGTTGTTTATCGTGCGCTGAATGAAGTGACTATTAAGAATAAGTACCCGATGCCGATGATCAATGATTTGTTCGACCAACTCCAGGGAGCGAAAGTATTCTCCAAGATAGATCTACGATTTGGATACCACCAATTGAATATCCGAGAGAAGGATATACCTAAGACATCCTTCACCACACGGTACGGGCTATATGAGTATACGGTTATGTCATTTGGATTGACTAACGCGCCTGCCTATTTCATGAGTATGATGAACAAGGTGTTCATGGAGTTCTTGGATAAGTTCGTCGTGGTATTCATTGACGATATTCTAGTATACTCGAAGGACGAAGAGGAACATGCAGAGCATTTGCGTTTGGTATTGGAGAAGCTCAGAGAACATCAGCTGTATGCCAAGTTTAGCAAATGCGAGTTTTGGTTGAAGGAAGTCGGATTCCCAGGGCATGTTATATCGGGAGAAGGTATAGCAGTAGACCCCGTCAAGGTGCAGGCAGTCACGGAGTGGTTGGCACCCACTTCAGTTGGAGAGATCCGCAGTTTTCTTGGACTCGCGGGATACTACCGGAGATTCATAGAAAATTTCTCCAAGATTGCAAAGCCAATGACGACATTGTTGAAGAAAGAGACAAAGTTCGATTGGACTGAAGAGTGTGAAGAAAGTTTCCAGGAGTTGAAGAAACGGTTGACGATAGCCCCAGTGCTGATATTGCCAGATATACGTAAGGATTTCCAAGTGTACTGCGATGCTTCACGCTTAGGACTTGGAGGAGTACTTATGCAGGATGGAAGAGTTGTTTCTTATGCATCTCGACAACTGCGACCGCACGAGTTGAATTACGCGACGCATGACCTGGAGTTAGCAGCTGTAGTGCACGCACTAAAAACCTGGAGACATTTTCTTATTGGAAATCGTTGTGATGTGTACACGAATCACAAGAGTTTGAAGTACATTTTCACACAGAAGGAGCTGAACCTCAGGCAAAGGAGATGGTTGGAGCTTATTAAAGATTATGATATGAAACTGCACTATCACCCAGGGAAGTCCAACGTCGTGGCAGACGCTTTGAGCCGGAAGAGTTATGCAAATACCCTAGTAAAAGGGGGATTGCCACAGGAGCTAGCAGGACATCTCAGGGAGCTTCATTTGGAGATAGTTCCTAGAGGTTTCGTTGCAATGTTGGAGGTTCAGTCGACATTACTGGGAAAGATACGTGAAGCCCAGAAGGATGACAAGGAAATTGCCGAGATAAGGAAAAGGATGAGTGAAGGTAAAGCCAAGGGATTTCGTGAGGACGAACACGACACCTTGTGGTTTGAGGA
Organism: Secale cereale; assembly: GCA_902687465.1. Taxonomy (NCBI): domain Eukaryota; kingdom Viridiplantae; phylum Streptophyta; class Magnoliopsida; order Poales; family Poaceae; genus Secale; species Secale cereale. Next base: position 236,586,189 of record LR738715.1, on the reverse strand, counting down.
TCGAATCTATGTGCCCAACGACCCAGAGATCAGGAAGTTGATACTGCAGGAAGCACATGATTCGCCATACTCGATACACCCCAGAAACACCAAGATGTATTTGGATTTGAAGGAACGTTTCTGGTGGACGGGAATGAAGAAGGATATTGCCGAGTATGTAGCCGTATGTGATGTATGCCAGAGAGTAAAGGCAGAACATCAGAATCCAGGAGGATTGCTACAGCCTATGCCGATACCCGAATGGAAGTGGGAGAAGCTTGGCATGGATTTTATCACCAGATTGCCCAGGACCAAAGCAGGATATGACTCAATCTTGGTAGTGGTGGATCGATTGACGAAGGTAGGCCATTTTATCCCCGTGAAAACCACATACACCAGTGCGAAGTTGGTCAAGATATACATGACCAGGATAGTATGTCTGCACGGAGTTCCGAGGACCATTGTATCAGATAGAGGAACACAATTCACCTCAAAGTTTTGGCATCAGCTACACCAAACTTTGGGAACGAGGCTGGAATTCAGCACATCGTTTCATCTGCAGACCGATGGACAGACCGAGAGAGTCAACCAAATCCTGGAGGACATGTTGAGAGCCTGTGCGTTAGATTATGGATCTAGTTGGGATGACAATTTGCCCTACGCGGAGTTCTCATACAACAATAGTTACCAGGCCAGTTTGAAGATGGCACCGTTCGAGGCATTGTATGGAAGGAGATGTCGAACACCGTTAATGTGGGATGAAGTTGGAGACCGAAAGTTGTTTGGACCAGATTTGATCAAAGAGTCTGAGGAGAAGGTGAAGTTGACTCGAGATAGATTGAAGGTAGCTCAGTCCAGGCAGAAGAGTTATGCAAACTTGAAGCGCAAGGAGATAGCCTATGAGATCAGAGACAAAGCGTACTTGAGAGTATCGCCTCTACGAGGAGTTAAACGTTTCGGAGTTAAAGGAAAGCTAGCCCCAAGATTTGTGGGACCTTACCGTGTTTTGGAACGCATGGGAGAGGTTGCCTATAAGTTGGAATTTCCTGAAGGATTGTCAGGAGTGCACGACGTGTTTCACATTTCGCAGCGTAAGAAGTGCCACGCGGAGATGGCCGATATACCGCTTAGAGACACCGTACCCCTGGAAGAAATTCAGTTGGATAGTGATCTGACCTACGAAGAGAAGCCTATTAAGATTCTCGAATTTTCGAGCAGAGTCACCCGCAGTAAGGTTATCAAGTTTTGCAAAGTTCAGTGGAGTCACTACACCGAGGAAGAAGCCACCTCAGAACGAGAAGATGATCTACGCAAGGACCACCCACACCTGTTCTCTAGCCAAGTCGAATCTCGAGGGCGAGATTCATTCTAAGGGGGGTAGGTTTGTAACATCCCAAATTTTCAATTTGGAATGTTATACATAGATCATATTGCATTGCATGTCTATTTGCATTTTTTTTGTTTGTGGCGATCCTCGAAATTCTAAGCAACTCAAGGACCTATGGAGAGAGTTGGGAATTCTACCGTTTCGTATTTGAGTTCACTCGAATACCGGTACAAGGACAATGTTGGTTTTAATAAATTTTCTTTCCTAGAAATATTTCTAAATACAATATGTGAGCGGAGATAATATGACTTCTCCAAAATAACAAAAATATTGGAGGAAAAATGTTAAAATCATTTTTGGTATTTTTCTGGATTTATTTGTGATTTTATTTGCATAGGAAAAAAATGCGTGTTTTTCAAAATTGCATTTAGGTCCGGGAAAAATGTTCACTTTGTCCTAAATATTATTAGAGTACGGTGAAAATTTATTTCAGGATTTTTGGAGTCTGTTTAGTTTTTCTTTCGTTAGTTTTGCTACGTCAGGACTCTTTTAGAAAAAAAAGGGGGGGACGAACCGACTCCGGGCCGTAAGTCGCCAGGACTGTGGCCTTTATATAGCGCCCCGGCCCGCTAGCGCCCCTAACCCCCAGCCCGCCAGCCGCCGGCCCCGAACCCTAGCCGCCAGCCGCCACGTGCGCCGCCGCCGGAGCCGCACCCTCGCCGGAGTCCGCCGCCGGTGTTGACTTTTCGAGGTAGTCATCCGCCGCCGTCGGTTTTTTATTTAGAAACCCTAGATCCTTTGTTTTTTTAGGTTAGATCAGTTTTTTCGGTTTAGTTATTTAGCGGACGTTCCTCCGTACGTTCGTTTTAACGAACGCTGTTCGTCCGTTAGCCGCAGACAGCGAACGTTCGTTCGTTAGCCTGTTCGTCAGTTTTCTTTTTCGGGGTTTTTATCCGTGATTATTTCGATCGCGATTTCTTCCCTGATCTTGTTTTTTGTTTTTCTTTTCGCTCGAGAGTCGGAATCAGGTGAAAATCCCAGATCTTCGTCTCGATGCCCTCTTTCCGTTTAACCAACTTGAACAAAGTTTTGGCTACTCTAAAATTTGACTTTAGATCAATTAGTAACCGGAGCTCGTTTCTTTCGCAGTTTGAGTTTCGTTGCTTCTTTCGATTTGATTCTTTTTGCAAACCGGAGTTCTTAAGTTCAACTTTCTGGTTAGATCTTATCTTTTGGAGTTTTGTTTGTGCATCATTGCTTGTTTGCTTATTTATGCTATTGTTTGCTTGCGGTAGAATACCCGGACTGTGAAGCGTGCTACTACGAGTCTCTAGGTTTTGCGAATCGTCAGCAAGGCAAGTAACACTTTGATCATACCTTTTATTACCCAATTTTTATGCATTAGATCAAACCCTCACACATTGCATGAGTAGGATCTCTTAAATTGTGGGACTGGGAAGTAGTTTGAGGTAGAACCTATTACCTGCATTATTTTCAAACCCTTGGGAGTTACTTCTACGTTATGCTTAGGTTGCTATGCTATGCTCGTAGATGTGGTTTGCATTTGAGTGAAATCCAGGACAGATGTGAGTTCTTAATTAAGGATTCAACTTAAGGTGGCTACTTGAATACACATCTGGGTGGATTGGTTGCAGGGCACCTGGAGAATCCAGTGTTGTCCTAGGAAATCCCGGGGTTCCGTGTGATTTTTCCTATGGAATGCCACCCAGGCTCAAAGGGATCATTAAACTATTCATGCTAGAAACTTCCGTGTGCAGCCACATGCCAATATGGGCTCTGTCATAGTTGAGTAAGTTGTGGGAAACTTTTCTGTGATGGGCTAGCAGATGTAGAGGGATTGTAGGTGTACCGGCCTATCTATCCGGTTAAGGGGACCTCTTCGGAAAGACCGTGTCTCGATCATCCATTTCTCAAACACCATGCAGTGCGAGAAACCAAACGGAGGCGATCGAGTCTTGTGGGGAAAAGTGCACAAACCTCTGCAGAGTGTACAAACTGATCATGATTAGCCGTGTCCCCGGTTATGGACATCTTGAGTATCTGGTACTTGAATTATTGGTTGATCTCATCACTCTATAGTTAATTTGTTGGGTTAATGATTACTTTAATTTGGGATTGAGTTGGAGGTTCCTTCTCAATAATTTTCAACCACCATGATAGTTAAAAATAAAATATATTCCTTTGTTGTAGGAAAAAATTGGCTTTACGCAAAAACTCTAACCTTAGAGCCTCCACCAGCCAAATATGCATATAGTATAGCCTTTATTCTGTTACTTGCATCTTCTGTGTTATCTTGCCACCATATTCCATGTGCTGACCCGTTTTCGGGCTGCAACATACTATGTTGCAGACTTTTCAAACGAGGAATAAGACGTTCTAGGTCGTTTGTCATGCACTCAGCTATGCCGTTGGAGTTGATGGACTCACTTATCTTCCAAGCCTTCCGCTGTTATTTTGTTAGATGGCCTTAAGCCATAGATTTTTGTAATAAGTTCTCATTGGAGACATTCGATGTAATAAGTGTGTGATTGCCACTCTGTTATAAATCCTTCAAGTACTGTGTGTGTCAGCATTACCGATCCAGGGATGACACAGAACACAGAGACTTCGGTCCATTCGGATCGTGGTCGCTACATAGAGCATCTACCGCCGACGCCCTAAACACGTCTCAAACGCCCGAACGGGCTGATCGGTTCCTGGCCGGTCATGAAAAATCAACCCCATCGAGTGCCTCAAACGTCCGGACTGACCGGCACCCCTCATATCCGGCTCAAATTGAGGCGGATATGGGGGCGGTCCGGGCGCTTCTAGGGGTGCCCGCCACTTTGTCTTGGCCCAACCTGGCACACACCTGCCCACAAATATCGCCATCCGAAAAACCCTAGACTGCAGTCAATCCGAACTCCGCTTCACTCCCCTCTTTGCCCACTCCACTTTCGATCCCCTCCAAACGCATCCGATGGCATGTGACCGAAGCAGTGTTGCCTCCAGTGGGGAGTCCGGCTCCGATGACGACTGGTCAAGCCTGCTGTGCAAAGCGGACCCCGATGATGTGGAGGAGGTCGTTGTCGGGGTTACGATCCTGACAATGAGTACTGAGGGTACGAAAAAGGGGCAGAGCCTAGCTACGACGCGGGTGTAACACTCGGTGTTTAGCGAGTTCGGGCCCTGTCGTGGAATTAGCACGGCAGATGTCCGGTTTAACGGACTTAGTGATGGAACCATCGCACGGGTTAGCTTGAAGGGGTTAAAAGCACACAAAGGACACAGAGGGTTTATACTAGTTCGGCCCCTTCGATGAAGGTAAAAGCCTACGTCTAGTTTGGTTTGGTATTGCTTGGGCGTCGATGAACAGGGAGCGGATTGCTTGCCTGTCTCTCGACGGGTTGTTGCTTGTCCCCGAACCGTCGCCGGGTCATCCCTTTATATAGAGGCGACGCCCGGTCCAGTTTACAGAGTCCCGAGGCTGGCTCATATTTGTGTCCGCCTCGGTTTCTGCTCTTTCTTCCTTGTCTCTCAAGTTACACGATAAGACGGTTTACAAACCGTAACTCTATACATGGGCCCTAAGTCTTCATGGGCCGTAACCTCTACTGAGCTTTACAATTACACAAGTATATCATTATAATCCGGTTTACCCTAGCCGGTTTATACCCGCTAGTAATATCCCTGACATTAGGCCCCAGAATGATTTGAACTTGTTCATATCAGTCTTCTCAGTCTTGCATAATCTTATTTCTTGTATCTTCTCAGTTTCTGTAAACCGGCTGTGACGTCATCCTTGAAAATCGTTTGATTCAACCGTGACATCACTTCCACATTTATCGCGCGCAGCTGTTCACTACCTTTGTTTTAATGGCCATCCCAAGAATCGAGGCGACAGGGAATCTTTATCCAATCTCTTTCTTCCTCAAATCCCGCGCTTGCCGTTTCGTTTCTCCCCCTTTATAAATACCGCCGCATCTCTTCTTAAGCTCCTTCCGCTCGTCTTCTTCCTCTGTCGCCCGAACCCGAGCTTCCGCCGTCGTCCGTCAAGCTCGCCGTCGCCAGCAAGTCCGGCCGCTGCATCAACCTGAACGCGACCAGATAACTCCGCCGCCGCCTCCTTCTGCCTCAGGTACTCTTTTTCCCTCGCTGTAGATCTATAGTTTTAGGGTTCTTTCCATGCCTCCGCCATTAGACCTTCAAAAGCTTCGGCTGCTCGTCCTATACGCCATGCTCATAGTGGTTTTAACCTTTAGATTTGTCTTCGAAACTTGCTTCCGCTCCGCTGCCTTATGCTTAGATTTTGGCATTAGATTCAATCCTTAAATTCATCCACTCTGTATAAGACCCCCGTAGTTCTTCTGTAATAAACCTGCATAAGTTTTCTGTTTTTCTTACCGCTCAGATCTGTTTTACCTTAGCTTTCTGTAGGAACTTGTTTCTTCATCCTTATAGATCTGTAAGATATTCTCCGGTATAGTTGGTCATATATTGCTTCTGTAATGCATCGACAATGAAAACGACGGTTTGGCTCCTCTCTTTTGTTATCATGAACCGGTAGTAGCCCGTTTCTTGCTTACTTCCGGGTTAGTAATGTCATTAGTCCCTTGTCTAAACCGTCGTTGTGATTTTGCATATGTGATCCGGTTTATGCCTCTGTACTTGAATAATCCGGATTTTATACTTTACTCTTTCAGCACTTTCCTTCTGCTACTATGTCTGCCAAGCAGTTTGTTTCTTGCGACTGGGTTCCTTCCATCATCACGGAAGAAGATTTAGCTAATGCTGCTGCAGTTGGCACTCTGGGCCCTCAAGCAGTTCTGAAATGGCGGGCCCCAGGAAATGAATGCCCCCCTACTCCCAAAGAAGGAGAAGTTATTGTCTTCTTTGACCACATGGCCCAAGGCTTTAGTCCTCCCAGTTCAAAGTTCTTCCGGGACGTGCTTGCCGCTTTTCAAATTTACCCTCAGGACATAGGTCCAAACTCCATATCAAACATCTGCGATTTCCAAGTTTTCTCCGAGGTGTATCTTCAAGAGGAGCCATCTGTCGACTTGTTCCGGGATTTTTTCCATTTGAACCGGCGCACTGAGTTTACTGGCGGACCTCATCAAGAACTGGGTGGAGTTAGCATTCAAAAGAGAAGAGATGCGGTCTTTCCTCATGCCGCTCTCCATACGCACCCCAAAGATTGGAACAAGTCTTGGTTCTATTGCCATGATACTTCACCTGAAGGAGAGAACCCCCTGCCGGGTTATCGAGAACATCGTCTTCCTGAAGATCATCCACTGCCGCAGCGTCTCAGTTCTTCAGAACGGCCCCGGTTCGCCTCTCAACTTGCCAAGCTCAAAGCCTTCATGGCTAACGGATTAACCGGAGTTCATTTTATGCGTTGCTGGCTTACCTGGAGTATCCTCCCTCTGAGCCGGCGCCCCAGTTTGATGTATAAGTATTCAGGAAAGCCGGATGATCCTCAACGGTTTTCTGATGTAACACTTTCTGAAGCGGAAGTTACTGAATCTGCCAAGAAAATGCTCAACATCTCCTTAGAAGAATGTAGCCAAACCGGATTGGCTCCGTACTATAAGAAAAATAGACTGCCTGCGGTAAGCCTTAATCTTTTTTGTTTGTTTCTAATCCATGAATTATCTTCCATTTATCTCACATCTTTTGCACAGGCTGACGATCCTTTCTGGAAAAGGAAACCTCAGTACAAGTCAGGCAAACAGCCATGCCGGAAGACCTATGCTGTTAAGAAGAAGAAGGCGGCTGCTGGCTCCGGTTCACATGCCGAAGAAGATGATCCGGACTCTGAGGTATGAATCAATCCTGATGTACTTCAGTATTCTTTTATCCCGGTTTATGTTTAATAGTGTCTTTTTCACAGGATTTGGCTGAAGGGGATAAAGCGGCAGAGACTGAGGTAATCACTCTTTCTTCAGATTCAGAACCACTTCCACCAAAAATTCGTCGGGTAGTCCAGAAATACCAATTTTCTCATCCTTATGCTCAACTGGACCCCAATTTTCTTTTGAAGAAACAACAACATGAAGCTCGCCGGGCTACACGCCATAGTGGCCTTGTAGTCGAGTCTTCCGGAATATCTCTTACTCTGGCTCGGAGGCGCCGCTCTGAGGTTTTACTTTCTCCAACTATTCTTCATCCCAAGGCTGGACTTATACGCAAACCACTTAAACCGTCTGACCCTAATTATCAGGAGACTCCTTTATCTTCTTCTGGTGAATCCACTGCCACACAAGTCCCAGCTCTGAAGACTGTCCCTGGGTAAGTCCTTTATTTCATCCGGTTTATCTTTGCATTTGTTTTTGTGACTCTGATTTCTTTTCTAACTCCTTTCAGCAAGCCTAAGCCTAGCAAAAGGGCAAAGGCTAGCAAAACAGCTACTGAAGCTGCCACTGATGACCCGACGGCTGATCCGGATACACTCATCCCTCCGGCAAACGAACCGACAGTTCAGCTTGACGATCCCTCTCCTATGGATCATACTTATGCCTCTGCTCCTGAAAATGCCAACACTGAAATTGTCCACGAACCGGCGAGTCCTGCTCGGGCCAACCCTCCTCGGACTAGTCCGGCTCCCGCTAGTCCGGTTCATACTGCCACTCCACAACTGGCCACTGCTTCTCCGGATGTTCAAGTAACCGGTAAAGGTTATACCGCTCCTGCTGAGCCTATTGTTTTAGCTAAGCATACTGCTAAAGCGAAGAAACTCCAGCAAGAGAAGGGCAAGTGGAGTACAGATTTGTCTAGTTATGCCGAGCTAAGTGCCCAGGAGCTTTATTCCGGGTATTTGAACCGGCTGCATACCAGTCGGGATTATGAAGCGGGCTTAGTCAACCTGATGAAGGACAAATACGAGGTATCTCACTTGTCTTTTGCTGTTGCCTTTGCTATATTTCTATCTATATCATGGTAGCCCCCAAGTTCTGGTTTAGCTATGATTAAAAGGTGAACCGGTACTTCCAACTTGTGAACAAATGATCTTACATTAGCCCCCAAGTGCCAGGGGCATAAGTCGTTTTATGCGTCTGGGACTTGTCTGAATCTTTGCTTTCATTGCTTCAACTGCCCATTAGCCCCCAAGTGTCAAGTAGACAACTTGTTTATGTGCTTGAGACTTTATCTGTAATTGTCTTCCTTTGCTACTTCAATTGGTCATTAGCCCCCAAGTGTCAAGTGGATAACTTGGTTATGTGCTTGAGACTTGTGTGAACTGTCATTTATTCCACTTAATTTCCTTTGCAGGCTGATTTGACCCGGAGAGCTGAAGAAATAACTGAGCTCCGGAACAGACTTTCTGAAACTGAATCTGCTGCTGCTAAGGCCAAAAAAGATCTGGCGCTGAGCTTAACCACTGCCGAACAGTTGAAGAAATATTTTGAATCAGAGCGGGCAACCTGGGAAGTGCAGAAAAATGCTCTTGAAAAGAGAGCAAAGGACGCTGAGGAAGCTCTTAATCCGGTGACAGAAGAATTGACCGGTTTAAAGCGGCAAATTGAACTTATGACTTCTGCCGTCTTCGGTAAATACTTAACCTGCACATGCTTTCATTTCTGCAACCTTCAATCCGTTCCGGTTTAATTGTGATAACCATATGCAGGACGGCGCGTCACCCATCTTGGGGATGATCTCCGGAAGAAACTCAAGGCCTCTTATACTCTGGTTGAGCAGCTGTATTCCGGTGCTCAGAGGATTATAAGTGCAATGTCTTTCAATAAACCGGCTCCCACCACTATCCAAGGCACTCTGGAGAAGTTGTCTATCTTGCCTGCACATTTGGAAGAGGTGAAGAAGTCTGCTGCCCGAGCCGGCTCCCTTGTAGCGCTTACCAGAGCCAAAGCGTGGGTTCCAGACTTTGATCCGGAAGAAGCTCTGAACGGATACCCCAGCACCAAAGAAGATGGATCGGCCTTCACTGGTAAAGACCTTCATGCCTTGACGAAGGAGATGCGTCCTCTTGCCAGCAAACTTGCTGTTGAATCAGATTTGACCAGGTATCATCCGGCGTACGATTTACAGAATGAGCGGGTGGATCGACCGGTTTATGATACCGTGAATCTAATCCCACCAGTGCGTCCCCACACTTTCTCCCCGTATGTTGATCCGTCTGATCTTATTACGGAAGAGATGTACTTCCGTGCCTTAACAAAAATCGATTGGTGCGTCCCTGACTTTCAGCCGCTTCAAGAAGACGAAGAAGCTCCGGAACAAGTCGATCCTCAACCGTCCCAACAGGAGGAAGCATAGGCCAAACAGTTTATCTTCGTAGCCTTGGTTTTACTTTGCCGGAAAAACTTTAATCCGTTCAGGCCTGCTGTGCATTTGTAATAGGATAGTTTTGAACTATTGCCCGTCGTGATCCGGATGTCCCAACTTTGCTTTGGTATCTACCAAGTTGAATCCTTTGTCTGATATGTTTTAACTTGCATACTATCTATTTCTGCATAGATAACACTTAAAAGATGTCCTAGCAGTTTCTCGCCAGACCGATTAAATTGTTCACAAAATATACCAAACAAGTGTCTATTTATACTAGGAATAACTTCATACCTGTGATTAAGTATGCTTGATATTCTTAATCCGGCGAACATTGTTATTTCCGAGGAAGCTCTTGGCTCTGTTGGGGCGTACCCAATTATTCCGGGTTTACAAGAACTACCGGTTTAAATAATGCTGGAGCTCTGTCCAGACTTTTGAAGATATGTGGTCAACCTTGGAGTTGTCCCGCTCCGGATCAAAGAACCATAAAACACAAATACAAAAAATGCAAGTTTGCAAATAACACCATGTAGTCGAGGCTTTTTGCGAGCTGCCAGGCTCCAAATCGAGACTTCTGATTCGAATACGATCAGTAAACCGGACCATAGGGGCTAAGCTAGGATTCGAATACGATCCTAACCCCCTACTGGCCTTGAAATTTTAGCCAAGCAATGGATTCGAATACGATCCATTGAGCTTATGATTCGAATACGATCATACAAACCGGACCATAGGGGCTAAGCTAGGATTTGAATATGATCCTAACCCCCTACTGGCCTTAAAATTTTAGCCAAGCAATGGATTCGAATACGATCCATTGAGCTTATGATTCGAATACGATCATACAAACCGGACCATAAGGGCTAAGATAGGATTCGAATACGATCCTAACCCCCTACTGGCCTTTGCCATGTTCTCTTTGGTTCGAATACGACCTATGTTTGAACAGAAATGGCTATGTTCTGTTTGGTTCGAATACGACCTATGTTTGAACAGGAATGGCTATATTCTCTTTGGTTCGAATACGCCCTATGTTTGAACAGGAAGCCCTTTAGTGATCACAGCGGCAGAGTACATATATGGGAGTTGTCCTGCACAACCAGATAGACTGATCAAAGCATCTTATTTTCTTTAAAAATGGCATATAGTAAGAGAAATAAACTTTAGATGGTTATCACCATAAGATATTTATATTGGAAAAAAGGCTAATCCCCCGGTTTACCGAGGGTGCCGGTTTATTCATTAATCATAATATATACATAGGATACAGCAGAGCTCATGGCTCAGGTATAGTAGGGCCGCAAGAGGGCGATGTTCCACGGCCTCTTTGTCTCTTCCTCCGATGTCCGTGAATCCTTGTGTTCTCGAACGTCCACTAGGTAATATGAACCATTGTGTAGATTCTTGCTGACCACGAAGGGCCCTTCCCAAGGCGGGGATAGTTTGTGCATGTTTGTTTGGTCCTGGATGAGCCGGAGTACCAAATCTCCCTCCTGGAACGTCCTGGTCTTGATCCGGCGACTGTGATATCTGTGCAAGTCCTGTTGATAAATTGCGGACCGTGCTGCTGCTATGTCACGTTCTTCATCTAGCCGGTCCAAACTGTCCTGTCTTGCCTGCTCATTGGCTGCTTCAACATAAGCCGTCACCCGTGGCAAATCATGACGGATATCACTTGGAAGGACCGCTTCAGCACCATACACCATGAAAAAAGGTGTATAACTTGTGGACCGGTTCGGCGTAGTATTGATGCTCCAGAGGACAGAAGGTAACTCTTCAATCCAGCACCCTGGTGTTCTTTGCAGGGGAGTCATAAGCCGGGGCTTGATACCTCGCAAAATCTCCTGATTCGCTCTTTCAGATTGACCATTGGATTGAGGGTGAGCTACAGAAGATACATCTAGACGAATATGCTCGCGTTGACAAAACTCTTCCATCTCTCCCTTAGATAAATTGGTGCCATTGTCTGTGATGATGCTGTGTGGAAAGCCAAACCGGAAAATTACCTTTTTGATGAATTTAACCACTGTTGCCGCATCACACTTGCTCACAGGCTCTGCCTCAATCCACTTTGTAAATTTGTCCACAACAACCAGCAGATGAGTTTTTTGATCCTGGGATCGTTTGAAAGGCCCAACCATATCAAGCCCCCAAGTCGCAAACGGCCAAGTAATCGGTATCATCCGGAGCTCCTGTGCCGGAACAAGAGCACGTCGTGAAAATTTCTGACAAGCATCGCACTTCCGGACTAGATCCGCTGCATCAGCATGGGCTGTCAGCCAATAGAACCCATGTCGAAAAGCTTTAGCCACCAAGGATTTTGAACCGGCATGATGACCACAATCCCCTTCATGGATCTCGCGAAGGATATCACAACCTTCCTCAGATGACACACACCGCTGAAACGCTCCCGAAACACTGCGATGGTGAAGTTCTCCGTTCGCAATTGTCATGGACTTGGAGCGCCGGATTATCTGTCTTGCTTCGATCTCATAATCCGGCAACTCTCCACGGCTTAGATATGCCAAGTATGGGAGCGTCCAATCCAGAATAACATGAAGTGCTGCCACTAGCTGCGCCTCCGGATCAGGAACGGCCAGATCTTCCTTCGATGGTACCTGAACTGATGGACTGTGCAGCTCATCCAAAAAAGTATTCGGTGGCACCGGTTTACGTTGAGAACCTAGCCGGCTTAGAGCATCAACCTCTTCATTCCTTCGCCGGTCGATGTGATCCACTTGATACCCCTTGAAATATCCCGCGACTGCTTCAACTTCTCGTCTGTAAGCTGCCATGAGAGGGTCTTTTGAATCCCACTTGCCGGATACTTGCTGTGCCACCAAATCTGAATCACCAAAACACTTGACCCGGCTCAAGTTCATCTCCTTAGCCATCCGTAAGCCATGAAGCAATGCCTCATATTCTGCTGCATTGTTAGTACAAGGAAACATTAGACGGAGGACATAACAGAACTTGTCACCTCGCGGGGAAGTTAACACAACTCCAGCCCCCGAGCCTTCTAACTGCCTTGAACCGTCAAAATGAATCGTCCAATATGTAAGATCCGGTTTCTCCTCTGGTGCTTGCAGTTCCGTCCAATCATTGATGAAATCCACCAACGCTTGAGATTTGATAGCGGTGCGTGGCACATACTTCAATCCGTGCGGGCTAAGCTCAATGGCCCACTTCGCCACTCTGCCAGTAGCTTCCCTGTTCTGGATTATATCCCCCAATGGTGCTGAACTGACAACAGTTATTGGGTGGCCTTGGAAATAATGCTTTAACTTCCGGTTTGCAATGAACACACCGTATACCAGCTTCTGCCAATGCGGGTACCTTTGTTTGGATTCAATGAGAACTTCACTGACATAATAGACCGGACGTTGAACCAGATATTCCTTTCCTGCTTCCTTGCGCTCGACCACGATGGCCACGCTGACTGCCCGTGCGTTGGCGGCGACGTATAACAGCAATGGCTCATTATCAATAGGGGCAGCAAGGACCGGCGGTTCTGCCAATTGCCGCTTCAAATCCTCAAACGCAGCGTTTGCCTCCTCACTCTATATAAACCGGTCTGTCTTTTTCAGCATCTGATAAAGCGGAATTGCTTTTTCTCCGAGACGGCTGATGAACCGGCTTAATGTTGTGATCAGGCCAGCGATACGCTGAACATCATTGATGCAAGCTGGTTTAGTCAAAGATGTGATTGCCTTGATCTTCTCCGGATTGGCTTCTATTCCTCTGTTTGACACCAAGAATCAAAGGAGCTTGCCCGCCGGAACACCGAAAGCACACTTCTCCGGATTAAGCATCATTTTATAGGCTCGAAGATTGTCAAAGGTCTCCTTGAGGTCCTCTATCAGCGTCTCCTCCTTCCTTGATTTCACCACAATATCATCCACATAAGCATGAACATTCCTCCCTATCTGCCCCTTAAGACAGTTCTGTACGCAACGCTGATAAGTTGCTTGGGCACTCTTGAGCCCAAAAGGCATATACACATAGCAAAAAGCACCAAAAGGGGTTATGAAGGCCGTCTTCTCCTAATCTTTAACTGCCATCTTGATATGGTGATACCCTGAATATGCATCCAAGAAACTTAGCCGCTCACATCCTGCCGTAGCATCAATGATCTGATCAATACGAGGGAGAGCAAAAGGATCGGTCGGACAAGCTTTGTTTAAGTCTGTGTAATCCACACACATTCTCCACTTGCCATTTTTCTTTAATACCAGCATCGGATTAGCCAACCACTCCGGGTGAAAATCTTCAACTATGAACCCTGCGGCCAAAAGCCTGGCCACTTCTTCTCCTATAGCCTTGCGCCTTTCTTCGTTGAAGCGGCGCAGATACTGCTTGACCGGTTTAAACTTCGGATCAATGTTAAGACTGTGCTCAGCGAGTTCCCTCGGTATACCTGGCATGTCGGAAGGTTTCCATGCAAAGATATCCCGGTTCTCACGGATGAACTTGATGAGCGTGCTTTCCTATTTAGGATCAAGGTTAGCGCTGATAGTGAACTGCTTGGATGAATCGCCTGGCACAAAGTCAACTTGCTTGGTCTCCTCCGTAGACTTAAACTTCAATGCCGGATCATGCTCTGTAGTTGGCTTCTTCAACGGGGACATATCTGCCGGATCAACGTTGTCCTTGTAGAACTTCAACTCGTCCGTAGCACATACTGCCTCCGCATAAGCAGCGTCTCCTTCTTCGCACTCCAATGCAATCTTGCGACTTCCATGAACCGTGATTGTTCCTTTGTGACCCGGCATCTTGAGCTGTAGATAAACATAACACGGACTGGCCATAAACTTGGAGTAAACCGATCTTCCAAACAGAGCATGATAGGGGCTCCGGATCTTGACAACTTCAAAGGTTATCATCTCCGACCTGGAATCCTGTTCATCTCCAAAGGTAACTTCTAGGTCAATTTTCCCAACTGGGTAAGCTGATTTACCCGGCAGCACTCCATGAAACACCGTGTTTGACTGTCTTAGCTTCTTATCTGTCAGCCCCATGCGACGGAAAGTCTCATAATATAAGATATTGATGCTGCTGCCGCCGTCCATGAGGACTTTGGTGAATTTGTAGCCACCCACCTATGGTGCCACCACTAAAGCCAATTGGGCCGGATTATCAACTCACGGCGGATGATCTTCTCGGCTCCACACGATAGGTTGCTCCGACCAACGCAGGAATTGTGGTGTTGCCGGTTCAACCGCATGGACCGCCCGTTTTAAGATTTTCTGATCCCGTTTGCACAGACTCGTAGTGAACACATGATACTGCCCGCTACTCAACTCCTTCGGATTACTCTGATATCCGGACTGCTGCTGCTGCTGACGCTGCTGATTGCCCTGGTTATTGTGATTACCCTGGCCTTGCTGTTGGTTGTTTTGGTTATTGTGACTGCCGTGACCATGCTGATTGCCTTGGTTATTGTAACCGCCCTGACCATACTGATTATTGCCTTGGTTATTATAACCACTGTTGTTGCCACGATACCCTGATCCGGAGCCATTCCCCTGGTGACCCGGACCGTAAAACCCGGGGCCTGATCCGCCGCCAGGTGACCTGTTGTTAGATCTGAATCGGCTCATGGCTTCCATCATGGCCTTGCATTCTCCTATGGTGTGTTTAGCTGGATGTTCTTTTGATCCGTGTTTCGGGCAAGGCTCATTCAACTCTTGCTCCCAGCTAACGGCCCCTCCGCCGGTTTGTAGAGGCGGTTTACCCTTGTTGCGCTGAAAGCCCCCTTGAACTTGGGTATTGGCCACAAAATCAGAGCCACCCTCTGCCTTTCGTTTGCCTAAGAAGCTTGTACCGACCGGATTAGCCTGCGTCGGTTTACCAGACTTATTTGCCTTTCCAGATTTATCTCCATCCGCTTCTGGATACTTAGTGCTGTCGGAGTCCCCGTACTTTACCAGAGTGCTCATGAGAGTTCCCATGTCATTACAATCCCGTTTGAGCCGTCCTAGCTTTAACTTCAGATACTCAAACCGGCAATTATTTTCCAGTGTTACTATCGCCGTACCCGGGCTGATACCGTTTGAAGAGTGCAAGATTTCTGATACTCGCCGTACCCATGCCCCTGTAGGCTCCTGCTCCCCTTGTATACATGCCGCTAAGTCCACCACTGACATTGGCTGCTTGCACGTGTCCTTGAAATTTTTGATAAACTGGCGGCGTAACTCACCCCATGATCCGATGGAGTTAGGCGGTAGGCACTTTAACCAGGTCCGGGCTGTACCCTCAAGCATCATGGTAAAGTACTTCGCGCAAGCCGCTTCATCCACATCCAGCATCTCCATAGCCATCTCGTAACTCTCAATCCAAGCTTCTGGAGCCAAATCTGCTGTGTAATTAGGCACTTTATGTGGACCTTTGAAATCCTTGGGTAACTTCACGCTCCGTAGAGCGGGGATAAGGCACTGCACCCCAAAGGAACTCGTCGTGCCTCCTGTCTCTGCTGTGGTTGTGTGAACCGGCGTCATTTGGCGGATCTCCTCGCGGGCCGCAGATCTAACCCGGTTTGCTGCCTCCTGAGCCTGTACCTCTGCACCTGCCGGATTATCCTGTCTGTGACGGTGTTGCCTCCGTTCACTACTGGACACCTCCGGTTCTTCCCAATGCCTAGTATAACTCCGGCTGTGACGGGGTGTTGAATGAAGTCTCTCCCTGCTGTAGGAGTATGCCTGCTGCTGTGTCAAAGCCGTATTAAGCAGATCCTTGACCCTGCGTGCCTCCATTGCCACGGGGGATGTCCCCTCAATGGGTAAAGCGGCCAGTCGTGAAGTGGCAGCAACAATATTATCCAAAGGGTTTGAGTAATGACCCGGAGGAGTGGGAATGTGAGGCGTAATCCGTCGATCTTGCTCCGCTGTGGGCTGTTGAACCGGTTCACCCCTCACAGGGGTCGTCCTCCGGTTTACCTCCGGATCATTGCTGGCTCCCGCTCCTGGCTTCCCGAAAAGATTCATCGCCTCATAAACCGGCGGTAAACGAGACTGGTACCTTCGAGCCCTTACTCCTTGCGCAGAGGCCTGTTCCATCCTCAGCTGGAAAGCCTGAGATTCCAACTCTGCCTACCTCGTCGCTATCATAGCTTTCTCTGCCTTCAGATCCTCTCTTGCTTGCTCGATCCGGCCCCTCAGCTGAAGGAGTTCTGCATCGTGTAGCGCCTTGTCTGCTGGAGCCACCACTGCCACTGCCCGGGTTGTCAACTACTCGACCAAGGCGGATAGAGCGTCAGAGGGCGAGAGGGCATGGCTGCTCCCCCCTGCACTAGCTTATGCTATGTTTGCCTCGTTCACCGTGGACTACGGCGTAGGTTGTGAACCGGCCATGATGACAGCCACCCGGTTTGGCAGATCAAAGGGGTCCGGAATACTGTCTCCGTCGGACACACCCTCAGATCGGCCGTCCCACAACAGATACAAGGACTCAGTCTCTCCGGATGAAGATCCATCATCGGAATAGACAACTGTCTCGCCACCAGAATCCGATCCGTCCTCGGCTTGGACTCCATGTATTGCTCCAACGAAAACGCGCTTCATGGCAGGCTGAATCCGGGCCGATCTCGCACGCTGAGCCGGCTCGATGATGTCGGAGAAGATGTCCGGCTCAGGTCCCGGTTCGCCAATCTTGCCGATGAAGACGTGGATGTCGCCGAAGGGAACCCGGTACCCGTATTCGATTGAATGGACCTCCGGTTCCCAGCCTGCATCGTCGATGTAGATCCGGCCCCAGCGACTCTTGTTCATCCGGCCGACCGCGTAGCCCTTGAGTCCTTCAAAGCTGCCCTTCAAGAACTCGAAACCATCATGCAGAGGCCCCACGATGGGCGCCAACTGTCGTGGAATTAGCACGGCAGATGTCCGGTTTAACGGACTTAGTGATGGAACCATTGCACGGGTTAGCTTGGAGGGGTTAAAAGCACACAAAGGACACAGAGGGTTTATACTAGTTTGGCCCCTTCGATGAAGGTAAAAGCCTACGTCTAGTTTGGTTTGGTATTGCTTGGGCGTCGATGAACAGGGAGCGGATTGCTTGCCTGTCTCTCGACGGGTTGTTGCTTGTCCCCGAACCGTCGCCGGGTCGTCCCTTTATATAGAGGCGACGCCCGGTCCGGTTTACAGAGTCCCGAGGCCGGCTCATATTTGTGTCCGCCTCGGTTTCTGCTCTTTCTTCCTTGTCTCTCAAGTTACACGATAAGACGGTTTACAAACCGTAACTCTATACATGGGCCCTAAGTCTTCATGGGCTGTAACCTCTACTGAGCTTTACAATTACACAACTATATCATTATAATCCGGTTTACCCTAGCCGGTTTATACCCGCTAGTAATATCCCTGACAGACCCCTCTCGACGGAGATAATAGCCCTACGTCTCGTGCCATGAGGCTTGGTTTTGTTTTGATGGGTATGGTTATAGAGATCGATCGGCTGTGGCTCGGGAGGTGGATTGCATCTTATATAGAGTGTGACGCAGCACCATGCTCTCCACGTTGTCATGGCACTTAATGACATTGATTGCGTTAGCTACAGGTGTAATCAGCCTCTACTATGACAGTTACAGGTAACAGTAGTCTTGACTCTGCTTTATGGATGACTTAGGATTCCACTTAGGATTCCTTAGTCGTTGAAGCTCCCACACCGTCCCTTCATATCCTTAGTCCGAGTGGTGGTTGATCAGCCGTGTACGGGTCGTCATCCGAGTGCTGTCGAGATGTCCGAGTGGCCTTCCTGGTGTATGCATCTGAATGCTAGTATGGTCCAGGGACCTACCCGTAGTAGTGTGGGGGCCCATGTGGGCTCCATATGATGGGTCCTTGACCCTACCTGTAATAGGTGACCTCATCATTAGCCCCTGATGACCCACAATTGTAGGGGATGTATCGTAGTCCTTTTGATAAGTAAGATTGTCAAACCTAACAAAGACCAGAAGGAAATGACAAGCCATTTTTAGCAAGGTATTTTCTGCAAGCACTGAAATTATCGGTAGGAGATAGTTTTGTAATAAGACAATTTGTAACGGGTAACAAGTAACAAGAGTAACTAAGGTGCGGCAAGGTGGACCAATCCTTTTTATAGCAAAGGACAATCCCGAACGAACTCTTATATAAAGCAAAGTGCTCCCGAGGACACATGAGAATTATTGTCAAGTTAGTTTTCATCATGCTCATATGATTCACGTTAGTTACTTTAATAATTTGATATGTGGGTGGACTGGTGCTTGGGTGATGTCCTTACTTGGACAAGCCTCCCACTTATGATTAACCTCTCTCGTAAGCATCCGCAACTACGAAATGAGAATTAAGATAAATCTAACCATAGCATGAAACATGTGGATCCAAATCAGGCCCTTACGAAGCAACACATAAACTAGGGTTTAAGCTTCTGTCACTCTAACAACCCATCACCTACTTAATGTTTCCCAATGCCTTCCCCAAGGCCCAAATAAGGGTGAAGTTTCATGGAGTCGACGTTCACATAACACCACTAGAGGAAAGACAACATACATCTCATCAAATTATCGAACGAATACCAAATTCACATGATTACTTTTAACAAGACTTCTCCCATGTCCCGGGAACAAATGTAACTACTCAAAAAGCATATTCATATTCATAATCAGAGGAGTATTTGAAAGAAATATTCCCTATAGGCAATAATAAAGTTGTTATTTGTATTTCCTTATATCATGATAAATGTTTATTATTCATGCTAGAATTATATTAACCGGTAACTTAGTACATGTGTGAATACGTAGACAAAACAGAGTGCCCCTAGTATGCCTCTACTAGACTAGCTCATTGATCAAATATGGTTATGTTTCCTAGCCATAGACATGAGTTGTCATTTGATCAACATGATCACATCATTAGGAGAATGCTGTGATGGACAAGACACATTCGTTAGCTTAGCAAAGTTTTACTGTTATTGCTTTCTTCATGACTTATACATGTTCCTATGATTATGAGATTATGCAACTCTCGAATACCGGAGGAACACCTTGTGTGCTATCAAACATCACAACGTAATTGAGTGATTATAAAGATGCTCTACAGGTGTCTCCGAGGGTGTTTGTGGTGTTGGCATAGATCGAGAATAAGATTTGTCACTCCAAGTGTCGGAGAGGTATCTCTGGGCCCTCTCGGTAATACACATCATAATAAGCCTTGCAAGCAAACGACTAATGAGTTAGTCACGAGATGATGTATTACAGAACGAGTAAAGAGACTTGCCGGTAACGAGATTGAACTAGGTATGATGATACCGACGATCGAATCTCGGACAAGTAACATACCGATGACAAAGGAACAACGTATGTTGTTGTGCGGTTTGACCGATAAAGATCTTCTTAGAATATTTGTTAACCAATATGAGCATCCAGGTTGCGCTATTGGTTATTGACCGGAGATGAGTCTCGGTCATGTCTACATAGTTCTCGAACCCGTAGGGTCCGCACGCTTAAGTATCGATGGCGGTTGGTATTATGAGTTTAAGAGTTTTGATGTATTGAAGGTAGTTCGGAGTCCCGGATGTGATCACAGACTTGACGAGGAGTCTCGGAATGTCCGAGACATAAAGATTGATATATTGGACGGCTATATTTGGACACCGGAAGTTTTCCATGTGGTTTCGTAGAAAACCGGAGTGCCGGAGGGGTTACCGAACCCCCCGGGGAAGTATTGGGCCTTAGTGGGCCTTAGGGGAGAGAGGGCAGCAGCCCAGGAGGTGGTGCGCCCCCTCCCATGGGGAGTCCGAATTGGACTAGGGAAGGGGGCGCGGCCCCTCTTTCCTTCTCTCTCTCCCTCTCTTTCCTTCCCCCTTTCCCCTTCCTAGTAGGACTAGGAAAGGATGAATCATACTCCTACTAGGACGAGGATTCCTCCTCTCCTTGGGGTGCACCAAGGCTGGCCGGCCTCCCCCTTGCTCCTTTATATACGGGGGCAGGGGGGCACCCTAGGACAGACAAGTTGATTGTTCGAAGCCGTGTGCGGTGCCCCCCTCCACCATATTCCACCTCGGTCATATCGTAGCGGTGCTTAGGCGAAGCCCTACGTCAATAACTTCATCATCACCGTCATCACGCCCTCATGCTGACGGAACTCTCCGTCGAATCTCTACTGAATCGTGAGTTCGTGGGACGTCACCGAGCTGAACGGGTGTAGATCGCGGAGGTGCCGTACGTTCGGTACTAGGATCGATCGATCGTGAAGACGTACGACTACATCAACCGCATTGTCATAATGCTTCCGCTTACGGTCTACGAGGGTACGTGGACGACACTCTCCCCTCTCGTTACTATGCATCACCATGATCTTGCGTGTGCGTAGGATTTTTTTTGAAATTACTACGTTCCCCAACAGTGGCATCATGAGCCAGGTTTATGCGTAGATGTTATATGCACGAGTAGAACACAAGTGAGTTGTGGGTGATACTAGTCATACTGCTTACCAGCATGTCATAGTTTGATTCGGCGGTATTGTTGGATGAAGCGGCCCGAACCGACATTACGCGTACGCTTATGCGAGACTGGTCGTGCTTCCCACAGAGGTGGCTGGCGGGTGTCAGTTTCTCCAACTTTAGTTGAATCGAGTGTGGCTACGCCCGGTCCTTGTGAAGGTTAAAGCACCACATACTTGATGAAATATCGTTGTGGTTTTGATGCGTAGGTAAGAACGGTTCTTGCTCAGCCCGTAGCAGCCACGTAAAACTTGGAACAACAAAGTAGAGAACGTCTAACTTGTTTTTGCAGGGCATGTTGTGATGTGATATGGTCAAGACATGATGCTAAATTTTATTGTATGAGATGATCATGTTTTGTAACAGAGTTATCAGCAACTGGCAGGAGCCATATGGTTATCGCTTTATTGTATGAAATGCAATCGCCATGTAATTGCTTTACTTTATCACTAAGCGGTTGTGATAGTCGTAGAAGCAATAGTCGACGAGACGACCACGATGCTACGATTGAGATCAAGGTGTCACGCCGGTGACGATGGTGATCATGACGGTGCTTTGGAGATGAAGATCAAAGGCACAAGATGATGATGGCCATATCATATCACTTATATTGATTGCATGTGATGTTTGTCTTTTATGCATCTTATTTTGCTTAGATCGACAGTAGCATTATAAGATGATCTCTCACTAAATTTTAAGGTATAAGTGTTCTCCCTGAGTATGCACCGTTGCGAAAGTTCGTCGTGCCGAGACACCACGTGATGATCGGGTGTGATAAGCTCTACATTCAAATAGAACGGGTGTAAGACAGTTTTGCACATGCAGAATACTCGGGTTAAACTTGACGAGCCTAGCATGTACAGACATGGCCTCGGAACACTGGAGACCGAAAGGTCGAGCGTGAATCATATAGTAGATATGATCAAAATAAGATGTTCAACATTGAAAACTACTCCATCTCACATGATGATCGACATGGTTTAGTTGATTTGGATCACGTGATCATTTAGATGACTAGAGGGATGTCTATCTAAGTGGGAGTTCTTTAGTAATATGTGTCGGTGTCAAAATCGACGGATCTTGGGTAGGGGGTCCCGAACTGTGCGTCTAAGGTCGATGGTTACAGGAGACCGGGGACACAATGTTTACCCAGGTTCGGGCCCTCTCTATGGAGGTAATACCCTACTTCCTGCTTGAGTGATCTTGATGAATATGAGTATTACAAGAGTTGATCTACCACAAGATCGTAATGGCTAAACCCTAGAAGCCTAGCCTGCATGACTATGGTAATGAGTATATCCTTTCTAGACTACACCCCCCGGTTTATATAGACACCGGGGGAATATAGGGTTACATAGAGTCGGCTACATGAGAAGGAATCTTCGTAGTTGGTCGCCAAGCTTGCCTTCCATGCCAAGGAGAGTCCAATCCGGACACGGGTGCAGTCTTTGGCCTTCATGCCTTCATAGCCCACCAGTCCGGCCCATTGATAATAGGCCGGACACCCGAGGACCCCTTAGTCCAGGACTCCCTCAGTAGCCCTTGATCCTGGCTTCAATGACGAGGAGTCCGATGCGCAGATTGTATTCGGCATTGCAAGGTGGGTTCTAAGATAGTCTAGGGACGTGATGATAGTATCCTGACCTGTCGTATACACCATACACAACCACAGAGAGAATATAATTTTACACGAGTCCAATCCGCTAACAAATTTGTGTAGCTCGACATTACGTCCGACCGGTCATAATTCCGGATCGCTTTATGCCCGACGCTCCATGTCCCAAGACGCGGTTTCCATTGGCACGTCTTGTCGAAGCAGAGATCATGTCCCCTTATCGTGGGATTCTCATCAATGCGGGCATGGGTAACCCAACCGTGCCATTTACACAAGCCTTGGTAATAGGCGAAATCTGAGGCGAGTGGGGAGGCGTCCGATATTTACTACCTTTACAAGGGGATAAGGACTCCCTCTTCCTCTCCCACGCCTTCCCTCTATCTCCGCCTTTTCAATCTCGAGCTCCAGCGCCCAAGTTCTCATCTCCTTTCCACTCGAGCTAGTACTCAACCATGTCCGGATCCGGAGGTCAGGGCAAGTGGATGGTCTCCTCTGTCAAGGAGGAGGACATTACCGAGCTTCGGGTGGCTGGATACTTGGCGACGGAAATTGCCCACCGTCTGCCGGCCGAGGGACAAGTCGTCCCTACACCGGAGCCCAACGAGAGGGTGGTATTCATCCCTCATTTCTTCCGTGGACTAGGGTTTCCACTCCACCCTTTGGTCCGCCGGCTGATGTATTATTACGGGATAGATTTCCACGATCTGTCCCCGAATTCCTTCCTCAACATATCGGCATTTATCGTCGTGTACGTGAAGCCGAAGGTGGTGGATGGCCAGCACGCGGAGTGCGGAGGAGCCATGGTGAGTAAGCTGTCCAACATCTCCTGGCCGAAAGGCACTTTTTTGGAGATAGTAAAGGAGTGGCAGAAATAGTGGTTCTACATCACGGAACCCCGCGGCACCACCTGGGCCGCAGCTGCCGAATTCCGCTCCAGCGCTCCCATGCGACTCACCTCCTGGGTCGAGAAGAGTCCGAACTGGTGTTCACCCGATGAGCTGATTGTGTTGTAGACGCGCGTTCAAAGCATGATAACCAAGAACGCCAAGCTTGTCGATGTAATTCAGGTGATGCTGGTTTGCCGGATCCTCACGTGCCAGCGAAGAAGTCGCCCTCTATGGGAGTTCAATCCGAAGAAGCACCAAACCCTGGTGAGGCTCTTTGAAACCACTCACGAGGACGCCTGGAGGTTGCTCTTCAAGGGCAACGAGAAACCGCCGGTCACAGATTCAGACCGGGGGCACGACATTAAACACCCCGCCGGCGAGGTATGTTATTTTTTATGTATCCCCTACTTGTTTGTTTCGAGGATGATGTCTGAGCTTTTATCATTTGCTTTTTCAGGATTGGACGGAGAGGGTGAAACAGATCTAGTGTCCAGCCCCGCTGCCTGAGGAACGGGTCATCCCGCGTCTGGCGAAGATGCTGGTGTCGACACCATATAAGGCGCCGGAGAAGAAGGCCATGAAGAATGCCAAGGGGGCCAAAAGTGGCCCCCGTTGTAAGGGTGCTTCGGACATGACGTACGAAGATGAAGAGGCCCATTCTTCCGTCCCTGAGGACAATGACGAGGAAGAGGAGGAGGAGGAGGAGGAGGAGGAGGAGAACCCTCCCCCTGAGGAGGGGAAGAAGAAAAGGGGGGCCTCCATGAATCTGGAAGCGGGAATGCCCAAGAAGGGGAAGGGCGCCCTTGCGGTCAACAGCGCATGGGACGTCGACAGCAGTCCAGAGCGACACCTCCGCACTAAGCCTCGGGCCGCATTGTAAGTACTATGACTCACGTATGCAAGTGTACCCGGCCTCTCCTCTTTGTTGTTTTGATGTGGTTAATTGTGCTATTGCAGTCTGGCTCGTGACAGCATCCAGCGATCCTCATCTGGAGGTTCGTTGGATCCGGCGGAAATGGCCAGCATGTCGCCGTCGCCCGCTTACTCCCTCAAGGCCAAGGACGACACCGAAGTGTTGTCCCGGAGGACCGCTCCGAGCCGCGGAGGGACCCAGGATGCTATCCAGGAGGCGCCGCGAGGCGAGACCTCCGTTGTCGGACACATGGGGGAGCCGATCCCCATGGAGACTGGTGAGGAGGGACGTATTCAGTTCAGCCCGCAGCCGAATATGATTCCGGGGACCGATGCAGCCCCAGGATCCAGCGCGCACCTTCCTTCGAAGGGGGTTGCGCCAATTCCATCGATGGCCTCTGTCCAACTAGGGGCACTGGATAATCTGATGGAGGCACTACAAAGCGCCTCCATTGTGGACGAGCACCGTGTCCTTATGGGTACGGTGATCAAGAAGGTTCAGTCCGTCAAGACCGGACTGAACAAGGCCTGCATCAATCTGTTGATAGGTTTTGAGGTAAGTCTCGTAAAAAGAGAACACCCCGTGCTGACAGTAACCCCTGAGACACTGTCCGGTGTTAGGAAAGAGAGGCTGGACAGAAGATCAACCCTTTGCAGGAGACTAACTTGATATGTATGAATGAGCATGCGTCGCTGTTGGCCGCGACCTCGCATGCTGCAGAAGTCTCTAAACTGAAGCAGAGGTTGGAGCGGGCCAAGAACGAGCTCGGCGAGGTGAAGATTCAGCTCCAGGAGAAGCAAGGTTAGTGGCGACTTGCTGTGTATTCAGAAAGAATAAGCGGTGAGTATTGACCGGATTTTCATAATATGTGTGGGAGCGGCAACCGAGGTCGAGGCCCTAAGAAATGCCCTGGTCGAAGTCGAGGGGAAGGCTGTCCAACAACAAACCACCCGTAAGAAGCTCAAGGCCCGGGTCAGCGAGGTCCAGCAGGAGCTCCAAGACGTGGTGAAGAAGTGCGAAGCCTTGGAGCGCGAGGCGTCGGCTCAAGAGACCGAACTTACCAAAGCTCGCCAGAGTGTGGAGACCGCACGGAATGAAGCCCGGGAAGCTCTCCAGGAGATCCAGGAGGCCAAGAAGATTGCAGCGGGTAAGGCTTTTAACATGCAAAGTAAGTATGCGGAGAGGAAGTACCTTTTAGACAGAGAAGGGAATTCCATGGAGAAGCTATTCTGGTCGCAGTATGTTGTGCCCGAACATCCGGTGCCCTTTGTCGATCAACTGAAGCAGTTGGTCGAGCTGCATAGGGTGGCCGACCTGGCCATGAAGGATTTAATAATCCGGCTGTGGCCAGCCGAAGCTATACCCAGCAGTTATTTTGGCCTCGTTAAGCGGGTGGTGGAAGCCTGTCCGCTGCTAGACATCATCAAGCGCAGTCTGCATTGAAGGTGCCCGCATGGCCTTCGCCCGTTGCAAGATGTGGTGGGTGAAGATGGACGCCGTCGAGGTGGCCAGGGGGTCGCCAGAGGGCAAGGAGCACCGCACACCCGAGAAATATTTTGTGGATGTTCTAGAAGGGTCTCGACTTGCAGCAGTGTAGTGCAGGCAGGACATTATGTTCGAATGAATACATTCGTTTTCTTGGTCCTTGCCTTGTATGAAAACAAAGCCAGTTTGTAATATAATGTTTGTTATGTTTTAATTGTTTCCTCCTGTGCGGCCGTGTCGTATGAAATCTGAGGGTTGGCCAGTCGTCGGCTTCTGCCCTCACGTAGGTAGTACGGAGGTGTTCGGGATGGAATCTAAACAATCTTTATCCGATTATATGGTCCCTGAAGGAGTTGTTTAGCGCAACGAACCAGGCAATCAGAATATGCGGCTTAAATGCCCTCACATAGCCATAGGAGTTTTATAATAAAACATGGGCGCATCCCCTAGTATACGAACCGTAGTGCTGTCAGCGTCTGATCGGGAAGTACCGATCCTTCGCGTAATGCAGAAAAAATATCTAGCATTTTTCAACCTCTCGAACAGCTGACCGGCTCTCGCCACATCATGACAGTTAGTTTTTGGTTTTCTCTACCGAGGTGCTCATCTGGGTAAACCAGGGCACAATCGCAGTAGTTCCCCCTTTAGTACCCTAGCCGATGTAGCGGAATGTAGGATAGCAAGCACAGGAGCCGGGCAACCCAACTATTGACCAAAAACATGATTCGGAGCCAATGCATATAATGCTAAATTTGGGGTGCCGAACTTATCTATAAGAAGTGTTCGGAGTTTGCTGCCGTATTATGGGGCGGTGAGGAGCCCATGGGAAATATGAAACGTACCAAAGTGTACGGCTGCTAGAATATAAGTAATTAATGACAAAGGAAAACAAAAAAGAGCAGAGGTAATATCTGTGGCCCTTGAACCTGGGCTATGAACCGTTTCCTTTGTAATTGGATTGATGCATTAAAGCGCATCGATACAAATAGTGCGATAAACAACCGGCTATTTGACATGCCTTCACCGAAGGTAAGCTGGGTGTGAGTCCTAAAAACAAGTAGAGTAATTGTTAAATTGACCTCTAGGGCTTCTCATGTACGCCTGTGCTTCGTGTCGTTCTGGTGTACTTATCTTTGGATAGGACCAGCAATCAGGTCCTCGAAGGAGGCCTGTGTAAAACTTGAAAAGGGAAGAGGAAATAGTGAAGGTGTATGTGAGTCCGGGATCGGTCTAACCGAACTGTGGATCACAAGCTAGCTGTGCCTCCGTCAGTGCCCATGGAATTTTGAGTGCGTAATTATGTACGCGTGGTACAGATGCCACTACCTCATCGGGACTAGGACGGAGGCCGAATTGCTAATCGAGCTCTTGACGAGCCGAACTATCCTATTGTAGTGTAGTCCGGACCCTCTTGATGATGTCCAGGGGCTCGGCAGCCGGATTATGGTTCTACTTGAGAAGGCCGCTCTGTACCTCTGCTGCCAGGGCGGCTGTGTGCTCCTGTGTACGGAGGGAGCATTCCGAGTTTCCATTGACTGTTATGACGCCGCGTGGACCGGGCATCTTGAGCTTGAGATAAGTATAGTGTGGTACCGCATTGAATCTTGCAAACGAGGTTCGTCCGAGCACTGCATGGTAGCCGCTGCGGAAGGGGACGACGTCGAAGATTAGCTCTTCACTTCGGAAGTTGTCCGGGGAACCGGAGACCACTTCCAGCATGATTGAGCCCGTACAACGGGCCTCTACGCCTGGTATGAATCCTTTAAAGGTAGTTTTGTGGGTTTGATTCGTGAGGGGTTAATGCCCATCTTGCGCACTGTATATTGATAGAGCATGTTAAGGCTGCTACCAACGTCCATAGGACTCGTGTTAGATGAAATCCGTCGATGATTGGGTCGACAACCAGTGCGGCTGAGCCGCCATGGCGGATACTAGTTGGATGATCTCGAGGATCGAAGGTGATCGGGAATGACAACCACAGATTGAATTTTGGGGCGACTGGCTCTACCGCGTAGACGTCCCTGAGTGTGCGCTTGTGCTCCCCTTTGGGGATGTGTGTAGCGTATATCATGTTCACCGTTTTGACTTGAGGGGGAAACTTTTTCTGCCCCCAGTGTTCGGCTGCCGGGACTCTTCGTCATCGTCCTCACTTTGTGATCCCTTTTCCTTGTTCTCGGCATTTAACTTTCCGGCCTGTTTAAAAACCCAACAATCTCTGTTGGTATGGTTGGCTTGTTTGTCTGGGGTGCCATGTATCTGGCACGGACGGTTGAGTATGCGGTCCAAGCTAGATGGTCCCTCACGGTTCCTTTTGTAGGGCTTCTTTCGCTAACCGGGCTTGGAGCCGCTGAATCCGGCATGAACTGTAGTGTCATCGGTGTTGTCGCCATTATTTCGGCGTTTGTGTCTATTGCGCTGGACCTTGCCGGTGCTGGTTTTGGCCTCGGAGGGGCCTGCCTCGCTGGCAGTGTTTTTGCTATGAGCCAGCCAGCTATCCTCACCCGCGCAAAAGCGGGTCATGAGTGCCGTGAGGGCTGCCATGGATTTCGGCTTTTCTTGGCCGAGGTGGCGGGCGAGCCATTCATCACGGATGTTGTGTTTGAAGGCTGCTAGGGCTTCGGCATCCGAATAGTCAACGATCTGGTTCTTTTTGGTTAGGAACCTAGTCCAGAATTATCTGGCTGATTCTCCAGGTTGTTGAACTATATGCCTTAAGTCATCGACGTCTGGTGGCCGGGCATAAGTGCCTTGGAAGTTGTCAAGAAAAGCTTCTTCCAAGTCCTCCCAGCTGCCGATGGAATTTTTAGGCAGGCTATTTAACCAGTGTCTAGCTGGCCCTTTTAGTTTTAGTGGGAGGTATTTGATGGCGTGGAGATCGTCTCCACGGGCCATATGGATATGGAGAATAAAATCCTCGATCCGTACTGCGGGATCGGTTGTTCCTTCATATGATTCGATATTGACGGGCTTGAACCCCTCAGGGAATTCATGATCCAGTACATCATCTGTGAAGCAGAGAGGGTGTGCGGCGTCTCTATATTGGGCCGCGTCGCGGCGCACCTCCGACGATGTCCGCCTGCGGTTATCGGCCCGGGCGTGACTAGGTTCGTCACGTCCGAATAGGTAGCCGTCGTCGCGAGTCGAAAGGCGTCCTCGCGATCCGTAGATTGATCTGGTGTGTTGATGGCTTCTCGCCCCTCGTTGGTTACCCCAAGTGGAAGGTTGAGATGTAGCGTAACGGCAAATTACCCTTGGCAAAGATACCAAGGATCGAATCCCGTGAGACTCCAAGGGTCGACAAGTAGGTGTCAACGGCGCCAGAAACTTAGCGGTTGACGGGACCTGCACACAGATACAGATAACTTTGCTCCCAACGAGTACAGAGAGGTTGTCAATCCCTCCGGCCTTGTTGTTTACAAAGGATCAAACACAAGAGATAATAATGATAGCTATGATTGCAACTAGGAAATAAAAACAGGAAGTAAATAGAAGGTGTGATCAGTGGTGGTAATATGGACCGGGGTCCCATGATGTTCACTAGTGATGTCTCTCTCCCAAAAGACAATAAAACAGCAAAGCAAGGTAAACAAATTATAGCTGGGCATGCGTAAACCAATGCTAACTATGCTGCAAAGAAAGGTAGAGGCTCAAAAGCATGGGCGGTACGCCAAGGCAAGTAGACCAAAATCCATCTGCATCTACTACTAATCATCCACCTTGAGATATCTATCCAGAACATCTCGCTGGTATTAAGTTGCGAATCCCACCCAAAGTGTAAACTCAAAGCAACACACAACTGCATTAAAAGAACTTTGTGTAAAGTAAACAATCCTTGCACCCGCAAGTACAAGCACCATTGTTTTCTCCCTTGTGGCAACAACACATCCCCTAGACTCATGTTTCTGTCACTCAAGCTAGTCATCAGGGGGCATGAACCCACAATCAAGCATAACGATCCCTCTTGGAGTTACTACCTACTACTTAGCCAAAGCATTAAACAGCAACGGAGAACATGCAAGAATTACTCAAGAACAAAGATATAAAAGAGGTGAATCAAATATATTACTCAAACACAATCTGAACATAGTCTCATAATCCATCAGATCCCAGCAAACTCAGCAAAGCAACAGCAGAAAGATTACATATGTGCCTCGATCATGTAGGGCAGCTCACGAGGTCTAAACCATGAAGAGCAAAGAGGGGAGGAGAACATCACATAGCTACTGATCATGGACCCATGGTCCAAGGTGGACTACTCACAACTCATCCGGGAAGCGTCCATGGTGGTGGAGAAGCTCCCGGTGGTGGTTCTCCCCTCCGGCAGGGTGCCGGGAAGAGTTTTCCTGATGCTCCCGATCTTGGAAGCGCTGTGGCGGCGGAACAGAGGCTAGATCGCGAAAAAGGGTTCTGTCCTCGAGGGTTTCGGGACAAGAGGGATATATAGGCGAAGGGGGGCAGCCAGAGGCGGAGCAGGGGCCCCAGGCGCCCCCCTGGCGCGGCCAGGGGTGGGGCTGCGCCAGGTGGCCGCCTGGGCCTCCCCTGGCTCCCTCTGGCCCATCTTTGGTTCTTCGCAAAGCTTCCTGCACGCTGATTTTTCCTATATTTTTCCTGGAATTTTTGGAGCACTTTTAATATGGGGGAAACCTGAAATAGAAAAACAGCAGAAAACAGGAACTGGCACTGTGGTGCACTGAGTTAATAGGTTAGTCCAAATATGATCAAAAGTGTATGGAAGTGCATCAATATCATAGCAATATCACACAAAAGAAGCATGGAGCAAGCAGAAATTATAGATACATTTTGGACGTATCAACATCCCCAAGCTTAATTCCTGCTCGTCCTCGAGTAGGTAAATGATGACAAGCATAATTTCTGTGGTGACATGCTACCAACCATATAAGAACTTTTTAAGTAAAGCAATCAAGGCATGTAATTCAATTTAAGTCATAACAAGCAAGAGTCTATATTAGCATTGTAACAAGCAACATAAGAACATAAAGGTGCAAGAGCTCTCGCTGTCCGTGACTCGAATGTCTCCAAATGGTGTTTGCGTGCAAGAAAGGGGATAGGGATATACGAGAGAGTAAAACATAGTTTTTGTATTGTTGAGAACTTAATCTACTAAAGTTTCACACTTGGTCTTCTTTGGAATCTTATCTTGACTCATCCCCAGACCACTAGCCAGGTACAAGTCAAAATGATCCAGTCCCTTTCGATATTTTGAGCACTCATGCAATGGATGAGCGTAAGCAAGAAAGTTGACACTTAGGATGGCAAAGAGAGAAAAATGATGAAGGGGGAAGACAAAAAAGGTGTGAAAGGCTCACATCAATGAGGACAATCATAGGCAAGAGAAAGCCAAATGATAGATATGATGTGAGGAGTAGGGATTGCCATGCAACGGATGCACATATGAGCTAAGGTAAGCTCTCCAATGGAACTAGTGGGGGTGCATCCAACTTGCTCGCTCAAGAAGACCTAGAGCTCTTTTGAGGAGGCTCATCATTGGAATATACAAGCCAAGTTCTATAGTGTGAAGGTCCCCACATAGCTATATGCATGAATGATAATCTCTATGGAGTACAAGGTATAAGATGAAGTACGAGTGTGGATCTCTCAAAAGGAATAGTAGTGTGCCCCCTTCTCTCTTTTTATTTCTTTTTCTCTTTTTTCTCTTTTTTTTTGTGGCCTCAATGGCTCTTTCTATTTAACTCTCATTTGTCCTCTTTGGGATCTTTTGATTTTGTCCTCTTTGGGATCTTTTCCTCACTTTAGGGGCAACACTCTATGTATTACAAGAAGTATAGAAGATCTTTCACACTTTACAAAAGTACTCAACATAAAGAAAATGAAACTATCATGATGTATGCAAATGTATGCCTCTGCCGGTGTAGCAGGATATGCAATGATACTAGCGCGTCATGTAGCAATGATTAGGGCAAGGCCCTACTAGCATGCGGCTCGTCGATCAAGCAAAAAGCATGTATGACATGAAGATCAAGTCATGAGAAGATGGATGTTGCATGGCAATGTATCTCGGAAAGGCTATGGAAATGCCTTGATAGGTAGGTATGGTGGCTGTTTTGAGGAAGGATATAATGAGGCTTATGATGACAGAGTGTATCGTGCCAAGGATTTGGATGCACCGGCAAAGTATGCGCCAACTCTCGAGGTGAGAAAGGGAAATGCTCGGTACCGAAGAGGCTAGAAAAATATGGCTAGGTGGAAGTGTCCACTTTCGAATACTCACATTAGTCCGAAGAACTCATGCACTTATTATCGGTAACTCTCAATCTAATTAGGAGGTTCACAAAGAGATAAGTACCCCGAGGAGGAGTGTATGGGGGTTTGGTTATCCTTGCGCATCCTCGACTCATGGTACGTGAGTGTACTCTAATATTCGATCCCTCCAAAGATTAGTGATCCATCTAGTAGCTAAAGTTCTCAACTAATTTGTAGGTTTTCGAAAATAAACACGGATTGCCCAAAATACGACATCTATCACTAATAGGCTCAAGCTCTTGACACCAAAAGTTCAGACATTACTCATGGCAATACCTCAAAACTATTGCAAGTTACTACTAAAGTTAAATAGCAACCTCAATTACCTACTTTAAGTTAAGACACACAACTCAGTGCAACAGGCAAACTCTCTTAACAAGATAAACATGAAAACTCAAAAGTGTTCAGCAACCAACTAAACAAAAGCTCTTTAAAAAGAAAAGCATGAAAACTAAGAGCTAAACATGACAGCAGCTATGGAAAGACAAAGAAGACACACAACAAAGATAAGTATGAAAATCCTATGTTGTGTTCTAGGTTGAAGTGGAGCGTGTTTCTCTCCCACACAAAGAAAGCTGGGTTCTAACATGTTATGAACAGCAAGCAACGCTAAAGAAAACTAAAAAAAGGAAACTAAAAGCAAGACGCTCCAAGCATAGCACATAACGCATGAAGTAATATATAGTGGAACGAAAGACGAACTGATAATTGTTGATGGAGAAGGGGATGCATGGGGGCATCCCCAAGCTTAGACACTTGAGTCTTCTTGAATATTTCTTGGGGGTGCACGGGGGCATCCCCAAGCCTGAGCGTTTGACCCTCCTGAATCTTCTTTTATCATCTTCCCTCGCACACTTGAAAACTCCCTTCATACATAACTCATCATAATCTGATTAGCGAGGTTAGTACCCACAATAAAATAATTTTTCCCTACTGGAAATAAAGACAATATTGAAGAGCTACTGTTTCTCAAGATTGCCAAAAGGTTTTTGCAAAGAAAAATCAAGCTCAAGGTTTGCAAAACGAAGAAAAGGCAAAACAGGACAGAATCTGTGAAAAACAGACTAGCAGGTAGTAAATAATTGTTTCGGGGCACTTCTACAACTCAAATCAAAAAACTCAGAACAGACGCTCGAAAGCCAATTGTATAGAGCATGCTGTCAAAAAAATTCAGATAAAAAAGATGATCTGGCGGTTTTATTCGAATTTTTCTGTCCAAGGATAGAATCAGTTTTCTGGACAGCACGTCACAACTTTTGAACTTCTCTTGTAATCGGAGGCTAAACTTGGCACAAAGCTGAAAAGAAAAGATACAATGATGATGCTACTTAGTAACAAACATCAAGACACAACAAAAGCAAAATAAAACCTAATTCGTTGTGGGCTGCCTCCCAAAAGCGCTTTCTTTTATGCCTTTAAGCTAGGCATGATGCAAAAAGGAGGAATCAAAAGTCATCATAATAATCGGAGTTATAAATTGCTTCAAATGGTTCCTCAACAAGTTCATCCTTGTTCCTTCTAGGAAAGGGGTACGTACCTTTTGCCTTCCCGCGTAGGCGGATTTGTCCCTTACCTATATCGATGAAGCCTTTTACGGCTCGGATGAAGTCCCTTCCAAGCACTATATTTCCTTGGTTTGGCTTCATGATGATGAAATCAACCATTGCAATCCCTTTAAGGAATGTAACTGGTACGTCTTTTATTCTTCCCTGGATCTCAGAAATATCTCCATTAGCATGTTCATGATAGGATGATAATTTGTCCATGTTAAATTTTAAAGAATCATGAACAATTTTTGGCATAGTAGAAACCATAGATCCAATATCACAATAAGCAAGGAAGTCTTGATTAGAGATGCTAATCCTAATAAAAGACTCCCAATCATTGTCTATTTCCAAAATATCTCTCTTATTGGGTTTGGGTTTCTCTACCTTCATTAAGTCTAGAGCATCCATTATCTTCTCAATAGTAGCAAGTCTATCTATGACAGTATCAAAACTATGATCATAAACAAAGTAACTAGATAGACCATGTATAATTTCAAGAGCTCTAGCTTCACCACACTCTAGGAAATCTCCTTCAGCTATAATATCGAGAGAATGTTTACACCATTTAAAAAGACCATGGTAAAAATTTCTAAGCACAATTTTTATAGGTATCCAAGGCATAATTCTCCTATGTGCATCAGAAATTCTGTCCCATGCCTTCTTCATATTTTCTCCATCCCTTTGATGGAAATCTAGAACTTCTTATTCCCTCAAAGCACCAAGTCCTAACATGCTTGACTAAACAGAAAGGACTACTAACAGAAAAGCAAATAATTTTTTTGTGATTTTTGATAAAGGACACTAAAGCAAAAACTGAAAGGTAAACTAACAAGACTAAAAACAAAAGATAAAAGATAGCGTGCAACTCCCCTATCTTGAAGAGTGGAGTCCCCGGCAACGGCGCCAGAAACTTGCTTGATGGCTTCTCGCCCCTCGTTGGTTACCCCAAGTGGAAGGTTGAAATGTAGCGTAACGGCAAATTTCCCTTGGCAAAGATACCAAGGATCGAATCCCGTGAGACTCCGAGGGTCGACAAGTAGGTGTCAACGGCGCCAGAAACTTAGCGGTTGACGGGACCTGCACACAGATACAGATAACTTTGCTCCGAACGAGTACAGAGAGGTTGTCAATCCCTCCGGCCTTGTTGTTTACAAAGGATCAAACACAATAGATAATAATGATAGCTATGACTGCAACTAGGAAATAAAAACAGGAAGTAAATAGAAGGTGTGATCAGCGGTGGTAATATGGACCGGGGTCCCATGATGTTCACTAGTGATGTCTCTCTCCCAAAAGACAATAAAATAGCAAAGCAAGGTAAACAAATTACAGCTGGGCAATTGACAGGATTATGTGCGCAAACCAATGCTAACTATGCTGCAAAGAAAGGTAGAGGCTCAAAAGCATGGGCGGTACGCCAAGGCAAGTAGACCGAAATCCATCTGCATCTACTACTAATCATCCACCTTGAGATATATATCCAGAACATCTCGCTGGTATTAAGTTGCGAATCCCACCCAAAATGTAAACTCAAAGCAACAGACAACTGCATTAAAAGAACTTTGCGTAAAGTAAACAATCCTTGCACCCGCAAGTACAAGCACCGTTGTTTTCTCCCTTGTGGCAACAACACATCCCCTAGACTCATGTTTCTGTCACTCAAGCTAGTCATCAGGGGGCATGAACCCACAATCAAGCATAACGCTCCCTCTTGGAGTTACTACCTACTACTTGGCCAAAGCAATAAACAGCAACGGAGAACATGCAAGAATTACTCAAGAACAAAGATATAAAAGAGGTGAATCAAATATATTACTCAAACACAATCTGAACATAGTCTCATAATCCATCAGATCCCAGCAAACTCAGCAAAGCAACAGCAGAAAGATTACATATGTGCCTCGATCATGTAGGGCAGCTCACGAGGTCTAAACCATGAAGAGCAAATAGGGGAGGAGAACATCACATAGCTACTGATCATGGACCCATGGTCCAAGGTGGACTACTCACAACTCATCCGGGAAGCGTCCATGGTGGTGGAGAAGCTCCCGGTGGTGGTTCTCCCCTCCGGCAGGGTGCCGGGAAGAGTTCTCCTGATGCTCCCGATCTTGGAAGCGCTGCGGCGGCAGAACAGAGGCGAGATTGCGAAAAAGGGTTCTGTCCTCGAGGGTTTCGGGACGAGATGGATATATAGGCGAAGGGGTGGGGCCGTGCCAGGTGGCCGCCTGGGCCTCCCCTGGCTCCCCTCTGGCCCATCTTTGGTTCTTCGCGAAGCTTCCTGTACGCTGATTTTTCCTATATTTTTCCTGGAAATTTTGGAGCACTTTTAATATGGGGGAAACCTGAAATAGAAAAACAGTAGAAAACAGGAACTGGCACTGTGGTGCACTGAGTTAATAGGTTAGTCCAAATATGATCAAAAGTGTATGGAAGTGCATCAATATCATAGCAATATCACACAAAAGAAGCATGGAGCAAGCAGAAATTATAGATACGTTTTGGACGTATCATGTGTCCTGCTCTACTGTCCAGGTCCTGTCGAAGGTCATATGTATAGTCCCGAGCTGTTTTGTCTCTGTTTTTACGAGGCGGTGGGGCGGGCTGGTGTTCGACATGAGTTGCCGTTTTATCTCGACCACGAGGTGGTCGGTCCGCATTGCGCGAGGGAGGTATGGGCTCCGGCGCCTCCTCATCGAACTGAGGTAGCAGTCTACATTTCGGGTAACTCTTGGTTGGACGCTTGAGGCCGTATTCTTCGACTGCGAGGACGTAAGTCCAGCCGTCAATGAGTAGGTCTTGATCAGCTTGAAGCTCCTGCTGCTTTTTCTTCAAGCTTCTTGAAGTGGCTATTAGCTGGTGCTTGAAGTGCTCTTGCTCGATGGGTGCCGCACGCACGATGAAGTCCTTGCTGCCGAGGCTCTCCTCCTCCTCGGAGGGTGGACGGTAACTATCGTCATCCGGGTCGTTAGTCATGGTCTATTTACCAGGGTTGACTTGCCCATTGTCTTGTTCCTCCTGTTCGGATGTTGTTCCCATAGGGTCTTCGTTGTTTTCGGCGTCATCTGGAGTATTTTTTTCTCTGGTGCCAGTGTTCCTATCTTTTGAGTGACGTGACTTAGAACGGCGTTTAGGCCGCCAGCGTTTGGGCTGTGTCTCGGGAGGTTTATTCTCAACTGGATCTTCTTTGTCGCCGTCATCCGCTTTTTTAGGTGTATCAACCATGTACACATCGTATGAGGAAGTGGCCATCCATCGCCCAGTAAATGGCGGGTATTTGACCCTGCTCCTAATCGTCATCGTCGTCCATCCCGTCGATGTCTTTGGAGCCGTAATCAAGCATGTCGGTTAAGTCCTCGACAGTGGTTATGAAGTGGGTGGCGGGTGGGAAGCAAAATTCTCCGTCGTCAGCCCCTAGTTCGAACCGGACATAGTTCGGCTGTGAGTCTCCTGCCAAGGACAGATTTTTTAACGAGTTTAGCACGTCGCCCAGGGGAGAGTGTTCGAAGATGTCTGTGGCGCCGAATTCAAAAATCGATAACCGATCCAGCTCGGTGTCCGCAGGTGTATGTGGTTCGAAACTTATAGCCAGAGACGAGTCCGGAGTTCCGTTGACGCAAATATCGCAAGGTGTCGAGTCTGTGTGCGGCTCCAATGCCGCGGACTCTGTGGCCTTGGATGGCACAATCTGCTCCGGATTTAAGGCCGTTGCAGCAACAGGATCCATCTCCTTGATGTGATCGGATGACAGATTTGAGTCATGTTCAACGGAGCGAGGGGGAGCGATCGCCGCGGTCTCAAATCCGTCGAAGATTAGGTCTCCACGGATGTCCGCGACGTAATTCAGGCTCCCGAATTAGACTTGATGGCCAGGGGCGTAGCTGTCGATCTGCTCCAGATGGCCAAGCGAGTTGGCCCGTAGTACAAAGCCGCTGAATACGAAGATCTATCCGGGGAGGAAGGTTTCTCCCAGGACAGCGTCACTATCGACGGTTGATGGGGCCATTGAACCTTTCGTCAACGGCACAGTGGAACTCTTAATGAAAGCACCAATGTCGGTGTCAAAACTGGCGAATCTCGGGTAGGGGGTCCGGAACTGTGCGTCTAGGGTCGATGGTTACAGGAGACTGGGGACATGATGTTTACCCAGGTCCGGGCCCTCTCTATGGTGGTAATACCCTACTTCCCGCTTGATTGATCTTGATGAATATGAGTATTACAAGAGTTGATCTACCATGAGATCGTAATGGCTAAACCCTTGAAGCCTTGCATGTATGACTATGGTAATGAGTATATCCTTTCCAGACTACACCCTCCGGTTTATATAGACACCGGGGGAATCTAGGGTTACATAGAGTCGGTTAAATAAGAAGGAATCTTCATAGTTGGTCACCAAGCTTGCCTTCCACGCCAATGAGAGTCCAATCCGCACACGGGTGCAGTCTTCAGCCTTCATGTCTTCATAGCCCACTAGTCCGTCCCATTGATAATAGGCCGGACGCCCGAGGACCCCTTAGTCCAGGACTCCCTCAATATGATTAATTGAACTTTAATTTATCATGAACTTAGTCCTCATAGTATTAGTATATCTATGTTGTAGATCAATAGCTTGCGATGTAGCTCTCCGTTTATTTTTATATGTTCCTAGAGAAATATAAGTTGAAAGATGTTAGTAGCAATGATGCGGACTAGGTCCGTGATCTGAGGATTATCCTCATTGCTGCACAGAAGTATTATGTCCTTGATGCACCGCTAGTTGACAGAACTATTGTAGGAGTAGATGCAAACGTTATGAACGTTTGGCAAAGCTCAATATGATGTCTTCTTAATAGTTTAGTGCACCATGCTTTACGGCTTAGAACCGGGAATTCAAAAACGTCTTGAATGCCACAGAGCATATTAGATGTTCCAAGAATTGAAATTAGTATTTCATACTCATGCCCGTGTCGAGAGGTATGAGACCTCTGATAGTACTTTGCCTACAAGATGGAGGGGAATAGCTCAACCAGTGAGCATGTGCTCAAATTGTCTGGGTACTACAATTGCTTGAATCTAGTGGGAGTTAATCTTCCAGATAAGATAGTAATTGACAAAGTTCTCTAGTCACTATCACCAAGTTAGTAGAACTTCGTGATGAACTATAATATGCAAGGGATAACGAAAGTAATTCCTGAGCTCTTCGCGATGCTGAAATCGGAGAAGGTAGAATTCAAGAAAGAGCATCAAGTGTTGATGGTTAACAAGACCACTTGTTTCAAGTAAAGGGCAAAGGGATAGAAGGGGAACTTCAAGAAGAATGACAAGCAAGTTGTCACTCCCGTGAAGAAACCCAAAGCTAAACTCAAGCCTGAAACTAAGTGCTTCTACTACAAAGGAAATGGTCACTGGAAGTGGAACTGCCCTAGATACTTGGCGGATAAGAAGGATGGCAAAGTGAACAAAGGTATATTTGATATACAAATTATTGATGTGTACTTTACTAGTGTTCATAGCAACCCCTGGGCATTTGATACCGGTTCAGTTGCTAAAATTAGTAACTCGAAACGAGAGTTGCAGAATGAACAGAGACTAATTAAAGGTGAAGTGACGATGTGTGTTGGAAGTGGTTCCAAGATTGATATGATCATCATCGCACACTCCCTATACTTTCGGGATTAGTGTAGAACTTAAATAAATGTTATTTGGCATTTGCGTTGAGCATGAATATGATTTGATCATGTTTGTTGCAATACGGTTATTCATTTAAAGTCATAGAATAATTGTTATTCTGTTTACATGAATAAAACCTTCGATGGTCATACACCCAATGAAAATAGTTTGTTGGATCTTGATAGTAGTAATACACATATTCATAATATTGAAGCCAAAAGATGCAAAGTTGATAATGATAGTGCAACTTATTTGTGGCACTGCCGTTTAGGTCATATTGATGTGAAGCACGTGAAGAAACTCCATGTTGATGGGCTTTTGGAATCACTTGATTATGAATCACTTGGTGCTTGCGATGGGCAAGATGACTAAAACTCCGTTCTCCGGAACAATGGAGCGAGCAACTGATTTGTTGGAAATCATACATATCGATGTATGTGGACCATTGAGTGTTGAGGCTCGCGGCGGGTATTGTTATTTTTTGACCTTCACTGATGATTTGAGCAGATATGGGTATATCTACTTGATGAAGCATAAGTCTGAAACATTTAAAAAGTTCAAAGAATTTCAGAGTGAAGTAGAGAATCATCGTAACAAGAAAATTAAGTTTCTACGATCAGATCGCGGAGGCGAATATTTGAGTTACGAGTTTGGTCTTCATTTAAAACAATATGGAATAGTTTCACAGCACACGCCACCCGGAACACCACATCGTAGTGGTGTGTCCGAACGTCGTAACCGTACTTTATTAGATATGGTGCGATCTATGATGTCTCTTACTGATTTACCACTATCTTATTGGGTTATGCATTAGAGACAGCTGCATTCATGTTAAATAAGGGCACCATCTAAATCCGTTGAGACGACGCCTTATGAACTGTGGTTTGGCAATAAACCAAAGTTGTTGTTTCTTAAAGTTTGGGGCTGCGATGCTTATGTGAAAAAGCTTCAACCTAATAAGCTCGAACCCAAGTCGGAGAAATGTGTGTTCATAGGATACCCAAAGAAACTGTTGGGTACACCTTCTATCACAGATCCGAAGGCAAGATATTTGTTGCTAAGAATGGATCTTTTCTAGAGAAGGAGTTTCTCTCGAAAGAAGTGAGTGGGAGGAAAGTGGAACTTGATGAGGTAATTGTACCTTCTCCCGAATTGGAAAATAGTACATCACAAAAACTAGTTCCAGTGATTACTACACCAATTAGCGAGGAAGCTAATGATGATGATCATGAAACTTCAGATCAAGTTACTACTGAACCTCGTAGGTTAACTAGAGTGCGTTCCACGCCAGAGTGGTACGGTAACCCAGCTCTGGAAGTCACGTTACTAGACCATGATGAACCTACGAATTATGAGGAAGCGATGATGAGCTCAGATTCCACACAATGGCTTGAGGTCATGAAATCTGAGATGGGATCCATGTATGAGAAGAAAGTGTGGACTTTGGTTGACTTGCCCAATGATCGGCAAGCCATTGAAAATAAATGGGTCTTCAAGAGGAAGAATGATGCCAATGGTAATGTTACTATCTACAAATCTCGACTTGTTGCGAAAGGTTTTCAACAAGTTCAAAGAGTTTACTACGATGAGATTTTCTCACCCGTAGCGATGCTTAAGTCTGTCCGAATCATGTTAGCAATTGTCGCATTTTATGATTATGAAATCTGGCAAATGGATGTCAAAACTGCATTCCTTAATGGATATCTTAAAGAAGAGTTGTATATGATGCAACCAGAAGGTTTTTGTCGATCCTAAAGGAGCTAACAAAATGTGCAAGCTCTAGCGACCCATCTATGGACTGGTGCAAGCATCTCGGAGTTGGAATATACACTTTGATAAGTTGATCAAAGCATATAGTTTTATACAGACTTGCGGTGAAGCCTGTATTTACAAGAAAGTGACTGGGAGCACTACAGCCTTTCTGATAAGTATATGTGAATGACATATTGTCGATTGGAAATGATGTAGAATTTTCAGGAAAGCATAAAGGAGTGTTTGAACGGAGTTTTTCAAAGAAAGACCTCAGTGAAGCTGCTTACATATTGAGCATCAAGATCTATAGAGATAGATCAAGACACTTCATAAGTTTTTTCAATGAGTACTTACCTTGACAAGTTTTTGAAGTAGTTCAAGATGGAACAGTCAAAGTAAGAGTTCTTGCGTGTGTTCCAAGGTATGAAGTTGAGTAAGACTCAAAACCCGACCACGGCAGAAGATAGAGAAAGAATGAAAGTCATTCCCTATGCCTCAACCATAGGTTCTATAAAGTATGCCATGCTGTGTACCAAACATGTTGTGTACCTTGCCATGAGTTTAGCAAGGAGGTAAAAAGTGATCCAGGAGTAGATCGTTGGACAACGGTCAAAATTATCCTTAGTCACTGGATGACTAAGGAAATGTTTCTCGATTATGGAGGTGATAAAGAGTTCATCATAAAGGGTGACACCGATGCAAGCTTTGACACTAATCCAGATGACTCTAAGTATCAATCTGGATACGTATTGAAAGTGGGAGCAATTAGCTCGAGTAGCTCCATGCAGAGCATTGTAGACATAGAAATTTGCAAAATACATATGGATCTGAATGTAACAGACCCACGGACTAAACTTCTCTCACGAAGCAAGACATGATCACACCTTAGTCCTCTTTGGGTGTTAATCACATGGCGATGTGAACTAGATTATTGACTCTAGTAAACCCTTTGGGTGTTGGTCACATGGCGATGTGAACTATGGGTGTTATTGACATAACGATATGAACTATCGGTATTAAATCACATGGCGATGTGAACTAGATTATTGACTCTACTGCAAGTGGGAGACTGAAGGAAATATGCCCTAGAGGCAATAATAAAGTTGTTATTTGTATTTCCTTATATCATGATAAATGTTTATTATTCATGCTAGAATTGTATTAACCGGAAACTTAGTACATGTGTGAATACATAGACAAAACAGAGTGTCCCTAGTATGCCTCTACTAGACTAGCTCATTGATCAAAGATGGTTATGTCTCCTAGCCATAGACATGAGTTGTCATTTGATCAACGGGATCACATCATTAGGAGAATGATGTGATGGACAAGACCCATCCGTTAGCTTAGCAACTTGAACGTTTAGTTTTACTGTTATTGCTTTCTTCATGACTTATACATGTTCCTATGACTATGAGATTATGCAACTCCCGAATACCGGAGGAACACCTTGTGTGCTATAAAATGTCACAACGTAACTGGGTGATTATAAAGATGCTCTACAGGTGTCTCCGAGGGTGTTTGTGGTGTTGGCATAGATCGAGAATAGGATTTTTCACTCCGAGTGTCGGAGAGGTATCTCTGGGCCCTCTCGGTAATACACATCATAATAAGACTTGCAAGCAAACGACTAATGAGTTAGTCACAAGATGATGTATTACGGAACTAGTAAAGAGACTTGTCAGTAACGAGATTGAACTAGGTATGATGATACCGACGATCGAATGTCGGACAAGTAACATAACGATGACAAAGGGAACAACGTATGTTGTTATGCGGTTTGACTGATAAAGATCTTCGTAGAATATGTGGGAACCAATATGAGCATCCAGGTTCCGCAATTGGTTATTGACCGAATATGAGTCTCGGTCATGTCTACATAGTTCTCGAACCCGTAGGGTTCACACGCTTAACGTTCGATGACGATCGGTATTATGAGTTTATGAGTTTTGATGTACCGAAGGTAGTTCGGAGTCCCGGATGTGATCACGGACTTGACGGGGAGTCTCAGAATGTTCAAGACATAAAGATTGATATATTGGACGACTATATTCGGACACCCGAAGTGTTCCGGGTGGTTTCAGAGAAAATCAGAGTGCCGGAAGGGTTACCGAAACCCCCCGGGGTAGTATTGGGCCTTAGTGAGCCTTAGGGGAGAGAGAGGGCAGCAGCCCAGGAGGTGGCGCGCCCCCTCCCATGGGGGGTCCAAATTGGACTAGGGGTAGGGGGCGCGGCCCCTCTTTCCCTCGCCCTCTCCCTCTCTTTCCTTCCCCCTTCACCCTTCCTAGTAGGACTTGTTCGCACATGAACATGTCACCGTGTACCCTCGACGCCGGGGGTGATGCACCGCAGCTCACGTCGAAGGAGACCCGTTCGGAAGCACGGTACGCAAGCAATCCGGCGGGCGCTTTTGTAGACCCGAAGCCCCGCTTGCCCGAGAGGAACCCGTCAGGTCGCGTGGCGGCTATGGGCTGCCCTAGGTCGACCTGATCGCCCCTAGGGCCTCGAGGTTCGCCGCCCTGCAATGAAGAAGAATGAATGAAGAACGAGGAAGAAGAAGAACAAAGGGAGAAGATAAAAGTAAAGGTAAAAGTGGTAGATGTGTTTGTTCGATTGTGTGTTCTTCAATCGGCCGTCACCCCTTAGGTATATAAGAGGCACATGGACTTCCTATACAAGAAAAGGACTCCAAATCACGTCCAAATCTTTCCAAAATTAACCGAATTCGGATTTAGGTATGTGTGGAACGTCAGTTCGGTTTTTAGTTCCCACAGGCCACGAATGACCTCGGATGAAGATGAGCGCAAAAGCTAATTTGAGTGTTTCGATGATACGAACAACTTTCATGTTGAACTTTTTTCGATTTGAGGTCATCTTCAGGGCCGATTTGCTTGCGCAAAACAGGCTGTTACTCGCGCTACCCATGAGACGCGTGTCTCATGGGGCGCACCACTTTTGCCCCGTGACAGGGCTGCACTCAGGTGGTTGTAACTTTTACATACTGTCTCGGATTGATACGAGTTTTATATCAAACTCGAACGTTTTGATGAGACCAAGACAATTCATGTAGAATATTTTTCCATATGAGGCCATATTGGGGGTGTAATAAGCCGAATAGTGTTCTGGATATAAAATCTCAGTACTTCGAACGCAACTTCGGCCTTAGAGATGAGACCGGATGGCTATGGCCCAAATATCAAAGTTTGTCCTTTTTACGATACGGAACTTTCTCACTTAAAACACGTTTCCATTTGAGGCCTTCTTAATTAGGTTTTTGACCATGCCAAAATCTGGTGTCAACACATGCCCTCCTGTTTTTCGGCAAAGCTTGCGTGCCGAAAAATAACTTGCACAATGCTCTTTCTAAGGACGA
This sequence comes from Secale cereale, assembly GCA_902687465.1. Classification (NCBI taxonomy): domain Eukaryota; kingdom Viridiplantae; phylum Streptophyta; class Magnoliopsida; order Poales; family Poaceae; genus Secale; species Secale cereale. Next base: position 236,541,622 of record LR738715.1, on the reverse strand, counting down.
TGTCAACAATTTATCATCCATTTGTACGTGCTTAGGACGATAAGTATATATCGGCCATTTAGGTTAGCAACAAAAGTGAAGCTAATCAAACATATGATGATTTGGTAATACCCTTTCATGATGTAAGAAATTATATTGCATCCATGGATTAAAATAAGCCCATTGAGGGTAACTAATCATACCTGATGACAAATTCCATGGCATAGGCACTAACGACATTGTTGAAGAAAATGGATAATGTGTGGACCAAAGATGTTGAAACCTTCAGCTTGGTCCTTCATAGTTTTCACTCTTTTCCTTCTTCACCTTTGCCACACTCATTGTAAAGGAAGCTTGCACATAATTCTTATTTTGAATAACTCCTTTGGGAAACCATGCCATGTTTCTATTTTCAAGTTCTTGTGCACTAAACTTTGACAACTTCTTATTTTTCCAATACGATAAGCCGAGTGGGCACCCTGCCTGCAATTTTGTTTGAAGTAATGCAATTCTTGTTTTACCTTGTGCACTCTCAACTTCTTCCCTTCAGATTTGGCACTTAATTGACTTGCCTCATTGCTTGTTGTAGCCAATGTCGACACATTAATTGGCTCTTTTTCATTTGAGATCATATCTGAAGTGGCACTCTTACGACCATCTCTTTTGACGCGGTAGACTTGCTCAACCACCTCCTTATTCTTCCGTGTGCTCCGGACCGATTCTTTTTTATTGAAATGATCTTGAACATATGACTTCTCATCGAACGTTGGTCTTCTTGGAGCTGCATAATATTGGCAACATGGTTTATAATAATATTGAGAATGTGCCCTTGTATCATACTTGTCCCATGATGGATATGGATTTACGTGAGCATAGGGAGGCATCCACGACATTGGCATTGGCGGCCCAAAATAAGGATATGAATAAGTTGCATTCAAATTCTCTTCTTGCCAATATTGATCATTGGATTTGCGCCTAGGGGGTGATCTTGATGCCTTTGCATTAGTTGGCTGGTAAGCATTGTTCTCCTCACTTATCTTCTGATATTTTTCCAATAGTTGCGCGAAAGTGACTTTCGGGTTTTTACCTTTGTGCTTATGTCGGCCTTTGTTTTCTTTGGCTGTGCTTGCACCGATCTTTGGATTTTCTTGTTGCCCCCCAGTACTTGGTGTCTTCTGTTCAACCTTGATGGAATTCCCACCTTCAAGAATATCTTCATTGTGCTCTTGAACAACTTCTTTACTTGAAAACTTGATCCCATCATCCACTGTGTTTTCCTTTTCATCATTTAATGAATCGGCTTGAAGAAGCCGATACAAAAACTTTTTGCCATCAGGACCAATCGAAATAGACTGGTCATCCTTTGGTGTTTGAACAAATCTCAATCGTCCTTTATCAATGGCCAATTTAACTATTTGATGAAACATGTTGCAATCCTCAATACTATGCTTGAACGAATCATGAAACTTACAATAAATTCGTCCTTGGATAGATGGCTTGACATGGTGATCAAGAATTCTAATGTAATTATTTTCCAACAACAAATCAAAGATTTCATCACACATGTTTGAATCAAAGGTATACGTTTTGTTTTCTAGCCGATCTTGGTGTGTGAATGGCTTTGGAGGTAAGAAAACGAATGGTTCAAATTTAGAATCTCCCCATTCGGCTATGCATTGTGTTTTGCACGCCATCCCCGATGTCTTCGGACAAGATATAATATTAGCATCGGATTTCTCAAAAGAATTTAACCTTGGCTTTATATTTCTGAAACGAAAATAGTCAAAACACACATGTCTCAATTGAGACCATGCGTAAGCCAAGTATGAAGCAAGCAAAGCTACCCAATTAGATATAAACTATAAATAAAGCAATGGGAGAAGCTTTGGCTGCAATAACAAGTCACTATCGATCTCTTCGAATGGTACAATGTATTGACCGATATGCTTTGTAACAATTTTATTGCTATCAATCTCTTTGAATGGTACAATGTATTGACCAATATGCTTTGTAACAATTTTATTGCTAACAAATAAATTACCCTTCATCATTGGTCTTTCAAAATTACTTACGAGATTTTTCCTAATAGATGCATCAGTAATAAAGCTGTGACCAAATCTGAAAATAGGCAAATCACTTGCTAGACATACCTCTTCATACACGTCGGGAGAGAATGATTGTTGTGTTACTTGATAATACTTTGCTCCACTTTTAAATGACTATCCAATGCCTTGGTGTCCTCTTTTTCTTCAATAAATTCGGTACACATACTATTTGATTCAGATTTTTTAATAACCGAATTAACTTTGTTATCCGAATCACCACTCTTTCTTTCTTTGATTCGCAAGGTTGCCTGTTCTTGTCTAAATTCAGCAAACATTGCAGCTAAGCTATCTTTAAGCTTTTTTCGACAATTTTCAGCCCAATCTTCATCGGATTTCCCCCAATAGTTTGAGACGCTTTCGGCACTGGTGTGTTGCCGAAATTCTGTAACTGTGCAGGGGCAACATAATATGCTACGTTACTAGGTAAAGACACATGCACCCTGGTAGAATTCTCACTTACTCGACCATGAGCATGAAGGTGCGGAGCCGAATTATGAACATGTACAATTGCGTATGGTGCCGAAAAATTAGTAGCATGAGGTGTAGCATATGATGGTTGAGGGTAATTGGCCGAATAGCTATAGTAGCATGGCCAATTCTCCCATCCACCGGCAAGGTTGGATTCACATATTGCAAATTAGTTGTCGATGAATAAAAGGGTTAAACACTTTATTGTATGATGTTGGAAGTTCTAACTTGGGGTGTTTCAAATTGGTTAACCGAACTCATCATGTTTCTCATCGGCATATGAATTTGCTGGGTTGCCGATGCATGTGAGTTGGAATACATATGTCGTATGTTACTAATATCATAAGAAGGTGAACCATGTAAATTAGTTTGAATCGACCCTTGCACGTAGTTAGATGCATGATTGAAAAAACCAGGGCTGGCCGATAGAGTATATTCATTGAACGATCTAGTAACACCATATGAATTATTTGCATCTGCATAAGGGGATTGGGTATTCATATTACCTTTGTAGATTGCAAACCCTAGATGACGATCTCTTCGTAGCAAGAATGGGCTGGAGACCATTCAAAGCTTCGTCCCCATTGGAGTCGCCAAAAAGTGTGTTCACACACGAACACGTCACCGTGTACCATCGACGCCGGGGATGATGCATCGCAACTCACGTCGAAGGAGACCCGTCCGGAAGCGCGGTACGCAAGCAATCCGGCGGGCGCTTTTGTAGATCCGAAGCCCCGCTTGTCCGGGAGGGACCCCTTCAGGGCGCGTGGTGGCTATGGGCTGCCCTAGGTCGACCTGATTTCCCCTAGGGCCTTGAGGTTCGCCGCCCTGCAATGAAGAAGAACGAATGAAGAACGAGGAAGAAGAAGAACAAAGGGAGAAGATAAAAGTAAAGGTAAAAGTGGTAGATGTGTTTGTTCGATTGTGTGTTCTTCAATCGCCCGTCATCCCTTAGGTATATAAGAGGCGGATGGACTTCTCGTACAACAAAAGGACTCCAAATTATGTCCAAACCACGTCCAAATCTTTTCAAATTTAACCGAACTTGGATTTAGGTAAGTCTGGTATGTCAGTTTGGTTTTTAGTTCCTACAGGCCACAAATGACCTCAGATGAAGATGTGCCCAAAAGCAAATTTGAGCATTTCGACAGTACGAACAACTTTCATGTTGAACGTTTTTCGATTTGAGGCCACCTTCAGGGCCGATTCGCTTGCGCAAAACAGTTTGTTACTCGCGCTACCCATCAGACGCATGTCTCATGGGGTGCGCCACTTTTGCCCCGTGATAGGGCTGCACTTAGGTGGTTGTAAATTTCACATACTCTCTCGGATTGATACGATTTGTGTATCAAAATCGATCATTTCAATGAGACGGAGACAATTCATGTAGAATATTATTCCATATGAGGGCATCTTGCGGGTGTAATCAGCCGAATAGTGTTCCGGATACAAAATCTTAGTACTTCGAACACAACTTTGGCCTTAGAGATGAGACCGGATTGCTATGGCCCAAATATCAAAGTTTGTCCTTTTTACGATACAAAACTTTCTCACTTTAAGCACTTTTCCATTTGAGGCCTTCTTAATTATGTTTTCGACCATGCCAAAATCTGGTGTCAACAGGACTAGGAAAGGATGAATCCTACTCCTAGTAGGAGGAGGATTCCTCCTCTCCTGGGGGCGCACCAAGGTCGTTCGGCCTCCCCCTTGCTCCTTTATATACGGGGGTAGGGGCACCCTAGGACAGACTAGTTGATTGTTCCAAGCCGTGTGCGGTGCCCCCCTCCACCATATTCCACCTCGGTCATATCGTAGCGGTGCTTAGGCAAAGCCCATGCGTCAGTAACTTCATCATCACCGTCATCACGCCGTCGTGCTGACAGAACTCTCCCTCGAAGCTCTACTGGATCGTGAGTTCGTGGGACGTCACCAAGCTGAACGTGTGCAGATCGTGGAGGTGCCGCACGTTCGGTACTAGGATTGGTCGATCGTGAAAACGTACGACTACATCAACCGCGTTGTCATAACGCTTCCGCTTACAGTCTACGAGGGTACATGGACGACACTCTCCCCTCTCGTTGCTATGCATCACCATGATCTTGCGTGTGCGTATGATTTTTTTTGAAATTACCCCGTTCCCCAACAGTATTTAATAGCATCAAGGATCTGAACATATGATCTTCCACCAAATAAACCAATTAGCATCAACTACAAGGAGTAATCAACACTACCAGCAACCCATAGGTACCAATCTTAGGTTTTGAGGCAAAAATTGAATATAAGAAATGAACTAGGGTTTGAGAGGAGATGGTACTGGTGAAGATGTTGATGAAGAATGACCGTCTCTCGATGAGAGGATCGTTGGTGATGACGATGGCTTCGATTTCCCCCTCCCGGAGGGAAGTTTCCCCGGCAGAACAGCTCCGCCGGAGCCCTTGATTGGTTCTGCCCAAGTTCCGACTCGAGATGGCGACACTTTGTCCCGAAAGCTCTCTGTCGGTATCAAAACCGGCGGATCTCGAGTAGGGGGTCCCGAACTATGCGTCTGTGGATCGATGGCAATAGGAGACCAGGGACGCAATGTTTACCCACGCTCCGGCCCTCTCGATCGAGGTAAAACCCTACTCCTGCTTGATTGATCTTGATGAATATGATTACAAGAGTTGATCTACCTCGGGATCGTAATGGCTAAACCCTAGAAGTCTAACCAGGGCGATTGCTATGAATCCGCTATTGTTGTTCAGCCTCTACGGACTAAACGCTCCAGTTTATATATGCACCGGAGGGCCCAAGGGTTTGTACATGACCATCTTGCAGAGGAAGGAAAGATTACACCCGAACCTAAAACCTGCCATTATACGCACACATGAGTCCTATCCGGATACGAGAGATGATCTTCAACGATGATCTTCACGGCCCACCAGTCCGGCCCACAATGAGTTATCCGACCACATGAGGGCCCCTCAATCCAGGAGTCCCTCAGTAGCCCCTGAACCTGTCTTCGATGACGATGATTTCGGCTTCCGTATTGTCTTCGGCATTGCAAGGCGGGTTCCTTCTTCCGAACATATTGAGGCACTATCTTCTGCAAATAGTGTACTGTGTCCGACTCTGCATGGTTAGTACAACCCTTAGCCTTTAGGGCAAGGCGTCGAAAGAAAACAAATAGTGTGTCTTTACTGACAACTTTTTGGTGAAGCATCGCGTCCATCCGACTAACATATCGAACCGTTTTACTTGGTCCTAGTTTCGCGTTTCGAGGTATAACCCCACTGACACGTCTTACCAGAACAGAGATCATGCCCGCTTATTATGGGATCCTTATCAATGTGACATGAGCATCCAAACCACGCATTACGCACGACTGCTTTGGGAACCGGTGAGGTTTATGACTTAAGTGGGGGGATGTTCTGTATTCACAGCGTTATAAAAGGATATCAATCCCTTCCATCAGCCCCACGCCTTCCTCAAGCCCTAGCATCCAATCTTCCTAGCCCTAGCATCCTCATCTTTTGCGCCCGCAGCTCTCAGTTCCTCAACCACCACTTCCTTCCCTAGCAATGGCTGAATCCGACGGCAGAGGCAAGTGGGAGGCCTCCACGGTTACTGAGAAGACCGTGGAGGATATCCGGAGTGCGGGCTACCTCGCCGCCAACATCGCACACCGAGTCCCGCCCAGGATCAGGCGATTCCCGCCCCGGAGGCGGGTGAGAGAGTCGTGTTCCTCTCACACTTCGTTAGGGGGCTAGGATTCCCCCCTTCACCCCTTCGTACAAGGTCTACTATTTTTCTACGGGCTAGATTTCCATGATCTAGCCCCGAATTCAATCCTTCACATCTCCGCTTTCATAGTGGTGTGTGAAGCTTTCCTACGCGTTCCCCCACACTTCGGCCTATGGCTCAAGACCTTCAATGTGAAGCCGAAGGTGGTGGATGGGCAACATGCGGAGTGCGGGCGCTATGATAAGCAAGCTCCCGAATGCAACCTGGCCAAAGGGGTCGTTCATGGAGACGAACAAGGTTTGGCAGCAGGAGTGGTTCTATATCACCGAGCCCCGCAACGCCAAATGGGCGGCGGCGCCTGCTTTCATATCTGGACCCCCGGAGAGGCTAACCTCCTGGACTGATGAGAGTCCAAACCGGGGGTCTCAAATTGAGGTGGCGGCGTTCCAAGGCTGCGTGTCCGGCATGATCACCAAAGGTTACCAACTCACAACTATGGTTCAGGTAATGCTGGCCCGACTTGTCCTTCCTTGCCAACGCTGGGACTCCTCTCTATGGGAGCTCGATCCGGCAGGAGCCCGACCCTTGAAGCACCTATACGGCTCCACGCACGAAGAGATCTGGAAACACCTCTTCAAGAGCCAGAAGGAGTGGCCAAAGGAAACTGAGGACTCAGGCTATAGCACTGTAGAGGAGATCAAGAACTACGCTGAACATATATTCCCTCCTTATTTAACGATAATATGAATTGCAGTTTTTACGTGATATACAGAGCTGGACGAAGAAGGCAGTTCGGATCAAGTGCCCGACCCATTTGCCGAAAGACCCAACCACACCTCAACTGTGGGCGTTGCTGGTTTCGGCACCGTACAAGGTGTCGGACAAGAAGTCCAAGAAGAAGAGCAAGGAGGCCAAGAGCGGCCCCTGCCCTACGGACACGAAGTCCGAGGAGATCAAGATCCTCTCCTCCGAAGAGGAGGAGGATGATGAAGAAGAAGAATCCCCCACCCAGGGCAAGGGGAAGAAGAGGGCGGTCCTTGCTAACGCAGGCAAGGCCGTACCCCAGAGGAGGCTAAACCTCCCCGCCCGTTCGAACTCATCGTACGAACACAACTTCGTGGTGAAGCCTAGGGAGAAGCCCCTAGCCAAATCGTAAGTTGTTCGGATATATTAATTACTGCACTTTGTTTATTCAGCATATTAGTGCTTTTTAAGTATTTCTCACCTACTGACCTACAACACTCCCCGAGCACACCCCAATGCCTCCTTATCGGAGGGGAACTCTCTGCCATCTAGAGAGAAGGAGAGCGACCCACCAGTCCAAGCTCCATTGCCTGTGGCCGCGGGGACACCGAAGTGTCCTCCCAGCATGCGTCTCCTGCTCTAGGAGATGGGGCGGGGCAGGTGATAAGGTGACCAAGGGTAACACCTCGGCTGCCACTGACCATGGGGAAACAGTCCCCATGGAGACCGAAGACGAGGGGCCAAACAATCCAGGGCCCCGCCGAATAGTGATCCGAAGCCTAGTGCGGCTCCGGAGTCCGAAGACCAGACTCCCAAGGCGGGGGAGGATAGAACTGTTCCTATGGTGTCCGATGTCAATCCGGAGGCACCGGACCCTCTGGAGGGAGCACTATAAAGTGCTTCCGTCATGGAGGAGCACCGCACCATAATGGGTGCAGTGATGAAAAAGATTCAGTCCGTCAAAGGCGGACTGAATGAAGCCTTCAACAGCCTACTAACAGGCTTCGAGGTATGCAATGTAATGTTCTTTATGGAACTTTATTTATTTTATATGCACATATATAGACAGTAGCCCCTGATGCTTTGTGTGATTCTGAACAAAATCAGATGAAGTATCCATAATATAGCATATTATAGAGCTAAACTGTAAGCTTTTTCATTTGAACATGCTTCACTAGTTGCGGCAACTGCACAAGCTGCAGAAGTTGCCGAACTAAATCGGAAGCTCTCGGAGGCCAACGCGGATCTCGACCGCGTCAACCAGCGTTTGGATGAGACGCAAGGTATGCGGATTTGTCAAATTGAGATGTCAAGAAGACTAATAATTTTAATTGATTGTGAGTATAAACTCTTTGTGATATGCTGTATTAAATAGTTAGCGCCACTGAGCTCGAGGCTCTCAAGGGCGACCTCGCGAAGGCTAAGAAGGAGGACGAGGCGAGCAAGGCAGCCACTGACAAAGCCGTTGCCAATCTAGAGGCCGAAAAGGCCGCATGCCAAAAGCACGTGGCTCGGGTGGCCAAAGTCGAAATTGAGCTCAACGGTGCTATTCGCAAATGCGAGGCATTGGAAAATACGACTTTGGAACAAGCATCCGAGCTCACTGCGGCAGTCAAAGCTGCCCAGGAGACGCGAACTGAGTCGCACAGTGTCTGCGAGGAAATCAAGCAGGCGCGGAAGATAGCATCTGGTAAGACTTTTCTCTTACAAAGCATATTCGGAGGGCAGAAGTACCTTGGGCTGACACAGTTATGGAGTTCTCCAAGCGTGTTTGCGGATCTCCCGAGGAGTAGTGCTGACGTTGCCCAGTACTTCCGAGCCAGGAGGGGAACATCACGGAGAAGCTGCTCTGGTCCTAGTTCAATGCGCCAAAACATCCGGTGCCCCTCAACGACCAGATGAAGCAGCTGGTCGAGTTGCACATCATGGCGGGTTCGGCCATGAAGGACTTGATAGTCCGACTGTGGCCCGCCGAGCCAATCTCAAGTAGCTACTTTGGATTGGTGAAGCGGCTCATTTAAGCGAGTCCACGGGTTGACGCGTTGAAGCGTTCGTCCTGCCTAGAGGGTGTTCGGATGGCCTTCGCCCGTGTGAAAATGCACTAGGCAAAGATGAAGGCGCAGTACATATTCACTGTTGGCCCGCCTGAAGTAAAAGAGCACCGCAAGCCGGAGAGATACTTTGAGGACGTCATAGAAGGTGCCCGCCTTGTAGAAGGCCAGTGCTCAAAAGATATTATCTTTGAGAAATTGTATCCAGTTGTAAAGACTTAAGCTTATGAAACGATGTATATATAATTTTTGCGATATTATAATGTGAGCGACTTTCACCTCCTATGCGTCCGTTTATTTAAATATGAAAGCTTCCAGTCGTCAGCTTCAGCCCCCATGTAAATATTACTGGGGTGTTTGGTCATATGCATAAACACTCTTTATCCAACGTCTTGGTCCATGTAGGAGGTGTATGCGGAGTGAACCAGGCAATCAGACTATGTGGCTTTATTGCTTTCACTTAGCCATAGGAGTCTGACAAATGGGACTAAGTACTAGCCCCTGGTGCGTATATGGTGTTTCCAAATTAAGGTATCCATTTGTACGCGGCTGGGCAAAAAACCAACCCTTCGTATAACACGGGGTACATCTCCATCGATCGTAGTATGACACTAAGTCACCGGATCGCAGACCAGATTCCCGCATATCATGAGAGTCACTTTTTGGCTTTTTCTACTGAGGTACTTGACCAGAAAAACCCGAAGTACAATCGCAGTAGTTCTCCCTTTACACCCTAGCCGAACAATCGGGAACGTAGGGGTAAGCACAGGAGTCGGGCAACCCAACTATTGACCCAAGACATGATTCAGAGCTGATGCATATAAAGCAATATCTAGGATGCCGAACACTCCCTATAGGTGTTCGGACTTTCCAACATATACCGAGCCGAATATAGCCCCTGGTAATGGACCTTGTTTTCAAGGCACATGTGGCGATCTGACATGGGGAGAGAACACAGGTGGTGAGAGAATAAAACTCCAAACACAATATGAACCAAACTGCTTCTACAATATCCCGTTCTAGTACGGCGAGCCGTATACTTACAGATAATGCTGATAACCTCCTTGGACATTTTACATGCCACAAAAGTATAATACAAAAAGAGATAAATGGTTTACACAGGGTCTTAATCTAAAAAGAAACATTAGCATGGGGCCCTGCTGCACGGCTGCGCCGTTTTCTCCTTTGTGATGTGTCCTTGAAGGGGGAAGTGTGCTGGCCATCTGTAAAAAAAGAAAAAAAAAACTGGCAAAAAGAATCCAGTGTGTCCGTAAACAAAGCTGGTTCGTTTAATGAACCTTGAAAGATAATTTTATTGTCCAAATAGGGTCAAGCCGAACTATGGACTATTTGTATGTAGTGTGCCCCCAGCGCCGCCCAAGGAATTTTAGGGGCATAATTGTGTAGACGAGGCACGTATCCTACCACCTTATGGGGGCAGTCGATGGGGGCGTAGCTGCTAATCGAGCTCAAGTTCATCTGAGCTATCGCACTTAGGAGAGTGCCGGACATGTTTAGTTGTGTCCGCGGTCTTAATGACCGATGAGCTGTTCGACTTGAATAGGCCGTTTTGGACTTCGGCTGCTAGGGCCGCAGTGTCCTCCTCCGTACGGAGAGAGTGCTCCATATTTTCATTGACTGTGATGACGCCACGTGGTCCAAGCATTTTGAGCTTTAAATAAGCATAATCCGAGACTGCATTAAAGTGGGCGAAGGCCATTCTTCCAAGTTGTGCATGATAGCCACTTCGGAACGGAGCTATGTTGAAGATTAGCTCTTCGCTTTGAATGTTATCGGGAGAGCTGAATACGACCTCCAACGTTAAAGAGCCCGTGCAGTGGGCTTCTATGCCCGGTATCACTCCTTTAAAGGTCATGCTGATTGGGTTGATTCTTGACTGGTCTATCCCCATCTTCCAGACAGTGTCCTGGTATATCAGATTGAGATTGTTGCCGCCGTCCATAAGGACTCAAGTGAGATGGTATCCATCGGTTATTGGATCGAGCACTAGGGCAGCCAAACCCCCATGACGGATACTAGTCGGATGATCCCTGCGATCAAAGGTGATCGAACAGGCCGACCATGGTTGAATCTGGGGGCACCAGGCTCAACGGCATAGACATCTCGGAGTGCGCGCTTGCGCTCCCTCTTTGGGATATGAGTGGCATAGATCATGTTCACTGTTTTGATATCCGGTGGAAATTTCTTCTTTCCCCCCTGTGTTTGGCTGGTGAGGTTCATCCTCGTCTTCGCTCTGAGGTCCCTTTCCCTTGTGTTCGGCGTTGAGCTTGCCGGCCTGCTTGAAGACCCAACAACTACGGTTGGTATGGTTCGCAGGTTTAGCCGGGTGCCATGGATCTGGCAGGGCCTGTCTAATATTTTGTCCAGGCTAGATGGACTATCTTTGTTGCCTTTAAATGGCTTCTTCCGTTGACTGGGTCTGGAGCCATTGAATCCGGCGTTTACCGTTGTATCATCTGGGCTTCCAGCATTATTTCGACCTTTGTTTTTATTACATCGTGGCTTTTCATTGCCATCCCTAACCTCGGATGTGCCAGGGTCACTGGTGCTGCTACGAGCTAACCAGGTGTCCTTGCCCGCATAAAAACAGGTCATGAGTGTAGTTAGGGCTGCCATTGTCCTCGGCTTTTCCTGGCCGAGGTGTCTAGCCAGCCATTCGTCCCGGACACTGTGCTTGGAGGCCGCTAAGGCTTCGGCGTCCAGACAGTCGACGATTTGGTTCTTCTTAGTGAGAACGATTCCAAAGCTTACGGGTTGACTCCCCGGGTTGTTGGATTATGTGATTTAGATCGTCAGCATCCGGGGGCCGCACATAGGTCCCTTGGAAATTGGCCCGAAAAGCATCCTCAAGTTCTTCCTAGCTTCCAATGGAGTTTTCTGGGAGGTTGTTCAGCCAGTGCCGAGCTGGTCCTTTCAGCTTGAGGGGTAAGTATTTGATGGCGTGGAGATGATCTCCACAAGCCATGTGGATGTGAAGAATAAAGTCTTCTATCCAGACAGCAGGATCCGTCATTCCATCATACGCCTCGATATTTACTGGTTTAAACCCTTCTGGAAATTCGTGATCCAGCACCTCATTGGTGAAGCACAGAGGGTGTGCGACACCCCTGTATTTTGGTATATCGTTGCGTTGGTCCGACGGTTGTGATGTTCGGTATTGGCTCCGAACTGGTATATGACCGACATATTTAGCTTGATAACCGCCGTCCCGTGTGGAAGCACGGTCCCTGGATCTGTAGATGGATCTGGTCTTGCCAGCCTTTTTGTTCAGGTCCTCATGTAGATCGTGCTTCTGGCCCGGAGCCGCGGCCTCCTTTCCTTTACGTGAAGGGGGTACAGGCTTGTGTACGCCGTTGCTAGCCACTCTATCCCATCCATGAGGTGGTTGGTCCATCTTATCAGCGGTATTGTTGTTCGGCGGTATAGGCGCAATAGCCTCGTCGTCGAATTCGGGTAGCAGTTTACGCTTAGGATAGCCCTTTGTTTGGCGATTGCAGCCATATTTTTCCTCAGCGTCTAGAACTTTGTTCCATCTACCATTGAGCGTATCCTATGCGGCTTTAAGCCGCTGCTGCTGCTTTTTCAGGCTCCTTGCGGTGGCAATAAGCCTCTGATGGAAGCGCTCTTATTCTAAGGGTTCTTCTGGGATGATGAATTCGTCGTCGCCCAGACTAACATCCTCTTCGGAGACAGGTTGATAATTGTTGTCTTCAGCATCGCTGTGATCAGATAGCGGTCCCGGACTGTGTTTGCCGTCCTTTCGCTCGTCCTGCTCCATCGCTGGATCTGCGGGGTCATGAGCTTGATCCGGATTATCACCGTCGTCAGTGAGAGTGTTGCTGTCTTTCCCTTTACATGATCGAGATCTATGTCGTGGGAATGATTCCGACAATAATAAGGGATAGGGTAAAGGAGCATGATCTATCGAGATGCATATGGGTGACACGATGGTTTTAACGAGTTCGGGCCTCTCGCAGTGGAGATAACAACCCTACGTCTCGTGCTCCGGAGAGGCTTTGTTTTATTTGAGTACGTATCTGGAGATTACAATGTGAGAGAGAGAGAGGAATGGATCCTCATGCCTCAGCTAAGTCCTGAGACTATTGGCGAGAAAGAGAGAGAGATGGGAAGAAATGAGAACCTGCCGAGCTATGCGGTGGGGGTGGCTTATATAGAGTGCGCCACCCCCTCACCTCTTATGTTACAAATTAGAGTGTCAATGCCATAATACGAGCCCACTATAAAACCTCCACTATGAAGATGACGTTTCAACTGCCTTGCCGACTGTTGTTCTTCACACGCCCGAGTGAGTCATACAGTCGAGTAGTTTCCTGTAGTCCGAGTGGATGGTACGTTGATGCGTCCGAGTGGATAGTATGTCTGTATGAAATTTATCTGGACCCACCTGATGTGTGGACCCCATGCTTTGATATATTTTGACCCTTCGTGGTCCTACCTGTTATGTGTGTCCCCAACATTAGCCCCCGAATCGGTTGCTATTTTGCAGAACGAGTTTGAGAAAGACACAATTTGGCCCGAGTGATTACAGAAATACTCGGTACCCAACATCGTGCTTTCAGACAACCAAGGTTTGAACAAAATCTTAATGGATTCTGGCAATGCGCTTCCCGACTGATGTGGGGTAAGTGCCTGCGAGGAGCAACTTGGTGACATTCGTTCATCTCTCGGAAGAGGTTAACTCGTGATCACAGTATGGGTGTGTCATTAAATCTGGGCAACAAGATTGACGCATGGACTACTCTCTCAGAGAGATGCCATTCTTATCCCGGAGGAACGCCAATATGAGTCAGTTCTAGATCCAAACTTATGAGTTTCACGCTTTGAGTCCTAGAAGAAGGCTCAAAATAGGTCCACGAAGGAGCGTTAAACTCAACTTATAGAATTTTTTTGGTGGTCGACATGAGACTTAGAACTTGTTTGTTTATTGTTCGTTACTCGAAACGGTCAGGCCGTACCGAGTGGAGATTACTCCTGTGGGGGCACGCTGAGTGCACCCACTGGGTGTAGTCCCCGAGACCGCCGTCGACTGCGGGTAGTCGACGGGGGTCTGAGAGAACTAAAAATCTTCCCAGCTGGTACTGATCGAACGTGTTCCTCTCCGACTTGGATGTCGAGTAGTACTTGAGGATCTGGTATTAGTCTTGACCGAGCAAAATGTTTCTATTTGGCTTCTCTTCCAGTGGGGGCACACTTAGTGCACCCACTAGGCATAGCCCCCGAGCCTCTGCCGGACTGGATGAGTTTGGCCGAGGGTTTAAGTTTCTGGTGAACCTCCATGTAGTTGGCACGGTAATTTAGTCTGAAATTGAGTCAATCGGATGGATCTTCACGCACTTGGCATGGTAAATAAGCTCAGCCTGAAGCTAAATCAGCCAGACTGATCTTCGTGCACTCGCATGGTAAATAAATTCAGCCTGGAACTCAGTCAAGCGGGTGAATCGTCGTGCTCTCAGCACAATGAATGAATTCAGACTTGGAACTGCCGACTGTCGATAAAAGCTGGATACTCCACAGAGTAATTGCTCCAGCAATATTTCTTGCATTGACCGTTAGCTTTTGTTCTTGCCAACCAGTCGATCGGCTTGGAACCGGGTTGGAGATGAATAGTGAGTGCTGTTTTCACCCTTTTGCATGAAAGGGGTATTTGTCCGGGTGGACGTGCCTCCTAAATGATCAGGGTATGTTGTCTGCAAGGAAAAACTTGATGGCACTCGTATGTCTCTCGGAGGAGATAGACTAGTGGTCCGATATGGACAAGCCATGAAACCTGAGTGGCGAGGCTAGCGCGTCGAATGACCCTCCAGAGAGAGGCCACTCATTATCCCAGGGAACACCAGCGCATGCCATCTCCGAGTCCAAGTTTGTGAAACTGACGCCTTGGAGAACAGAAGAAGGGCCAAGTATATCCGTAGAGGAGCGTCATTTTCACGCTTCTGTTGCCCTAAGATGACTCGAGGTAATGATTTGGGTGATCGTTCGAGTGGACATCGCTACCCTTATAGATCTTTGGCGGACCGATCATGTATGGTCAGAAAAATATTCCTGATGTGATCAACAGGTTGATCAAATGGGCGTAACCCCTGAGGGTGGCATAGCCCTCGGTTGTGCCAGCCTCCAAGTGATGCTTGAAAGTGGTAAGCCCGCTACATAGTGCGATATAAGGTTTGATCATATGAGAAACTAGTCATTCCCACGTTGGGGGTGTAGTGGTGAAGACATGTCCAACCGATAGCGACGCACGGACAGTCGAGGGGTGAATATGTGACTAACGGAGTGGGGACGCGTAGGGCGGCCGAGAGGTGACGATGTGAACAACCGAGTGACGACGCGCGGGGCGGTCAAAGTGAAGAAGACGTACACAATTGAATGGCAACGCGCGGGGCGGCCTAGTGGTGAGGAAGTGCGCAACTGAGTGGCGACATGCGGGGAAACCGAATGGAGAAGACGTGCACAACCGAGTGGCGACGCGCAGGGCGGCCGAGTGGAGAAGACGTGCACAACCGAGTGGCGACGCACGGGGTGGCCGAGTGGAGAAGACATGCACAACTGAATGCTGACGTGTGTGGCGGCTGAGTGGTGAGGAAGTGTGCAACCGAGTGGCGATTGATACGTCTCCGTCGTATCTATAATTTTTGATTGTTCCATGCCAATATTCTACAACTTTCATATACTTTTGGCAACTTTTTATCCTATTTTTTGGGACTAACATATTAGTCCAGTGCCCAGTGCAAGTTCCTGTTTGTTGCATGTTTTTTGTTTCGCAGAATATCCATATCAAACGGAGTCTAAACAGGATAAAAATGGATGCAGATTTTTTGGAATATATGTGAATTTTGGGAAGCGGAACCAACGTGAGATGATGCCAAGTGGCCCACGAGGGTGAGGGGCGCGCCCAGGGCCATCATGGCCACTCCGTAAGGCGGTTGATGCCCTTCTTTCGCCACAAGAAAGCTAATATCCAGATAAAAATCATGTCCAAAAATCAGCCCAATCGAAGTTACGGATCTCCGGGAATTTAAGAAACGGTGGAAGGCCAGAATCTGGGAACGCAGAAACATAGATCAACAGATAGACAGATCCAATCTCGGAGGGGCTCTCGCCCCTGCCACGCCATGGAGACCATGGACCAGAGGGGAATCCCTTCTCCTATCTAGGGAGAAGGTCAAGGAAGAAGAAGAAGGAGGGGGGCTCTCTCCCCCTCGCTTCCTGTGGCACCGGCATGCCGCCGGGGCCATCATCGTCACTGCAATCTACACCACCGTCATCACCAATTATTCCCCCCTCTATGCAGTGGTGTAACCCCTCTTCTACCCGCTGTAATCTCTACTTAAACATGGTGCTCAACGCTATATAATATTTCCCAATGATGTATGGCTATCCTATGATGTCTGAGTAGATCCGTTTTGTCCTATGTGTTAGTTGATGATCGTGATTGGTTTGAGTTGCATGTTTATTTTGGTGCTGTCCTATGGTGCTCTCCATGTCGCGCAAGCATGAGGGATCCCCGCTGTTGGGTTTGCAATATGTTCATGATTTGCTTATGGTGGGTGGCGTGAGTGACAGAAGCACAGACCGAGTAAGTAGGTTGTTTGCGTATGGGAATAAAGAGGACTTAATACTTTAATGCTATGGTTGGGTTTTACCTTAATGATCTTTAGTAGTTGCTGATGCTTGCTAGAGTTCCAATCATAAGTGCATATGATCCAAGAAGAGAAAGTATGTTAGCTTATGCCTCTCCCTCAAATAAAATTGCAACAGTGATTACCGGTCTAGTTATCAATTGCCTAGGGACAAATAACTTTCTCGTGACAAAAAGCTCTCTACTAAAACTAATTTAGTTGTGCTTTATCTTAAAAGCCCCTAGTTTTATTTGCGTGCTCTTTACATTCTCGCAAACCTATCCTACAAAAACCACAAAGTACTTCTAGTTTCATACTTGTTTTAGGTAAAGTAAACGTTAAGCGTGCGTAGAGTTGTATCAGTGGTCGATATAACTTGAGGGAATATTTGTTCTACCTTTACTCCTCGTTGGGTTCTACACTCTTACTTATCGAAAGAGGCTCCAACTGATCCCCTACACTTGTGGGTTATCAAGACCTTTTTCTGGCGCCGTTCCCGGGGACCAATAGCGTGGGGTGAATATTCTCATGTCTGCTTGTTTGCTTTATCACTAAGTAGATTTTATTTGTTGTTCTAATTTGTTTTCTATCTTTAGTTATGGATATGGAACACGAAATACCAAAACATTTAGGTGTACTTGCTACTCATGGAGATGGGGAACCTCCTAAAACCCTCGGTGCTCATTATGTGAAAGATATTATGTACTACTTTGATAATCCCGAGAAAACCCCATTCAACTATATAATGGGAGTAACGTTGGATCAACGTGAATACTTTAGGGATTATCGCTTGGCACAAAAAAGGGAAACTATTATGGGATCAAATTTATATGTTGCATTGGTATGCTCGGCAACTATGCTTGGGATATGATTATACTTGTTGCTCTAGGATGAAGGCTCCACACCTTCCCTTGACATGCAAATTTAATGATAATGAAACCTTAGCTTCTTATGCTAATGGTATATATGATTATTACGATGTGGAAAAAATAGAAGAATTCGTTGCTTTTAAGGGTGCTTATGAAATTGAATCTATGTTTAATAAGTATGATGCTTTTGATGATGATGTTTATAGGCCTGAAAATCTTGCTATATTGAAATATTGCTATTTGAATTATGAATATAACTCCAATATTGATGCGTTTATTGAGAAAGTCTCCGCTGTCCAAGAAGAGACTAATACTTTGCAGGAAACTATGGAAGAAGAAACTGATGACATTGTGAGCTCATTACATGAAAAAGATGACGAGGAGAGCGAAGAACAAAAGGAGGAAGAGAGGATTAGCTACCCGTGCCCACCTTCTAATGAGAGTAACTCCTCAACTCATACATTGTTTAATTTCCCTTCGTGCTTACCAAAGGATGATTGCTATGATGATTGCTATGATCCCTTTGATTCGTTTGAAATATCCATTTTTGATGAAATTGATGCTTGCTATGCTTGTGGCCAAGATGCCAATATTAATTATGCTTATGGAGATGAGCTTGCTATAGTTCCCTATGTTATGAATGAAAATGTTGCTATTTCACCCGCACATGATAGTCCTATTATCTTTTTGAATTCTCACGACTACACTATATTGGAGAAGTTTGCACTTATTAAGGATTATATTGATGGGTTGCCTTTTTTCCATTACACATGATGATTTTGATGAGTATAATATGCACGTGCTTGCTGCTCCTACTTGCAATTATTATGAGAGAGGAACTATATCTCCGCCTCTCTACGTTTCCAACACGATAGAATTGCAAGAAACTGCTTATGAAGGAAATATGCCCTAGAGGCAATAATAAAGTTGTTATTTATATTTCCTCATGCTAGAATTGTATTAACCGGAAACTTAGTACATGTGTGAATACATAGACAAAACAGAGTGTCCCTAGTATGCCTCTACTAGACTAGCTCATTGATCAAAGATGGTTATATTTCCTAGCCATAGACATGAGTTGTCATTTGATCAACAGGATCACATCATTAGGAGAATGATGTGATGGACAAGACCCATCCGTTAGCTTAGCACTATGATCGTTTAGTTTTACTGCTATTGCTTTCTTCATGACTTATACATGTTCCTATGACTATGAGATTATGCAATTCCCGAATATCGGAGGAACACCTTGTGTGCTATCAAACGTCACAACATAAGTGGGTGATTATAAACATGCTCTACATGTGTCTCCGAAGGTGTTCGTGGTGTTGGCATAGATCAAGAATATGATTTTTCACTCCGAGTGTCGGAGAGGTATCTGTGGGCCCTCTCGGTAATACACATCATAATAAGCCTTGCAAGCAAATGACTAATGAGTTATTCATGAGATGATGTATTTCAGAACGAGTAAAGAGACTTGCCGGTAACGAGATTAACTAGGTATGGTGATACCGACGATCGAATCTCGGGCAAGTAACATGCCGATGAAAAAGGGAACAACGTATGTCGTTATGTGATTTGACTGATAAAGATCTTTGTAGAATATGTAGGAACCAATATGAGCATCCAGGTTCCGTTATTGGTTATTAACCGGAGATGTGTCTCGGTCATGTCTACATAGTTCTCGAACCCGTAGGGTCTGCACGCTTAACGTTTGATGACGATCAATATTACGAGTTTATGAGTCATGATGTACCGAAGATAGTTCGGAGTCCCGGATGAGATCACGGACATGACGAGGAGTCTCAGAATGTCCAAGACATAAAGATCGATATATTGGACGACTATATTTGGACATCAGAAAGGTTTCGAGTGATCCGGGTATTTTTTGGAGTACCGGAGAGTTACGGGAATTCACAGGGGAGCATATGTGGCTTATTGGGCTTTAGGGGAAAGAGAGAGAGGAGGCTGCGTGCCCCCAAGGCTTAGTCCAAACTGGACTACGGGGAGGGGCAGCGCCCCCTCCTTCCTTCTCTTCTCTTTTCCTTTCCTTCTTTCCTACTCCTACTACTTGGAAGGGCTCCTAGTTCTACTAGAAAAGGGGGAATCCTACTCCCGGTGGGAGTAGGACTCCCCAGGGTGCACCATAGTAGAGGGCCGGCCCTCCCCCTCCTCCACTCCTTTATATACGGGGGTGGCGGGCACCCCATAGACACACAAGTTGATCATTGATCTTTTAGCCGTGTGCGGTGCCCCCCTCCACAGAAACACACCTCAGTCATACCATTGCAGTGCTTAGCCGAAGCCCTGCGCCGGTAGCTTCATCATCTCCGTCACCACGTCGTTGTGCTGACGAAACTCTCCCGTGAAGCTCAACTGGATCAAGAGCTCGTGGGACGTCATCAAGATGAACGTGTGCTGAACACGGAGGTGCCGTACGTCTGGTGCTTGATCGGTTGAATTGCGAAGACGTTCGACTACATCAACCGCGTCAGTAGACACTCCCGCTTTCGGTCTACGAGGGTACGTAGACACACTCTCCCCTCTCATTGCTATACATCTAGTAGATAGATCTTGCGTGATCGTAGGAATTTTTGAAATACTATGTTCCCCATCAGTGACATCAGATCCAGGTCTATGCGTAGATGTTATATGCACGAGTAGAACACAATTGAGTTGTGGACGATACTAGTCATACTGCTTACCAGCATGTCATACTTTGATTCGGCGGTATTGTTGGATCAAGCGGCCCGGACCGACATTACGCGTACGCTTACGCGAGACTGGTTCTACCGTCGTGCTACGCACACAGGTGGCTGGCGGGTGTCAGTTTCTTCCAACTTTAGTTGAATCGAGTGTGGCTACACCTGGTCCTTGTGAAGGTTAAAACATCACATACTTGATGAAATATCGTTGTCGTTTTGATGCGTAGGTAAGAACGGTTCTTGCTCAGCCCATAGCAGCCACGTAAAACTTGCAACAACAAAGTAGAGGACGTCTAACTTGTTTTTGTAGGGCATGTTGTGATATGATATGGTCAAGACGTGATGAGTTATACGTTATTGTATGAGATGATCATGTTTTCTAAAGTTATCGGCAACCGGAAGGAGCCATATGGTTGTCACTTTATTGTATGAAATACCATCGCCATGTAATTGCTTTACTTTATCACTAAGCGGTAGCGATAGTCGTGGAAGCAATAGTTGGCGAGACGACAACGATGCTACGATGGAGATCAAGGTGTCGCGCCGGTGACGAAGGTGATCATGACGGTGCTTTGGAGATGGAGATCAAAAGCACAAGATGATGATGACCATATCATGTCACATATTTTGATTGCATGTGATGTTTATCTTATTATGCTTCTTATTTTGCTTAGAACGACGGTAGCATTATAAGATGATCCCTTACTAAATTTCAAGGTATAAGTGTTCTCCCTGAGTATGCACCATTGCGAAAGTTCGTCGTGCCGAGACACCACGTTATGATCGGGTGTGATAAGCTCTACGTTCACATACAACGGGTGCAAGCCAGTTTTGCACACGCAGAATACTCGGGTTAAACTTGACGAGCCTAGCATGTACAAACATGGCCTCGGAACACTAGAGACCGAAAGGTCGAGCGTGAATCATATAGTAGATATGATCAACATAAGATGTTCACCATTGAAAACTACTCCATCTCACGTGATGATCGGACATGGTTTAGTTCATTTGGATCACGTGATCATTTAGATGACTAGAGGGATGTCTATCTAAATGGGAGTTCGTTACTAATATGATTAAATTGAACTTTAATTTATCATGAACTTAGCCCTGATAGTATTTGCAAATTATGTTGTAGATCAATAGCTCGCGTTATAGCTCCCCTATGTTTTTTGATATGTTCTTAGAGAAAACTAAGTTGAAAGATGTTAGCAGCAATGATGTGGACTTGTTCTGTGATCTGAGGATTTTCCTCAATGCTGCACAGAAGTATTATGTCCTTAATGCACCGCTAGGTGACATATCTATTGCAGGAGCAAATGCAAATGTTATGAACGTTTGGCAAAGCTCAATATGATGTCTACTTAATAGTTTAGTGCACTTTATGGCATAGAACCGGGACTTCAAAAACGTTTTGTACGCCACGGAGCATATAAGATGTTCCAAGAGTTGAAATTAGTATTTCATACTCATGCCCGTGTTGAGAGGTATGAGACCTCTGACAGTAGATTGCCTACAAGATGGAGAAGAATAGCTCAACCGGTGAGCATGTGCTCAGATTGTCTGGGTACTACAATTGCTTGAATCAAGTGAGAGTTAATCTTCCAGATAAGATAGTAATAGACAAAGTTCTCTAGACACTATCACTAAGTTAGTAGAACTTCGTGATGAACTATAATATGCAAGGGATGATGAAAGTTATTCCCCGGCTCTTCGCGATGCTGAAATCGGTGAAGGTAGAAATCAAGAACGAGCATCAAGTGTTGATGGTTAACAAGACCAGTTGTTTCAACAAAAGGGCAAAGGGATAGAAGGGGAACTTCAAGAAGAATGACAAGCAAGTTGTCACTTCCGTGAAGAAACCCAAAGCTAAACTCAAGCCTGAAACTAAGTGCTACTATTGCAAAGGAAACGGTCACTGGAAGTGGAACTGCCCTAGATACTTGGCGGATAAGAAGGATGGTAAAGTTAACAAAGGTATATTTGATATACCGATTATTGATGTGTACTTTACTAGTGTTCAAAGCAACCCCTCGGTATTTGATACCGGTTCACTTGCTAAAATTAGTAACTCGAAACAAGAGTTGCAAAATGAACAGAGACTAGTTAAAGGTGAAGTGACGATGTGTGTTCGAAGTGGTTCCAAGATTGATATGATCATCATCGCACACTCCCTATACTTTCGGGATTAGTGTAGAACCTAAATAAATGTTATTTGGCATTTGCGTTGAGCATGAATATGATTTGATCATATTTGCTGCAATACGGTTATTCATATAAAGTCATAGAATAACTGTTATTCTATTTACATGAATAAAGCCTTCGATGGTCATACACCCAATGAAAATATTTTATTGGATCTCGATCGTAGTGATACACATATTCATAATATTGAAGCCAAAAGATGCAAGGTTAATAATGATAGTGCAACTTATTTTGGCACTGCCGTTTAGGTCATATCGGTGTAAAGCGCATGAAGAAACTCCATAGTGATGGACTTTTGGAATCACTTGGTGCTTGCGAACCATGCCTCATGGGCAAGATGACTAAAACTACGTTCTCCAGAACAATGGAGCGAGCAACTGATTTATTGGAAATCATACATACTGATGTATGTGGACCGATGAGTGTTGAGGCTCGCGGAGAGTATCATTATTTTCTGACCTTCATTGATGATTTGAGCAGATATGGGTATATCTACTTGATGAAACACAAGTCTGAAACATTTGAAAAGTTTATAGAATTTCAGAGTGAAGTAGATAATCGTCGTAACAAGAAAATAAAGTTTCTACAATCTGATGGTGGAGGCGAATATTTGAGTGACGAGTTTGGTCTTCATTTGAAACAATGTGGAATAGTTTCACAACTCACGCCACCCGGAACACCACAGCATAATGGTGTGTCCGAACGTCGTAACTGCACTTTATTAGATATGGTGCGATCTATGATGTCTCTTACCGATTTACCACTATGATTTTGGGTTATGCATTAGAGACAGATGCATTCGTGTTAAATAGGGCACCATCTAAATCCGTTGAGACGACGCCTTATGAACTGTGGTTTGGCAAGAAACCAAAGTTGTCGTTTCTTAAAATTTGGGGTTGCGATACTTATGTGAAAAAGCTTCAACCTGATAAGCTCGAACCCAAGTCGGAGAAATGTGTCTTCATAGGATACCCAAAGGAGACTGTTGGGTACACCTTCTATCACAGAGCCGAAGGCAAGATATTCGCTGCTAAGAATGGATTCTTTCTAGAGAAGGAATTTCTCTTGAAAGAAGTGAGTGGGAGGAAAGTGGAACTTGATGAGGTAAATTGTACCTTCTCCCGAATTGGATAGTAGTACATCACGGAAACTAGTTCTAGTGATTCCTACACCAATTAGTGAGGAAGTTCATGATGATGATCATGAAACTTCGGATCAAGTTACTGCTGAACTTCTTAGATCAACAAGAGTACATTCCGCGCCAGAGTGGTACGGTAACCCGGTTCTGGAAGTCATGTTTGACCATGATGAAGCTATGAACTATGAGGAAGCGATGATGAGCCCAGATTCCGCAAAATGGCTTGAGGCCATAAAATCTGAGATGGGATCCATTTATGAGAACAAAGTGTGGACTTTGGTTGACTTGCCCAATGATCGGTAAGCCATTGAAAATAATGGATCTTCAAGAGGAAGATCGACGCCGACAGTAATGTTACTGTCTACAAAGCTTGACTTGTTGCGAAAGGTTTTCGACAAGTTCAAGGAGTTGACTACGATGAGACTTTCTCACCCGTAGCGATGCTTAAGTCTGTCCGAATAATGTTAGCAATTGCCGCATTTCATGAAATCTGGCAAATGGATAAGAAAACTACATTCTTTAATGGAGTTATTAAAGAAGAGTTGTATATGATGCAGCCAGAAGGTTTTGTCAATCCTAAAGGTGCTAACAAAATATGCAAGCTCCAACAATCCATCTATGGACTGGTGCAAGCATCTCAGAGTTGGTATATACGCTTTGATAAGTTGATCAAAGCATATAGTTTTATACAGACTTGCGATGAAGCCTGTATTTACAAGAAAGTGAGTTGGAGCACTACAACCTTTCTGATAAGTACATGTGAATGACATATTGTCGATCAGAAATATTGTAAAAAAATTCTGGAAAGCATAAAGGAGTGTTTGAAAGGAGTTTTTTCAAAGAAAAACTTCGGTAAAGCTGCTTACATATTGAGCATCAAGATCTATAGAGATAGATCAAGACGCTTGATAAGTTTTTTCAATGAGTACATACCTTGACAAGATTTTGAAGTAGTTCAAAATGGATCAGTCAAATAAAGAGTTCTTGCCTGTGTTGCAAGGGGTGAAGTTGAGTAAGACTCAATGCCCGACCACTGTAGAAGATAGAATGAAAGTCATTCCCTATGCCTCAGCCATAGGTTCTATAAAGTATGCCATGCTGTATGCCAGACCTATTGTATGCCCTGCCTTGATTTTGGCAAGGGAGTACAATTTTTTTATCTAGGAGTAGATCACGGGACAATGATCAAAATTATCCTTCGAGGACTAAGGAAATATTTCCCGGTTATGGAGGTGATAAAGAGTTCGTCGTAAATAGTTACGTCGATGTAAGCTTTAACACCGATCTGGATGACTCTGAGTCTCAATCTGGATACATATTGAAAGTGGGAGCAATTAGCTAAAGTAGCTCCGTGCAGAGCATTGTAGACATAGAAATTTGCAAAATACATACGGATCTAAATGTAACAGACCCGCTGACTAAACTTCTCTCACGAAGCAAAACATGATCACACCTTAGTACTCTTTGGGTGTTAATCACATGATGATGTGAACTAGATTGTTGACTCTAGTAAACCCTTTGGGTAGTGGTCACATGGCGATGTGAACTATGGGTGTAAATTCACATAACGATGTGAACTATCGGTACTAAATCACATGGCGATGTGAACTAGATTATTGACTCTAGTGCAAGTGGGAGACTGAAGGAAATATGCCATAGAGGCAATAATAAAGTTGTTATTCATATTTCCTTATATCATGATAAATGTTTATTATTCATTCTAGAATTGTATTAACTGGAAACTTAGTACATGTGTGAATACATCGGCAAAATAGAGTGTCCCTAGTATGCCTCTACTAGACTAGCTCATTGATCAAAGATGGTTATATTTCCTAGCCATAGACATGAGTTGTCATTTGATCAACGGGGTCACATCATTAGGAGAATGATGTGATGGACAAGACCCATCCGTTAGCTTAGCACTATGATCGTTCAGTTTTACTGTTATTGCTTTCTTCATGACTTATACATGTTCCTATGACTATAAGATTATGCAACTCCCGAATACCGGAGGAACACCTTGTGTGCTATCAAACGTCACAACATAACTGGGTGATTATAAAGATGCTCTACAGGTGTCTCCGAAGGTGTTCGTGGTGTTGGCATAGCTCAAGAATATGATTTGTCACTCCGAGTGTCGGAGAGGTATCTGTGGGCCCTCTCGGTATTACACATCATAATAAGCCTTGCAAGCAAATGACTAATGAGTTAGTCACGAGATGATGTATTATGGAACGAGTAAAGAGACTTGCCGGTAACAAGATTAACTAGGTATGGTGATACCGACAAACGAATCTCGGGCAAGTAACATACCGATGAAAAGGGGAACAACGTATGTTGTTATGCGGTTTGATCGATAAAGATCTTCGTAGAATATGTAGGAACCAATATGAGCATCCAGGTTCCGCTATTGGTTATTTACCGGAGATGTGTCTCGGTCATGTCTACATAGTTCCCGAATCCGTAGGGTCCGCACGCTTAACGTTTGATGACAATCGTTATTATGAGTTTATGAGTTTTGATGTACCGAAGGTAGTTCGGAGTCCCAGATGAGATCACGGACATGACGAGGAGTCTCGGAATGTCCGAGACGTAAATATCGATATATTTGACGACTATATTCGGACATCGGAAAGGTTCCGAGTGATTCGGGTATTTTTCGGAGTACCGGAGAGTTACGGGAATTCGTCGGGGAGCATATGTGACTTATTGGGCTTTAGGGGAAAGAGAGAGAGGAGGTTGCGCCCCCCCCAAGGCTTAGTCCGAATTGGACTAGGGGGAGGGGCAGTGCCCCCTCCTTCGTTCTCCTCTCTTCTCTCCTACTCCTACTACTTGGAAGGGCTCCTAGTTCTACTAGGAAAGTGGGAATCCTACTCCCGGTGGGAGTAGGACTCCCTAGGGCGCACCATAGTAGAGGGCCGGCCCTCCCCCTCCTCCACTCCTTTATATACGGGGGTGGGGGGCACCCCATAGACACACAAGTTGATCATTGATCTTTTAGCCATGTGCGGTGCCCCCCTCCACAGAAACACACCTCGGTCATACCGTTGCAGTGCTTAGATGAAGCCCTGCACTGGTAGCTTCATCATCTCCGTCACCACGCTGTTGTGCTGACGAAACTCTCCCGTGAAGCTCAACTGGATCAAGACCTCGTGGGACGTCATCAAGCTGAACGTGTGCTGAACAGGAAGGTGCCGTACGTTCGGTGCTTGATCGGTTGAATCGCGAATACGTTCGACTACATCAACCGCGTCACTAGACGCTTCCGCTTTCGATCTACGAGGGTACGTAGACACACTCTCCGCTCTCGTTGCTATACATCTAGTAGATAGATATTGCGTGATCATAGGAATTTTTGAAATACTACGTTCCCCATCAGCTTATACTATGCATTGGCCTTTACTTGATGTGCATGAATTGTTCTTATATGACATGCCTATGCATAGGAAGAGAGTTAGACTTCATTTTTGCTTGACACATATCACTTTGTGCTCACTACTAAATGCCAAATCATTGCTAATTAAAATTGGCTTTGATATACCTTGGGATCCGGGTGGATCCATTACTCGAGCACTATATGCCTAGCTTAATGGCTTTAAAGAAAGTGTTGTGAGGGAGACAACCCGGAAGTTTTAGAGAGTCATTTATTTCTGTTTTGTGCTTTTATAAAGTTTTAAAACATAAAAAATAAAGAGGGGAACCTGAAACTTTTTCAAAAAGGAAAGTGAAAGTAAGAAGGACGAGCACCGTTGAAGCGGGGGAGCTCCTTGAACTTTGTTCATGCCCATGGAAACTTTGCAAATCTTAATTACATAAACTTTTCAAGAAAACTAATTATCCCCTTGTACAATTCCATTGTATTATAAAAATAATATGCCAAGAGTTTCCTTTAGGATGATTAAAGTGCTTGTTGGTTTGTGCGGTGCAAAAACTGGAACTTTGGCTGTAGTGCGCGATTTTAATTTTTTTACTGGAACGTTGAAAGGATCTGAAACTTGTTGCAAAGTCTTACTATACAATTTTTTATTTTTCCCAATTTTTCCAGAATTTATAGAGTTACAGAAGTATGGTTAATGTCCAGATTACTACACACTGTCATGTTTTCATAGATTGCTGTTATAGCTTCATTATTTGCATATGTTTGAATTCTTGTTGAAGCCTCCTTGACTTAGGGCCATAGAATTGTGATAGAATGCTATGGGTTATGTTTGTTCATAATTATAAAATAATGTTAGAGCAGTACATGATGGGATTTTATTGATCATATGCACTAACCCTGCCACTAAAAGTTCGATTAAGTTTTGTGTGGATGAAGTGTTCGAAGATCGAGGAGGTATCGATATGAGGAGAAGGAGGAGAGGCAAGAGCTCAAGCTTGGAGATGCCCGTGGCACCCCAAGTAAATATTCAAGGAGACTCAAGCGTCTAAGCTTGGGGATGCTCCGGAAGGAATCCCATCTTTCTTTGTCAAGTATCGGTATGTTTTTGGATTCGTTTCGTTCACATGTTATGCGTAAACTCTTGGAGTGTCGTGTGATTTTTATTTTTCCTTTTAATAAATGCACCATGATGGTATGAGATTGTCCTTGGTTGATTTATAGAATGCTCTTTGCACTTCACTTATATCTTTTGAGTATGGCTTTATAGAATGCTTCATGTGCTTCACTTATATCTTTTGAAGTTTGGATTGCCTATTTCTCCTCACATAGAAAACCACCATTTATAGAATGCTCTTTTGATTCACTTATATTAGTTAGAGCGTGGGCATATCTTTTGTAGAAATAATTAAACTCTCTTGCTTCACTTATATCTATTTAGAGAGTTGACAGGAATTGGTCATTCACATGGTTAGTCATAAAATCCTACATAAACTTGTAGATCGCTGAATATGATATGTTTGATTCCTTGCAATATTTTTCAGATATAAAGATGGTGATATTAGAGTCATGCTTGGATTGTAGAAATACTTGTGTTGAGGTTTGTGATTCCCGAAGCATTCACGTAAGGTGAACCGTTATGTGACGAAGTTGGAGCATGATTTATTTTTTGATTGTCATCCTTTGTGTGGAGGTCAGGATCGCACGATGGTTAACTCCTACCAACCCTTCTCCTAGGAGCATGCGTGTAGTACTTTGTTTCAATGGCTAATAAATTTTTGCAATAAGTATGTGAGTTCTTTATGAATAATGTTGAGTCCATGGATTATACGCACTCTCACCCTTCCACCTTTGCTAGCCTGTCTTCTACCGCGCAACTTTTGCCGGTACCATACACTCACCATATACCTTCCTCAAAACAGCCACCATACCTACCTATCATGGCATTTCCATAGCCATTCCGAGATTTATTGCCATGTAACTCCACCGTTCCGTTTATTATGACAAGCACCATCATTGTCATATTGCCTTGCATGATCGTAAGATAGATATCATGATGTTTCCATGGCTTGTCCGTTTTTTATGTCATTGCTACGCTAGATCATTGCACATCCCGGTACACCGCCAGAGGCATTCACATAGAGTCATATTTTGTTCTAGCTTCAAGTTGTAATCTTCGAGTTCTAAGTAAATAAAAGTGTGACGATCTTCATTATTAGAGCATTGTTCCGTATGAGGAAACAAAAGAAAGAGAGAAAGGCCAAAAACAAAGAGATGGCCCAAAAAAAGAGGGGGCTAAAAAAAGAAAAGCCCCTCCAAAAAATGAGAGAAAAAGAGAGAAGGGACAATGTTACTATACTTTTACCACACTTGTGCTTCATCATAGTACCAGGTTCTTCATGATAGAGAGTCTCTTATGTTGTCACTTTCATATACTAGTGGGAATTTTCATTATAGAACTTGGCTTGTATATTCAAATGACGGGCTTCCTCAAATGCCCTAGGTCTTCATGAGAAAGCAAGTTGATGCACATCCACTAGTTTTTTTGAGCTTTCATACACTTATAGCTCTAGTGCATCCGTTACATGGCAATCCCTACTCACTCACATTGATATTGATTGATGAGCATCACCATAGTCCATTGATTTGCCTAGTCGATGTGAGACTTTCTCCCTCCTTTTGTCTATCACCACCTTCTATTCCACCCATATTGCTATGTCCATGGCTCACGCTCATGTATTGCGTGAAAGTTGAAAAAGTTTGAGAATACTAAAGTATGAAACAATTGCTTGGCTAAAACCGGGGTTGTGCATGATTTAAATACTTTGTGAGGTGAAGATGGAGCATAGCCAGACCATATAATTTTGTAGGGATAACTTTCTTTAGCCATGTTATTTTGAAAAGACATGATTGCTTTGCTCGTATGCTTGAAGTATTATTGTCTTAATGTCAAATGATAGACTATTGCGTTGAATCACTCGTGTCTTAATATTCATGCCATCATTAGATTACATGATCAAGATTATGCTAGGTAGGATTCCACATCAAAAATTGTCTTTTTTATCATTTACCTACTCGAGGACGAGCAGGAATTAAGCTTGGGGATGCTGATACGTCTTCGTCGTATCTATAATTTTTTATTGTTCCATGCCAATATTCTACAACTTTCATATTCTTTTGGCAACTTTTTATACTATTTTTTGGGACTAACATATTGATCCAGTGCCCAGTGCTAGTTCCTGTTTGTTGCATGTTTTTTGTTTCGCAGAATATCCATATCAAACGGAGTCCAAACGGGATAAAAACGGACGGAGATTTTTTTGGAATATATGTGAATTTTGGGAAGCGGAACCAACGTGAGACGATGCCAGAGTGGCCCACGAGGGTGAGGGGCGCGCCCAGGGGGGCAGGCGCGCCTTGGGCCCTAGTGGCCACTCCGTAAGGCAGTTTATGCCCTTCTTTCGCCGCAAGAAAGCTAATATCCGGATGAAAATCGTGTCCAAAAATCAGCCTAATCGGAGTCACGGATCTCCGGGAATTTAAGAAACGGTGGAAGGCCAGAATCTGGGAACGCAGAAACAGAGAGAGACAGAGAGACATATCCAATCTCAGAGGGGCTCTCGCCCCTCCCACACCTTGGAGACCATGGACCATAGGGGAAACCCTTCTCCCATCTAGGGAGAAGGTCAAGGAAGAAGAAGAAGGAGGGGGGCTCTCTCCCCCTCGCTTCCGATGGCACCGGAGTGCCGCCGGGCCATCATCGTCACCGCAATCTACACCACCGTCATCACCAACTCTTTCCCCCTCTATGGGGTGGCCGAGTGACGAAGCTCGGGGAGATCAAAGTGAAGACGTGTCCCATGGAGTGGCGACGGGCGGAGTGGCCGAGTGGTGAGGACGTCTCGTGTCGAGTGATGACGCATGGGGCGGTCAAAGTGAAGATGTGCCCCACGGAGAGGTGACGCGCGAAGCGGCCGAGTGGTGCATAGGTGACTAACCGAATGGTGATGCGCGGGGCAGTCCAAGTGAGGTTATATCCCACCAAGTGGCGATGCTAGGATGGCCCTGTGGTGAAAACTGTCCTCAAAGGTGTTAGTCGGATGCTTTCGAAGCTAATGTAACGACGTGGTCGATGTAGTGTGCATGTGACGCAACAAGACTGGCGCGACAATCGAGCCTGAGTAGGAACGAAGATGGCGCGCATAGCGTGTGAGTGAGCATGTAACTTGTCAAAGTGGCGGGTCATATGCATTTGTTTGAAGTGAAGGATCTGATTGGTGATGAAGTACTCGACCACTCAGGAGAGTGTCATTCTGAATGAGTTGTAGCCCCCGAGTGCGGCGTAGCTCCCGAATGTGGCGTAGCCCCGAGCATACTATAGGCTTCGACCGCGGTCCTTTAGGAGCACGATTAATATACTTTTGAATGGATAAATTGTAATTCATCGAGTTGGATTGGGGTAAAGGTGAAGAGGAGTTTCTGAGTGATGCTCGAAAGACGCGAACTTGCAAAGGAGTGAAGTCTGCAGTTTGATTATAAAAGAGATTTATATGTATCATGCCCAATGAGACGACAAGGTCTATGTGTTTGGCTGGATATGTTTGAAGTCAATAGGGTGAGAAGGTCGATGCTATGGTGCGCTAGGACCGGTACGTTGACCGAGTTCGAGTAGCGTGAAGTTGGCGCATAGGGCCATCGAGTGATCGTGTAACTTGTGTAAGAAAAATAGCACAAGCCAACGTAACAATTTCTAGAGGAAAATTTGATGTGTGCTGAAAAGATTTGTGTAAGTGACACCCATAGACACCCGCTGGGTGTGCAAGGGGCTTGCTGGTTCAGAACCAACACGAGTCTAGAAGAGCAAAGGAATTGATCGAAGTTGATGAAGTGAATGATCCAACCGGACATGTTGGAGTGCTGGCTCAAATAAAACGAAAGTGTAGTGCTCCAACTGAGTTTCAACCCCCGAGGACTGATGCAAACTCGAAATGAACAACACATGGTGTTCGTGAATGACGTATGCGTAAAAATGGAAATTGGACTCGGGAGTCAAATAACCAGTACTAAGCAAGTATGTGAAAATAAGCAACGGAGCATAGAGGCACACTCGGTGGCGTGGCCTACGAGTGAACATGATTTGTGAATTACGGGATACTGAGGAACACGGAAATAATTGAATGTAGTGCATGTAGAATGACTTAGCTGTCTGCAGGCGCGCGAGTGGCCGAGTGGTGAAGATGTGTTCTACCGATGGCGATGCGCGGGGCGGCCGGTTGATGTAGATGTGTCTCACCATGTGTCGACGCACGGGGCGGACGAGTGGTGAGGAGGTGACCAACCAAGAGGCGACGAGCGGGGCGGCTGAGTGGAGATGAGGTGACCAACCGAGTGGCGACACGCGGGATGGCCGAGTGGTGATGAGGTGACCTACCGAGAGGCGACGCACGGAGCGGCCGAGTGGTGATGAGGTGACCAACCGAGAGGCGACACACGGAGCGGCCGTGTGGTGATGAGGTGACCAACCGTGATGCGATGCACGGAGCGGCCGAGTGGTGATGAGGTGACCAACCGAGAGGTGACGCACGGAGCGTTGGGCTCTAACTGAACCCGAGCGATTGCACTGCACGCTACGCGTTACTGAACCCGAGCGATCGATCGATGGCTGTTAACTGAACCCGATCGAGCGATCCCTTCGCTACTGCTGCTAACTGAAGCCGATCGATGCTGCCTCTGGATGAACAGTGAGCGTTGCTGGGGGGTTTGGATGAACAGTTCCCGGTAGGGGTGGATGAACAGGACCCCGTGGTGTTGCCTCTGGATGAACAGGACCCCGATCAATCGAGCCGGTTGGGGCTGGATGAACAGGACCCCGTGGAGGGCTGGATGAACAGGACCACCCCGTGGAGGGCTGGATGAACAGTAGACGGTGGAGGGCTGGATGAATAGTAGCCCATGGAGGGGTGGTTGAGCAGGAGCCCGTGGAGAGGGCTGGTTGAAGAGTAGCCGGTGGAGTAGCGCGCGGTGGACGCTGGATGAACAGGAGCCCGTGGATGAACAGTCGCATGTGGAGGCTGGAGGAGGTCGATGGTGGATGAGCAGTAGCCCGTGGAGGCTGGAGGGGGTCGACGGTGGAGATGAACAGTATCCCGTGGAGTCCCGTTTTGCGGTATGCCAAACCCCTCCCGATGAACAGGACCCCCATTTCGACCGTAGCGCTCCAACACAAGTCTGTTTCCTCCGTTTTGCGGTACGCCACACCCCTCCCAATCAACAAGACCCCCGTTTCGACCGTAGGAGGTCCGTTTCCTCCGTTTTGCGGTACGCCAGACCCCTCCCGATGAACAGGGTCCTGTTTCGAACATGGCCAGTCGAACACAAGGCTGTTTCCTCCGTTCTACGGTATGCCAGGCGTCGTTTCCATCGGTTGTTCCATCCAAGCCCTCCCGATGAACACGACGACGCATTCCGTTCCGACCCAGCCGGTTGGCTCCCCATGAATATGACGAGGATGTTGTTTCTCTGTTCCGACCCAGCCATGTACACGAACCCTGGCCGTATGTATGCGCGAGTAGGCATTCGAGACCCTGCCCGTATGTACGTACATGGTCGTATTTTCTTTCTTGCACACTAGCCGCTGTACGTACATGTACATGCTACGTGCGGGCCTCTACTACAACACATGCGTGCCTCTATATCGACCAGTATGTATGTACACGTTCGCGACCAGAATGACAACACTACGTACGCTTCGACCAGGTGGGTCCCGACTGTCAGGCACTTCCTTGCGTGCGAAGATGTAGCTGGTGGGTCCCAGCAGTCAGGGGCGAATTGTTTTTTTTTTGCCCGGACGCACTTCCTTGCGTGCAAAGATGTTGCTCGTGGGTCCCAGCAATCAGGGGGAAATGTTTTTTCACGAAATACGGTGGCCCGTCCGGCGGGTCCCCACTGTTAGGTGGAGGAATAATTATTTCGTGCGTAATAAGGAGGCACTTCCTTGCTGCGACCATGGACCCAGCTGTCAGCCTCTCCACGTACAGTCCACGTCCGATGGAAGCCATTCCTTAACCACGTTAACCATGCCATGCCGAGAGCACCAGGCCGGTGGACGACGGCGAGGCCTAGGAAGGGGACGACGCAGAGCCGGGGAAGACGCGGTAGTGGATGCCCACGCGTAGAGGAGTACGAGGGTTCACTGTTTCGCTGCGATGTGAGGCTGCCATCGCCGCAGAATAACATGGGGTGTGGGTGAGTAGAGGGATGGTCTGGCCAGCGGTGGGACTAGTAGGGGGCGGTGAGGCCCCCGCGGCAGCACAGCCGGCCACGGGAGGAAGGAGCATGCGGCACGACCGGCGCTGTTTTGGGCGGCTGGAGCAAGAAGACTAGAGGTTAAAGAAGCACTACGGTCGTTGGATGGACATCGTACGGTCACTGGAGCTAGAATTGTTCATATTGACTAAGTTGACAAAGCACTCCGTCCCCGTCAACTTAGTAGGCCCACAAGTCAGCCTCCCACCAAGGTGGGTCCCAACCAGCAGGGGGAGTATTCATTTTTGTGTGCGTAATAAGGAGGCACTTCCGATGGGTCCGAGCTGACAGCGGGGGAACGTTTTTTTAGCGCAATACGGTGGCCCGTCCGATGGGTCCCAGCAGTCAGGGGGAAATGTTTTTTTCACGAAATACGGTGGCCCGTCCGGTGGGTCCCTGCTGTCAGGTGGAGGAAGCATTATTTTCCGTGTAATAAGGAGGCACTTCCTTGCTGCCATCGTGGACCCAGCAGTCAGCCTCTCCACGTACAGTCCATGTCCGATGGAAGCCATTTCTTGACCACGTTGACCACGCCGCGCCTAGAGCACCAGGGCGGTGGATGATGGCGAGGCCTAGAAAGGGGACGACGCGGAGCCGGGGAAGACGCGGTAGTGCAAGCACACGCAGAGAGGAGTACGAGGGTTCACTGGTTCGGCTGCGGTGTGAGCCTGCTGTCGCCGCAGAATAACAGGGGGTGTGGGTGAGTAGAGGGATGGCCTGGCCAGCGGTGGGAGTAGTAGGGGGCGGTGAGGCATGTGCGGCAGCACAGCCGGCCACGGGAGGCAGGAGCAGGCGGCATGACCGGCGCTGCTTTGGGCGGCTGGAGCAAGAAGACTAGAGGTTGAAGAAGCACAACAGCCGTTGGATGGACATCATACAGTCACTGCAGCTAGAATCGTTTATATTGACTAAGTTGACAAAGCCCTTGGTACGCGTCAGCTTAGTAGGCCCACAGGTCAGCTTTCGAAACGGTGCGCCCCTGATGTCAGGGGGCGGAATCATTTTTTTGGGCAGGTGAAGCTAGAATATCCGAGATTGAAGAAGAAGCATGGCATCCATTGGATGGAAATCCAACGGCCACTGCTGCTAGAACCGTGTGTTGACTATAAGTTGACAAAGCCTTGCATACCCGTCGACTCTTTTTTTAGGGGATGCGTCAACTTAGTAAGGCCACAAGTGTGTGGCAGAGAACTTATAGCCCATTTGTGATTTGTAAGAATGTGTAGCCAATTTTTGAATTCTAATGGAATTTACTACAGCCCATTTACAGTTTGTTAAAAGTACAGCCCATTTCAACCAACCGTTCAAAATAGAATTCAATAAAATTTCCCACATTTTGATGGGTTCCGAAATATTTTTATTCCGAAATTTCTAGTCTGGTTAAATACAATTTCAATATAAATTTATATTACGTAAAAATCCAACGAAACATTGCGCTCGCAACAATTAATGAAATTAAAATTTTCAATATCCAAAAATAATATTTTATAAAGTAATTACGTGTTTGGTGCATTTTTTATAGTTACTGCCCAATTTTTATAATTACATCTCATTTATTATTTCTTAAAGCCCATTTTCTTGTTAAGCCTAATGCATCCCTCTTAGGAAAGATTTGCAGCCCAGCGGGGCGGAGAATAACAACTTGACCTTGCCTGGGTATTCCTAAAAAAAGTATAGCTGGGCTAGCCATTTTCAGCTTAAAAGAATAATATCTGGGCTGGATATTTGGCCTGGGCTAGACGGGCCATAGCTCGCCCAGTTAATAGCTGCAACGATGTTTTTGTTGTTGTTCAGAGGGGAAAAATTAATATGTGGACTAAACATCGTTCAAGAAAAACTCTGCAGTGCTCACACTTAAAAAACACAAATACTGCTCGAGCTGCTTGGTCCCAGCTGTCGGCCGCTTCTTGTGCAATTCTCTCGTTTATTGACTACATAGGTTGAAAATGGTGTGGGACCATGATGTCAGGAAACCAGGAGGAAGCAAAAAAAATTATAGTTTTATATACTAATAAGGAGGCACTTGTGTACGTGCGGCTATGGCCCTGGTGGGTCCCCACTGTCATCCTCTCCAAATAAAGTCATCTCCTCATCCTCATGTCCGTTGACCATGTTGACAACGCGAGACGGCGGGGACACGGCAAGCGCAACAACTCGAAGGACGACGGCGAGGGCCTCGCGGGCCATACGGATGGTCTGATACAGTGCCCACTGCTCATTCGGGAAGCCAGGATCATAGGGCCACATGTCCGCGACGGCTTTGTGGTCCGCTTGTTCACCGGTGCTCGTTGAGGAGACAGAGGTTGCAGCACAGGTCCTCCTGCGCTAGTAGCTCTTCCGCCATTAGGGCGTCGAAGTGCGGCCGCACCTGCTCTATGGTGAACACGGCATGAACCGGCTTGGACAGTGGCGCCGGCTCCTGGTCGGAAGCTACGTCCATCGTCTAATTGTCGTCGCTCAGCTCGGCGAGGTAGCTGGCGAGCCAGCATGTCCGGCTGCTGGACCAACCCGCTGCCAAGCACGATGCTTCTGACTGCCCTCGCCCGTGCGCGCTTTCTGCCCGAAACGGTCAGCGTCGCCCGTCCCGCTTCCCGGTGCATGCGATTGCTCCATGTTCAAATGACACAAGTGTCGTCCGTCATTCCTTTTACTGCCCACATTAATGATACGCGGTTGCTAAGGCAGCTACTCCGGCGCCACACATCTGTCCCTCCGCCGCCAACCATTGCTATATAAACTGTTGTGCCGGCCATAGCCGTAGTCAGCCGCATCCGTTCATATTCTCTTGTCCACACCACTACTGCCCACCATGGCACGCTCCAGCGCTCTTCGAGACGGGCGGACGACGGACCACAAGGAGATGGCAGCCATTGCGGCCGATGATACGTCCAAAACGTATCTATAATTTCTGCTTGCTCCATGCCACTTTTGGGTGATATTGCTATGATATTCATACACTTCCATACACTTTTGATCATATTTGGACTAACTTACTAATCCAGTGCACCCCAGTGCCAGTTTATGTTTTCGGCTGTTTTTGTATTTCAGGTTTTCACGTTACGAGAACTGCGAGGAAAAATCCAGAAAAATTATATAAAAAATCAGCGTTCCGGAAACTACCGTGCATCCGAAGGGCAGCCGGGGGGGGGGGGCACCAGGGCTCCAGGCGCCCTGGCGGCGCCCCCCCCCCCTGGGCCGCGCCGGGGGGCGCCTGGCCCCCCCAAAGCTTCCCCGATGCTCCCCTTTGGCATATATTTAAAGCGTCCTCTGAAACACTCAGAACAGGAACTCTTTTCGCGATCCCATCTCTGTTCCGCCGCCGCCGCCGCTTCCAAGATCGGGAGCACCAGGAGAACTCTTCCCGGCACCCTGCCGGAGGGGAGGATCACCACCGGGAGCTTCTCCACCACCATGGACGCCTCCCGGATGACTCATGAGTAGTCTCCCTTGGACCATGAGTCTATGACCAGTAGCTATGTGATGTTCTCCTCCCGTTCTTGTGCTTCACTAATTAGTCCTCGTGAGCTGCCCTACATGATCGAGGCACATATGTAATCCTTATGCTGTTGCTATGTTGAGTTTGCTGGGATCCGATGGATTATGGGATTATGTTCAGATTGATCTTGAGTAATATATTTGATCTACCTCTTTTATATTTATGTTCATAAGTAATTCTTGCATGTTCTCCGTTGTTATTTATTGCTTTGGCCAAGTAATGGGTAGTGACTCCAAGAGGGAACGTTATGCTCGATTGTGGGTTCATGCCCCTCGATGACTAGCTTGAGTGACAGAAACATGAGTCTAGGGGATGTGTTGTTGCCGCAAGGGGGAAAACAACGGTGCTTGTGCCCGCGGGTGCAAGGATTGTTTACTTTACGCAAAGTTCTTTTAATGCAGTTGTCTGTTGCATTGAGTTTACACTATGGGTGGGACTCGCAACTTAATACCAGCGAGATGTTCTGGATAGATATCTCGAGGTGGATGATTAGTAGTAGATATTGATGGATTTCGGTCTACTTACTTTAGCGTACCGCCCATGCTTTGAACCTCAACCTTTCTTGCAATGTAGTCAACATTGGTTTGCGTTCGTGGTCCTGTCAATTGCCCAGCTGTAATTCGTTTACCTCACATAGCTGTTTTATCGTCTTTTGGGAGAGAGACATCACTAGTGAACATCATGAGACTCCGGTCCATATTACCATCATTGATCACATCCGCTATTTACTTTTCGCTATTTACTTACTATTGCAAAACACTATATATCACTACTATCATTTGCTTTTAACCCTTTGTGAACCACAAGGCCGAAGGGATTGACAACCTCTCTGTACTCGTTGGGAGCAAAGTTATTTGTATCTGTGTGCAGGTCCACGTTGATTGCTAATACGCGCCGTTAGCAGTTGACACCTACTTGTTGAACCTAGGAGTCTCTGAGGATTCGATCCTTGGCATCTTTGCTAAGGGAAAACACTTCTACATACTGCATCTTACACCTTCCACTTGGGGTAACCAACGAGGGGTTCGAGGCCCATCAAGGAGTCTGGCTGGACGACAGGTAGCCGGAGGACGACGACGTCCCAATGGAGAACATGGTAGTCGACGATCCGGCGCCAACCCCTCCTCCGTGCCATCCTCACCGATGCATTGCACCATGACCATCGGCGAGGCCCGTGTATATGGACACCGTGAGGCAGAAGTGTGAGGAGCAATTCCGGGAGGTGCAGGCCGACGCCGCCTACAACCACCATCTCCTCCAGGAGCACCTGTAGGTGGAGGAGCAGATCATCGCGAAGCGGACGGAGCAGGAGGCGCTGCTCGACTTGTACCGCTCCGCCCGCGAGGGCCACCTCGAGCGCTGGCGGTACCGCATGCGGGTAGCGGAGGCTGGGGCCGCCTAGAAAGAGGGCAATGAAGCGGGTGAGGCGCTGTTTGGCGAGACCGAATACGAGGCAGAGGACAATGCCGGCTCCGACGAGTCCCTGCTCCGCTGGCGTCGACGAGGCCCTGCTCCACCGACGCCCCGTGGCGCCAACAACGAGGCAGAGGACACCGCCGGCTCCGCCGAGGCCCCACCCTGCCGGCAACGAGGGGGAGGATTTCCCCCGCTCCGCCGAGGCGCCGCCCGGCGGAAATGAGACAGAGGACATCGCCGGTTCCACCGAGGCCCTGCCCCGCTGCCAACGAGGCCACGCCACACAGAAAACGAGGAAGAGTAGAACATGGTAGGTCGCCACTGCTCGGGTCCAAGTAAGGCCACCGCTACTACCCTCCGGTTGCTGGCACTGAGCTGTACATCATGGATCAATTCTATGATTACAGGATGATTGAAGAGTGCTTCGTGGTTGAGAAAGCTCATGAGATACAGTCATTTGCTAGAGAACTTGAGCACTTCAGTTGTATGCTACCCGGACAAGTTTGTTGCCAAATGTATCATCACTAAGCTTCCTCCTTCGTGGATCTCATTGGCACTCTTGATGTGGAAGAAAAGGCGAGAGCAAAGAACACACGTGCTCGAGGAACTGAGGGAGGATCTAGTGCCGATCTGGTACAGAAGAAGAACTTCCAGCCCCACAAATTCAAGAACAAGGGCAAGTTTGATGGGAAGAACAAGGCTGTGCAACACACGAACTTCAAGAAGAAGAATGACAAGAAGAAAGGTGTTTGTCATGTGGGGATCCTGATCATTGGGCTCCTAGTTGTCCTAATCGCTATGTCAAGCTAGGCGGGTTGACCATTGACGGCTGGTTAGCTTCTTGACGGCGACGTGGAGTTGGAGAGCTATGTTGGAGAAGGACACTGCTTCTATGTAACTGCTGGTGCAGTTGGCTGATTGACACGTGGTCCCAATAGGCATCTGGGCCACATGTCAATTATGCAACTGCACCTGCAGTTAAGTCACTGAAGCTTCTGTTCGGCTCAGCCAGAAACAGGTGGGCAGCTTCGGTTAACTAATTATTCCTCCAGCGCACCCCTTTTTAGTTGAAGAATGTATGAAATGTAATGAAATCCGGCATGTTTACATGAAATCCGACCGTGTATGAATGAATTTATTTCGATTAGTTCAAATTATTGTATCACTGGCATTGGATGAACATGCAAAACGATATGTACTAGCATTATTCCAAGGGTGATCACCTCGTTTGCAGCAGTTTCACATGTACTCCCTCCGGTCCTTTCTAGTGTGCATACAAGTTTTGTCTGCAGTCATAGTATCTCTACTTTGACCAATCTTATAGAAAAAAGTATGCACTTTCACAATGTGCGAAGTAAAAAGGAACATAAGGAGTACAAAGAGTTTGAACAGCTTTATGCGCCCAATTCCATCATCCAAAGGAACACGCACAGCTTGACCCACACGGTCATGCGCTCTGCCACGAGCGGCAGCTTCAGGACGGGGCTCAAAGTGTCGCGGTTGTGGCGCGTACCCCGCCTCATGGTCAACACTGTCATCAAGGCCATCATATCTAGCATGTGGTTGTGCCGCCAAACGGCGATCATCTACGATGGCATGTCCGCCGCGAGCCGCTGGTGCATAACGCACGGAGCAACCGAAGCAGCCTGTCATGGTGCAGAATTAGTCGTCGGCGTATTGATGGTGTCCGCCAAAGCGTCGAACTGGGCGATCAGAACATCAATCCTCTTGCCAAGCTTCTCCTCGAGCACGTCATGGCATTGTTGACGTAATTGCACGTGTGGTCAAAACCATCCCGGATATTTTGAGGAATATCATCCGCGTACACTAGACGTACAATTTCCTCAGAATCAGCAGCAACCTCGCCATCCTTGTTGACCGAGGTTTACATCTTGATCAACGCACCGGGAACAACCTTAGCTCTGAATACCACTTGATATAGACTCAACTAGATGCGAGTCATTCGTCGGCCCAATCTTTCACGATACTGGAAGCAGCACAACAAATTCCGATCGAGCAAAGATGCAAGACCGTAAGATAAAAAACTATCGTTGAGTACATTAGATCGACTCCACGCGCAGCAGCAACAAAATCCCAATGGATCAGCAACGAAGACGATATTTGGTGTCCCCCTACATGGGACGTTTTCTGACTATTATTGAACTCACGATGAAACAAAAACTTGACCTGATACATCGGCCATAGCCAGCCTTTTATATAGGAGTCGCACGATCAAACCTACCCAAAAACGATACGGACTCTGTCTCAAACTAATATACGTAGGAAACTCTCTCTCCTAACCATACTAAACAATACTTTCCTAATAAAATAATCTGGCTACGCTGATCATGTACCATCTATCCTAGCTTAACTAGGACTCCTACCAGAAAGAACTTCTACTCAAAATGAAACCCCGGTTAGAATTTCTCTAGCCAGGTTACAACTACGCGGTGGCGTTCTGAAGTTTGGCTTGATGTCCTCCTTCAATGATTCAGCCGAGGAAATTGGAATACCATTAGAGCCTATATAAATTATACATGAAGCATGTGTAGTTGTGTGTATCGGTGCCTTCAATTCCATTGCACTCACACTATTGTGTCCCACCGTATCTTGAATATAGGTCACAACGCTCGACGTCTTCATGGTATTTCTCTCTTTTCTCGTAGCTACAACACCAATGAACATATCATCAATTCATAGAGAACATCACAACAATCGATGATTATGCATCTTAGCGATTCACATGCCAGAGCTAATATTTACTTCACAACTAAAGAATAAAGAAAAAATGGATCGACGCTGCTGACAGTAAAGGGCGTCCCATTTGAAAATATCAAATGCATGTCTTCTTCTTAAAATCAATGAGCAAAATTTGCCAAGGTTTTCCCATTCCAAAATATCAAATGCCTACGATTGTGGAATGGGCAGGGTTTGCCATCAGTTCGGACATTGACATGGCACCTCGTGCTAAATAAACCAGCTGTTATTTTTGTAAAGTTCCACCAAAATCAACCAAATTCGCGCGTAGCTTGTATGATTTCGCCCATATATGTTGCAATATCTTGAACTTATCGGCACCTCCTTTCTTGTGTTGGAAATGAATGATTCGATGTATTCATGAACATTTTGTGTAGTTCCCATTGAAATCAAGCTGAGCAACCCTGTTTGCACAAATACAAAAAAAGTGATTAGTATAAAGCAAACTGTACTATTAATTGATAGTTTAAATAGGCACCTACATGGTCCATGTAGAGCACACTTTTAGAAAAATGGAACTCACAGGAAAGAATCCTAGAACAACATTTTACTCGCGCATCATATCAAGAAAATGGAGATTTGTCAGTCCTTCTAAGCTGAAGTTAGTTTGATCTTGTGGGGGGTAATGTAACCATCCTTCAACTGCTCCTTCTGATGAGAAGATAGAAATGGCTTCTTTATCCTGGCATAATCGGAACTAGTCACTTCACGTACTCCATATTCTTCTTCATGCCTTGTTCGTTTAATCCTCCTCCTAAGGGGATTAGAGAGGATTTTGGCTTGTAGGGGATCTAATCCCCCTCAAACCCTGCCATTCCTTGATAACCCGCAAGTGTAGGGGATCGCAATAGTTTTCGAGGGTAAAGTATTCAACCCAAATTTGTTGATTCGGCACAAGGGGAGCCAAAAAATACTCTTAAGTATTAGCAGCTGAGTTGTCAATTCAACCACACCTAGAAACTTAGTATCTGCAGCAAGGTAGTTTAGTAGCAAAGTAATATGGAGATAGCGGTAGCAGCAATAAAAGTAACGGTAGTGTTTTTGTAGTTTTTGTAATAGTAGCAGCGGAAAAGCAAATAAGCAACAAGTAATATGTGAAAAGCTCATAGGCATTGGATCGGTGATGGGGAATTATGTCAAATGCGATTCATCATGTAGAATTTATAACCTAGGGTGACACAGAACTAGCTCCAGTTCATCAATGTAGTGTAGGCATGTATTCCGAATATAGTCATACGTGCTTATGGAAAAGAACTTGCATGACATCTTTTGTCCTACCCTCCCGTGGCAGCGGGGTCCTATTGGAAACTAAGGGATATTAAGGCCTCCTTTTAATAGAGTACCGGACCAAAGCATTAACACATAGTGAATACGTGAACTCCTCAAACTATGGTCATCACCGGGAGTGGTCCCGATTATTGTCACTTCGGGGTTGCCAGATCATAACACATAATAGGTGACTATAGACTTGCAAGATAGGATCAAGAACACACATATATTCATGAAAACATAATAGGTTCAGATCTGAAATCATGGCACTCGTGCCCTAGTGACAAGCATTAAGCATAGCAAAGTCATAGCAACATCAATCTCAGAACATAGTGGATACTAGGGATAAAACCCTAACAAAACTAACTCGATTACACGATAGATCTCATCCAACCCATCACCGTTTAGCAAGCCTACGATGGAATTACTCACGCACGGCGGTGAGTATCATGAAATTGGTGATGGAGGAAGGTTGATGATGACGATGGCGACGATCTCCACTCTCCGGAGCCCCGAACGGACTCCAGATCAGCCCTCCTGAGAGAGATTAGGGCTTGGCGGCGGCTCCGTATCGTAAAACGCGATAATTCTTTCTCTCTGATTTTTTTCTCCCCGAAAGTGAATATATGGGGTCCGGAGATACGTTGGTGGAGCGTCAGGGGGCCCACGAGGAGGGGGCGCGCCCCCCACCCTCGTGGACAGGGTGTGGGCCCCCTGGTCTAGATCTTTCCGCATGAATTTTTTATATTTTCCAAAATAATTCTCCGTGGATTTTCAGGTCATTCCGAGAACTTTTTATTTCTGCACAAAAAGAACACCATGGCAATTCTGCTAAAAACAGCGTCAGTCCGGGTTAGTTCCATTTAAATCATCCAAGTTAGAGTCCAAAACAAGGGCAAAAGTGTTTGGAAAAGTATATACGTTGGAGACGTATCAACTCCCCAAGCTTAAACCTTTCCTTGTCCTCAAGCAATTCAGTTGATAAACTGAAAGTGATAAAGAAAAACTTTTACAAACTCTG
The DNA here is from genome assembly GCA_902687465.1 of Secale cereale. NCBI lineage: Eukaryota > Viridiplantae > Streptophyta > Magnoliopsida > Poales > Poaceae > Secale > Secale cereale. The sequence goes on along the minus strand of LR738715.1, from coordinate 236,497,334 downwards.
TTTGCTCTTGTTGTTGTAAATATGTAAGCCAACATTCAGGTTTTCAGCAATGATCATGAACTAACCACATTCGCAATAACTTTCAGGTCTCATGTCTACTCACATCAATGGCATAATCAACTAGCGAGCAATAATAATAAACCTCGGATGACAACACTTTCTCAAAACAATCATGATATGATATAACAAGATGGTATCTCGCTAGCCCTTTCTGAGACCGCAAAACATAAATGCAGAGCACCTTTAAAGATGAAGGACTGACTAGACATTGTAATTCATGGTAAAAGAGATCCAGTCATGATCATACTCAATGCAAATTAATAGTAATACATGCAAATGACAGAGGTGCTCTCCTACTGGTGCTCTTTTATAAGAGGATGATGACTCGGCATAAAAGTAAATAGATAGGCCCTTCGCAGAGGGAAGCAAGGATTTGTAGAGGTGCCAGAGCTTGATTTTTAAATAGAGATGAATAACATTTTGAGCGGTATAATCGCATTGTCAACATAACAACCAAGAATCTCGATATCTCCCATGCTACGCACATTATAGGTGGTTCCCAAACAGAATGGTAAAGTTTATACTCCCCCAACCACCAACAAGCACACTCCACGGCTAGCCCGAAACAACGGGTACCGTCCAAACCAGCAACAGCCATGGGGGAGTTTTGTTTAATTATTATGATTTTGAGCATGGGACTGGGCATCCCGGTTACCAGCCATTTTCTCATGAATGATGAGCGGAGTCCACTCATCGTGAGAATAACCCACCTAGCATGGAAGATATAGACAACCATATTTGATACATGAGCTGTTCGAGCATACAAAACAGAATTTCATTTGAAGGTTTAGAGTTTGGCACATACAAATTTAGTTTGAACGACAGGTAAATACCGTATATAGGAAGGTATGGCGGACTCATTGGAATAAATTTGGGGTTTATGGAAGTGGATGCAAAAGCAGTATTCCCGCTTAGTACGGGTGAAGGCTAGAAAGAGACTGGGAAGCGACCAGCTAGAGAGCAACAACGGTCATGAACATGCATTAAAATTAATCAACAATGAATGCAAGCATGAGTAGGATATAAATCACCATGAACATAAATATCGTGGAGGCTATGTTGATTTTGTTTCAACTACATGTGTGAACATGTGCCAAGTCAGATCACTTGAATCGTTCAAAGGAGGATACCACCCCATCATACCACATCGCAACCATTTAAATATCATGTTGGCACGCAAGGTAGACCATTATAAACTCTCAGCTAATTAAGCATGGCATACGTAGCTATGATCTCTAATTGTCATTGCAAGGATGTTTCATTCATAACAAGCTGAATCAGGAACGATGAACTATCATATTTACAAAAACAAGATAGGTCGAGTTCATACCAGCTTTTCTCATCTTAATTAGTTCATCATATATCATCCTTATTGCCTTTCACTTGCACGAACGAATAGTGTGGATAATAATAATAGTGCACGTGCATTGGACTAAGTAGGAATCTGCGAGCATTGAATACAAGAGAGAAGACAAGGTAATATTGCTCAAGGTTAAATCAACAATAAAGCATATGAGAGCCACTAAGCATTTTCAATCATGGTCTTCTACTCTTAACCCCCAAAGAAAAGAAAAGAAACTATTTACATGGGAAAGCTCCCAACAAGCAAAAGAAGAACGGGAAATCTTTTTGGGTTTTCTTTTAATTACTACTACAAGAAAAGTAAACTAGCTAGAAGCTACAACTAATATTTCTTTGTTTTTCTTCAGGTTTTTTTCTAGCACACGAGAAAAAGACTATGAAAAGAATTGAAACTAAGCATGGATGGTACAATGAAGGAGTGTGAGCATCGACAATAAGAATAAGTGTGTGACATGAATGTAAAGTCGGTGAGAAACACGTACTCCCCCAAGCTTAGGCTTTTGGCCAAAGTTGGTCTATGGCCACGGATCGAAGCTACTCCCTCCAGTGTACTGAGATGTGTCCTCTGGGTGCCACTGGTTAGCAAGCTCATCCAGATCCCACCCATAAACAGACTGACGGTAAGGATCGAGTGGTGGCTCCGGCTCAGGCTCTAAAGCTTGTGCCTGGCTCTGGTACTTGTAGGAGGCATATGATGTAACGAGATATATGCTTGTAGACAGATCAAACAGAGATGGTGCTGGCAAGGTAACAATCTCACAATATTTTTCATCAAACCTTAATTCATAATTAAGCAACCTATCCTTGTCTTTAACAATAAAATCATGTGCTACCATACTCTTATAATCTAGATAAGCAGTGGCAAGCAATTTTTCTTCGTTCTCATGATGCCTAAAAGTTATTCTAAAATGTTCAGCAAGGCGAGAAGCAAAGATGCCTCCAAAGACGGGGCCCTTTGAGCGGTTCAGACTCAGTCGTTTAGCAATGACGACACCCAAGCTAAAAGTTGTGTCTTGAAACAAAGCATGGCGTAAAATGACAATATCAGGGGCACTGAGATTCCCATTGTTCCCGCGACCAATTAAACATCTACTAGCAAATAAAGCAAAGTAGCGCAGAACAGGGAAATGTATACTAGTAATTCTTGCCCCTGAGACTTGTCTAGTTTCCCCTACAGCTATCATGTCAATAAACCCTTCAACGTCTTCACGACGTGGTTCATCAAGTCTACCTTCAAAGGGTATCTTGCATATTTCACAAAACTCAAAGAATGGTATCTCCTTAACCTCCTCATATAAACGAAACTCCACTGTAGGTGGTGTTTTCTTAGCATGAAAATAAAAATTTTGCGTGAAAATATTAGTGAGTAAGAGATACTGTTCACGCTGGTCGTGGAGGAAGTCGATGAGGCCTGCATTATTTGCCAACCAATAAAAGTCTTCATAAATCCCGGCGGCTCTCATGAACTCATTTTACACGGCCATTCACATGGCCGAACTTCCGCCATGTGAGGGAGATTATAATTGGGCTTATTATTTTCTTCCTTCTTCTTCTCCTCTGAACTTTTACTGGAGGAACCCCTCAACAATCTCTTTATCATTTTCCTCCTCTGAAAAATTCTGAAATTTTTAGTAACTCAAAATAAAAGTTAACCAAACTCAACAAGATTGATAGCAAGAACTCCTACAAGTGCCTAGGGACTATATCATGCATTAGAGCTACTTGGGACTAAGGAAATTTGACATGAAAGCTCAAGAACAAGGTCACCACAGCAGCAAAAATTTGCAATAAATAAGGCACTAGAACAAAAACTAGTTGGACCAATGGAGGAGTCACATACCAAGGAACAATCTCTCCAAACAGTTTGGTGAATGGTGCTTTGAGCAAGGAGATCGAAAATGGCAGCAAAAAGAGCTAGAACTCGTGCTTGAGCTGGTTGGTGATTTTTTTGGGAGGAAGAAGAAGAGTATGGGTGCAGGAATAAGTGGAGGGGGGCACGTGGGGCCCATGAGGCAGGGGGCGCGCCCTGTGAGGGTGGGCGTGCCCTGGACCCTCGTGGCCAGGTGCTGGCTCCCCTCGCTGTGTGTTCTGTGCCATATATTCTTAAATATTCTAGAAAAAATCATATTAAATTTTCAGGGATTTGGAGAACTTTTATTTTTGGGGTATTTTTTATTGCATGGATATGTCTGGAAACAGAGAGAGAATACTTTTTTGCTTTATTTAATCTAATTAACAGAAAGTAAAAGGAGGATACAGAAGGTTGTGCTATCTAGATTCACCTATCTCATGCTCATTAAAAGGAATCCATTAACAAGGTGGATCAGGTCTTGTTAATAAACTCTTTCCGAATAACATGAAACCGAAGAATTTTCGAATAACACTAGGTTACCTCAATGGGGATATGTATGTCCCCAACAATAAGAATGTCATATGTCTTCTTAACAGTAGGGAGAGGAAATTCAAAACCTCCAATAGTAATAGTTGAAAATTTTCCAATATAATTGATACTATGGACCTGAGGTTGCTTCCTCGGAAAGTGTACCGTATGCTCATTACCATTGACATGAAAAGTGACATTGCCTTTTTGCAATCAATAACTGGCCCTGCAGTATTCAAAAAGGGTCTACCAAGGATAATACACATACTATCGTCCTCGGGAATATCAAGGATAACAAAGTCCATTAGAATAGTAACATTTGCAACCACAACAGGCACATCCTCACAAATACCAACATGTATAACAGTTGATTAATCAGCCATTTGCAAAGATATTTGAGTAGGTGTCAACTTACTCAAGTCAAGTCTACGATATAAAGAGAGAGGCATAACACTGACATCGGCTCCAAGATCACATAAAGCAGTTTTAACATTGTTCCCTTTGATGGAGCAAGGTATAGTAGGTACTCCTGGATCTCCTAGTTTCTTAGGTATTCCACCTTTAAAAGTGTAATTTGCAAGCATGGTGGAAATTTCTACTTCGGTTATCTTTCTTTTATTGGTAATAATATCCTTCATATATTTAGCATAAGGATTTGTTTTAAGCACATCGGTCAAACGCATACGCAAAAAGATAGGTCTAATCATTTTAGCAAAGCGCTCAAAATCCTCATCATCCTTTTTCTTGGATGGTTTCGGAGGAAAAGGCATGGGTTTCTAAACCCATGGTTCTCTTTCCCTACCGTGCTTCCTAGCAACAAAGTCTCTCTTATCATAACGTTGGTTCTTTGATTGTGGGTTATCAAGATCAACAGCAGGTTCAATCTCTACATCATTATCATTGCTAGGTTGAGCATCATTATGAACAACATCATTAACATTATCACTAGGTTCATGTTCATTACCAGATTGTGTCTCAGCATCAGAAACAGATATATCATTGGGATTCTCAGGTGTGTCAGCTACAGGTTCACTAGAAGCATGCAAAGTCCTATCATTTTTCTTTTCCTTCTTCTTAGAAGAACTAGGTGCATCTAAATTAGCTCTGTGAGAACCTTGCTCAATCCTCTTAGGGTGTCCTTCAGGATACAAAGGTTCCTGTGTCACTTTACCACCTCTAGTTGCAACTCTAACAACATAGTCATTATTCTTACTATTTAATTCATTGAGCAAGTCATTCCGAGCCTTAAGTACTTGTTCTACTTGAGTGGTAACCGTAGAAGCATGTATACTAATGAGTTTCAGTTCACCTTTAACTCTAGAAAGATAATCACTCAAGTGTTCAATCATGTAAGCATTATGTTGCAATTGTCTACAACGTAAGCATTGAAGTTTTCTTGTTTCACAATAAAATTGTCAAACTCATCTAAGCACTGGCTAGCGGACTTATAACGAGGGATATCACCTTCATCAAATCTATAAAAATAATTTACCTTTACTACCTGCGTCGGGTTATCAAGACCATGTATTTCTTCAATAGGTGGTAAATTCTTAACATCTTCAGCTTTAATATCTTTTTCTTTCATAGATTTCTTTGCCTCTTGCATATCTTCACGACTAAGGAATAGAACTCCCCTTTTCTTCTGAGTTGGCTTAGGGGCTGGTTCAGCAAGTGTCCAATTATTTTCATTGGCTAGCGTATTATTAAATAGTAATTCAGCTTCATCAACTGTTCTTTCCCTGAAAACACAACCAGCACAACTATCCAGGTAGTCTCTGGAAGCATAAGACATCAAGTATATCATTCCTCTCAAGAGGATGATCAGGCAAAGCACTAAGTAATTGGAGAAGCCTCCCCCAAGCTTGTGGGAGACTCCCTTCTTCAGTTTGCACAAAGTTATATATTTCCCGTAAGGCAGCTTGTTTCTTATGAGCGGGACAATATTTAGTAGAGAAGTGATACATCATATCCTGGGGACTACGCACACAACCATGATCAAGAGAATTAAACCAAGTCTTAGCATCACCCTTTAACGAGAACGGAAATAACTTAAGGATATAGTAATAACGAATCTTTTCATCATTGGTAAACAGGGTGGCTATATCATTCAACTTAGTAAGATGTGCCACAACAGTTTTAGACTCGTATCCATGGAAAGGATTAGATTTAACCAAAGTAATTAACTCAGGATCAACAGAGAATTCATAATCCTTATCAATAACAAAGATAGGTGAAGTAGCGAAAGCCGGGTCATGTTTCATTCTAGCATTCAAGGACTTTTCTTTTGGCTTAGCTAATAATTTCTTAAGATCATATCTATCATTGCAAGCAAGAAAGTCTCTAGCAGTTTCTTCATCCATAACATAACCCTCAGGAACAACAGGCAATTCATATCTAGGGGGAGAAGCTTCATCATCACTTTCATAAATATTATCAGTTTCAATATTTGCATTCTCCCTAACCCTAGCAATTTGTTCATCTAGAAATTCACCTAGTGGCAGAGTATTATCAGGCATAGAAGTAGTTTCATCATACATAGCAGAAGTGGCATCATAATGAACATACAACATATCAGATTCAATAGCAGGAGTAGGTGTCGCAAATTTACCCATAACAGATGGTGAATCAAGTGCAGAGCTAGATGGCAGTTCCTTACCCCCCCCCCCTCGTAGTTGAGGGTAAGATCTTGGTTTTTGAGTCCTTCAAATTCTTCATAGTGATCAACAGATATAAATCCCAAGTGACTCAAAGAATAGAGCTAATGTCCCCGGCAACTGCGCCACAAAATAGTCTTGATAACCCACAAGTGTAGGGGATCGCAACAGTTTTCGAGGGTAAAGTATTCATCCCAAATTTGTTGATTCGACACAAGGGGAGCCAAAGAATACTCTTAAGTATTAGCATCTGAGTTGTCAATTCAACCACACCTGGAAACTTAGTATCTGCAGCAAGGTAGTTTAGTAGCAAAGTAATATGGAGATAGCGGTAGCAGCAATAAAAGTAACGGTAGTGTTTTTGTAGTTTTTGTAATAGTAGCAGCGGAAAAGTAAATAAGCAACAAGCAATATGTGAAAAGCTTGTAGGCATTGGTTCGGTGATGGGGAATTATGTCAGATGCGATTCGTCATGTAGAAGTTATAACCTAGGGTGACACAGAACTAGCTCCAGTTCATCAATGTAATGTAGGCATGTATTCCGAATATAGTCATACGTGCTTATGGAAAAGAACTTGCATGACATCTTTTGTCCAACCCTCTCGTGGCAGCGGGGTCCTATTGGAAACTAAGGGATATTAAGGCCTCCTTTTAATATAGTACCGGACCAAAGCATTAACACATAGTGAATACATGAACTCCTCAAACTACGGTCATCATCGGGAGTGGTCCCGATTATTGTCACTTCGGGGTTGCCGGATCATAACACATAGTAGGTGACTATAGACTTGCAAGATAGGATAAAGAACACACATATATTCATGAAAACATAATAGGTTCAGATTTGAAATCATGGCACTCGGGCCCTAGTGACAAGCATTAAGCATAGCAAAGTCATAGCAACATCAATCTCAGAACATAGTGGATACTAGGGATCAAATCCTAACAAAACTAACTCGATTACATGATAGATCTCATCCAACCCATCACCGTCTAGCAAGCCTACGATGGAATTACTCACACACGGCGGTGAGCATCATGAAATTGGTGATGAAGGAAGGTTGATGATGACAATGGCGACGATCTCCACTCTCTGGAGCCCCGAACAGACTCCAGATCAGCTCTCCCGAGAGAGATTAGGGCTTGGCGGCGGCTCCGTATCGTAAAAAGCGATAATTCTTTCTCTCTGATTTTTCTCTCCCCGAAAGTGAATATATGGGGTCCGGAGATACGTCAGTGGAGCGTCAGGGGGCCCACGAGGCAGGGGGCGCGCCCCCCGCCCTCGTGGACAGGGTATGGGCCCCTGGTCTGGATCTTTTCACATGTATTTTTTATATTTTCCAAAATAATTCTCTGTGGATTTTCAGGTCATTCAGAGAACTTTTTATTTCTGCACAAAAACAACACCATGGCAATTCTGCTGAAAACAACGTCAGTCCGGGTTAGTTCCATTTAAATCATGCAAGTTAGAGTCCAAAACAAGGGCAAAAGTGTTTGGAAAAGTAGATACGTTGGAGACGTATCATTCCCCTTCAAAAACCACCTCAACCGAACAAGGATTCAGAGGAGGATGATCCAGTTGTGCAAAGACAAGAGGATAATTAAATGCTAGCATCCCTGTTTCCTCGAAAAAAAGGAAAGGAAATATTTAAAACAGCACAGATGAATCACCTTTCAATGACAATACCACTTTTTGATGACATTATCTAAACAGTAGCACAACACCAATAGAGATGACAAAGCTCAATAATATGGATGAAATCAGTGGGCGAGTACCAACCTTTGTCAGGAGGCTTATTGTGTAGAGCATACAGATGAAGCACTTCTTAGAAAACATATGTTGCTATGTACTGTGGTGGCCATGCTTACTATATATTCCTCGATTAGATTAATGTTTCCAACATCTTCTTGTGCAGTTCCAATAAAATATATGGTATCTTCAAAGCGATCAAGCAACGTTGTTGGTGTGACATTTTGGTTGAACTGCACAAAACACTCTTAAAACAAAAGTGTTTTGTGCAGTGCAACAAAAGGTCACAATGGCAACGGGGTGAAGTAGATAACTCTATTTACACATAGGTGCAAAGGAAACAACTAGTGGTCAATAATGGTGGATGACATAGAAGCCAACAAAAAGAAGCATCTACCTTATGAAATGGGAAAGAAAGCAAGACAGTAGCATTTCTCAAACGGTCGCGTTGATTTATATTAACAGAGAGATTATATTAACAATAAAATTCGTTAAACATGTAATTTGCTTTTAACTATGGAGTTGCAACAATTTTCTAGCGGCATTATTAGAGGGTGCTTGTTTACAGGGATATTTTGGTGGAGGGACTAAAAAAACTCCGTGTCAGTCCCATCTAAACCAAACAGGAGGGACTTTTAGGGACTAAAAGTGGGCATTTGGGACTAAAGAAAGAAGACCCTGAGGGATAGTCTTTTTGGGACTTTTTCCAACAGTTGCCCCTGCCACGCATCGCACCTTGTCTCTATTAGTTCATTACTAGGGGTAACATGGTCTTTTAGCATGTCATTTAATAACCTCTAGTCCATGTTTAGTCCCTAGAACCAAGCAGGTAGGGACTAGGGAGTTTTTAACCAAAAAGGGCCTTAGATTAACAACAGCTAAAGAGTTGCACGGGACAGTGGACGCACCAGCACCATGTGCATCTACCGATGTACCGGGGTGATGCACAGTCTGTTGCAACAAAGAACAAACAACCAAGGAGCATATTTGTGTTGGTCTCAGTTTTGTTATCTTTAGACAACTTTCCCTACGTGAGCGCAACAAATCTAGTCCTACTCAAACTCTACAGCCTTGTCCCCCAAAACAAAAGACCAGTTCATTACAAATGTGTGTACTGTGTTTGTCATTGTTTTCCCTTTTCGACCAACGTAGGTGCTGGACAGCCAGTCCGTACTAGTACTTTCCCTACTTCCTTTCCTCTGTGAACCACGTCCTAGATTTATGATATACAACTTTCCCCCATTCCTGTCCTCTTTGAACCACGTCTTAGATTCATGCGATACAACTTTCCCCCTTCCTTTTCTTTTTGAACCACATCCTAGATTCATGCTATATAACTTTTCCCACTACTTTCCCCCATTTCCTTTCCTGGTTGAACCACGTCCTAGATTCATGGTATACAACTTTCCCCACTACTTTCCTATTTCATCCAACACCTAGATTCGAGTGCAGAAGCGGGAAAAACCCGCATGCAGCTAGAGCAATGCATGTGGAATAAGTAAATTATACCTTAAGGTTCTTGGGGTGTGGTTCGGTGGGCGACCGGAGGCCATTCGACCCACACTATGTACGGCAGCAAAGAAGAAGGGGTCGGAGGCCCTCCCGCGCCGCAGCTGGGTGAAAGTGAATAGCTACGCCGGTAGTGGATTCCCTCCCTCGCCAACGGCGACAACGTTAAGCCTCCTTCCCTTCCCGGCGGATGGATCCTGCCAGCTCTTTGACCAGCAGTGAGGGGAGAGAGAGAGGTCAACAAAGTCTTTAGATCTGGAGAGGGTGAGAGAGTGTGAAGAGAGCAACTACAAGCAGACCAGCAGTGAGGGGAGAGAGAGAGGCCAACAAAGTCTTGTTTAGATTTGGAGAGGGTGAGAGAGTGTGAAGAGAGCAACTACAAGCGCTGAGGCTCCAGCGTGTATATATATATTGGAGAGAGTGTGAAGAGTGCAAACCCTACAAAACAAGCGCCGAGGCTGCAGCTTATACGTGATGAGGTGATTATACGGTCACTACAAGATCGTATAGCTCCGTATCCATCCATTTTGACCAGTCAAAGAATCCTCCTGACACGAATTATGCTCAAGTGTAGTTATCGAACCCGAGACCTCAGATGAGCGAACAGGCTAACCAGCTACACAACCCTCCCGTTATGTTCAACGAGAGGAAAATAACCTTTTATACATTCCTGCATTCGTGTGACATGCATGCTGTATTTTTTGTGTGTGTGGGACTCATTGGGATTTAAATCATAATCGTATCATGTGGCTTTGATGGTAGGACTATCCACAATGGTGCAGAAATAATGCAACATTAGTCACCTTACCTCTCTCCACGTAGTACATTGGGTCCCACCAGTCAAAGGGTGAAACAAACAAATTAATAAGAAAAAATAAAAGTGCCAGCGGTGTATCTTACCTCACACATCTCGCTACTGCTCGGGAACACAGTCCAATTGACCCCTCTATTCGCTTACGTACTATTTTAAGTGAATCCTTATTATAACATGCACACAATTTTGGGCACTTGTATTCGACCTAAGTCAGTGTGCCACCGTATCTCGTACGACTCCCACCGTCTAGGTGTAATAAGTCATGTTAGAAGCTGCGGCGGGACCAAGGTGCAAGCAGATTGGAGGAGAAGGAGAAACTTGACCGATCATTCCTCCAATCGAAGCCCTGATTTCTGTCTCTAAACGCAACAATTAATCCAAACAACTAAGAGATGCCGTTTTAGCTACCATGCAGGGCCACGTATTAACTCGCATGCAAGCCGACTTTGATTTCTTGACTGATCAACGCGTAGTTGTGCTCCATGCATTGGGTTTCCGGGGGAGATAACAAGGCAGAATAAGGAGCGTTTGGTTACATTGCTTAGGCTGGTCATAGTGGTGAGTAACTTGGACTAGTACAACATGCATATGTTACTAGTCTATGTTACTACTACGTGAAGTTTGCCGTCGGAAGCGAGCCGATTTGGCTCTCCTAAGCTAACAAGGTTTTTCTAGCCCACCCAAGCTAGCTGGCCCACAAAAGCTAAAATATTTTAACAGTTCCAAACGCCTAACCTTGCTCGACTATGCTATAAGCTGTTCTTGCTAAGGATCCAAACGCTCCCTAAGTAACAACGCTCGCTAGCAACGAGGCTAGGAGGGGATTGAGATACGAAGTTAATGGACAACGCCTAAACATTTTGGGAATATCTGATTTCCATAGGATGACTTAACACATAGACGGAGGGAGTACTATTCCTCAGTCCAGGTTTGATGGAATATTCTCACCTCTTCTCTTCTTGTACGTACTCCATTTGTATCTCACTTCCTGTGGCTTCGCACTCGCACGATTTTCCTATTCTATGAACATGTGTGTGCGTGTGCGTGTGCGTGTGTGTGTTTAACAACATGTGTGTGTTAGAGAGAGCGACAGATCGACCTACTCCTACAGAGAGATGGTGTGTAGTGTACGATTTTAGCCGCGAGAGTCTATGCATCCTCTCGTTTTCGGGCGTCCAGTAGGGACAGGCGGACATCTGCCACGCCCGCTCCTGACCAGCTTGGCCCACCCAAAGCCCCTCCATCGCCCGCACGCACTTCCCACCCGAAAGGGTCAGCACCGCTCCAAAGAATTGGTGCCGCATTCATGCCCGGGCAGAGCGGACGCGACCTCTCACTGGAGCCTGATACGTCCAAAACGTATCTATAATTTCTGCTTGCTCCATGCCTTTTTTGTGTGATATTGTTATGATATTTATGCACTTCCATACACTTTTGATCATATTTTGATTAACCTACTAATGGTTGCAAAAGTGCACAATGTTCTTGTTTTACACTTTATTGTGTAGGAATTACTTGGAAATTGACAAAAACGCAAAAGGAGTCGTATTGGAGTAGGACTCTGACTTTCCTGAAATCTGTCTGAGAACATTTTTTAAAGATGGTCACGTTCCGGCCCGAAGACGACGTCAAACGGAAAAGGTCTAGTTGCGAAAGTTGTGAGGAATTTCGAGGCGATACTTCTGGATATAAAATTCGTCCAAATCGGAGTCCGGACGGCCCAGTAAAGCCCGTTTTACTGAGGCCCAAAATCTGATGACGGGAATCCAACAGTCTATATAAAGAGAGGAAACCTAGGTCACAAAGTGCCACGAATTTTCCTCCTCCCGAGCCGCCGTCTTGGAGGGGAGGACCAGCACCATTGCAGCACCATCCACAAGTAAGAAGGGGGGGCAAGGAGCCGCTGCCCCCTAGGGCCACCGCCGCCCCGAGGGCCGCCGCCACCGCCGCGTCCCCAAGGGCCGCCGCCGCCGCCTTCGTGGCTGCCGCCGGCCATCTCCTCCTCGCGGGGCTGCACCTCTCCATCAACACCATCATCAACCTCCTCCTCACCATGTCCATGCGTGAGTAGTCTTCTCCGGGGCCGAGGGCTCGTACGTGTAGCTATGTGGTTATCTCTCTCTCCCATGATGTGATCTTCGTTGTGATCGTAGGCTATGTTAATCTAGGGTGATCCCATGATGTTTTCCCTTCCTCTATGTATTGGATTGATATACTCACTTGTCTTTATCTAGTATAATCCCCGAGACCAAGGTGACAGCGGTCTATTGGACATGGATTAGAAAAATATTTTCATGAGTGATTTCCTCTCTTGTGTGTTGATTGAAGATTGAATGTCTCTTGGTGCTTGTCTTTGACTATCCTTTAGATATGTTGTGGTGATTGTGGGACTCTCTTTGGATGGCCGCGGTGACATTGGGAAATCCTTAGATTGAGAACTACGAACTTTGAGGTGTGCTTTTGTAGCCCTACATAATTCTCGTCCTCTCTTGACCACGAAGGAATGACCTCCGGGTGCGTCTCCATTGCATGTTTTATGGGAAATATCATGTGATTCGATTATGTTAATGTTATTGGGAGTTGCCACTAGTGAAAGTATGATCCCTAGGCCTTGTTTCCACCATTGCAATACCATTTGTGCTCACGTTTACCACTTGTTTGCTTGCTGCACTTTTTATTACAGATTTATATTACTTTGTTTTGCCATCCATATCACTTGCCATTTAACATCTCTTCGCCGAACTAGTGCACCTATACATCTGACAAGTGTATTAGGTGTGTTGGGGACAGAAGAGAGTTCTTGTATTTTAGTTGCAGGGTTGCTTGAGAGAGACCATCTTCAACCTCTACTTCCCTGAGTTCGATAAACCTTAGGTCATCCACTTGAGGGAAATTGCTGCTGTCCTACAAACCTCTGCGCTTGGAGGCCCAACATAGTCTACAAGAGTAGAAGCGTGTGTAGACATCAAGCTATTTCTGGCGCCGTTGCCGGGGAGGTGAGTGCTTGAAGGTATATCTTTAGATCTTGCAATTAAATCTTTTTGTTTCTTGTTTTTATTTCACTAGTTATGTTTATGGAAAACCGCAATCTTAGTTCGTTGCTTGTTGGAAGACGCCCCACACCTGTGGTGGTTGCTCCTCCCCCTACTGAAATTGTGCCCTATAAAATACCCGCTGGTATTATCGATTATGTTTTGGCTAATCGTTATGCAGGAAACAGACATCCCGGTGAACACTTGCTATATTTGTCACAACTATGTTCATTATTTAAGCTTGCAGGTGTATCAATGGAGTTTGTCATGAGGAAATTGTTCGCCGTATCACTTATAGATAAAGCTTCAGATTGGTATAAGCTTCTCGATAAGTCGCACTTGCTTGATTGGCAAGAGCTTATGTCTCTCTTTTATACTAAGTTTTATCCCCTTCATGAAATTCATCGAGACAGGAACTATATCTATAACTTTAGGTCTCGTGACGGAGAAAGCATTGCTCAAGCTTGGGGGAGACTGAAAACGTTAATGCTAAAAAGTCCTAACCATGGGCTCCCCAAAGATGCTTATGTGGAGAGTAAGAGTACCTTTCTGCATGTGGATCATGGTAACAATGCTTTATGTGATGCTTATATTGTTGAGTTTATTCGTGATCCCACTGAAAATTATTATGAGAAGGGAACATATGCTTATAGATATTTCAATAATATCAAGTTCCCTCTCTTTATGTTGAAGGTTTTGAAGCTGCACTTGTTTTGTCTTCCTATGCTTGTTGCTTTGTGCTTCAATGAATTATTCTATTGCAATATTCCTATGCATAGGAAGCATGTTAGGCTTAAATGTGTTTGGTATTTGCTTCTTGATGCTCTCTTTTATTCCTCAACTCTTATTCCTACGAGAGCATCATTAAAGTCTTAAGCCTATCTTTATGGCTATAAAGAAAGAGCTCTAGGGAGACAACCCTTGTTATCTTTGCTTTCAGTTTGTTCTTTCAGTTTTTAGTGGTCTTGATGTTTGTTACTACTGTAGCAACATCATTGTATCTTTATTTTTCAGCTTTGTGCCAAGTGTAGCCTCTGATTGCAAGAAAGTTCAAAAGTTGTGACGTGCTGTCCAGGAAACAGATTCTGTCCTTGGATAGAAAAATTCGTATAAAATCACCAGATCATCTTTTTGGTCTGAATATTTTCGACAGCGTGCTCTATACAATTGGCTTTCGGGCGTCTGTTCTGAGTTTTTTGATTTGAGTTGCAGAAGTGCCCCGAAAAAATTATTTACTACCTGCTGGTCTGTTTTTCACAGATTCTGTCCTGTTTTGCCTTTTCTTCATTTTGCAAACCTTGAGCTTGCTTTTTCTTTGCAAAAACCTTTTGGCAATCTTGAGAAACAGTAGACATTCAAGAATATCCTTATTTCCAGCAAGGAAAAATTATTTTATTAAGGGTACTAACCTCGCTAATCAGATTATAATGAATTATGTATGAAGGGAGTTTTCAAGTGTGCGAGGGAAGATGATAAAAAGATTCAGGAGTGTCAAACCCTCAAGCTTGGGGATGCCCCCATGCACCCTCAAGAAATATTCAAGAAGACTCAAGCGTCTAAGCTTGGGGATGCCCCCGTGCATCCCCTTCTCCATCAACATTATCAGTTCATCTTTTGTTCCACTATATTTTTATCACTTCATGTGTTATGTGCTATGCTTGGAGCGTCTTGCTTTTAGTTTCCTTTTTAGTTTCTTTAACTTTGCTTGCTGTTCATAACGAGTTGGAACTCAGCTTTCTTTGTGTGGGAGAGAAACACGCTCCACTTCGACCTAGAACATAACATAGAATTTTCATGTCTATCCTTGTTGTGTGTGTTCTTTGTCTTTTAATAGCTACTATCATGTTCAGCTCTTAGTTTTCATGCTTATCTTTTTAAAGAGCTTTTGTTTAGTTGGTCGCTGGAACTCTCTTTAGTTATCATGCTTATCTTGTTAAGAGAGTTGGCTTCGGTTGCACTGGTTGATATGTCTATGATAAAAATGCTATGTGCATAATGCTGCTTAGTAGTTCATGTTTTCTTATGGTTAGTCTCAAATAGCTGGGGGGTTTCAATGTGTTATTGGAGTACCAACATGATTTGTTTTCCTATGATGTGGTATGGTCTAGTGATATCTTCCTCCAAGAATTTATTTTGATTGACTTGGCGTATGCTCACGCATATTTAAGACTATAAAGAAAGTCTATCAAGGCTTGATGATCTTTAATTTCTGAGTAGCGATATAACTTCCATGCCTGATTCAGTGTTGCTTTGTCGCTCTGCATGATTATGACCGTCATTGCTCTTTTAGTTGGTCGCTCCCAGTCTTTTGCTAACCTTCGCCTGTACTAAGCGGACTGACTGCTTGTGCATCCAAAATCCTTTAAACCAGTTATGCCATATGAGTCCACCATACCTTCCTATACATGGTATTTACCTGCCATTCCTAACGAAGACTTTCATGTACCATCTCGAAATTAATCAAAAAAAAGAATTTCTCTTTTGTGCCTCTGTTTTAGCTCATGAGGAAGTAGTAGTTAATTCATGATCTTTTTAAGTTGGACAAGCTACACCCCGGGATTGCATGTCTAATGTGCAAACCCATAATACGAGAAGGAACTGGCATAGAGTGCGCCCGGCTCATTAAAAAATTATATAACAAACAAACCCTCCTTCACGCTTTGTTCATGAGAAATCAGAAAACTTTGGCAGTGATAAACAAAGGAGATTAAGAGGATGTGATCGTCCTCATTCGGGAGCCGTTCCTCGAAACTTGTCCAGCTCAAGAAGTGATTGAGTTATCTGCTAGCATTCGTTGACGAAATATGCATATTCTAAAAAATAATTATTACCTCTGTTTTTAAAACCAAGAGCTCTGGTACATGTTTAGTTTTTGTTTCCGACCACGAGTTTTCAACCTTGCCATCAAAAACCACGGTTCGAGAGTCTCCACCTTCTTTCTTTAAAGCACCAACTATTGAGAGCATGATTGTCATTCTGAGTGTAATGTGCATTGTCCCAAAATACCATTGTCTTTTGCATGATTATGATATCGTTTATTCTGAAATCATTGTATCTAGTCGTCACTTAAACTTTGGAGGTGCCCCTGCATTTATGTTTTGCTTCACTAAAGGGGGCAAGCGAGGTATCACTTTGTCATGTTTGCACACCATGCTCACTACAAATCTATTGGGTGTTTCAGTATCATATTGTAAAATTTTCAGTTCTTTGTGATATTCTCATGAGGAAACTTAATTACTACAGAATCATTATCTCAGTAAGCATTTGTCATGTGACTGTGAAAAGTTCTTATATGGTTAATAGCATGTCACCACAAAAATTATGCTTGTTATCATTTACCTACTCGAGGACGAGCAGGAATTAAGCTTGGGGATGTTGATACGTCCAAAACGTATCTATAATTTCTGCTTGCTCCATACCTTTTTTGTGTGATATTGCTATGATATTTATGCACTTCCATACACTTTTGATCATATTTTGACTAACCTACTAATGGTTGCAAAAGTGCACAATGTTCTTGTTTTACACTTTATTGTGTAGGAATTACTTGGAAATTGACAAAAACGCAAAAGGAGTCGTATTGGAGTAGGACTCTGACTTTCCTGAAATCTGTCTGAGAACGTTTTTTAAAGATGGTCACGTTCCGGCCCGAAGACGACGTCAAACGGAAAAAGTCTAGTTGCGAAAGTTGTGGGGAATTTCGAGGCGATGCTTCTGAATATAAAATTCGTCCAAATCGGAGTCCGGACGGCCCAGTAAAACCCGTTTTACTGAGTCCCAAAATCTGATGATGGGAATCCGAGAGTCTATATAAAGAGAGAAAACCTAGGTCACCAAGTGCCACGAATTTTCCTCCTCCCGAGCCGCCGTCTTGGAGGGGAGGACCAGCACCATTGCAGCACCATCCACAAGTAAGAAGGGTGCCAAGGAGCCGCTGCCCCCTAGGGCCGCCGCCGCCCCGAGGGCCGCCGCCACCGCCACGCCCCCAAGGGCCGCCGCCGCCGCCTTCGTGGCTGCCGCCGGCCATTTCCTCCTCGCGGGGCTGCACCTCTCCATCAACACCATCATCAACCTCCTCCTCACCATGTACATGCGTGAGTAGTCTTCTCCGGGGCCGAGGGCTCGTACGTGTAGCTATGTGGTTATCTCTCTCTCCCATGATTTGATCTTCGTTGTGATCATAGGCTATGTTAATCTAGGGTGATCCCATGATGTTTTCCCTTCCTCTATGTATTGGATTGATGTACTCACTTGTCTTTATCTAGTATAATCCCCGAGACCAAGGTGACAGCGGTCTATTGGACATGGATTAGAAAAATATTTTCATGAGTGATTTCCTCTCTTGTGTGTTGATTGAAGATTGAGAGTCTCTTGGTTCTTGTCTTTGACTATCCTTTACATATGTTGTGGTGATTGTGGGACTCTCTTTGGATGGCCGCGGTGACATTGGGAAATCCTTAGATTGAGAACTACGAACTTTGAGGTGTGCTTTTGTAGCCCTACATAATTCTCGTCCTCTCTTGACCACGAAGGAATGACCTCCGGGTGCGTCTCCATTGCATGTTTTATGGGAAATATCATGTGATTCGATTATGTTAATGTTATTGGGAGTTGTCACTAGTGAAAGTATGATCCCTAGGCCTTGTTTCCACCATTGCAATACCATTTGTGCTCACGTTTACCACTTGTTTGCTTGCTGCACTTTTTATTACAGATTTATATTACTTTGTTTTGCCATCCATATCACTTGCCATTTAACATCTCTTCGCCGAACTAGTGCACCTATACATCTGACAAGTGTATTAGGTGTGTTGGGGACAGAAGAGAGTTCTTGTATTTTAGTTGCAGGGTTGCTTGAGAGAGACCATCTTCAACCTCTACTTCCCTGAGTTCGATAAACCTTAGGTCATCCACTTGAGGGAAATTGCTGCTGTTCTACAAACCTCTGCGCTTGGAGGCCCAACATAGTCTACAAGAGTAGAAGCGTGTGTAGACATCAGAGCCTGCGGTGAAGGGAGAAGCGGATTCAAGAGTGATGGTTGCTTCGCCCGTCCAACTTATTGTTGGGTCTATGTGATTTGACGGCTCATTGGTCATTATTATTGAGGTGGTAGGACTGTAGGATGTCCCATGCTTTCAGCGAAAGGAGGTACTACTAGATTACAATTTTCTCCATTCTTACCACGGAGGAGTGCAAGAGCAGTGAAAACACGCAGGCTCGGTGATTACATGTCCCACCTCACAATATCACCATATTTTCTGGACACCGTGCGACACCTAACTCTTTACATAGTACTCCCTTTGTTCCTAAATATAAGTCTTTGTAGAGATTCCACTAGGTGGACTACATACAGAAGAAAATGAATGAATCTACACTTAAAATGCATCTATATATATCCGTATGTGGTTCATGGTGAAATCTCTACAAAGACTTATATTTAGGAACGGAGGAAGTACTTGTATAGTACGTACTATAATTTATCAGCGAGATAGTACAATGCTATGAAGCTTCCAGCTTCTGTTACATGTATCTTCCGTCCAAGGTTGCCTGTTGCAACATTTCATCAAATACAAAGGAACTAACATGCATGCTATTGCATCTCAATGATTGACAGATCATAGCAAATATGTACTCCCTCCGTTCCAAAATAAGTGTCTCAACTTTATGCTACATACGGAGCAAAATAAGTGAATCTACACTCTAAAATACGTCTATATACATCAGTGTTTGGAGTACGTACTAGTAGTTCACATTGAAATCTACTAAAGGACATATATATTCCAAACAATATGATAATCTCTCTAACCAAGGAAGTAGGGACGAGGAGTAAACGGAGGGAGTAGTAAAAATTTCTCCTCGTCCTCCGAGCCATCGCGCGCGTGTGTGAGGAAGCGGGCGAAAGGCGTAGTACGCAAGCTTCACCTCATACTGCGAGCCACCGCACCCGTGGGCAGGGGAGACGGCGTACTAAGCAAGCTTCTCCTCATTCTGCGAGTTGACAGGACACATCAAAAGTACTCCAGTGTATAGAGCCTTGCCTCTAAGGTAGGCCCCACATGGTTTGCCTCTTTTTTAACATAATGCGTCAAGTCGCAATTTGTTTGTTCACCCGTGATGGACGATCCTCCCTCCATATAGTGGACAACCAGTACACGTGTCAAGTTACCACGTGGGCTTCCTTTTCGTATAGAAATGAGCTCCACTGTGTACCCGCGTGGGTGTGGTTGGGAAAGAGACGGGAGTACGTGCGCCGTGCGTGCACCTCTTCTCTTCGTGCACGTCCCCCACCTACGTGGGTTTATGTGAGAGATACAAACCTAGACAAATGGCTTCTGCGTTCGTAAGTGTTTTTTGTTTTGGGGGGGAGGTTCATTTCGTGAATGTATTTGTGGGAATATGTGTCGATGACATCTCAAACAAAATTTTGCATGCAATGTGTGTGAAATGGATCCATATCATATATAGAGGGTCGGGCGATCCACGAGAAGAGAGGGAGGGGTCATAGATATCGATAGAGTCGAAGAGAGGATCAAGTGGGTGGGTGCGAGATCGATGAAGAGAGCCATCGAAATTGTGTGTGTGTGTGTGTGCAAGTCAAAGATATAGGGCGACTGACCTAGCTACCGGAATGTCAGAGGGCACATGTCAAGTTTGTGTGTGGCAGGGTGACATGACTAGAGCGCTCGATGTATCGGTGTGTGTGGGGGGGGAGGGGGTGGTGGAGGGGTAGGCAGAGGCCTAACTATAGATGTAAAATGACTCGTATATGTGTTGATAAAGAGAGACCCAGCTATGTCTTGAGGGAGATCGGTCGACATACATACATAACTAAAGGACGGGATATAGGATGGGACAGAGAGAGAGAGAGAGAGGAGAGGGAGAGGGAGGGAGAGGGGTAGAGTGCTGGATGGGTGATGGAGTTGCTTCTCGAAGATGGTGGGAGAGGCTTACTAGACAAACTAAGGGTGGAACTGCAATATTATCAATAAGAGTGGGGATGTGTTTCTGTGTGTGCCTGTGCATGATAGATCTGTCGGGACACATCCATGGATGATGAAGGGGAACCATGTGTTTGGTAGGCAAACCTAACTAGAATGGTAGATCAATTGTTGTTTGTCGGAGGAAGGGAGAGACACAACTAATGAGGTAGATCGATCGACGCGTGGGAAAAAACGAGTTATAAGGACCTAGCTAGCTATATGTATAGCGGGAGATCGGTCGGTGTATGTCCATTTGTTAGAGGCAAATAAGGCCCGACGAGACGGATAGACAGAGAGAATGGAGCTAGGAGGTGGTGCGAGAGGCCCAGCTACTAGCTAGATAGGGGGATGAGTGTGCGGTTGTGAGATCGATGAAAAGAGGGGCGAGAGTTTACACGTGCGTGGGATCGTATGAGAGACATGAGGCAAGGACACATAAAGGAAGAGATTGAAGGTGCGTGTGTATGTTGTAGGCAGACATCGCTGGAGAGGTTTATCGACCGGTGTGTGTCGGAAAGGAGTTGTGGAGACTGTGGGACAACAACCTAAAGAAAAAAAATGAATGTGTCCGATGGATAGAATGCTGAGGGAGGGGGAGGGCGAGGAGGGCGTGTGCATGCACGAGAGAAAGTTAGTGGTAGCTACAAAGGTTAGAGGATTGTGTGGGTGTGAGAGACTAACAAAGATCATAATTTGATATGAAAGTGGATTCATATATTTGAATAGGAGATCATAGTGTTTTAAACATATGCATGCATGAATATAGCGGTGGTACGCGTGTTGTGGTTTTGCACATGTTATACCATAATGTGATAATGCATGGCGTGTGCAACTCACACCTAAATGTCGAACAATCTAAACCATACTATACATTGAACAATCTCACAGTTTATTTAAATTTGTGATAATGTGTGGCGTTTGCAGCTTACAACTAAATATCAAACAATCTAAACAATACTATATATCGAACATTCTCACATTTTATTTGAATTTGTGGTAATGTGTGGTGTTTGCAACTCACATCTAAATACTTATAGGCGTAGGGGGCGGGGCACCATATATAATGTGATAAACACATTATACATATGAGACATGGTTTAGTTTGTGAAGATCTAGCTAGAGCTTGAAATGTACTATGATTTGAAATCAACATAAAGTGGATTCAAAAAATCGAGTTCGAGTTCATATAGTACACATAGTTCGTATGTAACTCGAGACTAATCATGTGGTGTGCTGTGAAGATAATACACAAACGATAATTTAACTTGACAATAATGACGATTGTGGATCTTATTAAAACAGAGAAACGAATTCAAATGCTTTGACTTCACAACAATCATTATTGTACATCTTATTCAAATAGAGAAACTAATTCAAATTTAGTTCATATTGAAGCGGTAGTATATACGTTTGGAATGCACTAAAACGTTCATTTGAGTACTAGGTTGCATGCATTATACACATAGCAAAATATTTTAATTGAACATAACATGAATTTAAAGTTTTGAATGACATTTGTAGTGCGAATTGATTTGGTACAGTACACGTTAGGCTTGTCTGGAAATTTCAACCCGCGCCTTGTTAGCCCGAAATATTTAAGATATATCTTTGTCTCGTTCTGCTCCGACAACTCCCTCCATCTCAACCTGCGCCTTGCTATTCCAAAATTACAACGCACGCGAAAACTCCCACCTCCTGTGAAATCTCGACACGCGAAATGCCCGTGATACCCCTGAACCGAAAGAACCGCCTCAAATCGGTGGGGATACTTTCATAACTTACCCCACATTTCGGACAAGCATGTCCCTAAGCCATGGTTCCCCACTCCCATCCCATCCGCCCTCCCATTCGTACACAGAGGCCGGCAAAACCCGCGAAGCCCCACACCCTCCTCCGTCCGCCACCCAGCCGGAGCCTCTTCCCCGACGATGTCGTCCACAGCAACAGCTCGACGTCCCTCATCCACCGTACCGGATGAGAATCCATCGTCGATCTGGTCGTCTCGCTGATTCAGCCACCCCGTCCTCCACCTCCAAGGAGCTGCCCCGACGTTCCCCTTGTCTTTCGCGCTACCTCCATTCCCACACCGCCGTCTTCACCTGCACCATCGGAAGAGCATCATCATCACCATTTCCTCGGATGAAGCCGCGGCTTAATCGGCGCCACAAAAGAGGTTGTACATTAATCACCGCATTTTCTTCTTGATTCGATCTCACGGTGCTGCCGGCGCTCGGTCCCGAGCCGACACCGTGCGGCTCCATCCACGAGGGCGTCGCCGGCCACTTCTTCCACGGTGTTGCTCCCTCGACGGCGACGTCCACATCAGTAGGAGATGCTTCTGCTTTAGCTCTCCCTCTTGTTGCTACTCTGCTCTTGCTCTCGGTCTCCTGTCTGGTCTGCTCTTGCTCTTGCTCTTGCTCGCGCTGCTGCTCTCGCTCTTGCTCTTGCTTGCGATGCTGCTCTGATTTAGCTACACTTTAGTCGACTGAATCGAATTTTGGGTCAGTCGATTTCCAGGGGGTGGGGGGGCTCGCCGGAGTTAAGGAAGAACCAGCCACAGCGGGGAGGGGGGCTCGCCGGAGAGGTACGACAATATCTATCTTAGGGTTCATGGTGGGGGCACTGGTCGCCGGTGGTGGTGGGGCAGTGGCGTGGGGATCGTCGGAGAAAAAGCTTGGCACGGGGGGCCTACAGGGATGGCCGGGGCGGTGGCGGACCGGCGGTGGGGAGTGTTTTCAGGGCGGGCGGGGCGGCGCATCGCCGGCCGCGGGCGGCGGGGGGCGGTTGTTTGGCCAATGGTGGCTGGCGGCTCACGGGGTCGAGGTTGAAGATGAACTGCAGGCCCTTGATTTCGTATCCAACGGCTGCAAAATCGACAGACCAGAGATGAAAAAGTCAGTCGACTGACTTGTAGCCTCACCTCTAGTGCGTTCAATTTCGACAGTAAAATTCAGTTTCGACAGCAAAATTCAGTTTCGATAGTTAAGTTCAGTTTTGACAGTTAATTTCAGTTTTGACAGTTAAGTTTAGAGATGAGCGACTCATGTATACATCTAGTACTTTGTGATTATGTATTTTACGTCATCTATTGGAGATGCTATTAGAATTCCACTCAGGTTAACGTTGTCTCTCTTGTCCTGCTTCAGCCTCGGCGTCGTACAACTCACCGGAGCTGCTCCAACGACGAAACCCTCCATCACAGCGGAGCAGTACCTCGGGCTCCATCTCCAGACGCCTAAGATCTTCTTCCCCTCCTCCGACAGCCAAGTCAACCGGAGCATCCTCACCGGCCAACCCAATCACGCTGAGATCGACATGGCTTCGCCAAACAGGTTGTACACTTCTTATGGTTTGACTTAATCTCACCATGCTTCTTTGCATCCCGTGATCTTCCAATTCTTGTGAACCAAACACCTAGATTGGCAGAAATCCTGTGTTTTTAAATTCTCTGTTTTGCAGGTGCATTCCTATCCTATTCCTGTCTATTTCCTATCCCTGCATTGTTAGAATCCTCAAATTCAACCAAGCCCTTACACAATTACTTCTGTTACAGATATGTGTCAAAGAAAACCTTGTGTGGTTTGTCCTGCTCCTGCGGTGCTGTGTTCCACCCCTGCTCAGCTGCTCCAACGACGGAAGGGTTCACCACAATAGGGATCCGCTCTCGAGACTGTCTTTCACCACCTCAGATCTTCTTCCCCGCTGCCGGCAGCCACGACAACTGCATTACCATCATCAACTGAGCAGATGACCTTGAGGACTACACGGGTCCGTGCTACTTCTCGAGCTTGCGTTTTATTCCCTCGAAGAGAAAAGGGTGATGCAACACAGTAGCGCAAGTATTTCCCTCAGTTTTTGAGAACCAAGGTATCAATCCAGTAGGAGACCACGCGTGAGTCCCTCGCACCTGCACAAACAGATAAGAACTTCGCAGCCAACGCGATAAGGGGTTGTCAATCCCTTTACGGTCACTTAGGAAAGTGAGATCTGATAGATATGATAGTTTGATATTTTTGGTATTTTTGGATATAAGAACAAAAAGTAAAAATGGTAAAGTAAAGTAGATTGTAGATTGATATGTTGAGAATAGACCCGGGGGCCATAGGTTTCTCTAGTGGCTTCTCTCATGATAATGGAATTCTACGGTGGGTAAACGAATTACTGTCGAGCAATTGATAGAAAAGCGAATAATTATGAGAATATCTAGGCATGATCATTATATATAGGCATCACGTCCGAAACAAGTAGACCGAAAGGATTCTGCATCTACTACTATTACTCCACACATCAATCGCTATCCAGCATGCATCTAGAGTATTAAGTTCATAAGAACAGAGTAACGCCTTAAGCAAGATGACATGATGTAGAGGGATAAACTCAAGCAATATGATATAAACCCCATCTTTTTATCCTCGATGGCAACAATACAATATGTGCCTTGCTGCCCCTACTGTCACTGGGAAAGGACACCGCAAGATTGAACCCAAAGCCAAGCACTTCTCCCATTGCAAGAACTATAGATCTAGTAGGCCAAACCAAACCAATAATTCGAAGAGACTTGCAAGGATATTATGAGCACACATAAAAAGTTCAGAGAAGAACCTAATATCTTTCATAGATAACCTTGATCATAAACTCACAATTCATCGGATCTCGACAAACACACCACCAAAAGAGATTACATCGAATAGATCTCCTCGAAGACCGAGGAGAACTTTATATTGAAGTCCAGAGAGAGAGAAGAAGCCATATAGATACTAGCTATGGACGCGAAGGTCTGTGGTAAACTACTCACAACTCATGGTGAGGGCGATGATGATGATGATGATGAAGGCCTCCGTGATGGATCCCCCTCCCGGAACAGGCTCCAAGATGGGATCTCCACGGGAACATCAGCTACGGCGATGGAATTAGAGTTTTCTCTCTTCCTACGGAGTTTCTGGGGTACGTAGGCATATACAGGAGGAGATGGGCACCAGGGGTCGCGGGGCCTGCCCTCGAGGCAGGGGGTGCGCCCCCACCCTAAAGGGTGGGGCCCCCCTGTCCTATGGCTTGGCTCCGAAGTTTATCTCGCGTGATTTCCTCCAAAAATATCTCCTGCGAAGGTTTCATTCCGTTTGGACTCCGTTTGATATTCCTTTTCCGCAAAACCCTGAAATAGGCAAAAAAACAGCAATCTGGAATGGGCCTTTGGGTTAGTAGGTTAGTCCAAAAAATGATATAAAAGTGAATGATAAAGCCCATTAAACATCTATGACTTCATAAATAATAGCATGGAATAATAAAAAATTATAGATACGTTGGAGACGTATCATACACCTTGTTCTTTGAGGACATGATTGTGGTTCCCAAGGGTGATCTCAGGAAGCTCATAACGAACAAAGCACATGACTCACTGTGAGGCGATGATGATACGTTGGAGACGTATCATACACCTTGTTCTTTAAAGAGATTTGCAAGGATATTATAACCATACATAAAAGAGTTCATAAAAGAACCAAATATTTCTCATAGATAATCTTGATCATAAACCCACAATTCATCGGATCTCGACAAACACACCGCAAAAAGAGATTACATCGAATAGATCTCCTCGAAGACCGAGGAGAACTTGGTATTGAGATCCAAAGAGAGAGAAGAAGTCATCTAGGTACTAACTATGGATCCGAAGGTCTGTGGTAAACTACTCACAACTCATGGTGAGGCGATGATGATGATGTAGAAGCACTCCAGGTAGATCCCCCCTCCGGCGGAGCTCCGGAACAGGCCCCAAGTGAAGGAAATATGCCCTAGAGGCAATAATAAAGTTGTTATTTATATTTCCTTATATCATGATAAATGTTTATTATTCATGCTAGAATTGTATTAACCGGAAACTTAGTACATGTGTGAATACATAGACAAAACAGAGTGTCCCTAGTATGCCTCTACTAGACTAGCTCATTGATCAAAGATGGTTATGTTTCCTAACCATAGACATGAGTTGTCATTTGATCAACGGGATCACATCATTAGGAGAATGATGTGATGGACAAGACCCATCCGTTAGCTTAGCACTATGATCGTTTAGTTTTACTGCTATTGCTTTCTTCATGACTTATACATGTTCCTATGACTATGAGATTATGCAACTCCCGAATACCGGAGGAACACCTTGTGTGCTATCAAACGTCACAACGTAACTAGGTGATTATTAAGATGCTCTACAGGTGTCTCCGAAGGTGTTCGTGGTGTTGGCATAGATCAAGAATAGGATTTGTCACTCCGAGTGTCGGAGAGGTATCTCTGGGCCCTCTCGGTAACACACATCATAATAAGCATTGCAAGCAAAAGACTAATGAGTTAGTCACGAGATGATGTGTTACGGAACGAGTAAAGAGACTTGCCGGTAACGAGATTGAACTAGGTATAGAGATACCGACGATCGAATCTCGGGCAAGTAACATACCGATGACAAAAGGAACAACGTATGTTGTTATGCGGTTCGACCGATAAAGATCTTCGTAGAATATGTAGGAGCCAATATGGGCATCCAGGTTCCGCTATTGGTTATTGACCGGAGAGATGTCTCGGTCATGTCTACATAGTTCTCGAACCCGTAGGGTCCGCACGCTTAACATTTCGTTGACGATATAGTATTAAATGAGTTATGTATGTTGGTGACCGAATGTTATTCGGAGTCCCGGATGTGATCACGGACATGACGAGGAACTCCGGAATGGTCCGAAGATAAAGATTAATATATGGGATAATAGTGTTTGACCTCCGGAAGGGTTCCGGAATTCACCGGAAGGGGTTCCGGATGTTTCCCGAAATGTTTGGGTACGAGAACACTTTATTTGGGCCAAACGGGAAAGCCCACGAGGCTTTAGGAAAGTGCAAAAGGAAGTTTTGCGGAGACCAGAGGCTAGACACCAGGAACCCTGGCGTCTAGGGGGTAGACGCCGGGAACCCTGGCGTCTAGCCCTGGAGTCCGAGTGGGACTCTTTCCTTTCGGGCAAAACCGACTTTGAGGAGGCTTTTGCTCCAAGTTTTGACCCCAGGGCTCAACATATAAATAGAGGGGTAGGGCTAGCACCCAAGACACATCAAGATAGACCAAGCCGTGTGCCGGCTACCCCGACCCTCTAGTTTATCCTCCGTCTAGTTTCTGTAGTGCTTGGCGAAGCCCTACAGAGATTGTTCTTCATCAACAACCGTCACCACGCCGTCGTGCTGCCGGAACTCATATACTACTTCGCCCGTCTTGCTGGATCAAGAAGGCGAGGACGTCATCGAGCTGAACGTGGAGGTGCCGTACGTTCGGTACTAGATCGGGACGGGTCGTGAAGGTGCACGACTACATCAACCGCGTTGATAAACGCTTCCGCTTTCGGTCTACGAGGGTACGTAGACACACTCTCCCCTCTTGTTGCTATGCATCTAGTAGATAGATCTTGCGTGATCGTAGGAAAATTTTGAAAATACTACGTTACCCAACAGTGGTATCAGAGCCAGGTCTATGCGTAGATGATATTCACGAGTAGAACACAAGTGAGTTGTGGACGATACTAGTCATACTGCTTACCAGCATGTCATACTTTGCTTCGGCGGTATTGTGAGATGAAGCGGCCCGGACCGACATTACGCGTACGCTTACGCGAGACTGGTTTCACCGTTATGAGCACTCGTTGCTTAAAGGTGACTGGCGGGTGTCTGTCTCTCTCACTTTAGCTGAATCGAGTGTGGCTACGCCCGGTCCTTGTGAAGGTTAAAACATCACATACTTGACGAAACATCGTTGTGGTTTTGTATGCATAGGTAAGAACGGTTCTTGCTAAGCCCGTAGCAGCCACGTAAAACTTGCAACAACAAAGTAGAGGACGTCTAACTTGTTTTTGCAGGGCATGTTGTGATGTGATATGGTCAAGACATGATGAGTTATACGGTTTTGTATGAGATGATCATGTTTTGTAATGTTATCGGCAACTCGCAGGAGCCATATGGTTGTCGCTTTATTGTATGAAATGCAATCGCCATGTAATTGCTTTACTTTATCACTAAGCGGTAGCGAGAGTCGTAGAAGCAATAGTTGGCGAGACGACAATGATGCTACGATGGATATCAAGGTGTCGCGCCGGTGACGAAGGTGATCATGACGGTGCTTTGGAGATGGAGATCAAAAGCACAAGATGATGATGGCCATATCATGTCACATATTTTGATTGCATGTGATGTTTATCTTATTATGCTTCTTATTTTGCTTAGAACGACGGTAGCATTATAAGATGATCCCTTACTAAATTTCAAGGTATAAGTGTTCTCCCTGAGTATGCACCGTTGCGAAAGTTCGTCGTGCCGAGACACCACGTGATGATCGGGTGTGATAAGCTCTACGTTCAAATACAACGGGTGTAAGCCAGTTTTGCACACGCAGAATACTCGGGTTAAACTTGACGAGCCTAGCATATGCAGATATGGCCTCGGAACACTGGAGACTGAAAGGTCGAGCGTGAATCATATAGTAGATATGATCAACATAAGATGTTCACCATTGAAACTACTCCATCTCACGTGATGATCGGACATGGTTTAGTTGATTTGGATCACGTGATCATTTAGATGACTAGAGGGATGTCTATCTAAGTGGGAGTTCTTATGTAATATGATTAAATTGAACTTTAATTTATCATGAACTTAGTCCTGGTAGTATTAGCATATCTATGTTGTAGATCAATAGCTCGCGATGTTGCTCCACGTTTATTTTTTATATGTTCCTAGGGAAAACCAAGTTGAAAGATGTTAGTAGCAATGATGCGGAATTGTTCCGTGATCTGAGGATTATCCTCATTGCTGCACAGAAGAATTATGTCCTTGATGCACCGCTAGGTGACAGGCCTATTGCAGAAGCTGATACAGACGTTATGAACGTTTTGACAAAAGCTCGGTATGATGACTACTTGATAGTTTAAGTGCACCATGCTTTACGGCTTAGAACCGGGACTTCAAAAACGTTTTGAACACCACGGAGCATATAAGATGTTCCAAGAGTTGAAATTAGTATTTCATACTCATGCCCGTGTCGAGAGGTATAAGACCTCTGACAGTACTTTGCCTACAAGATGGAGGAGAATAGCTCAACCAGTGAGCATGTGCTCAGATTGTCTGGGTACTGCAATTGCTTGAATCAAGTGGGAGTTAATCTTCCAGATAAGATAGTAATTGACAAAGTTCTCTAGTCACTATCACCAAGTTAGTAGAACTTTGTGATGAACTATAATATGCAAGGGATGACGAAAATAATTCCCGAGCTCTTCGCGATGCTGAAACCAGCGAAGGTAGAAATCAAGAAAGAGCATCAAGTGTTGATGGTTAACAAGACCACTTGTTTCAAGTAAAGGGCGAAGGGATAGAAGGGGAACTTCAAGAAGAATGACAAGCAAGTTGTCACTCCCATGAAGAAACCCAAAGCTAAACTCAAGCCTGAAACTAAGTGCTTCTACTTCAAAGGAAATGGTCACTGGAAGTGGAACTGCCCTAGATACTTGGCGGATAAGAAGGATGGCAAAGTGAACAAAGGTATATTTGATATACAGATTATTGATGTGTATTTTACTAGTGTTCATAGCAACCCCTCGGTATTTGATACTAGTTTAGTTGCTAAAGAGTAGTAACTCGAAATGGGAGTTGCATAATGAACAGAAACTAGTTAAAGGATGAAGTGACGATGTGTATTGGAAGTAGTTCCAAGATTGATATGATCATCATCGCACACTCCCTATACTTTCGGGATTAGTGTTGAACCTAAATAAGTGTTATTTGATGTTTGTGTTGAACATGAATATGATTTGATCATGTTTATTGCAATATAGTTATTCATGTAAGTTAGAGAATAATTGTTGTTCTGTTTACATGAATAAAACCTTATATGGTCATACACCCAATGAAAATGGTTTGTTGGATCTCGATCGTGTGATACACATATTCATAATATTGAAGCCAAAAGATGCAAGGTTAATAATGATAGTGCAACTTATTTGTGGCACTGCCGTTTAGGTCATATTGGTGTAAAGCGCATGAAGAAACTCCATAGTGATGGACTTTTGGAATCACTTGATTATGAATCATTTGGTGCTTGCGAACCATGCCTCATGGGCAAGATGACTAAAACTCCGTTCTCCGGAACTATGGAGCAAGCAAAAGAGTTGTTGGAAATCATACATACTGATGTATGCGGACCAATGAGTATTGAAGCTCGCGGCGGGTATCGTTATTTTCTGTCCTTCACTGATGATTTGAGCAGATATGGGTATATCTACTTAATGAAGCACAAGTCTGAAACATTTGAAAAGTTCAAAGAATTTCAGAGTGAAGTGGAGAATCATCGTAACAAGAAAATAAGAGTTTCTACGATATGATCGTAGAGGTAAAATATTTGAGTTAGCGAGTTTGGCCTTCAGTAAAAACAATGTGAAATAGTTTCACTACTCACGCCACCTGGAACACCATAATGTAATGGTGTGTCCGAACGTCATAACCGTACTTTATTAGATATGGTACGATCGATGATGTCTCTTACCGATCTACCACTATCGATTTTGGGGTTATGCATTAGAGACAGCTACATTCACGTTAAATAGGGCACCATCTAAATCCGTGGAGATGACACCGTATGAACTGTGGTTTGAGAAACCTAAGCTGTCATTTCTTTAAGTTTGGGACTGCGATGCTTATGTGAAAAAGTTTCAACATGATAAGCTCGAACCCAAATCGGAGAAGTAAATCTTTATAGGATACCCAAAAGAAACTGTTGGGTACACCTTCTATCACAGATCCGAAGGCAATGTCTTTATTGCTAAGAGTGGATCCTTTCTAGAGAAGGAGTTTCTCTCGAAAGAAGTGAGTGGGAGGAAAGTAGAACTTGATGAGGTAATTGTACCTTCTCCCGAATTGGAAAGTGGAACATCACAGAAACTAGTTCCAGTGATTCCTACACCAATTAGTGAGGAAGCTAATGATGTAGATCATGAAACTTCAGATCAAGTTTCTGCTAAATGTCGTAGGTCAACCAGAGTACGTTCCGCACCAGAGTGGTACGGCAACCCAGTTCTGGAAGTCATGTTACTAGACCATGATGAACCTGCGAACTATGAGGAAGCGATGATGAGCCCAGATTCCGCAAAATGGCTTGAGGCCATGAAATCTGAGATGAGATCCATGTATGAGAACAAAGTATGGACTTTGGTTGACTTGCCCGATGATCGACAAGCCATCGAAAATAAATGGATCTTCAAGAGGAAGACTGACACTGACGATAATGTTACTGTTTACAAAGCTCGACTTGTTGCGAAAGGTTTTCGACAAGTTCAAGGAGTTGACTACGATGAGACTTTCTCACCCGTAGCGATGCTTAAGTCTGTCCGAATCATGTTAGCAATTGCCGCATTTTATGAAATCTGGCAAATGGATAACAAAACTGCATTCTTTAATGGATTTATTAAAGAAGAATTGTATATGATGCAACCGGAAGGTTTTTGTCAATCCTAAAGGTGCTAACAAAATGTGCAAGCTCCAGCGATCCATCTATGGACTGGTGCAAGCATCTCGGAGTTGGAATATACGCTTTGATAAGTTGATCAAAGCATATAGATTTATACAGACTTGCGGTGAAGCCTGTATTTACAAGAAAGTGAGTGGGAGCACTACACCATTTCTGATAAGTATATGTGAATGACATATTGTCGATCGGAAATAATGTAGAATTTTCTGGAAAGCATAAAGGAGTGTTTGACAGGAGTTTTTCAAAGAAAGACCTTGGTGAAGCTACTTACATATTGGGCATCAAGATCTATAGAGATAGACCAAGACGCTTGATAAGACTTTCGATGAGTACATACCTTGATAAGATTTTGAAGTAGTTCAAAATGGATCAGTCAAAGAAGGAGTTCTTGCCTGACTTGTAAGGTGTGAAGTTGAGTAAGACTCAAAGCCAGACCACGGCAGAAAAATATAGAGAGAATGAAAGTCATTCCCTATGCCTCAGCCATAGGTTCTATAAAGTATGCCATGCTGTGTACCAAACATGTTGTGTACCTTGCCATGAGTTTGACAGGGAGGTACAATAGTGATCTAGGAGTAGATCACTATACAGCGGTCAAAATTATCCTTAGTAACTGGATGACTAAGGAAATGTTTCTCGATTATGGAGGTGATAAAGAGTTCGTCGTAAAGGGTTACGCCGATGCAAGCTTTGACACTAAATCCAGATGACTCTAACTATCAATCTGGATGCGTATTGAAAGTGGGAGCAATTAGCTAGAGTAGCTCCATGCAGAGCATTGTAGACATAGAAATTTTCGAAATACATACGGATCTGAATGTGACAGACCCGTTGACTAAACTTCTCTCACAAGCAAAACATGATCACGCCTTATTACTCTTGGGTATTAATCACATAGCTATGTGAACTAGATTATTGACTCTAGTAAACCCTTTGGGTGTTGGTCACATGGCGATGTGAACTATGGGTGTTATTCACATAACGATGTGAACTATCGGTATTAAATCACATGGCGATGTGAGCTAGATTATTGACTCTAGTGCAAGTGGGAGACTGAAGGAAATATGCCCTAGAGGCAATAATAAAGTTGTTATTTATATTTCCTTATATCATGATAAATGTTTATTATTCATGCTAGAATTGTATTAACCGAAAACTTAGTACATGTGTGAATACATAGACAAAACAGAGTGTCCCTAGTATGCCTCTACTAGACTAGCTCATTGATCAAAGATGGTTATGTTTCCTAACCATAGACATGAGTTGTCATTTGATCAACGGGATCACATCATTAGGAGAATGATGTGATGGACAAGACCCATCCGTTAGCTTAGCACTATGATCGTTTAGTTTTACTGCTATTGCTTTCTTCATGACTTATACATGTTCCTATGACTATGAGATTATGCAACTCCCGAATACCGGAGGAACACCTTGTGTGCTATCAAACGTCACAACGTAACTAGGTGATTATAAAGATGCTCTACAGGTGTATCCGAAGGTGTTCGTGGTGTTGGCATAGATCAAGAATAGGATTTGTCACTCCGAGTGTCGGAGAGGTATCTCTGGGCCCTCTCGGTAACACACATCATAATAAGCCTTGCAAGCAATAGACTAATGAGTTAGTCACGAGATGATGTGTTACGGAACGAGTAAAGAGACTTGCCGGTAACGAGATTGAACTAGGTATAGAGATACCGACGATCGAATCTCGGGCAAGTAACATACCGATGACAAAAGGAACACCGTATGTTGTTATGCGGTTCGACCGATAAAGATCTTCGTAGAATATGTAGGAGCCAATATGGGCATCCAGGTTCCGCTATTGGTTATTGACCGGAGAGATGTCTCGGTCATGTCTACATAGTTCTCGAACCCGTAGGGTCCGCACGCTTAACGTTTCGTTGACGATATAGTATTAAATGAGTTATGTATGTTGGTGACCGAATGTTATTCGGAGTCCCGGATGTGATCACGGACATGACGAGGAACTTCGGAATGGTCCGGAGATAAAGATTAATATATGGGATAATAGTGTTTGACCTCCGGAAGGGTTCCGGAATTCACCGGAAGGGGTTCCGGATGTTTCCCGAAATGTTTGGGTACGAGAACACTTTATTTGGGCCAAAGGGGAAAGCCCACGAGGCTTTAGGAAAGTGCAAAAGGAAGTTTTGCGGAGACCAGAGGCTAGACGCCAGGAACCCTGGCGTCTAGGGGGTAGACGCCGGGAACCCTGGCGTCTAGCCCTGGAGTCCGAGTGGGACTCTTTCCTTTCGGGCAAAACTGACTTTGAGGAGGCTTTTGCTCCAAGTTTCGACCCCAGGGCTCAACATATAAATAGAGGGGTAGGGCTAGCACCCAAGACACATCAAGATACACCAAGCCGTGTGCCGGCTACCCCGACCCTCTAGTTTATCCTCCGTCTAGTTTCTGTAGTGCTTGGCGAAGCCCTGCAGAGATTGTTCTTCATCAACAACCGTCACCACGCCGTCGTGCTACCGGAACTCATATACTACTTCGCCCGTCTTGCTGGATCAAGAAGGCGAGGACGTCATCGAGCTGAACGTGTGCTGAACGCGGAGGTGCCGTACGTTCGGTACTAGATCGGGACGGATCATGAAGGTGCACGACAACATCAACCGCGTTGATAAACGCTTCCACTTTCAGTCTACGAGGGTACGTAGATACACTCTCCCCTCTCGTTGCTATGCATCTAGTAGATAGATCTTGCGTGATCGTAGGAAAATTTTGAAAATAGTATGTTACCCAACACCAAGATGGGATCTCACGGGAACAGAGGGTTGTGGCGGTGGAACTAGGGTTTTCTCTCTGTTATTCTGATGTTTTCGGGGTACATAGGTATATATAGGAGGAAGGAGGGCACCGGGGGCCAAACGTGGGGCCCACGAGGAAGGGGGTGCGCCCTGTAGGGGGGGCGCCCCATGCTCGTGGACGCCACGTCATCCCTATTCCGTGGTTCTCAAGTCTCCCGTGCAGATATCGCTCCAAAAATATCTCTCCCGAAGGTTTCATTCCGTTTCGACTTTGTTTGATATTCATTTTCTGTAAAACCCTGAAATAGGCGAAAAACCCAGCAATCTGGATTGGGTATTTGGGTTAATAGGTTAGTCCCAAAAAATAATATAAAAGTGTATAACAAAGCCCATTAAACATCCAAAACATCATAAATAATAGCATGGAACAATAAAAAATTATATATACGTTGGAGATGTATCAAGCTTCCCCAAGCTTAATTCCTGCTCGTCCTCGAGTAGGTAAATGATAAAAACAGAATTTTTGATGTGGAATGCTAAACAACATAATTTTCAATGTAATTCTCTTTATTGTGGCATGAATGTTCAGATCTGGAAGATTCAAGACAAAAGTCTATATTGACATAAGAAATAATAATACTTCAAGCATACTAACAACGCAATCATGTCTTCTCAAAATACTATGGCTAAAGAAAGTTACCCTACAAAATCATGTAGTCTGGCTATGCTCCCTCTTCATCACACAAAATATTCTTATCATGCACAACCCCAGTTTCAACCAAGCACTTGTTTTCATACTCTATTCTTTCAAACCTTTCAACTTTCACGCAATACATGAGTGTGAGCCATGGATATAGCACTATGGGTGGAATAGAGTGGTGGTTGTGGAGAAGACAAAAAGGAGGGAGATAGTCTCGTATCCACTAGGCGTATCAACAGGCTATGGAGATGCCCATCAATAGATATCAATGTGAGTGAGTAGGGATTGCCATGCAACGGATGCACTAGAGCTAAAAATGTATGAAAGCTCAACAAAAGAAACTAAGTGGGTGTGCATCCAACTTGCTTGCTCACGAAGACCTAGGGCATTTGAGGAATCCCATCATTGGAATATACAAGCCAAGTTCTATAATGAAAATTCCCACTAGTATATGAAAGTGACTAAACATGAGACTCTCTATCATGAAGAACATGGTGCTACTTTGAAGCACAAGTGTGGAAAAAAAGATAGTAGCATTGTCCCTTTTCTTTTTCTTTTTCTTTTTTGGACGGGCCTTCTCTTTTTTTGGCCTTTCCTCACATGGGACAATGCTCTATAATGATGATCATCACACTTTTATTGATTTACAACTTGATACTAGAAAAAGTATGACTCTATATGAATGCCTCCGACAGTGTACCGGGATGTGCAATGAACCAAGAGTGACATGTATGAAAAATTATGCATGGTGGCTTTGCCACAAATACGATGTCAATTACATGATCATGCATGGCAATACGACAACATGAAGCGTGCCATATGAATGGAACGGTGGAAAGTTGCATGGCAATATATCTCGGAATGGCTATGGAAATGCCATGATAGGTAGATATGGTGGCTGTTTTGCGGAAGGTATATGGTGGCAGTTTTGAGGAAGGTATATAGTGTGTGTATGGTGCCGGCGAAAGTTGCACGGTACAAAAGAGGTTAGCAATGGTGGAAGTGTGAGAATGCGTATAATCCATGGACTCAACATTAGTCATAAAGAACCCATATACTTATTGCAAAAAAATTCGAGTCATCAAAACAAAGCAATCAACGCATGCTCCTAGGGGGGATGTTAGTAGGAGTTAACCATCGTGCGCCCCCGACCTCCACACAAAGGATGACACTCTACAAATACCTCATGCTCTAACTTCGTCACATAGCGGTTCACCATACGTGCATGCTACGGGAATCACAAACTTTAACACAAGTATTCCTCAATTTCATAATAACTCCACTAGCATGACTCTAATATCACTATCCTCATATCTTAAAACAATTATCAAGCATCAAACTTCTCATCATATTCAAAGCACTTTGTATGAAAGTTTTTACTACATTCATCTTGGATGCCTATCATGTTAAGGCTAGTTCTATAGCCAAAGCACATTACCATGCTATTCTAATAGACTCTCAAAAGGATATAAGTGAAGCATGAGAGATCAACAAATTTCTACAAAATAAAATTACCACCGTGCTCTAAAAGATATAAGTGAAGCACTAGAGCAAACTATTTAGCTCAAAAGATATAAGTGAAGCACATAGAGTGTGTTAACAATTCCTGGGCCATATTTATCTCTCTCAAAAAGGTGTGTCCAGCAAGGATAATTGTGGCAAACTAACAAGCAAAGACTCAAATAATACATGACGCTCCAAGTAAAACACATATCATGTGGTGAATAAAAATATAGTCCCGAGTATAGTTACCGATAGATGAAGATGAAAGAGGGGATGCCTTCCCGGGGCATCCCCAAGCTTAGGATTTTGGTTGTCCTTGAATTTTACCTTGGGTTGCCTCAAGCATCCCCAAGCTTAGGCTCTTGGCACTCTTTGTTCCGCAGTCCATCAAAGCAATACTCAAAACTTGAAAACTTCACAACACAAAACTTAGACAAAAATCTCGTGAGCTCCGTTAGTATAAGAAAACAAACCACCACTCAAAGGTACTGTAATGAAGTCATTCTTTGTTTATATTGGTGTTAAACCTACTGTATTCCAATTTCTCTATGATTCATACTCCCCAATACTACTCATAGATTCATCAAAATAAGCAAACAACACACGAAAAACAGAATATATCAAAAACAGAACAATTTGTAGTAATCTATAACTTTCCAAAACTTCTGTAACTCCAAAAAAGTTGAATAAATTGGTAAACGTGAGGAATTTGCCTATTAATCATCTACAAAAATAATCAACTAAATAGCACACTCCAGTAAAATTTGCTGACTTTTCTAGCGAGCGCTAACGATTCTGTTTTTCACAGCAATATCATATAAACTTCACACATGTCTTCCCAAAGGTTCTACTTGGCACAAAGTACTGTTCAAGAAATCTTCCGATTCAGCGATTTATCGTCCGATTTATCGCTACTCTTGGGGTGACCGATAATATTATGCCTTATCTTCATCATTTATCATTTGGGCCGATTTATCGCTATGACAAGCGATTTATCGGGAATCTACCTATAAATCGGGCCTATTCGTAGCACTATGTTTGCAGGAAGTATGTTTATTTATATTTTGTGGACCTTGTTACGCAATATGTAATGTTTTTCTATTTTTTTATCATTATATCAGGATTCAAAGGCTAGGATTTAAGGTAACACTTCTGTCTAATATTGTTTTGGTGTTGAATATAACATATTTTAGTGTTGGGAATATGGGATTTGAAAAAAATGGCCGATTAATAGTCGACCGATAAAATCGATTAATCGGCTGATTTCTGATTAATCTCTAATCCCCAGGTGACTGAGACCATAACGATAAGTGATATCCTCAACATTGTCACAAACACTAATTAAAACACAAAACCACATCTAAACAGAAGCTAGATGCAATATTTATTCCTAAACAGAAGCAAAAACAAAATAAAATAAAATTAGGTTGCCTCCCAACAAGCGCTATCGTTTAACGCCCCTAGCTAGGCACGATAATTCAATGATGCTCACATGAAAGATAAGAATTGAAGAACAAAGAGATCATCATATTGCATGTGACAAACACATCTAAGTCTAACATACTTCCTAAGCATAGGCATTTTATAGGAAAACAAATTAGCAAGACAAGGGCAATCTCAACATAACGAGAGGTAAATTAGTAAGATGAGAATTTCTACAACCATATTTTCCTCTCTCATAATAATTGCATGTAGGATCATATTCAAACTCAACAATATAGTTATCACATAACATATTCTCAACACGATCCACATGCATGCGAAGTTGACACTCTTCCAAAACAGTGGGATTAACATTAACTAAAGTCATGACCTCTCCAAACCCACTTTTATCAAAAAAATCCTAAGATTGAACATTCTCCAAATATGTGGGATCTAAAGTTGGCACTCTTCCAAACCCACTTTCAATATTATTGCAAACATTATTATCAATCTCATATATATCATGGGGCTTAAATAATATTTCAAGATCATAAGAAGAATCACCCCAATCATGATCATTACAACAAGTAGTGGACATAGCAATACTAGCATCCCCAAGCTTAGGGTTTTGCATATCATTAGCACAATTGACATTAATAGAATTTTTAATAACAACATTGCAATCATGCTTTTTATTCAAAGAACTATCGTGAATCACTGTTTCTTTTAACAATTCCTCACAATTTTCAGATTCACAAATTTCAAGCAAAGCCTCATAAAGATAAGCTAGTGCACCCAACTCACTAGAAATAGCTTCAACATAATTGGATCTTTTAAAAAGATTAGTAAGTGGATGACGATCCATAATTTAGCAAGCTAAGATGCAAGCTAATAGAGGGTACATAGCAACACAAGCAAACAGAAAGACGAACGATAAACACACGGCAAAAAGAAGGACAAATAATACGGCAAGGGTGAAGTGGGGGAGAGGAAAACGAGAGGTAAATAAATGTAATGCGAAGGATAAGGGTTTGTGATAGGTACCTGGTATATGACTTTTGCATAAGCCTCCCCGGCAACGGCGCCAGAAATTCTTCTTGCTACTTCTCGATCTTGCGTTGTATTCCCTCGAAGAGGAAAGGGTGATGCAACACAGTAGCGTAAATATTTCCCTTAGTTTTTGAGAACCAAGGTACCAATCCAGTAGGTGACCTCGCGCGAGTCCCTCGCACCTGCACAAACAAATAAGAACTTCGCAGCCAACGCGATAAGGGGTTGTC
The DNA here is from genome assembly GCA_902687465.1 of Secale cereale. Taxonomy (NCBI): domain Eukaryota; kingdom Viridiplantae; phylum Streptophyta; class Magnoliopsida; order Poales; family Poaceae; genus Secale; species Secale cereale. The sequence continues at coordinate 236,457,574 of LR738715.1, read as the reverse complement.
AATCCCTTTACAGTCACTTACGAAAGTGAGATCTGATAGATATGATAGTTTGATATTTTTGGTATTTTTGGATATAAGAACATAAAGTAAAAACAGTGAAGTAAAGTAGATTTAGATTGATATGTTGAGAATAGTCCTGGGGGCCATAGGTTTCTCTAGTGGCTTCTCTCATGATAGCGGAATTCTACAGTGGGTAAACGAATTACTGTCGAGCAATTGATAGAAATGCGAATAATTATGAGAATATCTAGGCATGATCATTATATATAGGCATCACGTCCGAAACAAGTAGACTAAAACGATTATGCATCTACTACTATTACTCCACACATCGACCGCTATCCAGCATGCATCTAGAGTATTAAGTTCATAAGAACAGAGTAACGCCTTAAGCAAGATGACATGGTGTAGAGGGATAAACTCAAGCAATATGATATAAACCCCATCTTTTTATCCTCGATGGCAACAATACAATACGTGCCTTGCTTCCCCTACTATCACTTGGAAAGGACACCGCAAGATTGAACCCAAAGCCAAGCACTTCTCCCATTGCAAGAACTATAGATCTAGTAGGCCAAACCAAACCAATAATTCGAAGAGACTTGCAAGGATATTATAATCATACATAAAAGAGTTCAGAAAAGAACCAAATATTTCTCATAGATAATCTTGATCATAACCCTACAATTCATCGGATCTCGACAAACACACCGCAAAAAGATATTACATCGAATAGATCTCCTCGAAGACCGAGGAGAACTTGGTATTGAGATCCAAAGAGAGAGAAGAAGCCATCTAGGTACTAACTATGGACCCGAAGGTTTGTGGTAAACTACTCACAACTCATGGTGAGGCGATGATGATGATGTAGAGGCACTCCGTGGTAGATCCCCCCCTCCGGTGGAGCTCCGGAACAGGCCCCAAGATGGGATCTCACGGAAACAGAAGGTTGCGGCGGTGGAACTAGGGTTTTCTCTCCGTTGTTCTGATGTTTTCTGGGTACATAGGTATATATTGGAGGAAGGAGGGCACCGGGGGCCAAACGTGGGGCCCACGAGGCAGCGGGCGCGCCCTGTAGGGGGGGGGGGCGCCCCCACCCTCGTGGACGCCATGTCAGCCTATTCCGTGGTTCTCAAGTCTCCCGTGCAGATATTGCTCCAAAAATATCTCTCCCGAAGGTTTCATTCCGTTAGGACTCCGTTTGATATTCCTTTTCTGTAAAACCCTGAAATAGGCAAAAAAGAGCAATCTGGACTGGGCCTTTGGGTTAATAGGTTAGTCCCAAAAATAATATAAAGGTGAGTAGCAAAGCCCATTAAACATCCAAAACATCATAAATAATAGCATGGAACAATAAAAAATTATAGATACGTTGGAGACGTATCAGTCCGCAAGAGAGGTCGCACTCTTCCGTGTGTGCTTACGTTATGCATCGCTTAATATGATGACATGCTACTTTATCGTCGTGTTCACCTATTAGACTCCGACTCGGGTCCAAACTTATGTTGAAACTTGGGTTTTTAAATGGTTGTGGGGTACATATTGGGGTAGCAATCAGTACTATATGTCTACTATCTGGTTAATCTCGGGTGTCTACTATGAGTTTCATGTTGGGTGCAACCAAACATTAAAGGAGCCATTATATGTGTTTTTTAACTAAAGCTATTATCTGCCTGCTATCATTGGTTTTGGGTCTATCCACAGTTTGCTATCTTCACTCTGGATTTGTGCATGCACTCCTTACATAATCTCACTATGTTCTATTCCTATGCATGTCAGTTATTGTACACAATGGAACTGAACATGTAGAGCAAAAGAGATGATCCTTGCGTGGCAATAAAATTTCATGCAGACATCGCTCCATGGTGGGCGCAAAGGCAGGCCCCCTCCACCCATTTCGGATCGTAATCAAGAGGAAGATAACTCCTCAGAGGAGGATTCAGAGACAGATGACCACTCCTATCCCCCCCTCGAGGTGCATGCTCTAACTTGGCAGGGTTATGTTGCTCATATCATGCGTATGGTATCTTGCATTGCTATGTCATTTGCTTAGTTTAGACATGATTTGTGTGAATGCCACCTGTTTAGTGTCTAATTACCATATATGTGAATTATGCAATGCCATCTTTTTGCAAGACATTATATATGTGAATTATGCAATGCTATCTTGTTGCAAGGCATTATATATGTGAATTATGCAATGCCATGCTGTTTAGCCAAGCGGCATATATGTGAATTATATCATGCCGTCCTTTTTTTTGTATTTCTCATTGCTTTTGTCGACAATGTTTGTATATTCAACTGCTCTTCCTGTGCATCAGCCATTTGAATTGGTGATGGAGAAATCTGGAGTGAAAACAAGGTCTTTAGAGCAGACAATGCTAGCTGGTGAAGTAGATATGTTGCTGGTTACAGATAGCTCTTCAGAGGAGGATTCAGAGGCAGATGATCGGTCCTATTATCCCCCTGAGGTGTATGCTCAAACTTGGCAGGGTTATATTACTCATCTCATGCATCTGTTGTATTGCAATGCTTAGTTTTTACATCATATACAGGATATTGAATGTCATCTTCTTAGTTGACACATCATATGTGCGATTGCCCTCTGATCACTTCCTTAGGATATAAATCATATATTTGAATTATATCATGCCATGATGTTTACATAGACAACATGTATCTGAATTATGGCATGCCAACCCATTTTCTAAAGACATAATATAGGTATATCATCTCATCCTGTTCACATAGTCATCATATTTTGAATTATGGCATTCTATCCGTGAATTATCATGCCATCATGTTTCCATCGACGGCTAGTTTGTGATTTATGATATGCCAGCCACTTTAATAGACACATCACATAGTTATATCATGTCATCCTGTTTACATAGTCATCATATTTTGTAGTATGTCATTCTATCATGTTTAGTTAGCCATCATACATGTGAAATTGTGTCATGCTATCCTGTTTAATTAGTCATCATATATTTGAAATTATGTCCTGCTATTCTGTTTGGTTAGACAACATAAATGTGAATTATTTCATGTCCTGTTTTCTTCCCTACTATCCATTGCACCTGTCTATCTTACAATGTCTGTACATTCAATTGCTTTTCTTGTTTATCAGCCATTTCAATTGGAGGGGGTGATGGCAGTATATGTGGGAGTAAAAATACGGTCTTCAGAAAAGATCGTGCTACCTGTCGATGGAGATAGAACCACGGTTGTACTTGCCCAAGAACCAGCCCCACCACACATAACCTAGACTCACGCAGATTGTACCCCTACCCAGTTGGACAGAGAACCAGCTACACCCCTTCTAACCCCAACCCCAGCAGATAGTAACCCAGTTCCCGTTGACACAGCACCGTCTCCACCATAGAGCACCCAAACACGAGCAGTTAGTAAGACAACTGCAGTGCCCAAAGCACGAGGACAACCACTCTGAACCCCAAGTCAACGCTTAAAGCAGAAGAAGAATTGTTCTCAGGTCAGGTTCCGTAGCTATGGTTCATACTACTTTGCTCTTGCATCACTGTATTTACTCATACCAACTAATTTCAAATTTGAAGGAAGCAATTTAAACTCCAATGGCGCAACAGGTATGTTTTAAACCTGTTTCTTTAACGTGTTTGCTGTTGTAACTTGCTCTATGTTGACTCGGTCAAAAAAAACTTGCTCTATGTTGATTTCAGTTTCAATTGAATAAATGGTTATGTTCTCATGCCCTGTACATTACAAGTGTTGTTATTGTTGTGTAGTTTCCCACACTTATATTCTGTCTATGCTGCTTTGTCTTAAATAGATATGATTCGAACTGTATCTATCTTGATTTGGCAACATAAACTAGAATGATATAGACCATACAGTGATCATACTACATAGATATATGTTTGTTTCATGCTGTTATCCTGTCCACCTGACTACTGAACTAGTTTACCAAAATGAGTTTCATATACTACATTGTAAACCTGTGATGTGTTTGTTTGTTTCTCCTTTAGAACGCGGATAAAATATTGGAGAAGAGCACCCCCGTTATGCAATGGTAAAGGAAGTAATGCAGATCTGGTTCAAGATAGTGAGACATCCCTGTTATTCTCCAAGAAAGCTGATAAATACTATATTGAAGACACTGAGACAACCCCAAAGTCATGTCTTGACGTAGTGTTCGAGTTACTGGCTACTACTGCTGGCACCAGCTCTTCGAACTCGATGCATGAATCAGTTCGGCTTCTTGAGTCTCAACTTCAAGTTGAAAGACATCGATCAAATATTATGCGACAGGAAGCTGAAGGACTGAGGAAGTCCCTATAGAATTCAGATGCATACTTTCTGGTGCAACATCAAGTGCTGGAGGATTTAAGCGCCAAACAAGAGAAAGTTAATAAGCTTGCTAAGCATCTTGCCAGCATTATGGGTACCCAGGATATTGTTTCTTGAGCTCTTCTGAAGTGGTTTCAGTTTTGGACTTGTTTTGCTGCGGCGTTTATATGCTGCTTTGTTCCCTATATTTGCACTTGTGGCGAACTTTGATGCCTAGTGGATGTAATATGTGTAATAGCCGTGATAGCCTAGCGTAAGTTGCTTGCTTATTTATTTCGGTTGTCTTGTTTATTTTTTTTCTTGTAGTCAGTGCAGTTCTTTTTCCGCGGTTTCTAGTGGCCGGAATAACCTATTTTTTAAAACTAGGCACATTAACAATGGGCTACATATTTACTGTAGTTAACATGGGCCTCCTACGGGCCATAGAAACAATGGGCCTTCTAAGGGTCGTAGAAACAAAGGGCCTTCTACGGGGCGTAGACACAATGGGCCTTCTACGGGCCGTATCATCAATGGGCCTTCTGTCACACCCTGATTTTCATGCCAGAACACTTAAGCTAATAATCATGCTACAATTTGGTTTGGCAAAAACTTTTGAGTGTTTTTGACCTTGCTTGATTGGTTTTCTGTTTGTTGTTTGCAACTGCTCTAAAAATCAAATAAATCATCCAACTCTTACACTTCATCTCCTTGATCCAAAACCTTTTCCCAATGATCATGCCATGTGTATAGAACAGTATATTATTTTCTTATAAAAATAATTTAGCCAAATAGTATTTTCTAAAATTAGTTTTCCAAAAACCCATGAATTGAGGTTTGCAGTGCAAGTACCTTATTTAGGGTGTGAAAAATCTTTCAAAAAGTATATTTGAATCCTATTAGGTATAGGACTCCCATAAACCACAAAATTATAATTTTAAAAGTTATTTTTATATTTTATTTAAAGGCTTTTTCTTTAGGCCAGAAATGGTCTTTAATAGGTTAAAACTATTTAACTGTTTCAAAAATATTTTTCAAAATTCAGGGAAGCTCATAGGACATATATTGTCCATAAATAAGAGTTTCAACACATGGTCATGTTCAAAATATTAGACAAATCCTTCAAAAACCCTTTCTGGATATTTTAAGCTTTTGAAATATTTACAAAGGAAATATTCTCTAAAAATTCCAGGGAAATTATATTATGTCAAATATGACATATTTGATGATCTTAAAAAGCCTCATGCCTTGAAGATCAAGAAAACATCATCAAATCCCCTCAAATCCATTTTTGTCCATTTTGAAGTTTGAGCAACTTTACATTGCCAAACTTGTCCTAATGCTCTCAAACTTGGTACACATGCTAAAATGGTTTAATTATGCATCTAGACAAAATGGCACAAGTATTGGAGAATCATAACTTGATCTAAGTGCCCCAAAACCCTTTCTGACCAAATCCAAATTTGAACAACTCTACATTGCCAACTTTTTACTTGTGACCTCAAATTTTGTGGACATGATCACAACCCCAAATGATGACACTACACCAAGTGGTGTATCAAGGAGGGATGATTTGCATGGCTAAATATTGGAAAAGACATTTTTGTTGATTTCTAGGGTTTACCAAAGTTACATTGGCAAGTTTCTTCAAATGAGCTCAAACTTGGTGGAATACCCTATTTCCATATACCATTTGATCCTGTTAAGTCTCATGTCAATTGGAAATCATTTGCTTGCCCAAAACCACATCAAACACCTTCTGGTAATTTTCCAAAACTGTCACTTTTACCTCTTTCCTTGTTCTCCATGAACTTAACTTTTTACCAGGACCTCTCCTAGTCACCTTCTACCTCCAATAACTCACCCATGCCTCAGCTCAATCATTGGAGGGGGTAAAACCCCCAATTACCTCTCTGTTTTCACCATGGCAGCACCTTTCTACCCTCCTACTTCTTACCCCTCCCTCCTACCTTACCTCCTAAGCATATCAAAGCATCCCCGTACCACCCCACAGCCAGTAGACAAGGAGGGACATGACCAGAGCACGTGGGCATGCAGTGGCATGCCAAATGGGCGCTCTGGAGCACGCTACAGTGTGCTCCCGCACTGTAGCTGCATCCTGTCCGAGGCCTCCGACCACCTAGGGCGTTGGGATTGTGTCTCCCGAGGTGGCCTCGACATCCGGGACACGCCTCACTGTCGGGCCCCTCCTTATCCTCTTTTCTCACCTCTCCGCAGAGCTCACTCGAGCATGGCCTGGACCGCTCCCACGGTGCACCACGGCCACGCCTATTTAAGCCACCCCCGACTCTCTCTCTCGTCTTGGTTAGAACCCCCTCTCTCCCGTGAACCTCCTGGACAAGCCCCCTCTCCTCCTGGTGCTCTCTTTCCCTCTCCATGGCCACCATGGTCGCTGTCGGCCTCTGCCCGGCTCTGGTGAACCAGAGCCTGCCCTTGTCTTCTTTGAACACTAGGAGGAGTAACGCAGGACCGCGGAGCCCCCCACTTCTTCCTTCCCTTTCCCTAGCGCCCCTAGCATCGCACCTATCTCCTCTCGAAGCCGCCCGCCGGTGCCAAGGCCGCCGTCGCTCCCGTTCCTCCCGACCCGCTTGAAGACCCTGGATGGATGCGGCTCATTCCCCTGAATCCTTCGGTGCGCCGGACACCACCGGGGACGGCCGGAGTCACCGGGGATCAGCACCGGCGTGCGCTCTGCCTCGCCTCCTCTGATTCGAGCGGAGGAAGAAGAAGCTGCCGCGTCAGCAATGGGCCCCGCCCGTCAACAACTCGGCGCACGCCTGAGCCACTGACCAGTGGGCCGACCCATTTAAATGGACACGGGTCCATCTGGCGCCTGCCTTCCGTGCAGGAAGGCGTATTAGCCGAATGCGCCTTCGGCGTCGCCCTCTGCCCGCGTGGTCGAGCCACTGGGCCGGCCCAGTAGCGCTCCGGCACTACTCCTCGCTCAGTGCACGCCAGCACAGGGTTTAATCCAGCCCATCGAGGTAAATTCCTTTTCTTTTTCTTTTTTCAGTAAGTTTCTAAAATTCATAATCAATTCATTAGACCTCCAAATTTGATGATTCAAATTTCTAGTGAATCCATAAATCATGATCTATCACATGGTGTAACTTGCACATTTTTCCAGAAAAACTTTCTTCACAAATAATTAGCAAATCCTATTTTTCCATTTCTGTGATGAACTTTAGAAAATCACATAGAGCCCACTTTTGATCCAAATGCCATGATTCAAATTCCTAGATACTTATAATATCAAAACTTAGTTTTGGAACATTTTTGCCAACACTTTCTGGACCACATCAAATATTGGTCTATTTCTCCATGTATAGCCAACCTTGCAAAATCATAGGAAATTCATTTGAACTCCAAATCAAGTGAAACCAACTCCTAGCTGCTTCTAAAATCATTCCTTGTTAAATGGATGCCTCCGACCATTTTTTAAAATAATTCTTCTGTACACTTCTTGCAAATCCACAAACCCCTGATTACATCATATTGAAATGTTCAGAGATATCCATTGATCATATCCCAATGAAACCACCTTGGTCATTTTTCATAGACCAGAGGTATCCTAGAAAAGTCCAACTCCTATTTTTAGAGTACTTTTATTTTTGCCTTGTTATGTTGCTTATTATGATTGTTTTCGTCGTTAGTTGACGAAATAAACGGAGTACTTGGAGATGGACCAGAAGGTTTGAAGACTCTGAAGGACAAGGCAAGCAGCCCTTTGACCATGTTCGAGAAACCTTTTTATGCATGTCTCATAGCACCTTATTATCAATGCATCAGAATCATATTGAGGCGGTGACCACTTTGGTTGGTACCTTTACTTTACTATTGAAACTTGCATCAAGCATGACCCTACCTTCCTATGAGGGTTATGTGGGTGGGAGTAGATAGGTTGCTATAGTAGTGGCTACGCAAATGAGACGGGAATATGCATAATGGTGGAAGCATAGTACTTTCAAAAGACTCTTTCAAAAACCCCATCTGGTGTCACTTATGCCCGAGGGAGATGATGAGTTGGGTAACCACTTGATGATGAAGTGGTGTACCCAAGAAAGTGTGTGTGTGTTTTTGAAAACGGATTGGTTTAAGTTGCGACCGTTATTCCAACCTTACATGCGCAACCGCTCTACCCTTATATGGGAAAGGGCATTATTGATTACCTAGGCCGATACTAGCATGGTGCCCACATTACCAGTGACGGGGGTGACATGAGGTCACTCTCGGGACGGGGTCGTGCTTGGATAGGCGGCCATGACTGTTTTCACAGGGCACCGAACACACCATTGGTACCCCGTGCCAGTGGTAATGTGATGAATATGGGACCGAGGCTCCACAAATCTTAAGATGTGAAATGTTGGGCACGGGGGTTGCTACCAATCGAGTGGACTCCATGTTAGTGTCGTCTAGGGAAAGATAGTGATCGGGTGCTTACCCCGGGTACTTGAAGTACCGCGGGTCGTGGATGACACGAAAGTTCCCCGGATCTTGTGGTTAAAGTGTGCAACCTCTACAGAGTGTAAAACTATTCGAATAGCCGTGTCCACGGTCAAGGACAGTTGGGTAACCGCTCTTGGGCTACATCCAATGTTTGCGAAACCTGGTGTGTGTGTTTGAGGAAAACAACATGGTTCGGTGATATTGGTGCTGTGATTCTTAAGGAAGTCATGATGAGCTCGAGCATGAGTTGTTTATAACTCTTTCTCGATATTGATGTCTGTAACCTCCTGATACTTGTTGCAGACGCATTCATATCCTTGATAAAAGTTGATCATACTTGCATGAGAAAAACTAGCTTTCCGCAAAACGGACAATTTAACAATAGAGCCTTGCATAATTAATCTATTATCACTGTTGGGTTGCTTGCAAGTACATTCAAAGTACTCATTGGCTTGCCACTGGTTATTTTATTGGCCAGGCATGAAAGAACAGGATATGATGAAGATTTCTTGGTGACGAACATGCGAGCTAGGACGCTTCCCAGTCAGAATGCCTGTAGGGTTAAGGCAGATGGCATGGGTCCAAGTTGTTATTGAAGATTTCCGCTGCAATGATATATTCAAGACTTGACCATAATGGTCACCATTTGTGTAATACGGTATGTATGGGTGTAAGACTCTTATTATTCAGCTTCTGTATGTTCAGTGAGCATTGATCTCTGGGATCACTGTACAAGTGCATTCGGTGATCACGACTTATGAGTCGGGGTCGCCACACCTTCTACGGGCCGTATGATCGGTTGGCCAAACATGGGCCAATAACAGACCACATTATGGCCGTAAATGGGCTAGAGTTGAAATCGTCCGCTCATGGGCCGACCATAATGGCCCATCGTTAATAGGCCGTATTTGATGACGCTATGAAAATGGCCCAACGTATTAACGGGCCGACTGTAACCACGGGCTGTATTTGGCCCACAAGCAGAAAATGACAGTAACGTGCCGAAAGTAAACGAATGCTGGAAATGAGCCCAAGAATAAATGGGCCCTGAGAAGGCCGAAAGATAACATGGGCTAGAAACGGCCCAACGGAATACTGGGCCGTTAATGGGTATAAAGTATGGGTATAAAGTGATACACTGTTCATTACGGGCAAGTTTTACCATGGGTCGTTAATGGGCCGAGGATTACTAAGGGTCTCATAAGGGCCGAAAGACGTCATGGGCCATAAATGAGCCGACAGTTAAAATGGGCTGGAGTTATATTGGACGGCCCAGATGACGCTACTGGGCCTAATTCAGATAGCCCGTAAACCGGCCTTGGGTTAGCGGGCTGTAAATGGGCTATTTGCGAACAGGCCGTTAACAGGCTTGCCGTGGGCCGGCCCGCCACCTTTTGACCAAGTTAAACGGGCCGGCCTTTTCACAGGAATGAGACTCTATTGGGCATTGTTCATTACGGGCCAATTTTACCACGGGCCGTTAATGGGCCGAGTGTTACTAAGGGCCTCATATGGGCCGAAAGACGTGATGGGCCATACATGGGCCGGAAGTTAAAACGGGCTGGAATTATATTGGATGGCCCTGATGACGCTACTGGCCTAATTCGGATAGGCCCTAAACGGGCCCTGGGTTAGGGGCCTGTAAATGGGCTATATGCGAACATGTCGTTCACAGGCTTGCCGTGGGCCGGCCCGCCACCTTTTGACCAAGTCAAACGGACAGGCCTTTTCACAGGAATGGGCCTCTGTTGGGCCGTGCCACGTGTCGACGTATCATAGGCGCTTTGGGTCCAATGAGTGGATGACATCTGTCCCAATGGTGAGCCGACACGTGTTCCCTCCAGCCAATGATGATTTTACACGTGGAAAATCCACATTGGTCCGGGCTGTTAGCGGGTTATCGGATCCAAAACCGGACCCGATAGCTTAACGGCATTCCGTTATGGTGGATGCCACGTGTCGGTCACCCTTGATGAAAGCACTTCTATGATGCGCGATTTATCATCATGGAAGTGGACACTTCCGTGATGATAATTTTGGTAATGTCATGGAACACTTCTACGACAGCACAGGTATGACTATCTTGATTCTGTCATAAATTTGTCGTGGATGTAGATGCATGACAGAAAACGTGACCTACTGTGGCAAACATGTATCATCACGGAAGTGTATTTTTTTATAGTGAGAGTGACGACACACGAGTCGTCTGAGTGAAGTAGACGCGTCCCCCGGAGTGGCGATGCGCGGGGCATCCGAGTGATGCAGACCCATCCCGCGGAGTGACGACACACTAGGCGTACGAGTGATCTACACACATCCGCGGGGTGGCAACGTGCGGGGAGTCCGAGTGATGCAGACGCATCTGCGGAGTTACGACGTGTGGGGCAGCCGTGATATAGACACGTTCAGCTCAGTGACAACGCACGGGGCGGCCAAGTGTTGAAAACACGTCTAGCAGAGTGACGGCGCTCGAGGCGGCCGAATGGTGAGGACGTGTTCACCCGAGTGACTCGCGGGTTGTGCAGTCGATTGCGACGCTTCACCGTCCGGGAGCCGAATGGTTGACCGAAACAAAGGGGAGGTGAGCTTGTCACCGCAACTGCCGCCGTTGTTGTGATTGCTCCACGGATGACGCTCCTGTCAGAATTAGCAGTAAATCCCTAGTAATTAGGTGTAATGGTTTGGCTAAGACTAGTCATAGTGGGGAGTAACTTACACTAGTAACATACACGTATTACTAGACTATGTTACTACCTCCATAGTGGGTAGAAACATAGATGTGGTGTCATGCAAAAGTTCATTTATTAGTCTATAGACTCAATTTGCATTGGTATGTGTGATGTTACAGTAACATAGCTAGTTACCACAAGCACTTCTCTCCTCATTAATTACATGCCACATAAGCAAAACTGTGTTGGGATGTGTGATGTTACTAGCTATGTTACTCCCACTATGGCCAGCCTAACTGACGCATTGAAGGAGACGTCCACGTCTGACGCATTGAAGGAGTCGTTCACGTCCAACGCATTGATGGACTTGCCCCACGTTCAGAATCTCCATGCAAGAGGTATTAGTATTAGTGTCATTTAAGCAAGAACTAAATACGATTCTGCATGCGAGGGGAGTTGAAATAAGGAGGAGAGTTGTAGAGGCCACCCAGAGGAGAGCTCTGCTGCAGCGGAAACGGCTAGTCTGGCCGGAACCAAACGGCGGCCGAGAGGTGGCGATGAGGAGGATGAGCAGCTGGCTGCAGTCCAGTCGCGGGCCGGCGCAGCCAAGGGTGAGACCGGCACGGGCGCTTGTGGCTGTGTTTCACTGCTCGGGGAGCCGGAGCTGTGCACAGGTCAGAGTCGTGCTTTGATGCGCGTGGAGCTGGGTCGAGTGCCGTCAGGCGGGCCTTGTCGCCTGAGGAGTCGGATCGACCGAACCACCGGTAGACGCATTCAACCAACCGGGGAACCAGGCCGAGCGGTGTGTGTGTGTGTGCGCGCTCGATGATGGCGTCACCGAGGAGTACGCGAGAAGATGACGGGCGAACGACGACGCTTCATTGTCCGGGAGCCGAGCCACCGATCGGAGCAAAGGGAGACGTCCTTTTGTATGAGCTCATGTGCATACAGAAAATAACAAATTATAGTTAGATCATTGCAATGTTTGATTGTAAGGAAGACAAGTTGAGATGAGCAACTCCCTGATCTTTTTGTATGACGAGGAGTATTTTGTGTGATGGTCGGGATTCCAATAGTCAAAATTGGCAGCGGTGATTGTTTGATCTCGGGAGATCATGCGAAGAAAGCTCGGGTCGCCGGCAGAAATTAGTCTGTTGCCGGCGATCGAAGAAAAACCATCTGCATCCTGACTCGATAGATGCCATGCCCCACGGTGGGCGCCAACTGTCGTTGGAATGATTCCAACAATAATAAGGGATAGGGTAAAGGAGCATGATCTATCGAGATGCATATGGGTGACACAGTGGTTTTAACGAGTTCGGGCCTCTCGCGGTGGAGATAACATCCCTACGTCTCGTGCTCCGGAGAGGCTTCCTTTTATCTGAATATGTATCCGGAGATTACAATGTGTGTGAGAGAGATGAATGGATCCTCATGCCTAAGCTAACTCCTGAGACTAATGGCGAGAAAGATAGAGAGAGGGGAAGAAATGAGAACCTGTCGAGCTATGCGGTGGGGGTGGCTTATATAGAGTGCGTCACCCCCTTACCTCTTATGTTACAAATTAGAGCATCAATGCCATAATATCAGTCCACTATAAAACCTCCACTATGAAGATGACATTTCAACTGCCTTGCCGACTGTTGTTCTTTGCACGCCCGAGTGAGTCATACAGTCGAGTGGTTTCCTGTCGTCCGAGTGGATGGTACGTTGATGCGTCCGAGTGGATAGTATGTCTGTATGTAATTTATCTGGACCCACCTGATGTGTGGACCCCATGCTTTAATATATTTCGACCCTTCGTGGGCCTACATGTTATGTGTGTCCCCAACAATCGACGCTTCAGACGCCGACGCTTGGGAGGTTCATCAACAGGCTTATCCTTTTTGGGATCATTATCGCTGTCATCCTCCTTCTCCTTAGCTGTGTCCACCATATATACATTGTATGAGGACGTAGCCATCCATCGCACGGTTACGGGCGGGTTCTGGTCTAGATCTGCTTCGGCTTCAATGTTCATCCCTTCGAAGTCTTCGGAAGCATAGTCAAGTAGATCGGTTAAATCTTCGACCGTGGCTACCAAGTGGGTGGTGGGTGGGAAGCAAAATTCTCCATCATCAGCCTTCAGTTCAAACCGGATATAATTTGGCTGTGAGTCCCCTGCTAAGGAGAGTGTAGGATCGAAAGTATGTCTAGAGGGGGGGGTGATTAGACTACTTGTAAATATAAAAATTCTGCCTTTTGACAAAGAACAGTTTTTAGTAGTTTCACAATTATGATCAAGTCAAGTATCACCCTACACATGCAATTCTAGAGTATAGGCAGCGGAAAGTAAATTGCACATGTAGTAAAGAGAGGTGGAGAAGAGCAAACGCAATTTGGAGACGCGGTGATTTTTCCCGTGGTTCCGATAGGTGGTGCTATCGTACATCCACGTTGATGGAGACTTCAACCCACGGAGGGTAACGGCTGCGCGAGTCCACGGAGGGCTCCACCCACGAAGAAGCAACCTTGTCTATTCCATCATGGCCTACGCCCACGGAGGGCTAGCCTTACTCGGGGTAGATCTTCACGAAGTAGGCGATCTCCTTGCCCTTACAAACTTCTTGGTTCAACTCCACATCTCGATGACGGAGGCTCCCAAGCGACACCTAACCAATCTAGGAGGCACCACCCTCCAAAAGGTAATAGATGTTGTAGATGATGATGAACTCCTTGCTCTTGTGCTTCAAATGATAATCTCCCCAACACTCAACTCTCCTCACTGATTTGGCTGTGGTGGAAGAAAGGATTGAGTGGAAAGCAACTTGGGAAGGTTAGAGATCAAGTTTCATATGGTGGGAGTGGAGCAACTTGATCTCAACACAAGGGTAGGTAGTTCTCTTCTCAGAAAGTGTAAGGTAGGAGTGGTAGTTCTTTCTGATGGCTCTCTCTATGAATGAAGAGGGGGTGGAGGAGTATATATAGCCTCCACACAAAATCCAACCATTACACACATAATTGAGCAATCTCGGTGAGACCGAAGTGGACAACTCGGTCAGACCGAAAGTTCAAATAATGTGAACGTTGGGGTTTTCGGTGGGACTGAAAATACCATCTCGGTTATTCCGATTTGAGCCAAGACAGGAGCATACCAGTTTTGGTGGGACCGACTTCATCATCTCGGTGACACCGATTTGATGACAGAAGGTTACAGAAGCTTGGTAGCCCATGTTTCGGTGAAACCGATTTCAAACTCGGAATATCCGATTTTTCTAGGGTTTGGCTTATGGCTGAGGTGGTTCATCTCGGTGTGACTGAGTTTGGATAATCGGTGGGACCGAGATTACTTATGAGTGAATTTTGTGGTGAAGGTTGCTGATAGTTTGAGGAGATATATCACTAAGCACTTGAGCAACCAGATCATCAACACAACCTCATCCCCTTTTAATAGTATTGGCTTTTCCTATGGACTCAATGTGATCTTGGATCACTAAACCAAAAATGGAGTCTTGAGCTTTTGCCAATGCTTGCCTTAGCATTTTGAGGGGTCCACTTCTTCAGTCATTGCCATACTCATATCACTGAACTTCTCTGAAATGATTCTCAAGTAACTATTAGTTCAATGATATATATGTTGTTATTAATTGCCAAAACCACCCGGGGATTAGTTGCACTTTCAATCTCCCCCTTTTTGGTAATTGATGACAACATATAGATCAAAGCTTCGACAAAGGATATAATCAATGAATAATATCGTCGCTTTGAGAAGTATGTGATAAGCAAGAGCTCCCCCTAAATTTGTGCATTATTTAAGATTTGCGTTTGAATGCAAATGCACAGTCGATTAGGATCATGGGTCACTCTTCCATGTCACATACATCTTGGTGGAGCGCACAAAATGATAAGAATGAAAAGCATGCACCCAATCACCAAGACATGAGTAAATAGCCATAAAAGATAGGAATAGCATATGATAAGCATTAAGCACACATTAAAGCATAGTACGACTAAGCACTCATTAAGGTAGCATCAAACGTAGTATCAAGCACACTGAAAAGTTTCGAAAACCAAAAGTATCTCAAAGAAACCGCAAAAGAACGAAAGAGCACTCTCTCTCTCGAAGCCCTATGATCTATACAATTTCTCCCCCTTTGGCAACAAGTTACCAAAAAGTTTGAAAGAGCATAGAGCTAAACGTCACTGTGGGCTCTGCTGGCGGCTCCCGTCTGGGTTGATGTCGGAGTAGATATGACGGCATCGGCGAAGACTTCAGCTGATGTCTGTGCTGGAGGAGTGGACACTGGAGCTGTGGCTGGAGTAACTGCTGGAGCTGTAGGAGGTGCTGAAGTTGTAGTCCTGGTGTCAGTCATTGGAATAGCAGCTGATCGGGATCCTCTGGGAACCTGAGCAGTCTGGCGATGAGAGTCCTGGACTAAGTCATCCTGCACAAGCTCTGCCTTGTCCTGCTTTGCTTCCTCCATGTCTGCCTCAAGCTTGTTGACGGTCACTTGTATTTCAGTCAGCTTCACGTCCAGAGCGTGGATCTTCTCGTCAACAATCCTCTCTAAGCTCTCCTGAGATTGTTCAATGCTGGCCAGGCGTTGTTCAATCCTTTGGTTAGCTTCAAGAATCTGCTCTCCGAAGCTCTTTGGTTTAGCTGCTGCTGCTGCTGCCTCTTTATCAGCTTTGGATTTCCTAGCAGCTTCAATCTTGGCTTGACCTTCAACAGATGTTGGATCCTCCTCGTCCATCACAACAACATTGTCTTCATGCTCTGGCTGCAGGGGTAAGTGTTTCCTATCCAACAGGAATTTGCGCGTGCCAAACTTGGCATTGATAAGCATCTGAATCTGTGGGGCAAATCCACATGACCTTTTCTGGTTAGCTGCAGTCCTCTTAATGGTCTCTACCATTAAGTCCATCACCTTGAAAGGTGCCTTCTCATCAAGTATATGCAGCATGTTGATAGAATACCCTCTGATCATGCGATGATCTCCAGACTTGGGCATCAAGGTATGCCTCAGAATAGTGTTAGTGGTAGGTAAACCTGCCTGGAGATGGTAGACTGAGCCGAGCTTCCATACTTCCAAATCTGCTGCGGGGATCTCCTTGTACATGTTCGTCATGGAATCATGATTCTTCTTTGGAATCCCATAGACATCAATGTCATCCTCTCGTTGCACTGGAGCATTCAGAAGTTCTGCCCATTCTTCAACAGAAGAAGAATACCTTTGACCTTCAGTCATCCAGGTGATCTTCCCATCTAGATAGAAGTGAGCTGTGGCATAGAATTGCATAATCATCTCATCGTTCCAACTGGTCAACTTCTGACCCACAAACTCTGCAACGCCACATGCAGTGAAGCTTTCATGCACATGGGGAAAGAAGTCTCTGTGCTCTTCGCTGTCAATGTATTCCCAGTCAACATATCTGGTATCTGCAACTATGGGCTTCTTGTCCATCAGCACAGTCTCATAGAAGTCCTGCTGTTCTCTGGTGTGGAACCTGGGATCTACAGCAGTTCTTCTCCTCACGGCATATGGATCAGTTTGTCTCCATAGCCTGAGACCTCTATCTTTCCTTGCCTTCATATCCTCGGCTTGAGGATGAGCATCATTGTGGAGTGGCAGTTTTGGACGGAGTTTCAGCAACACTTGTCCTTCCTCATCAGACTCAGACGGTGGCACATCACCCTTGTTCTTCTCAAATGCTAGAATGTTCCTGGTAGTCCTCTTGGGCTTGGCAGTAGGCTTTGCTGGAGCTGCCTTAGCTTGAGCAGATTTCTTGGGCTTTGAAGTGGCTCCAGCCCTAATGGCATCACCCATGAGCTTCTGCTTCTGAGGAGCGGGCTGGGGTGCTTCTTCTTCTTCTTCTTCCTCGACTGCTGCATCTGCATGAGGATCAGTATACACAACCCTCTTTCTCTTGGAGGTTTTCTTCACTTTGCTTGGGGCTGGCTCTCCCAAGTTCAGCTTCTTGGCAACAGTGGATTGCTTGACTTTGCTGGTGCCTTTCTTTGACTGCTGACCTTGTTGCTCTTTGGCAACAACCTTTCTCTTAGGCTTGGAGGTCACTTCTTCCTCAGCTACAAAATCAGAATCCTCATCATCGGAGTTCTTCTCTTTTCTAGCTCTGGTGGCTGCAGGAGGCAAGCCACTTGGTGTACTCCTCTCACCATCATCAAATGGACTACTAGTCTCAGGACTAGTGTCTGCTTCAGGAATGTCTGCAATAGGTGATTCTGACCTGTTCTGGCTGTCACTGGCATCTGACATGGCTGACAACCTGTGAATAGATAAGGTATAGGCAGAGAAGAAGAGTTATCACAAACTGCAGAAGTTTTTGCAAAAAAAATGAGTTCAAATTTTAGTTTTAAGTTTTCACAGAAGGCATTTCGGTCAGACCGATTTTCAGTTTCGGTGAATCCGAAGTGTGTAACAGAAACTTTACACACCACTTTCGGTTTGACCGAAGTGGGTTTCGGTCCTGCCGAAACACTAGGGTTTCACTAAAACTCTATTTCGGTCACACCGATTTGCACAACTCGGTTGGACCGAAAGGTGCAGTGCAATGGCCAGAGGCCAAATCGGTCACACCGAAATTTTAAAATCGGTTTCACCGAGATGTGTTCCGTGGAAACCTAACCCTAAGAATTTTTACTCGAAACTAGTTCAAACGAACCGATCTGGTGTAAAAGAAGATTTCAATCGTGGCCAGATATTGGGCAAACCAAACGTGCATTGAATCGGAGATGGGAGCACGAGTGGGATCGAGACTCACCCTAACTTGGTGGAGTCTCTTTACGGCGGCAACGGCGCGGAGGAGAAGTCCGTTGACGGCGATGGAGACTTGCGGCGAGGGCGCACAAGCGATGACGGCGACGATCCGGAGATCAGGGCGACGGCAGCAGGAGACGTGGGAGCGAAAACGTTTGAAGGAGTAATCAACGCGCGCTGCCCTCAGTATATATATCCCTTTGCTGTCGGTGGGACCGAGTTGAAAAACTCGGTGGCACCGAGATGGATAACTGCCAGGCAGTTATGCATTTCGGTCACGCCGAAAGTTACAACTCGGTTTCACCGAGATGAAACCTAGATCAGTCTAAATGCTTTCGGTTTGACCGAGTTTGAATGAGTTGGTCTGACCGAAATCACTTAGAAGGGTTTGGAAGTTAGCCCTTGACGGATCGGTGGCTCCGAGTGCTCCTCACTCGGAGGGTCCGAAAATGACTTGTTCAAAGTTTGTGATATAAGCATGAATAGAATTTGAGACAAGAAAGCATAGATAGCTAGGGGAGGTACTTAGGCATTCTTGTCCATCCATTTGGCCAGAAAAACCAAAACAACCAAAACAACAACTGGATGTCCTCGAATGGATAAAATCATGCATTCAACATGCTCACACAATAAGATAGCAAATGAAATATGTGTCAAACATGCACAACCAACACTCTAGCTACTAGCACACAATTTGTCGATGACTAGGTCATCTTTATATGAGTATTTTTGACTTAGGAGCCAAATGAGAACATTTGATCATAGGTCATACTCATCGTTTAAGCACAAGTGGGGTTACCACTTTTACATAAAGCATTGATGTGTTCACATCATTTGGAGATGCTTTAGCTCAATTTTTAGAGCAAAGCTCCCCCTAGATGTGAGAACCCCTTTTAAAGGGTCAAACTAACCTTGGGTTGTCGTAGAAGACTTCATGTAGATGTTGAAGATGTGGATGCTCAATGTTGATGTAGATCATCAAGAGTTGGGAGCTATCCTTTGGATTAGGGCACTTTCAATACCTACATGGGTTAGTCCCACAAGGAACAAACAAGGATATCCATGGACATAGATTGAAGTTCACAATAGATGATGTCCATGAGAGCAATGATTACCTTGTCCCTTGACTTACCAACAAGAGGGTTTGTGACTCCATGAACTAGTGCATGATGTGGAAGTTGATTGCACAAGTTCTTGCCAAAATGAATGTGAGTGAAGTATGTTGGCGGAGTCACCCTCAAGAACTTTCTAGTTCTTCTTCTTCGGGATCCACATCATCTTGATGGGAATCCTTGGGGTTGTAGTTGAGCTTGACGAAGTAGAACTTGACGTGTCCTTGGGAACCCACTTGACCATGGCTTGAGGTGCTTCAATGAATGCATCAATCTCCTCTTGAAGCTTGTCCTTAGCTTTTAGCTTGTGGTCTTGTGGTGGAAGGTCATCTTGAGCTTGTTCCACATTGGAAGAAGTAGGATCATGCTTCTCCTTTTGAGAAACAAACTGTGGAGTAGGATATTGACCTTCTTCCCACTCAACACCTTCGGCGTTGAACTTCCGCTCAAAACCAATTCCTTGATTCTTCCGGTGCCTTCCTTGCTTGCGAATAATTTCCTCAAAGTTCTTGCTTCCGGCAAGGCTCTTGTAGACACCTTTCTCTATGATCCCTTTCAATAAACTATTCTCTTGCTCAAGTGTAACTTGGCTTGAAACATTGTTAGTGGAATCAAGAGAACTACTAGAAGTAACAACATTAGATTTAACATGGTTATTGTTACTGCTAGAGGAAGAATTTTTCTTATGCTTGTCATGCTTAGTTTTAATGGTTGGCAAGAAATTAGACAAGAGAAGTCGTTTGGCAAGATATGAAGAACTCTTCTTTCGAAGATCATCATTGATCGCTTTTAGAAACTCATGTTCTTGCTCTAGAGTGAGCTTCTCGAAGCGTAGCTTCTCATGAGATCTTAAGAGCTCTCTATGATCTTCTTGAGTTGTTTCATGAGCTAACTTAAGAGTGTTTAGTTCTTTAGTTAGACGCTCAATCTCCTTCATAGCATTGTCATTCGACTCTTCTCGACTATAAAGACTACTAGCATTTTCATCGTTACTAGGCTCACTAGATTTATCATGCAAGAGCTCATCTTCACTAAGCAAGTCATCCTCATCACTATTGAAGTCAATGAATTCAGGGTGTGATACCTTGGGGCCTTTAGCCATGAAGCATCTTCCAATTCCCTCATTTGGTGAATCAAATAAGTCGTAGGAGTTGGAGTTGGAGGATACGAGAGCAAGACCGGCAACACCTTCATCTTGACTGTAGTCGGAGTCGGAGTGATAGCTTCCATCGGATTGATTGTCGGCGTCGGAGCCGGAGACCCATTCACCTACATGAGCTTGATGTCTTCTTCTTGTGTAGCTCCTTGATGACTTGTCTTTCCTCTCCGAATCCTTGCTTCTCCGAGAGGGTCTTCGTTCATAACGATCATCTCTACTCCTTCTCTCTTTCCGAGGTGACTCATCTCTTGATCTTCTTCTTGGAGATTCTTCTCTTCTCTTGTGGGGAGCCGTACACTCATTTGAGTAGTGTCCGGGTCTTCCACAATTGTAGCAGTTTCGATCACGGCTAGAAGATCTCTTTTCATCATATGATCTAGACTTTGAGCTTCTTTCTTTGCCTCTATTCTTGTAGAATTTGTTGAAGTTCTTAACCATTAGGCTTATCTCTTCATTGGAAATTAACTTGTCACTTGAGGTTGTGGGAGCATCACTTGTAGCTTTGTAAGCACCGCTTGACTTGTTGTGAAGCTCTTCCTTATCCTTAAGTGTCATCTCATGAGCAACAATTCTTCCAATGACTTCAGTTGGCTTGAGAGTCTTGTAGTTTGGCATCATTTGGATCAAAGTGCACACGGTGTCATACTTTCCATCCAAAGCTCTGAGAATCTTCTTGATGATGAATCGGTCGGTCATTTCTTCGCTTCCTAAGCCGGCAATCTCATTTGTGATGAGAGCAAGCCTAGAGTACATTTCAGCGACTCCTTCACCATCCTTCATCTTGAACTTGTCAAGTTGACCTTGAAGAATATCTAGCTTTGATTCCTTCACAAGCTCGGTACCTTCGTGCATTTCAACTAAAGTATCCCAAATCTCTTTTGCATTTTCAAGACGGCTGATTTTGTTGAACTCCTCGAGACACAAGGCATTGAAGAGAATGTCACAAGCTTGAGCATTGTTTTGCAACATCCGCAATTCTTCTGGTGTAGCTTCGCGATCCGGAACTTTTCCTTCCTCGAAGAATTCACCTTGCATACCAACACAAATAATGCCCCATGCGGCTGGGTTATGACCAAGAATATGCATTTTCATTTTATGCTTCCAACTAGCAAAATTTGTACCATCAAAGTAAGGACCTCTACGATAATTACCCTCACTAGACGCCATACTCTCCTAGGTTGTGAAACCAAGCTTATGGAGTCCAATGCAATGGAGACCAAGGCTCTGATACCACTTGTAGGATCGAAAGTATGTCTAGAGGGGGGGTGATTAGACTACTTGTAAATATAAAAATTCTGCCTTTTGACAAAGAACAGTTTTTAGTAGTTTCACAATTATGATCAAGTCAAGTATCACCCTACACATGCAATTCTAGAGTATAGGCAGCGGAAAGTAAATTGCACATGTAGTAAAGAGAGGTGGAGAAGAGCAAACGCAATTTGGAGACGCGGTGATTTTTCCCGTGGTTCCGATAGGTGGTGCTATCGTACATCCACGTTGATGGAGACTTCAACCCACGGAGGGTAACGGCTGCGCGAGTCCACGGAGGGCTCCACCCACGAAGAAGCAACCTTGTCTATTCCATCATGGCCTACGCCCACGGAGGGCTAGCCTTACTCGGGGTAGATCTTCACGAAGTAGGCGATCTCCTTGCCCTTACAAACTTCTTGGTTCAACTCCACATCTCAATGACGGAGGCTCCCAAGCGACACCTAACCAATCTAGGAGGCACCACCCTCCAAAAGGTAATAGATGTTGTAGATGATGATGAACTCCTTGCTCTTGTGCTTCAAATGATAATCTCCCCAACACTCAACTCTCCTCACTGATTTGGCTGTGGTGGAAGAAAGGATTGAGTGGAAAGCAACTTGGGAAGGTTAGAGATCAAGTTTCATATGGTGGGAGTGGAGCAACTTGATCTCAACACAAGGGTAGGTAGTTCTCTTCTCAGAAAGTGTAAGGTAGGAGTGGTAGTTCTTTCTGATGGCTCTCTCTACGAATGAAGAGGGGGTGGAGGGGTATATATAGCCTCCACACAAAATCCAACCGTTACACACATAATTGAGCAATCTCGGTGAGACCGAAGTGGACAACTCGGTCAGACCGAAAGTTCAAATAATGTGAACGTTGGGGTTTTCGGTGGGACCGAAAATACCATCTCGGTTATTCCGATCTGAGCCAAGACAGGAGCATACCAGTTTCGGTGGGACCGACTTCATCATCTCGGTGACACCGATTTGATGACAGAAGGTTACAGAAGCTTGGTAGCCCATGTTTCGGTGAAACCGATTTCAAACTCGGAATATCCGATTTTTCTAGGGTTTGGCTTATGGCTGAGGTGGTTCATCTCGGTGTGACTGAGTTTGGATAATCGGTGGGACCGAGATTACTTATGAGTGAATTTTGTGGTGAAGGTTGCTGATAGTTTGAGGAGATATATCACTAAGCACTTGAGCAACCAGATCATCAACACAACCTCATCCCCTTTTAATAGTATTGGCTTTTCCTATGGACTCAATGTGATCTTGGATCACTAAACCAAAAATGGAGTCTTGAGCTTTTGCCAATGCTTGCCTTAGCATTTTGAGGGGTCCACTTCTTCAGTCATTGCCATACCCATATCACTGAACTTCTCTGAAATGATTCTCAAGTAACTATTAGTTCAATGATATATATGTTGTTATTAATTGCCAAAACCACCCGGGGATTAGTTGCACTTTCAGAGAGGGATTTTAATGACTTTAGCACATCGCCTAAAGGTGAGTGCCGGAAGATATCTGCGGAGCTGAATTCGTCGATAGGCGCTTAATCAAGCCCGAAGGACGCAGATGCGCATGGTTCGGAACCTATAGCCGGAGATGAGTCCGAAGTTCTGGTAACACATATCCCGCTCAAGGTTGGGTATGTGTGCGGCTCAAGCGCCACTGAGTCTATGGCTTCGTGGCGGGGTTGAGCTTCCCGTCCTCGGGTGACACGATCTGCTCCGGATCTAGGGCCAGAGAAGTTATAGGTGCTATCCCCTGGATGTGGTCTGATGACATATTTAGGTCATGTTCATCGTGGTGGTAGGGAGCGGTCGCCATGGGCTCGAATGCGTCAAAGATCAAGTGTCCGCGGATATCAGCAACGTAGTTCAAGCTTCCAAACCTAACATGATGGCCAGGGGCGTAGCTCTCAACCTGCTCGAGGTGGCCTTCTGTGTTGGCACGGAGCGTGAAGCGGCCAAACACAAAAGGCTGGTCGGGAGGGAAGATCTCCTCGGTGGTGGTGCCATCGTTGTTGACGAAGCGATCCATCAGTCCTTTGTTCGACGACATAGTGGAACTCTCAATGAAAGCACCAATCTCGGTGTCAAAACCGGCAGATCTCGGGTCGGGGGACCCGAACTATGCGCCTGTGGATCGATGGTAACAGGAGACAAGGGACACAGTGTTTACCCAGGTTCGGGCCCTCTCTATCGAGGTAAAACCCTACTCCTGCTTGATTGATCTTGATGAATATGATTACAATAGTTGATCTACCTCGAGATCGTAATGGCTAAACCCTAGAAGTCTAACCAAGGCGATTGCTATGGATCAGATATTGTTGTTCAGCCTCTACGGACTAAACCCTCCAGTTTATATTTGCACCGGAGGGCCCTAGGGTTTGTACATGACCATCTTGCACAGGAAGGAAAGATTACACCCGAACCTAAAACTTGCCATTATACGCACACAAGAGTCCTATCCGGATACGGGGGACGATCTTCACGGCCCACCAGTCCGGCCCAGAACGAGTTATCCGGCCACATGAGGACCCCTCAATCTAGGACTCCCTCACTCTCCTCTGATTTTTTTCCAGGTCAAAACCCTTAATATAGCAGAAGATGGGCGTCAGAGGCTGGCCATGGGGCCCACAAGCCCTGGGGGTAGGCCGCGCCCCCCGGGCTTGTGGCCTCGTGGTGGGTCCCCTTCTGGATATTCTTTGCCCAGTATTTTTTATATATTCTAAAATAATTATTCGTAAAAAAATTATGAAATTTGGAATTGTGCAGAATAGGCCTCTCAGATTTGCTCCTTTCCGGTCCAGAATTCCAGCTGCCAGCATTCTCCCTCTTCATATAAATCTTGCAAAATAAGATAGAAAAGGCATAAGTATTGTGCCATAATATAAAATAACAGTCCATAATGCAATAAATATCAACATAAAAACATGATGCAAAATGGATGTGTCAACTCCCCCAAGCTTAGACCTCGCTTGCCCTCAAGCGAAAGCCAAAATCGATAATCATGACCACATGTTTAGAGATAGAGATGTCGATAAAATAAAATACGAACATGAGGGCATCATGGTCATCTTTAGAACATCAATATATTGTCATATAATTTCTTATATCAAAGTGATAATTCATTCACAATGTAAAGTATGAATCACAAACCTTATTGAAAACTAACAAACTATGATCCCAGTCATTGAAGTAATTGCAATTTATCATAACATAGGAATGAGTCAATGTAAGAGCTTTTATATAGCAAGTTCACATACTCAACCATCTCTTATTCTTTCATAATTGCTAACACTCACGCGATACTTGTGACATCAAAGTTTCAATCGAACACATATGAAGATTGGGGCTTATAGTTTCGCCTCCCAACGATTTATCTCAAGGGTAATGTCAACAATAATAGTTTATGATCTTCTGCATTTGTATGGATATATGTATCTAGATCTTTCTCTAACATATTGTGCTTGCAGAGGATAAAAGTAAAAAAGGTAAGGAGAAAATCACCATGACTCTAGTATTTAAGGTAGATATCAAAATGAAAGATAGGCCCTTCGCAGAGGGAAGCAGAGGTTGTCATGCGCTTTTTGGTTGGATGCACGGAATCTTAGTGCAAAGGAACGTCAGTTTGTATTGCCACATGTGATAGAGACCTTTATTATGCAATCTGTCGCTTTTATTTCTTCCAATCACAAGATCGTACAATGCTTATTTTCCCCACACTAAAATATAGCACATATTTAGAGAGCAATTTTTTATTATTATTTGCACCGATGACAACTTACTTCAAGAATCTTACTCAATCCATAGGTAGATATGGTGGACTCTCATGGCAAAACTAGGTTGGAGGTTTTTGGATGCACAAGTAGTATCTCTACTTGGTGCATAATTTGTTCTGTCTATCATAAGAGGGCCTAACATGTTGGAGGATCTATGACAATATAACTTCTATTCGGATATAAAGTAACATAACACATTAAGTTGTCTTCCTTGTCCAACATCAACCTTTTAGCATATAATATTTTAATGAGTGCTCACAATGACAAAAGATGTCCAAGATAATATATTTGTATGTGAGACCTCTCATTCCTTCTTACTTCCTTTTAAGTGCAACAATGACCAAAAATGTGTTTGTCAACTCTCAACAAGTTTCATGTAGCATACCCTTTATGTGTGACGTCATCACTCCCCATAAGATTATTATATAATCCCTTTTTATTTCATTTTATTTCTTTTCTAAGATCAAAGCACGAAAAAAATCCCTCAAATCAAAGCTACTCTTTACTATATAACTCTCGGGCTCGATTACATAGATAGATCACTAAGAAAAACTAAAAAACTAGATTATACTAAAACTTTTATTCTACTAGATCAAGATATAACCAAAAAGATCGAACTAAGATAAATGATAAAGGTAAAGGTGTGATGGTGATACGATACCGGGGCACCTCCCCCAAGCCTGTCGCAAGCCAAGGGGAGTGCCCATACCCATGTACTCAGACAATAATGCATATAAAACATACGAGATTGATAATATAATAGCATAGAAAAATACAAAATTATAGATACATTGGAGACGTATCACTTCATAACTTGATTGATCACTAGGTCCGAGTCACCGTAGACTATCAGTCGGTGAATCCCAAGATATATTGCCATTCACAACCCATACATGAGAGCTTCATACTCGGCTTCATTATTGGAGGAATCAAAGTGAATCTGAAGTACGTTGTCGAGTTGATCGCCTTTGGGGGACACCAAGACTACTCCAGCTCCGGAGCCATGGAGCATCTTGGAGCCGTCCACGAACATCGTCCAGTGCTCGAGGAGACTCGGGACAAGCTGCTCCTGCACCACCCACTCAGCAAAGAAATCCACTAGGGCTTGCGACTTGATGGCTTTCTTAGCTTCAAATCTGATATCCAATGGAAGGAGCTCGATGGCCCACTTCACCACTCGGCATGTAGCATCCCGGTTATTCATGATCTCACATAAAGGTGTGTCACTCAACACCGTAACCAAGTGCTCTTGGAACTAATGTGCCACCTTATTTGCAGTTAGATAGATTCTATACACTAACTTCTTGTAATGCGGGTACCTCTGTTTGGAAGGGTTCAGAACTTCGGAGATGTAGTAGACTGGTCGCTGAAGCTTGTAGGCTTTGCCTTGTTCTTCCCGTTCCATAGTGAGCACAGTACTAACAACTCGGCTTGGGCCGTGATGTATAAGAGGAAGGGGTCTTTGCTGCCTGGGGCAGCTAGCACTGGCGGGGTGGAAAGCAGGGCTTTGAGTTCCTGGAATGCGGCCTACGCTTCGGGGTCCACTCAAACCTGTCAAACTTCTTCATCAATCGGTAAAGCGGCAAGGCTTTTTCTCCGAGTCTTGAAATAAACCTACTCAGGGCTGCCAGACAACTTGTTAGGCGTTGTACATCGTGGAGGCGCTCCGGCTGCTTCATACGGACGATCACTCCGATCTTCTCTGGGTTTGCGTCAATTACACATTCGGAAACAAGGAAGGCGTGTAACTTGCCAGCAGGGACCCCCAAAGTACACTTAGCTGGATTGAGTTTTATGACAAAGAGGCACAAATTTACGAAGGTCTCGGCGAGGTTAGTCAGGAGGTCGGAACCTTTCCTAGACTTTACCAAGATGTCATCCATGTAGGCCTCCACATTCTGATTGACTTGCTTTTGCAAGCACTTCTGGATCATTCACTGGAAGGTAGCTCCAACATTTTTCGACCCGAATGGCATAGTGATATAGCAAAAACACCTGAATGGGGTGATGAATGATGTTTTTATTTCACCATGGCCATACATTCGGATTTGGTGGTACCCGGAGTATGCATCCATCAACGACAACCTCTCGCACCCGACAGTAGAATCCACTATCTCATCATTGTGAGGGAGAGGGAACTGATCCTTCGGGCAGGCCCGATTGATAAGCTTAAAATTGATGCACATCCGGAGAGAGTTATTCTTCTTAGGCACCATGACGACGTTGGCGAGCCACTCGGAGTGGTACACCTCTCGGATGAACTCGGTGGCTAGAAGCCACACGATATCTTCGCCAATCGCCTTGCGCTTCTCCGTGGAAGATCCCCGAAGGTGATCCTTCACCGGCTTCATCTTAGGATCGACATGGAGTCTGTGCTCATCCAATTCCCTGGGTACACTTGGCTTGTCAGAAGACTTCCATGCGAAGATGTCCGAGTTCTCATGGAGGAACTGGATGAGCTCGCCTTCCTATTTGCTATCGAGGGTGGTGGAGATGTTGGTCGAGGCGGCATTCAGATCATCGGGGAGAATGTTCACTGGCTTCGTCTCTCCGATCGACTAGAAAGCGGATTCCACAGTCGGCTTCTTGGACTTCTGCAGATCACTTGAATCCATCGCTTTCTTGTACTCATCCAATTCGGCCATCGCCATCTGCTCATCAACGATTTGGCAGCCCTTCTGGAGACATTCTTCGGCTAACTTCTGATTGACCATGATAGTGATCACACCACTCGACCCTGGCATCTTAAGCTTAAGATACACGTAACGTGTATGGGCCATGAAACGAGCGTAGGCTGGCCGACCCAGGATGGCGTGGTAAGCACTCCAGAAGTCTACCACTTCGAAAGTTAGTCGCTCCTTTATGAAGTTCCCCTTTTTGCCCAATACAACGTCGAGTGTGATTTGCCCGAGTGATTTGGCCTTGTTCCCGGGGATTACCCCATGTAACTTCATGTTGCTCTTGCTGAGTCGGGACATCGGGATGCCCATCGCCTCCCGAGTATCAGCGTAAATGATGTTGAGCCCGCTGCCGCCGTCCATTAGGACCTTACGCAGTCGGAATCCTCCAACAGCCGGGTCAACCACCAAAGTCGGGCAGCCGGGGGTCGGTATGTGGGCTAGGTGGTCCGACTGATCGTAAGTCATAGGCGTCTTGGCCCAGTCGAGGTATTTAGTGACAGTCGGAACCACCATATTAACCTCTCGGTTTATTACCTTGAGGCGACTCTTGCTTTTGATGTCGACAAATATCATCAAAACCTTTTCGACCATCGTCGTCATCATCCTCATCCTTATCTCCAGAGGAATCCTGCCACATCTCTTATTTCAGGAGTCGACACTCCCGAGTGGTGTGCTTGGGCAGAATCAAATTGCCCTCCTCGTCTTTCTTCGTGTGGATCTGGCAGGGTTGATCAAGGATGTCACTTTCTGGGTGACTTGTTTCTTCCCTTTCCAGTGCTTCTTCCTCTGGGAGCCTTTGCTTTTTCCTTGGCCGGCCAGAGCCGCAGCCTCAGTGCTCCCTCCTGCCTCAGCTTTCCGCTTGTGCTTCATGCCCTTGTTGCTGTTCGGTTGATGGGCATCGTCCGCTCAGCTCTTGCCGCTTCTCAGTCGGTCCACCTCCTCACCGTTGGCGCACCGATTAGCTATTTCCATAGCCCGAGTGAGAGTCGGGGTCTCAGTTCAGCCAAACTTCATGTTCAGCTCCCGGTATCTGTCTCCGGCCTTCAAGGCATAGATTTGCCAACTCCTCCTCCTCTCCGTCCGCCATCCTCTTTCTGCCAGGGTTTTCTCCCCGACCGACATACGCTCGAACTCCAACCGCTCTAGTAAGTTACTAATTTCCCCTCTATAGATTAGTGTTTTGCATTAGGCATCACATTGAATTGATTTGATTCGAATGGATTCGAATCGAATCCAATCAATTCCTTCTTGGCTGCTACTGTTCATGTCACTCTTTCTGTTCATAGTGTTTGTAGTGTTCATGATGTTCATGTTCATGTTGTTCACATGTAGGGTTCTTGTTCATAGGTAGTTACATCATAGTTCATAGGCAGGGTAGATTGGTTCTTGCTTGATAGGTACTTACTTGTTCATGTTGTTCATATGTTGGGTTTGTGTGTGATGTTGAAGAGCTAGATTGGTGCTGGCTTAGACATGGTTTGTTGCATGATTGGTGGTTGCTGCCCATGAGCAAGTGCCACTCATCAGTGACACTTGCTCTTCGGCAAGTGCCACTGGTCAGTGACTGAACCTAATTGTTGGAATATGCCCTAGAGGCAATAATAAATTGGTTACTATCATATTTCCTTGTTCATGATAACCGTTTATTATCCATGCTAGAATTGTATTGACCGGAAACTTTTTTTTTTGAAGAACCTCTTCAAGAGGGCGGGGGGTACCCGCAGTTTCCATAAGTAGAATAGATTGGTCCAGTTTATAAGGAAAACCGGACCCAAAAACCTACAGGGTTGATCCAGTTTATGAGGAAAACTGAGCCTGAAAACCTAAACAGATCTCGGTTAATTAGAGGGAAACCGGGCGAAAACCACCTGCACCTACGGCCATTACAGCCCCAACCAGATCCGCCTACGCCGGAACATGCGCCAGCCACGGGGACACGACTCCAAAGACCATGCCTCCAAGAAGGGAGCGGCATCAAAGATGTCGCCATAATCTGACCCGGCTAGCCGGGTCCCGGTTTTCACCTGGAGAATTGGACCCCGAATGGCTGAGAGGTGTCATTTCTTCTCGACGACGCCGCCAAGGAGGGAACGGCGCGGGGAGCGCCGCCGTCGCCGGCACTGACAAAGTCAGGCAAGACTTTCGCCCGAAGCCATGAACACCGCCAAAGCCGAACTGCATCAATGCAATCCACCGCGCGTCGCCCAACATTGACCCACCAGAAGAAGGGCCGCCGACCACAGCCCTGCCGTCCGCCACTCCCTCCTCCACCATCACCTGAGCGCCCGCACATGAGCAGCCCCTACGGCCCGCGCCGCCAGACCGGCCAGAACCAGATCCTCAGCGCCCCGCGCCGCCAGACCGGCCAGAACCAGATCCTCAGCGCCCAGGGCCAGCCCGGCCACTCCCAGCGCGCAACGTCCCGGGTCCAGCGAGGCCCGCCATCCCATGCCACGCAGCCGCCACCGCCGACCACCGCCTGCCGGCCACATCACCACCCTCCACCGGCTCTGAAACAGGCACACCTGAGGCTCCTACAGTCCGCGCCTGCCAGACTGGCCCGGAACCAGACGGCGCGCCAAGGACCTGCACCTGCCGCACGGCGTCCCGAGCCAGAGCCGTCGAGGCCCACCTCTCGCTGCCGCGTGCGTCCACCGCCGTGCATCGCTGACCAAGCCGAAACTCATATACATGTGTGGATACATACACAACATGATGTCGCTAGTCAGCCTCTACCAGACTAGCTCGTTGATCAAAGATGGCTATGGTTTCCTAGCCATTGACATGAGTTGTCATTTGAGATCATGTAACTCACTAACACCGGAGGAATACCTTATGTGTACCAAACATCGCAACGTAACTGGGTGACTATAAAGGTGCTCTACAGGTATCTCCGAGGGTGTATGTTGAGTTGGCATGGATCAAGACTGGGATTTTTCACTCCGTGAGACGGAGAGGTATCTATGGGCCCTCTCGGTAATACAACATCATAAGAAGCTTGCAAGAAATGTGACTAAGGAGTTAGTCACGAGATTTTTATTACGGGACGAGTAAAGAGACTTGCTGGTACCGAGATTGAACTAGGTATGGAGATATTGACGATCAAATCTCGGGCAAGTAACATACCGATAGCCAAAGGGAACTACATACGGGATTGACTGAATCCTTGACATCGAGGTTCGACCGATAAGATCTTCGTAGAATATGTGGGAACCAATATGGGTATCTAGGTCCTGCTATTGGTTTATTGACCGTAGTGGTGTCTCGGTCATGTCTGCATAGTTCTCGAACCTGCAGGGTCTACACACTTAGCGTTTGGTGACGATATAAGTATAGTTGAGTCATTATGGTGGTCACCGAAGGTTGTTCGGAGTCCTGGATGAGATCTCGGACATGACGAGGAACTCCGGAATGGTCCGAAGGTGAAGATTAATATATTGGACGAAGGGTATTGGAGTCCGAAAATGTTCGGGGGGGGTACCAGATGATGACTGGCGTCACCGAAAGGGGTTTCGAGTGGCCCCGACAAGTGTTGGGGGGGGGCATGGGCCAAGGGGAGGGGGCAAACCAGCCCACTAAGGGGTTGAGCACCCCCTCACCCCATCTCATGTAACTCGGAGGGTTGGGGGCGCCCCCTAGGGCTTCCCACCTCCTGGCTTGGGGGCAAGTTACCCTAGGGGAGACCCCATCTGCCCTGGCCGCCGCCCCCCTAGGGGAAACCCTAGGGGCGCCACCCCTACTCCCTTCCCCTATATATATAGAGGTAGAGAGAGGGCAGCCGCACCCTTGAGCTCATCTCCACGCTACGGTGCTGCCTTTCCTCTCCCTCGTAGCCATCTTCCTCTCTGTAGTGCTTAGCAAAGCTCTGCTGAGATTACACCACAATCGCCGCCACCACGCCATTGTGCTGCCGGAGGACTCGAGCTCGTACTTCATCATTGCTCGCTGGATCGAGGAGGTGAATGCTTCATCAAGCCGTACGTATGTTGAACGCGGAGGTGACGTCCATTCGGCACTATATTGGAGTTCGCGGGACGGATCATGATTGGATCGCAAAGACGTACCACTACATCAACGGTGTTCTTTAACGCTTCCACTTAGCGATCTACAAGGGTATGTAGATCCAATTTCTCCTCTGGTAGATGGTCATATCCTAGATTGGATCTTGGGTATTCGTAGGAGTTTTTTTGTTTCCCATGCAACGCTCCCTAACACTAATGCCATGTTATCTGACAAGGTGATGAATACTGAGTGGGACAGGGCCGGTCGAGGAGATCAGGTCATGGTCGGCACCCCAGGCGCCATGGACTTCATACCCATGAACTGTCGACTCAAGAAGGTGGACCTGCCTAGTGGGGCCGCCTTCATGATCCAGTCGTGTTCAAGGGGTCAATATCTGAGGACCGGCCACGGGGAGGGGTCCCGAGAGCCGTTGTGTTTCTACTGCCAGATCAAGGACGAGGAGGATCTCGCCATGCTCGTCATCCCGACAAAGTTCAGGGAGGTGATGACGCTGTGACTGGTGATCAAGCCCCTGCGGGCCGTTAGACTGTTGGCCAACAAATGATGTGACTTCTGGGTTCTGGTTCAGACCTTCCAGGGGGAGATGGTGCTTGGCCAGGGTTCGCAGTACTTCTACCGCCGCCACAGGATTGTCCCCGGTGACCTTGTCGTCGTGCAGATCTCTGGACTGGGCATGAAAGTTCAGATCTACAACCACGATAACTCGATCATATGCAGGGTGCACAACACCAAGCACAACTGCGTCAATGACTTCTCCGGGCTATGTAGATCATCAGTTACCCTATCTTATTGTTGAACTGTTAGTACTGTTAGTAGTTTGTGCTGCTGGTGCTGGTGAACGTTTGAACTAGTGCCGCGAACATGTTTATATTTTGACATGGATCATCACCCTGGCGCGAAGTAGGGAGCATGGGATCGCCCTAGTATTAGTCAGGCTCTTATCTGTTGTTATCACATTGTTTGTTTGCATTGCTTGCCTCCTATTAAGTGCATTTTTTTAAACAAAGGGGTCCCCCCCCTCTCCATTTTATTGCAAAACGGAGAACAACAAACCAGGCAAAGTGGTAGCGTTCGAGCCAGACTTAAGTAGCAGGCTAAACTAACATCACCAGACTACAACTAATTAAGGCGCAAGGTTTTTGGCTACACTGCCAGCAGCATAGCAGGGAATTTAGAGAATATATCCTATTACAGAAGATTTTTCATCCAGTGTGCGCCTTGAGCATGAGCCCAGTCAATCCCTTGGTTGCACCAGCCTTGGATCTTCCTCCCACGCAATGCGCAGCAGCTCGCCTCTTCGTCGGTCCAGCAGTAGGAGACAGCGCCGCAATAGCACCGCTTGATCCCCAGCACACAAAATACTCCATTGATGCATCAGAGCACAGACTCTCCCGAGGATCACTCGAATTCTTATCCACGGCACGCCCTGAAAACACATATCATTACGTACGGACCATATGCCCCAAATGGTAGCAACACAAGCAATGTTAATGATTGTTTTCCTATTATCAGCATCCCACAAGCTAGACATCATTTTCATACAATGCGGATATCTAAAGTTAAAAGCTTTAGACACGTTTCTCCAGGTTTCTCCTGCCACTACGCATTCGAAAAATAAGTGGTTCACAGACTCATTTTCACAGCAGAACAAGCAGGTTTTATCATCCACCGACCGTCTTTTGGCTAGGTTGTCTCTAGTAAGAATCTTGTTATGGTAAGCTAGCCATATGAAGACCAGATATCTATGAGGTACTAGGATTTTCCAAAATTTCTTCCAGATGGGGGTAGACACCCCCCCAATTAATCATATTATAAAAGGACTTGAACGAGTAAATCCCGGAAGCCTCTAGCGTCCAGATAGGTTGATCTTCCTCTTCACTAGGTTTATTAGTGGAGAAGAGGTGAAGTAAATCCTGCCATCTATCCAGGAATTGCCTATCGACACATCGCTTAAATGTAATTTTAAGAACCACCCCATCCCACACCTGAGCTACAGAGCTCTCTTGTTGTTGACAGATACAGTACAAGTCCCAAAATTGGGTTTTCAGACTAGAGTCACCAACCCAAATATCATGCCAAAAGCTGATGCTTTGCCCATTCCCCAGTTTCCATTTATAAAAAGGCCTAGCACCAGCCAAGGCCCAGGTGATTCCTTTCCAGAAGGGGGAACCATTGTTAGAGTTGGACCAAAGCAAGCTGGGTTTATCAGTGTTGTATTTATATTTGACTAGAGTTTTCCAATCTTTGTCCCCACCTGAGAAAAATCGTTTAGACCAGGAGGCTAGCAAGGCCATATTAAATTCTCGTAGATTGACCACACCTAGGCCACCAAAGTTTTTTTTCTAGGATACAAACCCCCACTTTGCTAAATGATATTTGTGGACATTGCCCATATTCCCCCAAAAGAAGTGGGCCATTTGCGAGTTAATTGCTTTAATAGCCCATTTAGGAAATTTAATAACAGACATCAGGTACATTGGTATGCTAGCAATACAGGTTTGTAACAATACCAGTTTAGCCTCATAACTGAGGAGCCTACCTCTCCACCCACAGATTCTCTTAATAATTTTGTCAATGATGGGCTGAAGGTCCTCTCTCCTTAATTCCAGATAATGCAACAGAACCTCCAAATACTTCAGTGGAAATTTTCCCACCTTACATCAGAAGATTTGAGAAAGTATCTTCGCACTAGCCTCATCAACATTAATTGGGACCAGCTCACATTTGTCATAGTTAATTTTCAACCCATAAAGGTTCTCAAAGCAAGTTGGTAACCATTTGAGGTTTTTAGCACGTTCAGTGTCAGGATCTAGAAATAGGATAGTATCATCCGCATATTGTAAACTAATCAAGCTATTGGGAATAATGTGGGGAATAATCCCAGAGATAATCCCTCCTCTAACAGCTTTAGCTAGGATTCTAGAAAAGACATCCGCAACTAAATTGAAAAGAATTGGGGAGCTAGGGTCTCCCTGTTTCAACCCTTTACCACCCACAAAATATGGGCCAATCATCTCATTAATCTTAACAGAGAAAGAACTGTTTTGTATAATGGATAGAATCCATCTAACCCACTTTGGGCCAAACCCTCTGGATGTTAACATCTCAATCAAGAAATCCCAATTTACTCTATCATATGCCTTCTCATAATCTAATTTGAGCACCACTCCAGGCTTATGTGCACTATGGAGCTCATGAATAGCCTCGTGAGCAGTGACACCACTTTCCAAAATAAATCTACCCCTAATAAAGGCAGATTGGCATGGAGACAGCAGCCTATTCCCAATAGGTGATACTCTGTTGCACAAGGCCTTACTGAAGATCTTGATCGAGCAATTGCTCAGGAAGATAGGTCTAAATTTTTCATGTGTCTAGCATCAGGTTCTTTCGGGACAAGTGTGACAGTAGAGTAGTTAAGCCTTTGAATATCTAGAGTACCATGCTCAAAATTGCTAACCAAAGCCATGAAATCATTTTTTATCACCTTCCAAAAGGTTTGATAGAATAGGAAGGACAGGCCATCAGGGCCAGGAGCCCCATTAGCATAAGAGCCCATAATGGCTTCTTTAATTTCCTCCTCTGTAAATGGTTTTTCAAGAACTTCATTTTCAGCATCTGTAACAAGTTCTTCAGCAGACCAAAAATGGTCACCCAGGTGGATATTAGGTTTTGGCTCAAAACCGAATAGATTCTTGTAGAAGCTGGTAGCCACCTCTAACATATCTTTAGTGGAATGGACTGGGCCATCAGGCCCCTCTAATACAGACAAATGGTTCTTCCGGCTACGTTGGTTAGCCACTGCATGAAAGTACACAGTGTTACTATCACCTTCTAGTATTTTCCGGTCTCTGGATCTCCGCCACATAGCAGTCTCTTATTTTTTCCAAATTTCCTCTAGTTCTTTTTTAATATCATTCATCCTGAGGATATCCTCAGGACAGACTCTATTTTGCTCGGCAAAAACATCAAGGATATCAAATTCGTGCAAAAGGTTTTTGTTTTTTTTCTTCATAGCAGCCTCCAAGCTAATACTCCATCCTTTTACTTTCTGTCTAAACAGTTTGGTTTTAAACTGCCACGTCTCAATGGCAGTGCTGTGGGG
>LR738715.1:236381366-236410842 GCA_902687465.1 Secale cereale | reverse complement strand
TAAAGCTAGAAGAGAGAAAGAATAGAGGAGAGAAAGAAGAAAGGCTTGGGGGGGGGGGCAGGCCCTTTTCGGTCTAATGTAAGCCGAAGAGGTCTTCGGTCGGGGCCAAACCGAAGACATCTCTTCGGTCGACAGCCCGTCGACGGCCCACTCTTCGGCCCACCTCCCTCTCTCTTCGGCTTTGCCCAGGCCGAAAATGGCCTCTTCGGCGTACAGAAGACCGAGAGGATGCTATTTTTGCAATATACGAATTCACAGTGTCAGTTTTCGAATTTGCTCAAAATACAGTGCCAGTTTTAAAAAAAAATCCGAAGGATGATGTCTTGCAAGCGTACAGCGATGTACTAGCAATTTCGTGTCGTATACATAAAAAGTACAAAAAGATGACAGTACCAATCTTGCAGCTGTGTTTTTTTTTAAACTAGGCAAAAGACTTGCCGTTTTCATTAATTAAGAAGAAGGTTCATACATAAGACATGGAACGGCTAAAGGAAAAGGACTACTCTCGCGACATTAGAGTACTCAGGTGTCTGGCTCCAGCCAGCGCCCAAAGATGGGCTTCCTCTTTGATCTTGGCAACAACAACGAAAGTCGGGGTAGCCGTGTTGCGGAAAACTCTAGCGTTTCGCTCCTTCCAAATTTCCCAGGAGACCAGCATCATCACGGAAACAATCGCCTTCTTGATGTAGCCGACTGAGTCGATCGTTTTAAGCCACCATGCATGAACTGAGACCTCATGTCGCCAAGCCATCGGTGAGTGGTCGTGCATGCCTAGCCAAACGACGACCTCATTCCAAATGCGGATGCAGCTGTGTTGTCGCTGATGCAATTACTTAACACTCAAACCGGAGTACGAAAATAGACTACTCTAGTCGGTTGCTAGGAAAATGATAAAAAGTGAGATTAAACAAAAATAGTAGAGCGAACGGAAAATAAAAAGACCCTCCCATCCCAAAAAGTGTCATGGCTTTAGTTCAAAGTTGAACTAACGATGAACTAATGTCACGATACCTTTTGGAATACTAAATTAAGCGGATGAACTAAACTATGGACAACTAATGCGATGTTTTAGATGAGTATCGTTGATGTCTAAGTACGGCCTCGTTCCACCCGCGGCGTTGAACTATCGATCAACAACATGTCATGGCTAGTTCAGTACCATGCATTATAGGATATGTGCAATCTACAGATGGTGGGCGGTCCCTTAATAACATTGTCGCTCAAGCAATGCCATATTGAGACAACTCAATCACCCTACTTCTCATCACATACATGCAGGAGCTAACGAGAGGCGTTGAGGTCATCAGGACTAGACCGAATGCAATAAGCTCTTTGGACAACCGTTTACTCTTAGATAATACGTGTTCCCTCAAGATACCAACGATTGTCACTCAAAGGCCTATCGGTTCGCACAACTATCTATCTACTTTATGTGTGTCCCGGAGATTAGATGTCTCAACTAAGCCGATGGATTGGACATCTTCAATCACTAAATTACCAGAAAGACAAATAACAACACGAAGAGGAAACACATATAGACGACGTATATCAAATAACGGCTTACTAGGTGACCTCACCCATAGCCCATGATGACTCAACTAACATCACACAAAAAGGGGTTCAAGAGTTGTTACAACCCATCACAGAGAGCATAATGGGAGCAACGAAGGGGCATTGGTGAAGAAGGCGGTGTGGCGGCGGCGCATGGCATCGCCTCACGGTGGAGATCCTCCGGCGGCGGCTTCCTTGTGGCCATCACCAAGATTGCAACAATGGAACATGGCTTGGCATAGCCCCTTGGTGCCCCTTGATGTGGATGGCGGTGTGTCGGGGTAAAATCCGGTGGATCTCGGGTAGGGGTTCCCGAGCTGGTGATCTTAGCTAGATGGTAACAGGAGGAACAAGGGAGATGTTGTTTACCCAGGTTCAAGCCCCTTCGAAGAGGTAAAAGCCTACATGCTGCTCTTATTGTATTGATCGCGTAGGAGTACAAAATACAGGATGATCTACATCGAGATCGTATGTTAATGTCTAATTATCTACCCTACGCTCTAAACCCCTCAGGCTTATATAGGGACATGGGTACTAGGTTTACATGAGGTCGGTTACACCTAGGGATAGACATGCCGAAGATTTAAACAAGTCTTGAAATATGCGCCAAGTCTTTGAGGGATTCCATCTTGAGTAGGCCTTGGAGCATGGCGGTCTTGGCCCGGTTGTAGACGATCTAGTGGACATTGGCCTGACCCTCTATGATGGACCAACGTGGTTAGCACTCCCTAGTCCGGGACATGTCAGTAGCCCGTGAACTGGTCTTCAAGCTGAGGACATCGAACTCCTTGGAGCGGCTTCGTCTTGAGTCTCTGGCTTTGTAGGCGAGTTCTATAAACTGGATGCTCCGTCTTGATTCTATGCACGAGAACTCCCATGGATACAAAGTTTCCTTGTAAGATTGACCGACTCCTCCTCTTCGGCATCGTCAT
Organism: Secale cereale; assembly: GCA_902687465.1. Lineage (NCBI taxonomy): Eukaryota > Viridiplantae > Streptophyta > Magnoliopsida > Poales > Poaceae > Secale > Secale cereale. The sequence goes on along the minus strand of LR738715.1, from coordinate 236,408,359 downwards.
CTATAATAACTATGTTATCTTCTTTGTTCCGAGTCTAAGAAGTTTAGACACTCCGGACAGCCGAGGAGGTCCAATACCGGATCCTCGGGTAATTCTTTTTACACTCATAGGGTCCGAGGATCCCTCCCGAATTTAGGTAGTTCGGTAACGGAAGTCTTGTCGTGCTGGTATATGCAAGTTCAACGATCTCGATGATTTCTCGTTTCATGCTTGACTCTTGGTCTGAAGACGTAGCGTCCGAGAGCTTCCGTGCCAAGGTAGATGACTTACAGGCTAAGTATTTTGAGGCCCCACACTTTGACATGTCCAATTAGGGGAGTTGTAGTGGACCCAGAGTTCCACTTTTACTCGTATCTATTTAGTTCCTTTCCCTTGGTTCGCGTATCCACGTAAGGCATGATGCCTGGGAGGGAAGACTCCTCCGGTAGGTTCCCCTGACTCTTCCAGTGATACCATGAGTGCTTTAGGCCGTCCACAATATATGTTTTCGGATACTGCCATACAATTACAACCTATCTGCGCGATTCAATAAGAGTAAAGATAAGGATTTTTTTAAGAAGGATTACATTATCTATAAATATAGAATTTATATAAATATACACACACATCTGGATATATTCTAGATCTTCTTTTTCCATTTCTTCTTAAAAAAACTGCCTTTTGATGCAAGAATTACCTTTCCTTGATATCGAACATAATGCATAAGAGGATCCATAAAGAACCATAGGGTTTTCCGAGAAAAACCAGGGTACATTATCCCAAAATGTTCCATCTTCCTAGAAAAGTGGATTCGTTCCAGAAAAGTTCCAGAAGATGCTTCGAAGCAGAGTAAAATAACTTAACAAAATTGAATTGTAACTCCAATTTCAATTTGACCCCCTCTCTGGTCTGGAGGCAAATTCAAAGTGGATTCGCCCTCGGAAACGTTGTGGTGTAATTGATTTTTCATAAGGGTAGTGAATCGTTATAGGTAAACGATTTGTGTGGGACATTTTAAATACAAACCCCGGAAAGAAAGGGAGTCTAATCCACAGATCTTTTTCTGCTCCTTTTCTACCCAATTAGTTTATGTTTGTTCTAATAAAAAAAGAACAGAACAAGTTTTTTATTTTTGCAGACCAATCGCTCTTTTGACTTTGGAATACAGCCAAATTTATTACTTAAACCGCTTTTTTATTTGGATATGGGGGTGAGAAGAGATTGCAGACAACCTTTTTTAAAGCGCTTTTAAAGCCCCCGACTCTCAAAAAGAGCTGGAGGTTTTGCCAGGAAGAGTCAATCCTTCTCTTCTCACTTCAAGATTGATCATCTCGAGCCATCCGTTGAGGGTGGAAATTTAAGAATAAATAAGTTTTAAGCAACTTAGTTTCATCCAAGCTTCATCCTGGTCATGGATAGATCACCCAGGTTCGGGTCCATAAGCAGTGACAATCGCCCTATTAAGACTCGCTTTCGCTACGGCTCCGGTGGGTTCCGTTCCCTTAACCGACGAACTACGACGAGCCTAACCAGAGCCCAAACGGAGCGGCGAGAGCATGTAGCAGACCCTACGCGACACGGCGAAGGCGATGGACAAACACAGAGGAGCAACCGTGGTCGGGGCACTCGCCGGACACGAGGCCCGACGGCGACGAGCTCGGGTGCGTGTGATGGCTTGTCGCCCCTCGTTGGTTACCCCAAGTGGAAGGTTGAGATGTAGCGTAGCGGCAAATTTCCCTTGGCAAAGATACCAAGGATCGAATCCCGTGAGACTCTGAGGGTCGACAAGTAGGTGTCAACGGCGCCAGAAACTTAGCGGTTGACAGGACCTGCACACAGATACAGATAACTTTGCTCCCAACGAGTACAGAGAGGTTGTCAATCCCTCCGGCCTTGTTGTTTACAAAGGATCAAACACAAGAGATAATAATGATAGCTATGACTGCAACTAGGAAATAAAAAACAGGAAGTAAATAGAAGGTGTGATCAGCGATGGTAATATGGACCGGGGTCCCATGATGTTCACTAGTGATGTCTCTCTCCCAAAAGACGATAAAACAGCAAAGCGAGGTAAACAAATTACAACTGGGCAATTGACAGGATTATGTGCGCAAACCAATGCTAACTATGCTGCAAGGAAAGGTAGAGGCTCAAAAGCATGGGCGGTACGCCAAGGCAAGTAGACCGAAATCCATCTGCATCTACTACTAATCATCCACCTTGAGATATCTATCCAGAACATCTCGCTGGTATTAAGTTGCGAATCCCACCCAAAGTGTAAACTCAAAGCAACAGACAACTGCATTAAAAGAACTTTGCGTAAAGTAAACAATCCTTGCACCCGCAAGTACAAGCACCGTTGTTTTCCCCCTTGTGGCAACAACACATCCCCTAGACTCATGTTTCTGTCACTCAAGCTAGTCATCAGGGGGCATGAACCCACAATCAAGCATAACGCTCCCCTCTTGGAGTTACTACCTACTACTTGGCCAAAGCAATAAACAGCAACGGAGAACATGCAAGAATTACTCAAGAACAAAGATATAAAAGAGGTGAATCAAATATATTACTCAAACACAATCTGAACATAGTCTCATAATCCATCAGATCCCAGCAAACTCAGCAAAGCAACAGCAGAAAGATTACATATGTGCCTCGATCATGTAGGGCAGCTCACAAGATCTAAACCATGAAGAGCAAAGAGGGGAGGAGAACATCACATAGCTACTGATCATGGACCCATGGTCCAAGGTGGACTACTCATGACTCATCCAGGAAGTGTCCATGGTGGTGGAGAAGCTCCCGGTGGTGGTTCTCCCCTCCGGCAGGGTGCCGGGAAGAGTTCTCCTGATGCTCCCGATCTTGGAAGCGCTGCGGCGGCGGAACAGAGGCGAGATCGCGAAAAAGGGTTCCGTCCTCGAGGGTTTCGGGACGAGAGGAATATATATGCGAAGGGGGGCAACCAGAGGCGGAGCAGGGGCCCCAGGCGCCCCCCTGGCGCGGCCAGGGGTGGGGCCGCGCCAGGTGGCCGCCTGGGCCTCCCCTGGCTCCCCTCTGGCCCCGCTTTTGTTCTTCGCGAAGCTTCCTGTACGCTGATTTTTCCTGTATTTTTCCGGGAATTTTTGGGGCACTTTTAATATGGGGGAAACCTGAAATAGAAAAACAGCAGAAAGCAGGAACTGGCACTGTGGTGCACTGAGTTAATAGGTTGGTCCAAATATGATCAAAAGTGTATGGAAGTGCATCAATATCATAGCAATATCACACAAAAGAAGCATGGAGCAAGCAGAAATTATAGATACGTTTTGGACGTATCAACATCCCCAAGCTTAATTCCTGCTCGTCCTCGAGTAGGTAAATGATAACAAGCATAATTTCTGTGGTGACATGCTATCAATCATATAAGAACTATTAAGTAAAGCAATTAAGGCATGTAATTCAATTCAAGTCATAACAAGCAAGAGTCTATATTAGCATTGTAACAAGCAACATAAGAACATAAAGGTGCAAGAGCTCTCGCTGTCCGTGACTCGAATGTCTCCAAATGGTGTTTGCGTGCAAGAAAGGGGATAGGGATATACGAGAGAGTAAAACATAGTTTTGTATTGTTGAGAACTTAATCTAATAAAGTTTCACACTTGGTCTTCTTTGGAATCTTATCTTGACTCATCCCCAGACCACCAGCCCGGTACAAGTCAAAATGATCCACTCCCTTTCGATATTTTGAGCACTCATGCAATGGATGAGCGTAAGCAAGAAAGTTGACACTTAGGATGGCAAAGAGAGAAAAATGATGAAGGGGGAAGACAAAAAAGGTGTGAAAGGCTCACATCAATGAGGACAATCATAGGCGAGAGAAAGCCAAAGGATAGATATGATGTGAGGAGTAGGGATTGCCATGCAACGGATGCACATATGAGCTAAGGTAAGCTCTCCAATGGAACTAGTGGGGGTGCATCCAACTTGCTTGCTCAAGAAGACCTAGAGCTCTTTTGAGGAGGCTCATCATTGGAATATACAAGCCAAGTTCTATAGTGTGAAGGTCCCCACATAGCTATATGCATGAATGATAATCTCTATGGAGTACAAGGTATAAGATGGAGTACGAGTGTGGATCTCTCAAAAGGAATAGTAGTGTGCCCCCTTCTCTCTTTTTATTTCTTTTTTTCTATTTTTTCTATTTTTTTGTGGCCTCAATGGCTCTTTCTATTTAACTCTCATTTGTCCTCTTTGGGATCTTTTGATTTTGTCCTCTTTGGGATCTTTTGATTTTGTCCTCTTTGGGATCTTTTCCTCACTTTAGGGGCAACACTCTATGTATTACAAGAAGTATAGAAGATCTTTCACACTTTACAAAAGTACTCAACATAAAGAAAATGAAACTATCATGATGTATGCAAATGTATGCCTCTGCCAGTGTAGCAAGATATGCAATGATACTAGCGCGTCATGTAGCAATTATTAGGGCAAGGCCCAACTAGCATGCGGCTCATCGATCAAGCAAAAAGCATGTATGACATGAAGATCAAGTCATGAGAAGATGGATGTTGCATGGCAATGTATCTCGGAAAGGCTATGGAAATGCCTTGATAGGTAGGTATGGTGGCTGTTTTGAGGAAGGATATATTGAGGCTTATGATGACAGAGCGTATCGTGCCAAGGATTTGGATGCACCGGCGAAGTATGCGCCAACTCTCGAGGTGAGAAAGGGCAATGCACGATACAGAAGAGGCTAGAAAAATATGGCTAGGTGGAAGTATCAACTTTCGAATACTCACATTAGTCCGAAGAACTCATGCACTTATTATCGGTAACTCTCAATCTAATTAGGCGGTTCACAAAGAGACAAGTACCCCGAGGAGGAGTGTATGGGGGTTTGGTTATCCTTGCGCATCCTCGACTCATGGTACGTGAGTGTACTCTAATATTCGATCCCTCCAAAGATTAGTGATCCATCTAGTAGCTAAAGTTCTCAACTATTTTGTAGGTTTTCGAAAATAAACACGGATTGCCCAAAATACGACATCTATCACTAATAGGCTAAAGCTCTTGACACCAAAAGTTCAGACATTACTCATGGCAATACCTCAAAACTATTGCAAGTTACTACTAAAATTAAATAGCAACCTCAAATACCAACTTTAAGTTAAGACACACAACTCAGTGCAACAGGCAAACTCTCTTACCAAGATAAACATGAAAACTCAAGAGAGTTCAGCAACCAACTAAACAAAAGCTCTTTAAAAAAGAAAGCATGAAAACTAAGAGCTAAACATGACAGCAGCTATGGAAAGACAAAGAACACACACAGCAAAGATAAGCATGAAAATCCTATGTTGTGTTCTAGGTTGAAGTGGAGCGTGTTTCTCTCCCACACAAAGAAAGCTGGGTTCTAACTTGTTATGAACAGCAAGCAAAGCTAAAGAAACTAAAAAAGAAACTAAGAGTAAGACGCTCCAAGCATAGCACATAACACATGAAGTGATAAGAATATAGTGGAACGAAAGACGAACTGATAATTGTTGATGGAGAAGGGGGTGCATGGGGGCATCCCCAAGCTTAGACGCTTGAGTCTTCTTGAATATTTCTTAGGGGTACACGGGGGCATCCCCAAGCTTGAGCGTTTGACCCTCCTGAATCTTCTTTTATCATCTTCCCTCGCACGCTTGAAAACTCCCTTCATACATAACTCATCATAATCTGATTAGCGAGGTTAGTACCCACAATAAAATAATTTCTCCCTAACTGGAAATAAAGATAATCTTGAAGAGCTACTGTTTCTCAAGAATGTCAAAAGGTTTTTGCAAAGAAAAAGCAAGCTCAAGGTTTGCAAAACGAAGAAAAGGCAAAACAGGACATAATCTGTGAAAAACAGACCAGCAGGTAGTAAATGATTTTTTCGGGGCACTTCTGCAACTCAAATCAAAAAACTCAGAACAGACGCTCGAAAGCCAATTGTATAGAGCACGCTGTCAAAAAAATTCAGATCAAAAAGATGATCTGGTGATTTTATTCGAATTTTTCTGTCCAAGGATGGAATCTGTTTTCTGGACAGTACGTCACAACTTTTGAACTTTCTTGCAATCGGCGGCTAAACTTGGCACAAAGCTGAAAAGAAAAGATACAATGATGATGCTACTGTAGTAACAAACATCAAAACACAACAAAAGCAAAAATAAAACCTAATTCGTTGTGGGCTGCCTTTCAAAAGCGCTTTCTTTTATGCCTTTAAGCTAGGCATGATGCAAAAAGGAGGAATCAAAAATCATCATAATAATCTGAGTTATAAATTGCTTCAAATGGTTCCTCAATAAGTTCATCCTTGTTCCTTCTAGGAAAGGGGTACGTACCTTTTGCCTTCCCGCGTAGGCGGATTTGTCCCTTACCTATATCGATGAAGCCTTTTACGGCTCGGAGGAAGTCCCTTCCAAGCACTATATTTCCTTGGTTTGGCTTCATGATGAAGAAATTAACCATTGCAATTCCTTTAAGGAATGTAACTGGTACGTCTTTTATTATTCCCTGGATCTCAAAAATTTCTCCATTAGCACGTTTATGATAGGATGATAATTTGTCCATGTTAAATTTTAAAGAATCATGAACAATTTTTGGCATAGTAGAAACCATAGATCCAATATCGCAATAAGCAATGAAGTCTTGATTAGAGATGCTAATCCTAACAAAAGGCTCCCAATCATTGTCTATTTCCAAAATATCTCTCTTATTGGATTTGGGTTTCTCTACCTTCATCAAGTCTAAAGCATCCATTCTCTTCTCAATAGTAGCAAGTCTATCTATGACAATATCAAAACTATGATCATAAACAAAGTAACTAGATAGACCATGTATAATTTGAAGAGCTCTAGCTTCATCACACTCTAGGAAATCTCCTTCAGCTATAATATCAAGAGAGTGTTTACACAATTAAAAATACCATGGTAAAAATTTCTAAGCACAATTTTTATAGGTATCCAAGGCATAATTCTCCTATGTGCATCAGAAATTCTGTCCCATGCCTTCTTCATATTTTCTCCATCCCTTTGATGGAAATCTAAAACTTCTGATTCCCTCAAAGCACCAAGTCCTAACATGCTTGACTAAACAGAAAGGACTACTAACAGAAAAGCAAATAACTTTTTTGTGATTTTTGGTAAGGGACACTAAAGCAAAAATTGAAAGGTAAACTAACAAGACTAAAAACCAAAGATAAAAGATAGCGTGCAACTCCCCTGTCTTGAAGAGTGGAGTCCCCGGCAACGGCGCCAGAAACTTGCTTGATGGCTTCTCGCCCCTCGTTGGTTACCCCAAGTGGAAGGTTGAGATGTAGCGTAGCGGCAAATTTCCCTTGGCAAAGATACCAAGGATTGAATCCCGTGAGACTCCGAGGGTCGACAAGTAGGTGTCAACAGCGCCAGAAACTTAGCGGTTGACAGGACCTGCACACAGATACATATAACTTTGCTCCCAACGAGTACAGAGAGGTTGTCAATCCCTCCGGCCTTGTTGTTTACAAGGGATCAAACACAAGAGATAATAATGATAGCTATGACTGCAACTAGGAAATAAAAACAGGAATTAAATAGAAGGTGTGATCAGCGGTGGTAATATGGACCGGGGTCCCATGATGTTCACTAGTGATGTCTCTCTCCCAAAAGACGATAAAACAGCAAAGCGATGTAAACAAATTACAGCTGGGCAATTGACAAGATTATGTGCGCAAACCAATGCTAACTATGCTGCAAGGAAAGGTAGAGGCTCAAAAGCATGGGCGGTACGCCAAGGCAAGTAGACCGAAATCCATCTGCATCTACTACTAATCATCTACCTTGAGATATCTATCCAGAACATCTCGCTGGTATTAAGTTGCGAATCCCACCCAAAGTGTAAACTCAAAGCAACAGATAACTGCATTAAAAAAACTTTGCGTAAAGTAAACAATCCTTGCACCCGCAAGTATAAGCACCGTTGTTTTCCCCCTTGTGGCAACAACACATCCCCATAGACTCATGTTTCTGTCACTCAAGCTATTCATCAGGGGGCATGAACCCACAATCAATCATAACGCTCCCTCTTGGAGTTACTACCTACTACTTGGCCAAAGCAATAAACAACAATGGAGAACATGCAAGAATTACTCAAGAACAAAGATATAAAAGAGGTGAATCAAATATATTACTCAAACACAATCTGAACATAGTCTCATAATCCATCAGATCCCAGCAAACTCAGCAAAGCAACAGCAGAAAGATTACATATGTGCCTCGATCATGTAGGGCAGCTCACGAGATCTAAACCATGAAGAGCAAAGAGGGGAGGAGAACATCACATAGCTACTGATCATGGACCCATGGTCCAAGGTGGACTACTCACGACTCATCCGGGAAGCGTCCATGGTGGTGGAGAAGCTCCCGGTGGTGGTTCTCCCCTCCGGCAGGGTGCCGGGAAGAGTTCTCCTGATGCTCCCGATCTTGGAAGCGCTGCGGCGGCGGAACAGAGGCGAGATCGCGAAAAAGGGTTCCGTCCTCGAGGGTTTCCGGACGAGAGGAATATATATGCGAAGGGGGGCAACCAGAGGCGGAGCAGGGGCCCCAGGCGCCCCCCTGGCGCGGCCAGGGGTGGGGCCGCGCCAGGCGGCCGCCTGGGCCTCCCCTGGCTCCCCTCTGGCCCCGCTTTGGTTCTTCGCGAAGCTTCCTGTACGCTGATTTTTCCTGTATTTTTCCGGAAATTTTTGGGGCACTTTTAATATGGGGGAAACCTGAAATAGAAAAACAGCAGAAAACAGGAACTGGCACTGTGGTGCACTGAGTTAATAGGTTAGTCCAAATATGATCAAAAGTGTATGGAAGTGCATCAATATCATAGCAATATCACACAAAAGAAGCATGGAGCAAGCAGAAATTATAGATACGGTTTGGACGTATCAGCGTGCGGCTAACGTGGCTAGAGTATGCAAACGAGGACGAAAAAGGGTCGGGGAGGTGCGCTAACTCCCCACAAGCACGGAGGTGTGCTTGGTTAGCCGAGAGGAGGCCGGAGGCGGTGGAATCTCGCTGGAGAAGAACGGAGCCCGACGCGGGGGAACACGAAGAGGAAGTAGTCGAACTTGGCGTCTCTCGAGGCCGTAGAGGTAGCAGGGGACGTAGTCGACGACGGGGAACTTGCCGGACACGATCTCTAGGGCGTAGGTGGCCGGAGAGCACGTCGGCGACGAGGACGAGCACTCTGATGTGCGCGGGACGGCGGTGGATCGATGGATCTGGGGGTCTAGGTGGCCTGGTGGCGGTCGATGAAGGAGGAGGGAAACCCTAGTGGGTTGGTGGACACGGGGGGGGCTTAAAAGAGGGGCCAGGGCGACGATGGTGGGCGACGGCGTGCTCGCCCGCGGTCCCCATGGCGTGAACTGGAGGAGGAAGAAAAGGTGGGTGAGGCGGAGGAAACGGTCGCTGACACGCGGGCCCGAGGCGTCCACGTGAAAGCGACGGAGAGGGGGCGTGTGGGTGTGCGGGTGAGAAACAGCGAGAGGGACGCGCGCGGGCTGCAAGCTGGGCTGCTCGCGCGCTGGCTGCTGGGCCGAGGGGAAGAGGCCAAGCCCAAATGCTGCTGGGCTGCGCTGCTGCTGCTGATTCTTTTCCTTTTCTTTTTCTTCAGACAGAATAACAAAAAGAAAAGCACGGGCTAAAAGAAAAGGAATTAGGAGAGGAAAAAAATATTCCCTAGCTCTTGGATTTATGCCATATTTTATAAAATTGACTTGGGCATTTTTAGAGGTAGAAAAATAAAACAAGTTTGAATATGGTTCAAACTTCTGTCATTTTTTAACCTGACCAAATCGTTTCAAAATGAGGCAAGGCTTTGCAAGGTGACTTAGGTCAAGGTAACAAAGATGTGGGGAGGAGATGAACATTTTAAGAAAAGAGGTTAGTCACTTGCAAAATTTAAAGAATGGAAGAAGAAAAGAAGGGAAGAGAAGTGAGTGGTGCTAGAAGAAGGGGGGGGGGTTAAGAAGGGCATGAACTTGCCACCACCATCACAACAAGAACAAGGTGCACTCACTTAACATACTAGTAAAAGAATAAAACACAATGACAAGTGAAAGTGCCATGATGATCATGATGCAATGGTGATGATGATGTAATGCATGAATGCAAAAGAAAAGATAACATGACAATGCAATGACAATGAGAATGCATAATTGAAAAAGAACCCCCAAGGAAAGGACAAGGATCAATTGGTAAATGCTTTATTGCATATATGAAAGGTATCACATATGGGGTGCTACAAACTCTCCTCCACTACAAAAAGATCTCGTCCCGAGATCTAGGATTGAAAGAAGGCAGGATACTCGGAACGGAGATGATCTTCTCGTTCCCATGTAGCTTCTCGGTCGGTATGGTGTGACCACTTCACTTTCAAGAACTTGATGGACTTGTTGAGGGTCTTGCGCTTAGTTTCTTCAAGGATAGCAATGAGGTGCTCACGATAAGACAAGTCTTGCTGAAGATCAATCTCTTTGAAAGGAATGGTGCGTTCAGGCGTCTTGAAGCACTTGTGGAGTTGAGACACGTGAAACACATTGTGCACATTTGCAAAGTTGGAGGGAAGCTCGAGTTGGTAGGCTGGATCGCCTCTCTTGCCAAGAATCTTGAAAGGGCCCACGTATCTTGGAGCAAGCTTGCCCTTGATACCGAACCTCTGAGTGCCTTCATGGGAGAAACACGAAGATAGACATGATCACCAATGTCGAAAGCCAAGTCACGATGCTTGCCGTCATAGTAGCTCTTTTGGCGCGATTGCGCGGCTTTGAGATTCTCGCGTACGACTTTGCACATTTCTTCGGCTTCTGAGATAAAATCATTTCAAAGGAGTTTGAAAGATCGTGGATGTCGCCTAGAGGGGGGGTGAATAGGCGCTTTAAAATAATTACGGTTTAGGCTTGAACAAATGCGGAATAAACCTAGCGGTTAATTTGTCAAGCACAAAACCTATAACAACTAGGCTCACCTATGTGCACCAACAACTTATGCTAAGCAAGATACACAACTAGGTGATAGAAAGATATATGACAAGAAATAATATATCTATCACAAAGTATAGTGCATAAGTAAAGGGCTCAGGTAAGAGATAACCGAGGCACGCGGAGACGACGATGTATCCCGAAGTTCACACCCTTGCGGATGCTAATCTCCGTTTGGAGCGGTGTGGAGGCACAATGCTCCCCAAGAAGCCACTAGGGCCACCGTAATCTCCTCCCGCCCTCGCACAATGCAAGATGCCGTGATTCCACTAAGGGACCCTTGAGGGTGGTCACCGAACCCGTACAAATGGCAACCCTTGGGGGCGGTCACCGAACCCGTACACTTTGGCAACCCTTGGGGGCGGTCACCGGAACCCGTCAAATTGCTCGGGGCGATCTCCACAACCTAATTGGAGACCCCGACGCTTGCCCGGAGCTTTACACCACAATCATTGAGCTCCGAACACCACCAACCGTCTAGGGCACCTAAGCACCCAAGAGGAACAAGCTCAAGGGTACCAAGCACCCAAGAGTAATAAGATTCTCAACTTCACTTCCACATATCACCGTGGAGAACTCAAACTGATGCACCAAATGCAATGGCAAGGGCACACGGAGTGCCCAAGTCCTTCTCTCCCAAATCCCACCAAAGCAACTAATGCTAGGGAGGGAAATGAGAGGAAGAACAAGAAGGAGAAGACCAAGAACTCCAAGATCAAGATCCAAGGGGTTCCCCTCACCTAGAGGAGAAAGTGATTGGTGGAAATGTGGATCTAGATCTCCTCTCTCTTTTCCCCCAAGAACTAGCAAGAATCCATGGAGGATTGAGAGATAGCAAGCTCTAAGAAGGTCAACAATGGGGGAAGAACACGAGCTCAAAGGATGAGGTTCATTAGGGAAGAAGACCCCCTTTTATAGGTGGGGGGAAAATCCAACCGTTATGCTCACAGTCCGCACAGAGCGGTACTACCGCTCCAGGAGCGGTACTACCGCTAGGGCAGTAGAACCCCTTTGAAAAACAATAGCGAGGAGGAAAAAAGGTCAGAAGAACCGTCGGAGCGGTAGTACCGCTTGAGCTCACGGTACTACCGCTACGGGTAGCGGTACTACTGCTAAGGGTAGCGGTACTACTGCTTGCGAGCGGTACTAAAAAATTACATCCGTGCCTACCACCGCTGGACTTGTGACGAGTTTTTGGTCCCGAGCGGAAGTAGCCACGGAAGTAGCCGCGGTAGTACTGCTCCAAGTGGTAGTACCGCTCCCGAAAGCGGTAGTAAAAAATTACTTCCGCTCCAACCCGCGGTAGTACCGCTGCAGCCTTTTCAGTACACCAAAACGACAATAACTTTTGCATACGGATTCCGAATTCAATGAAACCAAGTTTGTTGGAAAGCTAGCGACAAGGGCTAACACAATCTTGATAGAAAAACTAATAAGAAGCAAATTAGAAAAGGCCCATAAGAAAATGGTGAGAACCCTTCCTCAGATATGACCGGTAAAACACCCAACACCGAAAACATCATAGAAGACACATGTGAACTGCGTTTTCGATGAACTCAAGCTTGTCATCAAGACGACCATAAGCTCTAAGACTCACAAAGAGAACCAAACAAGAACCAAGAAACATGATGCAAGGATGCAATGGTTTGAGCTCTCTACTAACGATACGATCAAGCTACCAACTTGAGAGCCCCCCTTGATAGTACGGCAAACGATCCTATAACCCGGTCTCCCAACTACCACCACGAGACCGGTAAAATAGAAAACCTATCAAGGGCAAACCTTTGCTTTGCACAAAGTCCACTTGAGCTAGATGTAGACGATCTTGACTTCCTCAAGTTGGACCACCTTTCTTGATTGCGTTGTCTCGATGAAGACTAGTAGATTGCTCCCCCATACTCCTCTATGGGTGAGCCACTCTTCGGCATATCTTCACAAGTCCATTGTCATGACAATGGACGTCAAGCTTCAAGCACTTGATTTCTTCGTGATGCTCCACTTGAACTTGCACACCGCAACCTAACCCCACAAAGAACTCTCACGAAGACCATGAGTTAGTACACAAAGCGTGATTGACAATGCTTACCATACCATAGGATTGCTTGATCCCTCTCGGTATATCTTCTACGCTTTGTGTGTTGATCAACTTGATTCACTCCTTCACTTAGTCTTGATCAACCTTTAATCTTTCCAACTCTCTTCATTTGGGTGATGTCTTGAAGGTAAACATGAATGATAACACACTCTTCTTCTTCTTCAAGACATGCTTGCAATAAGCTCAACACTCACAAGACCAATCTTTGGATAATTCCTTAATAGAACCTTGGTCATCACAAACTCTCCTTGAAACCAACAAATGAACTCCAAGAAAAGCCTATGGACAAACCCTTCAAATATAACTCAAGGCAACCATTAGTCCATAGAGATTGTCATCAATTACCAAAACCAAACTTGGGGGCACCGCATGTTCTTTCAATCTCCCCCATTTTGGTAATTGATGACAATCACTTTCAAGAGAGTTTATATAAGGAATTATGCATCACCATACCATGCAAATAATGTATGCGCATGAGATGCAAAAGCTTAGGAACAAAACCAAAGCAAGAAGAGCGAAGAGACAACTCTCTAAACTTCCTCACAAAACTAAACTCTCTGAAACTTCTCCCCCATTGGCATCGATTGCCAAAATGGGCGAATAGCTTAGAAGGTCAATATAAATTGTGTTCCTCCATAACTTATGCATTCTTCAAAATAGAGAGTGGAAGGCAATACATATATCCAACTGTAAATACTTGGAGGAAGACAAACTATATTGAGGCCCAAAGATTGCAAAAGAATGATATGCCACAAAGGCATAACAAAGGGAGAAAAACACGCAATCAAGCAATCAAAGGATACCAATTGAATCAAGCTATCAAAAGATACCAATTGACCCAACTAGACCAATGATCCTACATGCCAAATGAATAAAAGATATTATGATAAGAGCAAAGGAGTGTTCTATAGAAACTAGGGAAGCTCCCCATGATTTGTGCACAATTTAGTTTTGTATTTGGATACAACGAGCACAAAATAGGATCGTCGCTCCCCCAAGATCAATAGAACCTCACGACATAGCAACGGAGTGTTCTAAAGACATTAGTGAAGCTCCCCATAATTTATGCACTCCTTAGAATATTTTCATTAGGATACCAAGTGCACAAAATAGGATCATCACTCCCCCAAGATCAATAGACACTCACACCAAGTGCAAGTGAGCATGAAGGAAACAAAGCCTAGCACTTGCAACAAACAACTGGTTGAGCAATATATAAAAGAGTCAACTTAAGAGTAGGCTCAACCAAAATGATGTGTGTGAGTCATGGCAAAGCACTTGAGAAGATTAATGTATGGATGAACATTAAGCATCAGTATACTCTTGAATGAATGAGATACACAGTGCAAGGCCTATCATTCCCACACAAAAACAGCGAATGGGTTCACAAGCTCACTAATAATCATATAAATAACCTATGCTTGTGACAACATGTGGTGAAGATATAAAAAGGATAGCTTTGTCATGAGGAGGGATACCAATAGAAATGGCAAAGCCTCATCAAGACAAGCAAGAGAGAATGATCTTCACCACAAAAGAGTGCATCAAGATGAAACGATATAAGATCCGCACTCGAGACACACACCTTCACGGAGCCACCAAAGAAATAAAACAGGAACAAAAAGGTGGACGTGAAAGAAGGGGATATCAAATAGATATGCAACTTCTCTCAAGTGTATAAGATTCTAGGTAGATGAAGATCATGATGATATCAATCCACAAAGAAGGATGTACACACAAAATTGTTGCAAAAAGGAATGAATAAGATATCCCCAAGGAAGTCATAAATATACCAATAAGATATTTGCTTGAAGGCATAGCACATGGCTAGATATGTTCTTATTGTATATAAATGAGTTCCAACCACACGAGCATCAAAGACATCACAACTAGCAACAAGAGATCATTGTTGGGATGCTTTGAGAAAGGAAACAAGTATCATTAGAAGGAATGACTTAAATGCCATGATACAACCTACACAAGGTTGGTGCAAGAAATGTGTGCATGAAGTAGATGGTGATACTTGTTACCGAGATACCATTGGAAGGATGTAGTAGATACCAATTGAAGGTAGATAGTAGTTCATTGATCGTCCTAGCTTGACTCCAATAAGCACATGGTGACACCACCTTCCTTTTGAATGAGCCGAGCATCCAATGCATCTCCAATTGTTCCTAGAACAACACAAACAAAATGGTACCCAAACTCATTGGGACCAAAGAGTTAGAAACACCAATACATAGGACAAACTCCACAAACTTAAGTGCATTTAAATATGAAAATAAATTTCATGCACATCTCATCCAAATTGAGACTAGGTGGAGTTTCCCCTATATATTGGGTTAAAGGAAGAAAGCATGCCAAAGAAAATATATGTAGTAAATATGCATGCTCAAGACTTTCAAGAAACGAAACGAAATGAAAAAGAAATACCAAGTGAAAATAGGATACCGAATGGAGAAATCATCACTTGGAAGATATCTATTTAGAAGATACATCAAGGAATGAGATATCCATTGATACACGCAAAAGGAAAGATATCGCACTCCCAAAAGAGAGGATGGTTCCAAACAAACCAACCCATCTACAAAGTTTCATGATGGCACAAAGTACCAAAAAGAAACGGATTGCCTTCCATCAACACACACTTGATACGGATCACAAGATGAGTGTTCTATAGAAGATAGGATAGCTCCCCTAAGAATTGTGCATTAAAGAGAATTTGCATTTGAATACAAAATGCACAAGGTAGGATCACCACTTTCACTATATCTAGAAAACACTTGACAAAATCAATAAAATAACAAGATCCACAAGTGGCACGGAAGGCAATGGGAGTTGACACAAACTTGGCAAGAGATAAGACAAAATAATACCAAAAGACAATGTGAAGATGATCAATAATTTCCACCACATAAATGATTACCAATTGTCAAAGACAAGAGGTATTTGGAAATAATTCCCGGTGATAGATAGCAATGATATCCAACATCATCTTCACACCAAACACAAGCAAAATGCAACTTGTAGAGATAACATGCCACCTAGGAACAACATAATTTATACTATCAACTCTAGGTGACAATATCTCAAATTTACACATTTTCTAGGCTTGTAATATGCACATAGAATATTACTCCCCCATAATGTGATACCAATGAAAAACTTACCAAGATGCAAAAGAGAACCAACAAGAGATAATTAATGGAACATTTAGAATTTGACTTTCTCATGAGAAGACATACCACATAAAGACTAGATAATCTTGTAATATCAATACTAGATGGTATTCCTCATGTACACACATTTATAGGATTGTGAGGTGCACAAAGCACATCACTCTCCCAACATGGGATGTTCCATTAATCTCTCACAAGAGCCAACTAAGATAAAAGCAAGAAGCACAAAGGCTCAACGCACGACACACACATACATGATGTGCAAACCAATATACACATACTTGATTTCCCAAGATATGCAAATTGGACGCACGGCATATACAAACACATGCAAGGAACAAAACCAAAACATGCAAAGGGGCAAGTAACTTTCAATGTAAACAATTTAAGCACGAGTTACCGCAAGGAGGAACATTGGATATAAGATAGAAACTTGATAATCTGAATGACTTGGCTTGAGACAATATGAATGATGAAGACCCCTTAATTCTTCATAATGTAGCCAAGTCTCCAATGCCCTCCAAATACACCTATTGATCAAGTTTGAGATAGTTGGTCCCCAACCAAGTTGGGTCCTAAGAGGTTAGTCACAATAGGCTTGGCTACCCAAATGGTTCTTTTCTTCACACCACTTTGAGTCCCAAGAAACTTGGCAAACACATTGCCAACCTTATCCTTCCCAAGAGAATAGACATCATCAATAATAATTGGGTTGGATAAGTTACCACTAGTGCATGAAGAAGCGACGTGACCTTTCTCACGACATAAGTAGCAACGTCTACTCTTCACTTTCTTCTCACTTGATTTCTCAACATGAGAAGCATTAACCCGAGTCTTCTTGGGAAGTGGCCTTTCTTCAACTTGAGGTTGAGTATGAGAATGAACTTGTGGCCGCTTTCCTTGTTGCTTGTCACTAATGGGCTTCTTCTTCAATGGGCATGATCTAACATGGTGCCCTTGAATTTTGCACTTGAAGCAAATAATCTTGGCCGAATTCTTGACTTGTTCTTGGCCCTTCTTCTTCTTATGAATTTTGGACTTCTTCATCTTGTTGGAGATGAATCCAAGTCCACCTTTGTCATTGGGGGATTTTTGCACACTCAAGATATTGTTGAGTGTGGACTTCCCTTCATGACACTTTTTCAAGTATTTCTTTAAGGAAGAGACTTGGGCCTTGAGCTCTTTGATTTCCTCTACATGGTTAGTATCAACACAAGTACTAGAGGAAGTATAGGCTTCATTGTTAGAGCAACAAGGCAAGGAAAGCAATTCATCACAAGATGTACCAATGTTATGCATAGATGAATTACGAGGACTAGCACATGGCAATATAGCATTTTGACTTGAAGTAGTGCTAGTATCCACATGAGGCTCACTAGATGTTACCTTGATACTCATGGCCTCATGAGCTATCTTTAGCACATTATGGGATATTACAAGATCATCATGAGAGCTTGTGAGCTTTACATGACTTTCTTCCAATTTCCCATAATTGGTAGATAGCAACACAAGTTGAGCCCTTAGCTCAACATTATCCTTCAAAATGGATGCTTCACTAGAAATAGAGTTAGTAGCACAAGCATCATCATTAACAACAAGAGGAGAAGACAACTTAGCAAGCTCTTTTGAATATGAAGCTTTAAGTTGAGCATGAGACTCGGTGAGTTTGATGAGCTCACTCTTAATGACCCTTGAGCCATTTTCGAGGTGCTAAAAATCCTCAAGGAGTTTATCATGTGCAACTTCAAGCTTCTCATTTTTAGTATCAAAATCATTTGCCACCTCAAGAGCTCTATCACGAGATTCCCTCACTCTAGACAATTCTAGAGCAAAAGTCTCCTCAAGAGATTCCTTGGTGGTTTGTTCAAGTTCAAGAGCTTGAGAGAGGTCCGCGATCTCATTAGCGTAATCACGCTCATGACCTTCCATTTTCTCAGTGGTGACCTCATGCTCCTCTAGATGAGATTCCAACTCATCAATATATTTCTTGCCCTCAATGGCAATAGACGTGATTTCCATAAAGTTGGAACGAGCTAATTTATTCTTAAGAAGAGCTTTAAAAATCATTTCCCCCTTATTTTTTAAGGAGGCAACATTATCATTCTCTTCATCATTTTCTACATCATCATCATTGTCATCATCACTATCATCACAAGATATATTGGGGTTCAAAGTGGGAGATACCTTTGAAGCCTTAGCCATAAGGCAAAACGCAATAGATGATGATGTAGGATCCCTTGAAGCACCATTCAAGACTACATCTTGTTCCATGGGGTGTTGGGTTTCCTCTACATTGTTAGCAGAACACTTCGAGGAAATAGATGCATTTTTATCATGGCAACAAGACATAGCAAGCATATCATCATGAGTTTTAGTCAAGCAATTTCTACATGATATGCAAGGGCTATCAACACAAGCATGTGAAACATGTAGGGTGCTCGAAGTGTTAAAGTCCAAAGAAGATGCATTGCAATAAGATAATGATGAAGGATCATCCATAATAAGCATACTATCATCATTGCAATGACCAACACTACTCACCATATCATTACCTTGTGGCAATCCACATGTAGGCGAAGTAGAAGAAGTTGAGAAAGCAACATGGTCGGAGGTGGAGGGAGAACAATCATTCCCATAATTCTTGTACACACCATATTTATCTTGAAGCTTTGTCCACAACTCATGAGCATCCCGGAACGACATGAGTTGAAATATAACTACATTGCTCAAAGCATCGAAAAGCACATTAGAAGCTTGAGCATTGAGATAAGAGTTTTTCTCATCCTCTAAAGATAATCTTTGGGGATCCTTTGGAGGAGAAAAATCCATATCTACAATTCGCTCTAAATTTGGGTCCATGATCCTAAAGAGATTAAGCATGCGAATTACCGAAACATCAAAATTTGTGCCATCGAAACTAAGAGGGTCAGAGAATCCTAAGCCCCTAGTCGACATCCTTACTCTCTAGGCGGTTAAGCCCTATAAAGAGAGACGAGGCTCTGATACCAATTGAAAGATCGTGGATGTCGCCTAGAGGGGGGGTGAATAGGCGCTTTAAAATAATTACGGTTTAGACTTGAACAAATGCGTAATAAACCTAGTGGTTAATTTGTCAAGCACAAAACCTACAACAACTAGGCTCACCTATGTGCACCAACAACTTATGCTAAACAAGATAAACAACTAGGTGATAGCAAGATATATGACAAGAAACAATATATCTATCACAAAGTATAGTGCATAAGTAAAGGGCTCGGGTAAGAGATAACCAAGGCACGCGGAGACGACGATGTATCCCGAAGTTCACACCCTTGCGGATGCTAATCTCCGTTTGGAGCGGTGTGGAGGCACAATGCTCCCCAAGAATCCACTAGGGCCACCGTAATCTCCTCACGCCCTCGCACAATGCAAGATGCCGTGATTCCACTAAGGGACCCTTGAGGGTGGTCACCGAACCCATACAAATGGCAACCCTTGGGGGCGGTCACCGAACCCGTACACTTTGGCAACCCTTGGGGGCGGTCACTGGAACCCGTCAAATTGCTCGGGGCGATCTCCACAACCTAATTGGAGACCCCGACGCTTGCCCGGAGCTTTACACCACAATGATTGAGCTCCGAACACCACCAACCGTCTAGGGCACCCAAGCACCCAAGAGGAACAAGCTCAAGGGTACCAAGCACCCAAGAGTAATAAGCTTCTCAACTTCACTTCTATGTATCACCGTGGAGAACTCAAACCTATGCACCAAATGCAATGGCAAGGGCACACGGAGTGCCCAAGTCCTTCTCTCCCAAATCCCACCAAAGCAACTAATGCTAGGGAGGGAAATGAGAGGAAGAACAAGAAGGAGAACACCAAGAACTCCAAGATCAAGATCCAAGGGGTTCCCCTCACCTAGAGGAGAAAGTGATTGGTGGAAATGTGGATCTAGATCTCCTCTCTCTTTTCCCCCAAGAACTAGCAAGAATCCATGGAGGGATTGAGAGATAGCAAGCTCTAAGAAGGTCAACAATGGGGGAAGAACACGAGCTCAAATGATGAGGTTCATTGGGGAAGAAGACCCCCTTTTATAGGTGGGGAAAAAATCCAACCGTTATGCTCACAGTCCGCACAGAGCGGTACTACCGCTAGGGCACTAGAACCCCTTTGAAAAACAATAGCGAGGAGGCAAAAAGGTCAGAAGAACCGTCGGAGCGGTAGTACCGCTTGACCTCACGGTACTACCGCTACGGGTAGCGGTACTACTGCTAAGGGTAGCGGTACTACTGCTTGCGAGTGGTACTAAAAAATTACATCCGTGCCTACCACCGCTGGACTTGTGACGAGTTTTTGGTCCCGAGTGGAAGTAGCCACGGAAGTAGCCATGGTAGTACTGCTCCAAGCGGTAGTACCGCTCCCGAAAGCGGTAGTAAAAAATTACTTCCGCTCCAACCCGCGGTAGTACCGCTGCAGCCTTTTCAGTACACCAAAACGACAATAACTTTTGCATACGGATTCCGAATTCGATGAAAGCAAGTTTGGTGGAAAGCTAGCGACAAGGGCTAACACAATCTTGATAGAAAACCAATAAGAAGCAAATTAGAAAAGGCTCATAAGAAAATGGTGAGAACCCTTCCTCGGATAAGACCGGTAAAACACCCAACACCGGAAACATCATAGAAGACACATGTGAACTCCGTTTTCGATGAACTCAAGCTTGTCATCAAGATGAACATAAGCTCTAAGACTCACAAAGAGAACCAAACAAGAACCAAGAAACATGATGCAAGGATGCAATGGTTTGAGCTCTCTACTAACGATACGATCAAGCTACCAACTTGAGAGCCCCCCTTGATAGTACGGCAAACGATCCTATAACCCGGTCTCCCAACTACCACCACGAGACCGGTAAAATAGAAAACCTATCAAGGGCAAACCTTTGCTTTGCACAAAGTCCACTTGAGCTAGATGTAGACGATCTTGACTTCCTCAAGTTGGACCACCTTTCTTGATTGCGTTGTCTCGGTGAAGACTAGTAGATTGCTCCCCCATACTCCTCTATGGGTGAGCCACTCTTCGGCATATCTTCACAAGTCCATTGTCACGACAATGGACGGCAAGCTTCAAGCACTTAATTTCTTCGTGATGCTCCACTTGAACTTGCACACCGCAACCTAACCCCACAAAGAACTCTCACTAAGACCATGAGTTAGTACACAAAGCGTGATTGACAATGCTTACCATACCATAGGATTGCTTGATCCCTCTCGGTACATCTTCTACGCTTTGTGTGTTGATCAACTTGATTCACTCCTTCACTTAGTCTTGATCAACCTTGAATCTTTCCAAATCTCTTCATTTGGATGATGTCTTGAAGGTAAACATGAATGATAACACACTCTTCTTCTTCAAGACATGCTTGCAATAAGCTCAACACTCACAAGAACAATCTTTGGATAATTCCTTAATAGCACCTTGGTCATCACAAACTCTCCTTGAAACCAACAAATGAACTCCAAGAAAAGCCTATGGACAAACCCTTCAAATATAACTCAAGGCAACCATTAGTCCATAGAGACTGTCATCAATTACCAAAACCAAACATGGGGGCACCGCATGTTCTTTCAGAGTTGACGTTCACCAGTCTCGGACCAGTTGAGAGGGGTACGGCACTTTCTGCCATAGAGGATTTCAAACGGAGCTTTGCCAGCACTTGCTTGGAAGTTGTTGTTGTAGGAGAATTCGGCAAATGGAAGGCAATCTTCCCATTTCATACCGAAGGAGATGACACAAGCTCTGAGCATATCTTCAAGGATTTGGTTCACTCTTTCAACTTGACCACTAGTCTGAGGGTGAAACGCAGTGCTGAAGCGAATCTTGGTGCCCATAGCTGACTGAAAAGAATCCCAGAACTTGGAAGTGAACAAGCTTCCGCGGTCTAAGGAGATCAATTGAGGAATGCCATGCAAAGAGACAATTCTGGAGGTGTACAGCTCTGCCAGCTGAGCTGCACTGATGGATTCTTTGACTGGAAGATAATGAGCCACTTTAGTTAGCTTGTCAATCACCACAAAGATAGCATCATTTCCTTTCTTGGACTTGGGAAAATCGGTGACGAAATCCATCTCAGTGTGATCGAATTTCCACTCGGGAATAGGTAGAGGTTGAAGGAGTCCGGCTGGACGTTGATGCTCTGCCTTCACTCTTCCGCGGACATCACATTCGTTCATGAATTGGGCAATCTCCCTTTTCATGCGAGTCCACCAATGTGATTGCTTGAGGTCATGGTACATCTTGGAGCTTCATGGATGTATCGAAAGGAGTGAGTCATGTGCTTCGTTCATTATGAGCTTTCTGAGATCACCTTTGCGAATCACAAGTATGTCCTCAAAGAACAAAGTGTCTCTGTCATCAATGCGATAGCACTTGTACTTGGGAGTACCCTTAGCAATACCATGTTTCACTTTCTGCACCATAGCATCACTGAGTTGGGCCTCACGGATTTGATCTTCCAAGGTAGGAGCAACTTGAAGGTTGGCAGGAAATCCTTGCGGAACAACTTGGAGGTTGAGCTTCCTGAATGATTCAAAAAGTTCAGGTTGGAACGATTTGAGAAGGGGATAGTTGCAATACGCATTTGTGCTCAAAGCATCTGCAATGACATTGGCCTTGCCAGGAGTATACTCAATGCTTGGATCGTACTCTTGAATCATTTCAACCCAACGAGTCTGGCGAAGGTTAAGGTTTGGTTGAGTGAAGATGTACTTCAAGCTCTTGTGATCGGTGAAGATGTCCACTTTTCTGCCCAACAGAAGGTGTCCCCACGTGATCAAGGCATGAACAACTGCTGCTAGCTCAAGATCATGTGTGGGGTAATTCTTCTCATTCAGTTTCAGCTGACGTGAAGTGTATGCAACGATCTTCTTGTCTTGCATGAGAACACCACCAAGACCTTGCAATGAAGCATTGCAAAAGGCTTCATAAGGCTTGGACTCATCCGGAGGAGTAAGAACCGGAGCAGAAATGAGCTTCTCTTTCAGTGTCTTGAATGCCACATCACAATCAGGAGTCCACGAGTACTTGACATTCTTCTGCAGTAAGTTGTCTGTTATTAAAACCCGGGTTTGTTATTGGATCCATGAAGATTTTCATCAAGAGACTCTAAGTTCTACCGGATTAAGAGTATTGAGCATACTTGATCTCAGTATTACTTCTGCAGGAACAGATGATACGCAAGATAAGCGACATCACACAAAATTTAAATTGGCAAACGTCAAACACAAGAAGTCAGGATATCCAGATCAAAGCGGATAAAGTTTCAGCTATCCTATTACAAGGCATAGCAAGCCTGACGGTTTAAAGATTGTTTGATAAAGCGGGGCTGCAACTACAATAATAAACTATGAGCTATGCTCCCTCCTGCTGTGACGGCTGGGCATCGATTTGATCCGGAGTTTCTTCTTCTTCTTGAAGCGGTTGGAAGTCCGGAACACACCAGTCAATCTTCGTCAGGGCCCGGAAGTACATCTCTTCACTGATAAGTTCAGAAGGTTCGATATCTGGAGCGAAGGTATGAGGGCGAACTGGTGGGATTAAATTGACGGTGTCATAAACCGGCCGCTCCACCCGCTCGTTTTGCAAGTCGTATCCCGGATGATACCTGGATAAGTCGGATTCAGCTGCAAGCTTGCTGGCAAGGGGACGCATCTCCTTCGTCAAGGCATGGAGGTCCTTCGCGGTAAAAGTGGATCCGTCTTCTTTAGTATCAGGAAATCCAGTCAAAGCTTCTTCCGAATCAAGATCCGGAACCCAGGCTTTAGCCCTGGTAAGTGCCATGAGGGCACCGGCTCGAGCAGCAGATTTCTTAACTTCTTCTAGACGTACTGGCAGAACAGATAACTTTTCCAACGTGCCTTGGATGGTCGTGGGGGCCGGTTTACCGAAAGATGTTGCACTGATGATCCTCTGAGCGCCGGAATACAGCTGCTCGACCAAAGTGTAACATGCCTTAAGTTTCTTCCGTAGGTCATCCCCAAGATGGGTGACACGGCGCCCTGCATATGAATATCACAATTAAACCGGCACAGATGGAAGATTACAAGGATAAAGCAGGAGTTTGGATCATACTTACCGAAGATTGCAGAAGTCATTAATTCAATTTGCCGCTTTAAACCGGTTAATTCTTCAGTAACTGGATTAAGCGCCCCCTCAGCATCCTGAACCCTTTTCTCCAGCTCTTTCTTCTGAACCTCAAAAGTGGTCCGCTCTTCTTCAAAGAATTTTTTCAGATCTTCAGCAGTCTTTAAACTCACCTAAAGATCTTTCCTGGCTTTCGAAGCAGCAGACTCTGTCTCAGCAAGACGGCTCTGAAGCTCATTGATCTCATCAGCATTCCGGTTTAAGTCAGCCTGCAAGTATAATCAAGTGACAGGAAGCAAAAATCAGACAATTCTCAAGCACACAAACAAGTTGTCTACTTGACACTTGGGGGCTAATGGGCATTTGAAGCAATAAAAAGCAGCAATTTAAAGTCAAAAGTCTCAAGCACACAAACAAGTTGTCTACTTGACACTTGGGGACTAATGGATAATTGAAGTATCAGAAGAGACTCTTACAAGTATCAAATACATAACCAAGTTATCTACTTGATACTTGGGGGCTAATGTAAGATCAATTGTTCAAATTATAAGTTCCGGATCACCTTCAACATGCAGCTAAACCGGAACTTGGGGGCTACTATGAGATAGAGGCATATCAAAAGCACAAAGTCAGAGGAAAGGATTACCTCATATTTTTCCTTCATCAAGTTAACCAAGCTCGCTTCGTAATCTCGGCTACTGTGGAGCCGGTTTAAGTACCCGGAATAGATTTCTTGGGCACTCATATCAGCAAGATTGGATAACTCAGTACTCCATTTACCCTTCTCTTTATATAGTTTCTCCGTTTTAGCCGTATGTTTGGCTAAAACGGTGGGCTCAGCCGGAGCAACGAAAGCAGCCCCAGTCACTACAACTTCTGGAGAAGCAGGTGCAGTTGGTGGAGTCGCAGTATGAACCGGACTGGGAGAAGCCGGATTGACCCGAGGAGAGTTGACCCAGGCAGGACATGGCAGATTGTGGATATCATCAGCAGTAGGGTTCTCGGGTACTGAGATATGATCCGTAGGGGCAGGATTTTCAAGAGGAGTTGTGGGCTCGCCCTCTGGAGGGACGGTTGTCGCCGGATCAACCGCCGGATCATTAACAGTAGTCTCCGCAGTGGGTTTATTGGCCTTAGGTTTCTTGCTAGGCTTTGGCTTGCTGGAAGAAATTTGGAAAATGAGTTAAGATTATGAAGCAAAAGGTAATCATAAACCGGAAAAGTTAAAAAGATTTACCCTGGAACAGTTTTCAGTGGGGGAAGTTGCGTAGCAGACGATTCACCAGAGGAGGATAGTGGAGTCTCCTGATAATCAGGGTCAGATGGTTTAAGAGGTTTGCGGATAAGCCCGGCCTTGGGATGAAGGAGAGTTGGAGAGAGTATAACCTCAGAACGGCGCCTCCGAGCTGGAGTGAGAGAAATTCCAGATAACTCCACTGCCAAGCCGCTATGGCGAGTGGTCCGGCGAAGAGCTTCATGTTGTTGTTTCTTCAAAAGAAAATTAGGATCCAATTGAGCATAAGGATGAGAAAATTGATATTTCCGGACTGTCCGACGACTTTTTTGTGGGAGTGGTTCTGAATCGGAATTAAGGATAGTTACCTCAACTTCGGCCGGATTATCACCTTCAGCCAACTCCTGTGGAAAGTTATCATTAGACACAGATGTGAGTACAAGCAATCAAATTAAAGACGGATTAATTCATACCTCGGAATCCGGATCATCATCCTCAGCGTGAGAGCTAGAGCTAACGGCTGCTTTTCTTTTCTTCTTAGCAAAGGTCTTCCGGCGTGCTTGTTTGCCGGGCTTCTCCACAGGTTTCCTTTTCCAGAAAGGATCATCAGCCTATTTGAACAAAAAGAGAAAGTTAGAGGACGATTTATATAAACGGATCAAACAATATATACAAGAAAGCAAAGATTACCGCAGGCAGCTTGTTCTTCTTGTAATACGGGGCTAATCCGACTTTGCTGCGGTCTGCTAAGGAGACGTTGAGCATCTTCTTAGCCGATTCAATAACCTCCGACTCAGAAAGTTTATCCTTGGTAAACCGTTGAGGGTCGTCCGGTTTACCAGAATACTGGCACATCAACTGCGATCACCGGCTCAAGGGAAGAATACTCCAAGAGCGCCAACAACGCATAAAATCGGTTCCAATTAAACCGTTGGCTATAAAAGCTTTCAGTCTGGAGAGCTGAGATGCAAACCGGGGCCGTTCGGTGGAGCTGAGTCGTGGTGGCAGAGGGTGATCCTCCGGAAGACGGTGCTCGCGATAACCCGGCAGTGGGTTTTCCCCTTCAGGAGAAGTATCAACACAGTAAAACCAAGATTTGTTCCACTCCTTTGGGTGTGTGTGGAGAGCGGCCTGGGGAAAGACTACGTCTCTCCTTTTCTGGATGCTAACCCCGCCGAGTTCCTGATGCGGTCCGCTGGTGAATTCCGTACGCCGGTTCAAGTGAAAGAAATCCCGGAACAGATCAACAGACGGTTCTTCTTGCAAATACACCTCTGAAAACACTTGGAAGTCACAAATATTGGAGACAGAGTTTGGACCTATGTCCTGAGGATGGAGTTGAAAGACGGCAAGAACATCCCGGAAAAACTT
>LR738715.1:236358657-236381231 GCA_902687465.1 Secale cereale | reverse complement strand
CCGGAAAAACTTTGAACCGGGGGGGGGGGGGTGAAGCCTCGAGCTATGTGATCAAAGAAAACAATAACCTCCCCTTGCCTGGGAGTAGGAGGGCATTCGTTTCCTGGAGCCCGCCACTTCAAAACGGATTGAGGGCCTAAAGTACCAATTTCAGCAATTTTGACCAAGTCTTCTTCCATGATGATGGAAGGAACCCAGTCACAAGACACAAATTGTTTGGCCATAATGGCAGAAGAACGAGTGCTGAAAAGATAAAGTGCAAAAAACGGATTATGCGGGTACAGCAATATAAACCGGAAGATATCTACAAAGATTACGCAACGGTTTAGACAGGGGACTAATGATATGGTTAAACCGGCAATAACAGGGAGCTATGTCACTGCCGGTTCATGACAGCAAAAGAGGAACAACTAAACCGTCACGTTCAACTTCAAAAATTTTACAGGAACAGGACATGATAGTATAAACCGGGGCATACCTAATAGATCTACAAAGGAAAAGAAATAGATTTTTACAGACAACTAAGGAAGAACAGATCTGAGCATGCAAGAAAAAGGAAAATAAATACAAGGACGAACGGGAAGAACTACAAGGAACTTATGCGGAGCAGATGAATTTACAGGATAAGTGTAGGTGACGAGATCTAAAGCACATACTAGCAGAACAAAGATAAAGATCTAAGAGCTAGATATAAAGGTCAAAAACTTCTGTGGAACGGGCGTTCAAGATGAACAAGGCGAAGCTTTCGTTAAAGCTCTAATGGTGGAGGCACCGGGAAGAACCCTAGAGGATGCAGATCTACAATGAGGAGGAAAGACATACCTGGAACAGCGGAGATCGGCGGCGGAGTTCTCTGGTCAAAATCAGGGCGATGCAGCGGCCGGCGCGGATTTGTTCTCGGCGGTCGACGACGGCGGTTCGAAGCTCGGGCGTCAATGGCGTCTTGAAGCTCAGGCGACAGACGAGGAAGAAGATGCGAGAAGAGGATAATGAATGAGGATGGCGGTATTTATAAGGGACTTGATGATGGAACCATCGCCCACCGTGGGGCCTGCGCACGATGGTTTCGAGTTCTTGAAGGGCAGCTTTGAAGGGCTCAAGGGTTACGCGGTCGGCCGGATGACCAAAAGTCGTCGTGGCCGGATCTACATCGACGACGCAGGCTGGGGACCGGAGGCCGATTCAATCGAATACGGGTACCGTGTTCCCTTCGGCGGCATCCACGTCTTCATCGGCAAGATCGGTGAACCGGGACCTGAGCCGGACATCTTCCCCAACATCATCGAGCCGGCTCAGCGTGCAAGATCGGCCCGGATTCAGCCCGCCATGAAGCGCGTGTTCGTTGGAGCAATTCATGGGGTCCAAACCGAGGACGGATCGGAGTCCGATGGTGCAACAGTTGTCTACTCCGACGACGAATCTTCATCCGGAGAAACTGAGTCTTTGTATCAGTTGCAGGATGGCTAGTCTGAGGGTGAGTCCGATGGAAACAGTGTTCCGGACCCCTTCGACCCGCCAAACCGGGTGGCTGTCTTTATGGCCGGTTCACAGCCCACGGTGAACGGGGCGACAGCAGAAGCTGGTGTAGGGGGGAGTGGCCCGGCCCTCTCACCTACCGACGTTCTATCCACCTTGATCGAGGAGTTCACAGCTAAAGCGGTGGAAACAATAGCTCCAGCAGACAAGGCGCAGGATGATGCAGAGCTCCTTCAGTTAAAAGGCCGGATTGATCAATTAAAGGAGGATCTGAAAGCAGAGAAGGCAATGATAGCGGTAAGACAAGCGGAACTGAATGATCAGGCTTTTCATCTAAGGATGGAGCAGGCCTCTATGCAAGGAGTGAGGGGTCAAAAATACCAATCTCGTCTGCCGCTGGTTTATGAAGCAACGGATCTGTTCAGGACACCTGGGGCTGGGACTAGCAATGATCCGGCCTTAAACCGGAGGGCACCCCCAGCCAGGGAGGAGCCGGTTCAGCAGCCCACCGCAGAGCAAGATCGGCGGATCACGTCTACACCTTACGTTCCCACCCCTCCAGGTCAATATTCAAATCCTTTGGATAACATCGCTGCTGCCGCTGCACGTTTGGCCGCTTTACCCGTGGAGGAGATGTCCCCGGTGGCATTCGAGGCACGCAGGGTTAAGGAGCTGCTTAATATGGCGTTAATACAGCAGCAAGCATACTCTCATAGCAGGGAAAGGCTACATTCAACACCACGTCCCAGCCGGAGTTACACTCGGCATTGGGAGGAGCCAGAAGTGTCTAGCAGTGAGCGCAGGCGACATCGGCGCAGACATGATAATCCGGCGGGTGCGGATGCTCAAGCTCAAGATGCAAACCGGGTTAGATCAGGAGCCCGGGAGGAGGTTCGTCAAACGACGCCGGTTCACACAGCCACAGCGGAAACAGGAGTTACGACGAGTTCTTTTGGGGTGCAATGTCTTATCCCCGCTTTACGGAGTGTCAAGCTGCCTAAGGATTTTAAAGGGCCCCGCAAGGTACCTAATTACACAGTGGATTTGGCTCCCGAAGCTTGGGTTGAAAGTTATGAGATGGCCATGGAGATGCTGGACGTAGATGAATCGGCTTGTGCAAAGTATTTTACTATGATGCTTGAGGGTACAGCCCAGACCTGGCTGAAGGGTTTACCCCCGAATTCCATCGGATCATGGGGGGAACTACGCAGCCAGTTTATCAAAAACTTCAAGGATACATGCAAGCAGCCAATGTCAGTGGTGGATCTAGCAGCTTGTGTGCAAGGAGAGCAGGAGTCTACAGGTGCTTGGGTGCGGAGAGTAGCGGAGATCTTACACTCTTCGAATGGTATCAATCCTAGTACGGCGATAGTGACTTTGGAAAACAATTGCCGGTTTGAATCTTTAAAGTTAAAGCTAGGACGGCTTAAAAGGGATTGCAATGATATGGGAACTCTCATGAGTGCTTTGGTAAAGTATGGGGACTCTGATAATACCAAGTATCCAGAAGCTGAAGGAGACAAGGCAGGGAAGGTTAACAAACCTGGTAAACCGGCGCAAGTTAACCCGGCTACTGCAAGTTTTTTGGGCAAGCGAAAGGCAGAAGGTGGCTCTGATTTCGTAGCCAACACCCAAGTTCAAGGGGGTTTTCAGCGTAGTATGGGCAACCCACCTCCACAAACCGGCGGAGGGGATGTTAGTTGGGACCAAGAGTTAGATCAGCCTTGTACGAAGCATGGCTCGAAACAACGACCGGCGAAACACACTATAAGAGAGTGCAGGCCCTTTATGGAAGCAATGATAGGCCGCTTTAAACCTAATGACAGGCCTCCAAATGGCGGTTCAGGACCAGGGTTTTATGGTCCGGGTTATCAGGGGAACAGCTCCGGATCAGGATATAGAGGCAATAACAATGGTTGTCAAAACCGGGGCGGTAATCAAAATGGTCAAGGAAGTTATAATAACCAGGGCAATCAGCCACGTAATCAGGGTGGTTACAATAACCAAGGCAGTCCGCAGCAGGGCCAAGGTAATTACAATAATCAAGGTAATCAGCAGCGTCAGCAACAACAACCACAGTCCGGGTATCAGAGTAATCCGAAGGAGTTGAGTAGTGGGCAATACCATGTATTCACCACAAGTCTGTGTAAACGAGATCAGAAGGTTTTGAAGCGGGCAGTTAACGCGGTTGAACCGGCAACACCGCAATTTCTGCGCTGGTCAGAGCAGCCCATTGTATGGAGTAGGGAAGACCACCCAATGCGGGTGGATAATCCGGGCCACTTGGCCTTGGTGGTGGCACCTCAGGTGGGAGGTTATAAATTCACTAAAGTTCTCATGGAGGGTGGTAGCAGCATCAACATCTTGTACTATGAGACTTTCCGTCGTATGGGCCTGACGGATAAGAAGTTAAGACAGTCAAACACGGTATTCCACGGGGTGGTTCCAGGTAAGTCGGCTTATCCAGTTGGAAAGATTGACTTGGAAGTTACCTTTGGAGATGAGCATGATTCCAGGTCAGAGATGATAACTTTCGAAGTTGTCAAGATCCGGAGTCCCTATCACGCTTTATTCGGGAGAACGGTTTATGCCAAGTTTATGGCTAGACCATGTTATGTTTATCTGCAACTCAAAATGCCGGGTCACAAGGGCACGATCACGGTTCATGGAAGTCGCAAGATAGCAGTGGAGTGTGAAGAGGGAGATGCAGCCTACGCGGAGGCAGTATGTGCCACAGAAGAGTTGAAGTTTTATAAAGATAATGTTGATCCGGCAGATATGACTCCGCTGAAGAAGCCCACTACAGAGCATGATGCGGCGTTGAAGTTTAAATCGGTGGAGGAGACCAAGCAAGTTGATTTTGTGCCAGGTGATTCGTCCAAGCAGTTCACTATTAGCGCTAACCTTGATCCCAAATAGGAAAGCGCGCTCATCGAGTTCATCCGTGAGAACCGGGATATCTTTGCATGGAAGCCTTCTAACATGCCAGGTATACCGAGGGAACTCGCTGAGCACAGCCTTAACATTGATCCGAAATACAAACCGGTTAAACAATATTTGCGCCGCTTCAACGAAGAGAGGCGCAAGGCTATAGGAGAAGAAGTGGCCAGGCTTTTGGCCGCAGGGTTCATAGTGGAAGTCTTTCACCCAGAGTGGTTGGCCAATCCGGTGCTGGTATTAAAGAAGAATGGGAAGTGGAGAATGTGTGTGGACTACACAGACCTCAACAAAGCTTGCCCAACTGATCCTTTTGCTCTCCCTCGCATTGATCAGATTATCGATGCCACAGCGGGATGTGAGCGGCTAAGTTTTTTGGATGCATATTCAGGATATCACCAGATCAAGATGGCAGTTAAAGACCAAGAGAAGACAGCTTTCATAACCCCTTTTGGTGCTTTTTGCTATGTATCTATGCCTTTTGGACTTAAGAGTGCTCAGGCAACTTATCAGCGTTGCATTCAGAATTGTCTTAAAGGGCAGATAGGGAGGAATGTTCATGCCTACGTGGATGACATTGTGGTTAAATCAAGGAAAGAAGAGACAATGATAGAGGATCTTAAAGAGACTTTTGACAATCTTCGAGCTTATAAGATGATGCTTAATCCGGAGAAGTGTGTTTTTGGTGTTCCGGCAGGTAAACTACTGGGATTCTTGGTCTCAAACAGAGGAATAGAAGCCAATCCAGAGAAAATCAAGGCCATCACATCTTTGACTAAGCCAGTTTGCATCAACGATGTTCAGCGTATCGCTGGCCGGATCACAGCATTAAGCCGGTTCATCAGCCGTTTGGGAGAGAAGGCGATCCCGCTTTACCAGATGCTGAGGAAAACAGACCGGTTTATATGGAGCGATGAGGCGAATGCGGCATTTGAGGATCTGAAATGGCAACTGGCAAAGCCGCCGGTCCTGGCTGCCCCTGTTGATAAGGAGCCGTTGTTGTTATACGTCGCTGCCAATGCACGGGCAGTCAGCGTTGCAATTGTGGTTGAGCGCAAGGAAGCAGGAAAGGAATACCCGGTTCAGCGCCCGATTTATTACGTGAGTGAAGTACTCATCGAGTCCAAGCAAAGGTACCCACATTGGCAAAAGCTGGTATATGGTGTGTTCATGGCAAACCGGAAGCTGAAGCACTATTTTCAAGGTCATCCAATAACTGTGGTTAGTTCAGCACCGTTGGGGGACATAATCCAGAACAGGGAAGCTACAGGAAGAGTGGCGAAGTGGGTCATTGAGCTCAGCCCACATGAATTAAAATATGTGCCACGCACCGCTATAAAATCTCAGGCATTGGTGGATTTCATCAATAATTGGACAGAGTTGCAGACCCCTGAGGAGAAGCCGGATCTTACGTATTGGACGATTCACTTTGATGGTTCAAGACAGTTGGAAGGCTCGGGGGCTGGAGTTGTCTTAACCTCCCCGCGAGGTGATAAGTTCTGTTATGTTCTCCGCTTATTGTTCCCTTGTACTAATAATGCAGCAGAATATGAAGCATTACTTCATGGCTTGCGGATGGCAAAGGAGATGAACCTGAGCCGGGTTAAGTGTTTTGGTGATTCAGATTTGGTGGCACAGCAAGTTTCAGGCAAGTGGGATTCAAGAGATCCCCTCATGGCAGCTTATAGACGAGAAGTGGAAGCAGTTGCAG
Source organism: Secale cereale (assembly GCA_902687465.1). NCBI lineage: Eukaryota > Viridiplantae > Streptophyta > Magnoliopsida > Poales > Poaceae > Secale > Secale cereale. The sequence continues at coordinate 236,375,107 of LR738715.1, read as the reverse complement.
GATATTTCAAAGGGTATCAGGTGGATCATATAGACCAGCGACGGAACGAAGCGGCCGATGCTTTAAGTCGGCTGGGCTCCCAACGTAAACCGGTGCCGCCGAATACTTTTTTGGATGAGTTGCACAGTCCTTCGGTTCAAGTGTCGTCGGAGGAAGACCTAGCTATTCCTGATCCGGAGGCATAGCTAGTTGCAGCGCTTCATATTATTCCGGATTGGACGCTGCCTTATTTGGCATATCTAAGCCGAGGAGAGCTACCAGATGATGAAACAGAGGCAAGACAGATAGTCCGGCGTTCTAAGTCCATGACAATTGCAAACGGAGAACTTCATCATCGCAATACTTTTGGAGTATTTCAGCGATGTGTATCAGCTGAGGAAGGTTGTGAGATTCTCTGCGAGATCCATGAAGGGGATTGTGGTCATCATGCCGGTTCAAAATCCTTGGTGGCTAAGGCTTTTCGACATGGGTTCTATTGGTCAACTGCTCATGTTGATGCGGTGGATTTGGTCCGGAAGTGTGATGCTTGTCAGAAGTTTTCACGACGCGCCCTTGTTCCGGCACACGAGCTCCGGATGATACCAATAACTTGGCCGTTTGCGACTTGGGGGCTTGATATGGTTGGACCTTTTAAGCGATCTCAAGATCAGAAAACTCATCTACTCGTAGCGGTGGATAAGTTTACAAAATGGATCGAGGCAGAGCCTGTGAGCAAGTGTGATGCGGCCACAGCGGTCAAGTTCATCAAAAAGGTAATTTTCCGGTTTGGTTTCCCACATAGCATCATCACAGACAATGGCACCAATTTATCTCAGGGCGAGATGGAGGAGTTTTGTCAACGAGAGCATATTCGCCTAGATGTATCTTCTGTGGCTCACCCCCAATCCAATGGTCAAGCTGAAAGAGCAAATCAGGAGATCTTGCGAAGTATCAAGCCCCGGCTTATGACTCCTTTGCAAAGAACCCCAGGTTGCTGGGTTGAGGAGTTACCATCTGTTCTTTGGAGTATCAACACCACACCAAACCGGTCCATAGGTTACACACCTTTCTTCATGGTATATGGTGCTGAAGCAGTCCTTCCAAGTGATATCTGTCACGATTCACCAAGGGTGACATCATATGTTGAAGCGGCCAATGAGCAGGCAAGACAAGACAGCTTGGACCGGTTGGATGAAGAGCGGGATATAGCAGCAGCACGATCTGCAATCTATCAACAAGACTTGCGCAGATATCACAGCCGCCGGATTAAGAGCAGAACCTTCCAGGAAGGTGACTTAGTACTCCGGCTCATCCAAGACCAAACAGATATGCACAAGCTATCCCCACCATGGGAAGGGCCCTTCGTGGTCAGTAAGAATCTACACAACGGTTCATATTACCTGGTGGACGTTCGAGAACACAAGGACTCACAGACATCAGAGGAGGAGACGAAGAGACCATGGAACATCGCCCATCTATGGCCATACTATACTTGAGCTATGAGATCCACTGTATCCTATGTGTATATTATGATCAATGAATAAACCGACACCCTCGGTAAACCGGGGGCTCAGCCTTTTTTCCAATTCAAGTATCTTGTGAGGACAACCATATATGTCTTATCATATGTTATATTTCAACATATTGGCCGGTTTAAAACTGATTTTTTTGCAGAATATACACAGAAGCAATAAAACTCTCTAAAGAGCATGAGGTCACATCCGGTTCAAGAGAGGACGCTTCAAGATCTACCCATGATTCCATGGAGCCAGGGAAAACTATATGGACAGTCGGGTTTACCCGCATCCATCGACCGGCCCTCTGGAAAGATGGATAATCCACATCCAGTGATTGGCTAGGCCCTCTGGAAAGATGGATAATCCACATCCAGTGATTGGCTAAATTGTTTATTATGGTTCAAGTGGAAAGATGGATAATCCACATCCACCGGCCCTCTGGAAAGATGGATAATCCACATCAAGTGATTGCCTAGGCCCTCTGGAAAGATGGATAATCCACATCCAGTGATTGGCTAAATTTTTTCTTATGGTTCATATGGAAAGATGGATAATCCACATCCAACGGCCCTCTGGAAAGATGGATAGTCCACATCCAGTGATTGGCTGAACCTTGCTTTGAGCCTGGCAGCTCTTAAAAAGCCTCGACTACATGGTTTTATTTGCAAATTCGCATCTTTGGTGTTTATATTTTATGACTTTTTAAACCGGAGTGGAACAGCTACAGAAGTTGGCCACATATCTATAAAGTGAAAAGTCTGGGTCATGAATACCAGCATGAATAAACCGGTGTTCATTATAACCCGGATCATCCATCAAGCAACAAGCTACAAATTTCTGAACAAACTTTCAGAACGAGATAAACCGGTGTCTGTTATTAAAACCCGGGTTTGTTATTGGATCCATGAAGATTTTCATCAAGAGACTCTAAGTTCTACCGGATTAAGAGTATTGAGCATACTTGATCTTAGTATTACTTCTGCAGGAACAGATGATACGCAAGATAAGTGACATCACACAAAATTTAAATTGGCAAACGTCAAACACAAGAAGTCAGGATATCCAGATCAAAGCGGATAAAGTTTCAGCTATCCTATTACAAGGCATAGCAAGCCTGACGGTTTAAAGATTGTTTGATAAAGCGGGGCTGCAACTACAATAATAAACTATGAGCTATGCTCCCTCCTGCTGCGACGGCTGGGCATCGACTTGATCCGGAGTTTCTTCTTCTTCTTGAAGCGGTTGGAAGTCCGGAACACACCAGTCAATCTTCGTCAGGGCCCGGAAGTACATCTCTTCACTGATAAGTTCAGAAGGTTCAATATCTGGAGCGAAGGTATGAGGGCGAACTGGTGGGATTAAATTGACGGTGTCATAAACCGGCCGCTCCACCCGCTCGTTTTGCAAGTCGTATCCCGGATGATACCTGGATAAGTCGGATTCAGCTGCAAGCTTGCTGGCAAGGGGACGCATCTCCTTCGTCAAGGCATGGAGGTCCTTCGCGGTAAAAGTGGATCCGTCTTCTTTAGTATCAGGAAATCCAGTCAAAGCTTCTTCCGGATCAAGATCCGGAACCCAGGCTTTAGCCCTGGTAAGTGCCATGAGGGCACCGGCTCGAGCAGCAGATTTCTTAACTTCTTCTAGACGTACTGGCAGAACAGATAACTTTTCCAACGTGCCTTGGATGGTCGTGGGGGCCGGTTTACCGAAAGATGTTGCACTGATGATCCTCTGAGCGCCGGAATACAGCTGCTCGACCAAAGTGTAACATGCCTTAAGTTTCTTCCGTAGGTCATCCCCAAGATGGGTGACACGGCGCCCTGCATATGAATATCACAATTAAACCGGCACAGATGGAAGATTACAAGGATAAAGCAGGAGTTTGGATCATACTTACCGAAGAATGCAGAAGTCATTAATTCAATTTGCCGCTTTAAACCGGTTAATTCTTCAGTAACTGGATTAAGCGCCCCCTCAGCATCCTGAACCCTTTTCTCCAGCTCTTTCTTCTGAACCTCAAAAGTGGTCCGCTCTTCTTCAAAGAATTTTTTCAGATCTTCAGCAGTCTTTAAACTCACCTGAAGATCTTTCTTGGCTTTCGAAGCAGCAGACTCTGTCTCAGCAAGACGGCTCTGAAGCTCATTGATCTCATCAGCATTCCGGTTTAAGTCAGCCTGCAAGTATAATCAAGTGACAGGAAGCAAAAATCAGACAAGTCTCATGCACACAAACAAGTTGTCTACTTGACACTTGGGGGCTAATGGGCATTTGAAGCAATAAAAAGCAGCAATTTAAAGTCAAAAGTCTCAAGCACACAAACAAGTTGTCTACTTGACACTTGGGGGCTAATGGATAATTGAAGTATCAGAAGAGACTCTTACAAGTATCAAATACATAACCAAGTTATCTACTTGATACTTGGGGGCTAATGTAAGATCAATTTTTCAAATTATAAGTTCCGGATCACCTTCAACATGCAGCTAAACCGGAACTTGGGGGCTACTATGAGATAGAGGCATATCAAAAGCACAAAGTCGGAAGGAAAGGATTACCTCATATTTTTCCTTCATCAAGTTAACCAAGCTCGCTTCGTAATCTCGGCTACTGTGGAGCCGGTTTAAGTACCCGGAATAGATTTCTTGGGCACTCATATCAGCAAGATTGGATAACTCAGTACTCCATTTACCCTTCTCTTTATATAGTTTCTCCGTTTTAGCTGTATGTTTGGCTAAAACGGTGGGCTCAGCCGGAGCAACGAAAGCAGCCCCAGTCACTACAACTTCTGGAGAAGCAGGTGCAGTTGGTGGAGTCGCAGTATGAACCGGACTGGGAGAAGCCGGATTGACCCGAGGAGAGTTGACCCGGGCAGGACTTGGCAGATTGTGGATATCATCAGCAGTAGGGTTCTCGGGTACTGAGATATGATCCGTAGGGGCAGGATTTTCAAGAGGAGTTGTGGGCTCGCATTCTGGAGGGACGGTTGTCGCCGGATCAACCGCCGGATCATTAACAGTAGTCTCCGCAGTGGGTTTATTGGCCTTAGGTTTCTTGCTAGGCTTTGGCTTGCTGGAAGAAATTTGGAAAATGAGTTAAGATTATGAAGCAAAAGGTAATCATAAACCGGAAAAGTTAAAAAGATTTACCCTGGAACAGTTTTCAGTGGGGGAAGTTGCGTAGCAGACGATTCACCAGAGGAGGATAGTGGAGTCTCCTGATAATCAGGGTCAGACGGTTTAAGAGGTTTGCGGATAAGCCCGGCCTTGGGATGAAGGAGAGTTGGAGAGAGTATAACCTCAGAACGGCGCCTCCGAGCCGGAGTGAGAGAAATTCCGGATGACTCCACTGCTAAGCCGCTATGGCGAGTGGTCCGGCGAAGAGCTTCATGTTGTTGTTTCTTCAAAAGAAAATTAGGATCCAATTGAGCATAAGGATGAGAAAATTGATATTTCCGGACTGTCTGACGACTTTTTTGTGGGAGTGGTTCTGAATCGGAAGAAAGGATAGTTACCTCAACTTCGGCCGGATTATCACCTTCAGCCAACTCCTGTGGAAAGTTATCATTAGACACAGATGTGAGTACAAGCAATCAAATTAAAGCCGGATTAATTCATACCTCAGAATCCGGATCATCATCCTCAGCGTGAGAGCTAGAGCTAACGGCTGCTTTTCTTTTCTTGTTAGCAAAGGTCTTCCGGCGTGCTTGTTTACCGGGCTTCTCCACAGGTTTCCTTTTCCAGAAAGGATCATCAGCCTATTTGAACAAAAAGAGAAAGTTAGAGGACGATTTATATAAACGGATCAAACAATATATACAAGAAAGCAAAGATTACCGCAGGCAGCTTGTTCTTCTTGTAATACGGGGCTAATCCGACTTTGCTGCAGTCTGCTAAGGAGACGTTGAGCATCTTCTTAGCCGATTCAATAACCTCCGACTCAGAAAGTTTATCCTTGGTAAACCGTTGAGGGTCGTCCGGTTTACCAGAATACTGGCACATCAACTGCGATCGCCGGCTCAAGGGAAGAATACTCCAAGAGATCCAACAACGCATAAAATCGGTTCCAATTAAACCGTTGGCTATAAAAGCTTTCAGTCTGGAGAGCTGAGATGCAAACCAGGGCCGTTCGGTGGAGCTGAGTCGTGGTGGCAGAGGGTGATCCTCCGGAAGACGGTGCTCGCGATAACCCGGCAGTGGGTTTTCCCCTTCAGGAGAAGTATCAACACAGTAAAACCAAGATTTGTTCCACTCCTTTGGGTGTGTGTGGAGAGCGGCATGGGGAAAGACTACGTCTCTCCTTTTCTGGATGCTAACCCCGCCGAGTTCCTGATGCGGTCCGCTGGTGAATTCCGTACGCCGGTTCAAGTGAAAGAAATCCCGGAACAGATCAACAGACGGTTCTTCTTGCAAATACACCTCTGAAAACACTTGGAAGTCACAAATATCGGAGACAGAGTTTGGACCTATGTCCTGAGGATGGAGTTGAAAGACGGCAAGAACATCCCGGAAAAACTTTGAACCGGGGGGGGGGGTGAAGCCTCGAGCTATGTGATCAAAGAAAACAATAACCTCCCCTTGCGTGGGAGTAGGAGGGCATTCGTTTCCTGGAGCCCGCCACTTCAAAACGGATTGAGGGCCTAAAGTACCAATTTCAGCAATTTTGACCAAGTCTTCTTCCGTGATGATGGAAGGAACCCAGTCACAAGACACAAATTGTTTGGCCATAATGGCAGAAGAACGAGTGCTGAAAAGATAAAGTGCAAAAAACGGATTATGCGGGTACAACAATATAAACCGGAAGATATCTACGAAGATTACGCAACGGTTTAGACAGCGGACTAATGATATGGTTAAACCGGCAATAACAGGGAGCTATGTCACTGCCGGTTCATGACAGCAAAAGAGGAACAACTAAACCGTCACGTTCAACTTCAAAAAATTTACAGGAACAGGGCATGATAGTATAAACCGGGGCATACCTAATAGATCTACAAAGGAGAAGAAACAGATTTTTACAGACAACTAAGGAAGAACAGATCTGAGCATGCAAGAAAAAGGAAAATAAATACAAGGACGAACGGGAAGAACTACAAGGATCTTATGCGGAGCAGATGAATTTACAGGATAAGTGTAGGTGACGAGATCTAATGCACATACTAGCAGAACAAAGATAAAGATCTAAGAGCTAGATATAAAGGTCAAAAACTTCTGTGGAACGGGCGTTCAAGATGAACAAGGCGAAGCTTTCGTTAAAGCTCTAATGGTGGAGGCACCGGGAAGAACCCTAGAGGATGCAGATCTACAATGAGGAGGAAAGACATACCTGGAACAGCGGAGATCGGCGGCGGAGTTCTCTGGTCAAAATCAGGGCGATGCAGCGGCCGGCGCGGATTTGTTCTCGGCGGTCGACGGCGGCGGTTCGAAGCTCGGGCGTCAATGGCGTCTTGAAGCTCAGGCGACAGACGAGGAAGAAGATGCGAGAAGAGGATAATGAATGAGGATGGCGGTATTTATAAGGGAAGGTCAGATATGAAGCGACAGGTGCGGGATTCGAGGGAGCAAAGATCGGATAAAGATCCCTTGACGCCTCGATTTTCGGGATAACCATTAAAACAAAGTCACAGTACAGCTCGCAGCGTTAAATACGGAGATGATGTCACGGTCAGATTCAATGATTCTCGAGGATGACGTCAGAGCCGGTTTACAAAAATGAGAAGGCACAAAGGAAAATTATACAAGAGAAGGGAGATTGATATGAACAAGTTCAAATCATTCTGGGGCCTAATGTCAGGGATATGACTAGCAGGTATGAACCGGCTAGTGTAAACCGGCTTAGTTACAATATGCTTGGTTGTAATATTTAGTAAAGGCTACGACCCATGAGATCTTAGGGCCCATGTATAGAATTATGATTTGTAAACCGCCAAGCGATGTAACTTGAGAGATAAGGAAGAAAGGACAGAGACCGAGGCGGACACGAGTATGAGCCGGCCTCGGGACTCTGTAAACCGGACCAGGCGTCACCTCTATATAAAGGGACGACCCGGCGACGGTTCAAGGACAAGCAAGAATCAACCCGTCGAGACTACAGGCAAGCGATCCGCTCCCTGTAAACCGACGCCCAAGCAATACCAAACCAACTAGACGTAGGCTTTTACCTTCATCGAAGGGGCCGAACTAGTATAAACTCTTTGTGTCCTTTGTGTGCTATGAACCCCTTCAAGCTAACCCGTGCGATGGTTCCATCATCAAGTCCGCTAAACCGGACATCTGCCGTGCTAATTCTACGACACATCCGGAGATCGAGGTTCGAGAAAACCTTGGCTCCTTTGAGCTGCTCGAACAATTCATTGATGTTGGGGAGCGGGTACTTATTCTTTGTTGTCTTCTTGTTCAATGGCCGGTAATCAACGCAAAGGCGTTCCTTGCCATCCTTCTTCTTGACAAATAGAACACCGCAGCCCCAAGGAGAAGTACTTGGTCTGATTAGACCCATACATTCTTTCTCATCGAGTTGTTTCTTCAGCTCCTTCAACTCATCAGGAGAAAGCTTGTACGGACGCCGACAGGCTGGCTCGGTACCAGGTTCAGGTTCAATGACGAATTCGACTGGACGGTTGGGAGGCATGCCTGGAAGCTCTTCAGGGAAAACATCCTCATATTCACAAACCACCGGAATCTGAGAAATGGCATTAATCTCGCCCTTGTCATTGAGAGAGAATAGCCTGATTGTGTTATCTCGAGCTGCGAAGATAATCACGTCTTCGTCAGGATAAGTTAGCTTGACCTCCTTGTTTGCACAATCAATATTTGCATCATGCTTGGAGAGCCAATCCATCCCAAGAATAAAATCAATGTCGGAGTTACCGAGAATAACCAGGGAAACTAGAAACCTGTAATGACCCATGTGAATAGATATATCCGGAGCCACCATACTAGAACTCAATCTCTTACCAGGAGAAAAACACTCAAAGCACTTGGCAATGCTTCGGTGTGAACATTATGCTTAGATGCAAATGGATGTGACATGAAGGAATGTGATGCACCAGAATCAAACAAGACTTTCGCTGGTTTAAGGTTAACTAGAAGATTACCAATTATCACATCTGAAGAATTCTCTGCTTGAGCTGCATTCATAAGGTTCACTCTTGCTGCCTTGGGGTTGTGCTTGACAATAGCATTGCTGACAGGTGGAGGAGGCGGAAGGCGCCTTTGAGTACACTTGTTTGCATAGTGACCCTTCTGGCCACACTTGTTGCAAGTAACTTCTGAAATAGGCCGATGATAAGGACCACTTGGTCTTGGAGCTTGGAACTGAGGCTTGGACTGGTTGCTTGGGTTGGGTGGGTGGGAGAATCCATGACCACCTGAGTGCTTGTTGTTTCTTGGAGGACGGAGCACTAGAGGAGGCGGAAGCCAGAACTTTTGCTGCTTGGCAACCACTTGAGAGGAAGAGGAGGAGTGAACAACCTCTCTTATCCTCTTTTTGGAAGCTTCGCACTTGAGCTGAGTTGCCTCTTGCTTGAGAGCCATATTGTAGAATTGGTCAAAATCATCCGGCTCGAACAAGGTGAGAGCAAGTTGGAGTTCATCTTTCAGACCACCTCGGAATTGGTAGATTTTGCTCTTGGCATCGAGGATGTCTTTCTTCGCATAACGGGCAAGATTCTGGAACATGACATTGTATTGATAAACGGACATGGTGCCTTGCTTCAGATTGCGTAATTTCTCACGCATGCCTTCAATGACACTGGTTGGAATGTGATGAGAACGGAAATCTCTGCAGAAATCAGTCCACGAGATCTCACGACCACCTCTGGAGTCTTTGTACTGTTGCTACCAATCAGCAGCTTGATCTTTGAGTTGGAAAGTGGCAAACTTGACATAATCCTCAGGTCTTACGTTACTGCATTCAAAGTGCTTCTTAATGTCTGTGATCCAATCTTCAGCATCTAGCGGGTCCACACAGTAACTGAAAGACTTTGGTTGGTCTGCCAGGAATTGGTTCAGCGTCGCAAAGTGAGGTTGATTGAACAGATTTCCTTGGCCTTGGTTCCCTTGATTGCCTTGATTTGCTTGATCGGCTTGGAAATTATGCATCATTTGCATGTGCATCTGAGTGTTCTGGTTTGTTGCCTGCATAATCGCTCTCCATGCCTCAGACGAAGGAGGAGGGGAAGGAGGACGTTCAGGAGGACGCTCTTCTTCACCCTCTTGGTTTGGGTTGGGAACCTTCTTAGGAGCCATCCTGAAGATGATGACAACCGTTAGCCATTGATGCAAAATGGATAAGCTAAATCAACGGCTAGATATTTGCAACATATAGTCTTCACAATGAACATTCGAACAAAATGAACGAATGAATTCCATAGCTTAATGGTACAACAACTTGTCGAGAAGACACTTGGGAGAACAAAATGATAGAATAAAACAACAAGGTACAGATGGAACAAATACATGACAGAAGTTTCGTCCCACATGTTCGTGTTGAATGCCCCATGGCACGTGTTACAAATGGTCTTGCAATCCCCGGATCAGCATAGCCAAGGAACCGTTAAGATGCAACTCCCAATTGGAACAGCGCCCATGAAACCTCTTCACTAGATGTTGAACCCCAAACCTCATACCATGCACTTGTTGGAAGATTACCTACGAGCTACTTGAAACCCACCTATTAATTCCCGAAGCTTTCCGGTTATGCAATCTGGTGTTGGGGATACAGGGGAAGCACCGCGCACTCAACTCTAAACCTACATCCAGTTGTATCCATCCGTCAACACATAACCAGTCATCCTCGGAAGTTGTTTACCTCGGACCTTCGAAACACATCCGTTATACTAGTTGTGGCAATACTACCAAACTATCTCCCCAGTACTGGGTGACGTCGGGGTTATCTCACCACCAGACATGCATATAAGAATTTTCGATGACGGCCGCCTCTGGTATTCTAGAACCGCTACGATACATTTGTGACGACAACACCTTGGAGCTCAACTCCCCGGGACACTACCACAACCCCTAAATGACAGGAGGCATCGAGAACAATGTTCTCATCACAAAGATATCGGAACAATCCAAACAATACCTGCGTGATCCTAAAAAAAAATGGTGAAATTTTGAGAGTAGAGGAGATAGAACAACATCAGGAGTCCTCACCAGAGCGATGAAGGGGATGAGCAGTAAAAGAAATCCTACTCTCCGATATATATAGGACTCAAAACATTTTGTGTGTGTGCCTAGACTCAACCGTCAGCGGTTCGATCAATCAAGGGCTCCTAGGTCGGAGAAGGCTCCAAATACCAACTTGTAATGCCGAGTATGCGACCATGTCTCCTACATGTCGAGGCACGACTTAGAGACATAAGCGCATACTAGAATGATCTCAAGTATAGTATCTTTGCACATCTCATGTAAAAGTTCAAGGATGAAATTAAAAAGATAGTTGTCTTACACTCGCCACGTCACACAATGAATACAGTAACATACATCATCCAAATAACACAGAGTCCGACTACAGACAAAATCCAAACGAGAAAGATACCATAAACACAAGCCCGGATCCTCCTAGTAAGAACCACTACTGATCGTCGAGATACGAAACATAGTAACGTCCACGCTCTTCATCGAACTCCCACTGAAGTTCTGAACCATCTCGTTCATTGTTCTCAGCGGTACTTGCATCTGGTGAGTGTTGAATCTGTGAGCCACAAAGGACTCAGCAATCCCATTCCCGGGTATCAAAACTACCAAAGCCTTAGGTGTGGAAAGGTTATAAAAGAGGTTGCAGCAAGGCACTAAGCATCTAGCTTACAAGTTTAGAGCGAGAAGAGAACAAGTGCCAACGGTCGCCAAGTTGATCAAGAAGTGATCCTAGCTACTCACGATCAAACATAACCCCACCGTGTTCTCTTTCCGAAGCTCTTCGGAAAGAGACCATCACGGTTACTCACACAGGTAGTGTATTCTTATGAATAAGGTGTCAAGTTATCTACAACCGGATATTAACAAATTCCCATCTGCCACATAACCGTGGGCACGGCTTTCGAAAGATCAAACCCTGCAGGGGTGTCCCAACTTAGCCCATCACAAGCTCACGATTTGCGGAGTCGTAACTCCAAAGTTGGAAGACCCGAGTATTCTCGGAATCCCGTGCTCAAGATATTTCGACAAAGGTAAAACTAATCAAGCAAGACCTCCCAGCGTGCCGACACCCTGATAGTAGTCGCGTGTATCTCGTCTCAGGCCACGACCGGATGGGACAAGCTACGGGTGTATACCAGATACCTCGGGTTTCCCCAAGGCAGCCCCGCAGGTTGCCCAGTTTGGACCAACACTCATGAGGAGCACTGACCCGGGTTGTTAATTAAGAACTCAGGTTTGCAACGCCCTATGCAAGTTTTAGTTATTAGGCAAATGTAAAACCAATGTTGGGCCTTGCTAGAAAAGCTTTAAATAGAGCGAATTATCAAGGGGGGGGGGCATAAACCCCAACCGTGTTAGGAATGCAAAATCAAGGAACATAACACCAGTTTATCGGTTCCTAAGGTGGCATGAGTGGAACAAAACACCAAGCAGAAGGCCTAGCCTTCCACCCATTACCAATATATAGGTGAATTAGTTTAACAGGTATATATATTGTGTTATCCCAATAAACAAGTCCGGACGTGAAGCAATCTTCAAAACTTCACCTGCAACTAACAACGCTATGAGAGGGGCTGAGCGAAGAATACCTAGCCAATCAACGGTTTGCTAGGAAGGCGGTTAGAGTGTTTCATGGCAACAATAGGAGGCTGACAAACAAGAATAGGCATCGAGGCATATCTAAAGAACGAGACAACTAGCATAGGCAAAGATAGAGGTGATATCGGGGAATGGTCATCTTGCCTGATAAGTCCATGGAGGGATCGTAACCTTGCTCCTCAAACTCAGTCTCAAAAGGAACCTCAAACTCTGAATCATCACCGGGCTCTAACCAACACAACAATGCAAACACCTGAACAACAATCAATCCTCATGCAATGCTCAAACACATTATGCATGATATGATGCATATGAATATGGGTAGGATATGGTGCAACTCCTAGGGACAAGTTGAGTGCACAAGTAACATGGCAATAAACAAGATCACACACATGTAGGAACACAAGCAAAAGGAAAACAAAACTAACATAGGTCACAAGTGGTTATGTAGTTGTTTTAAACAAGCACCCAACAAGTTGTATAAGTTGATTAACATGGCAAGGGGTGCAACTAGGACCAACAACAACCAGCTAGCATTTTGAATGGGCCGGAAAGAATAAACAACAATTTTCGGAAACTCCCATATTCATAATAACACATATAGGACAGATCTGAGAAAGTTATACTTTAAAGTTGTTAAACATGCAAAGTAACAGCACCATATTAATCTACACATTTTCCCACCCCAAATACATATAAAGTTCGTCAAATTTGGAGTTGTGGTTATTTAGTTATGAATTTAACAAGTTTGAGCATAATTTAAACACAAAATAATTCAAACAACAATTTAAATGTTTTAAACATGGCAACAAACTGCATATAAATATTCTACACTAAAAACTAGGCAGTTTTCATATATAAAGCATTTTCAACAGATGCATTAATAGATATGAATTATGCAAAGAAAATGCAAAAAAAGAAATTAAAAACAAAAACAAAAAAGAAAAAGGGCTAACAGACCCAGCCTGGACTCGCCACAGTCGCTGACTAGTGGGTCCAGGGGGGTGCTGAGGTGGAGCTGCGTGTGCGGGAGAGGGTAGGAGGCGCTCGGAGGCCGACAGGTGGGACCGGCCTGTCAGCGAGACAAGAAAATGCAAAAGGGGGGGCTAATCCACTGCCCCGGCGGGAATCGAACCCTGGTTTGCGGGCTGCGAGGGAAAGGTTGCGTGAGCGACTGACATAAGAGGGAAACATTGCCATATGAGTAAACTGAAGAAGCAGAAAACAGAGGGGAAACACAGCCGGTCGGAGGAGCTCGTCGGAGCTGCTCCGGCGACCTAAACGGGCGGCGGAGGCTTGCGGTGTGATCCTGGAGGGATTCCGCATCTGCGGCAAGCACTAGCAGAACTTGATGAGCACTACAACATCGCCGGCGACGCGCAAACAAAAAGGTGGCGACGAACTACGGCGAGCCTAACCAAAGCCTAAACGGAGCGGCGAGAGCACGTAGCAGACCCTACGCGACACAGCGAAGGCGATGGACAAACGCGGAGGAGCAACCGTGGTCGGGTCACTCGCTGGAGACGAGGCCCGACGGTGACGAGCTCGGGTGCGTGCGGCTAACGTGGCTAGAGCATGCAAACGAGGACGAAAAAGGGTCGGGGAGGTGCGCTAACTCACCACAAGCACGGAGGTGTGCTTGGTTAGCCGAGAGGAGGCTGGAGGCGGTGGAATCTCGCCGGAGAAGAACGGAGCCTGACGCGGGGGAACACAAAGAGGAAGTAGTCAAACTTGACGTTCCTCGAGGCCGTAGAGGTAGCAGGGGATGTAGTCGACGACGGGGAACTTGTCGGACACGATCTCCAGGGCGTAGGTGGCCGGAGAGCACGTCGGCGACGAGGACGAGCACTCTGATGTGCACGGGACGGCGGTGGAGCGGTCGATCTGGGGGTCTAGGTGGCCTGGCGGTTGTCGAGGAAGGAGGAGGGAAACCCTAGTGGGTTGGTGGACACGGTGGGGGCTTAAAAGAGGGGCCAGGGCGACGATGGTGCACGACGGCGTGCTCGCCCGCGGTCCCCATGGCGTGAACTGGAGGAGGAAGAAAAGGTGGGTGAGGCGGAGGAAATGGTCGCTGACACGCGGGCCCGAGGCGTCCACGTGGAAGCGACGCAGAGGGGGCGTGTGGGTATGAGGGTGAGAAACGGCGAGAGGGACACGCGCGGGCTGCTAGCTGGGCTGCGGGCACGCTGGCTGCTAAGCCGAGGGGAAGAGGCCAAGCCCAAATGATGTTGGGTTGTGCTGCTGCTGCTGCTGATTCTTTTCCTTTTCTTTTTCTTCAGACAGAAAAACAAAAATAAAAGCACAGGCTAAAAGAAAAGGAATTAGGAGAGGAATAAAATATTCCCTAGCTCCTGGATTTATGCCCTATTTTATAATATTGACTTGGGCATTTTTAGAGGTAGAAAAATAAAACAAGTTTGAATATGGTTCAAACTTCTATCATTTTTGAACTTGACCAAATCGTTTCAAAATGAGGCAAGGCTTTGCAAGGTGACTTAGGTCAAGGTAACAAAGATGTGGGGATGAGATGAACATTTTAAGAGAAGAGGTTAGTCACTTGCAAAATTTAAAGAATGGAAGAAGAAAAGAAGGGAAGATAAGTGAGTGGTGCTAGAAGAAAGGGGGGTTTAAGAAGGGCATGAACTTGCCACGACCATCACAACAAGAACAAGGTGCACTCACTTAACATACTAGGAAAAGAATAAAACACAATGACAAGTGAAAGTGCCATGATGATCATGATGCAATGGTGATGATGAAGTAATGCATGAATGCAAAAGAAAAGATAACATGACAATGCAATGACAATGAGAATGCATAATTGAAAAAGAACCCCCAAGGAAAGGACAAGGATCAATTGGTAAATGCTTTATTGCCATATATGGAAGGTATTACATATGGGGTGTTACACCCAGGGAGATGGAGAGTTCGAGAGAGAGAGGGAAGAGCTCCGAGATGGCAAAGTGGTGCGTGAGAGAGTTACGAGCAACGAGCCAGGGAATTTGTGTGCGTACGATGAGTATCCAAGATATTTAGCTTGGACTAGAGAACCATACATAGTTTGTCAGAGAGACCTATACATGGAGTGTGCATGCGAACTAGAAAGACCCCCCCACACACACACACATGGAAAGATATAAAGAGAGAGGGAGAGGGACCGACAAGTTTTGTGTTTGGATGCGTGCGATAGAATTGAAGATTGTCGGCGAGAGAGAGAACACGAGCCCAGGAGAGGGGGAGGTCGCGTTTATGCATCAAATATTTGAATTGGAGAACATGTTGTATGCAATCCACACATGAACGAAGATATGCGTATCAAACAAGTTCATTAATTTGACTTTCAACATGTTCATGGAGTATTGTCCAACATGCTACTCAATTGAGGTGTTCAATTTTGGATTTACTTCACTATTTTGACCTGGTGAACGAGCTATTTCGTTGAATCGAGATTTCATTTTGGGTTTGATTCCTGTTTTTGAGTGGGTCAACTATTTGACATATAGTAAATCGTTAGCAACGAGCATGTAAAAACACATTAGTCCCGAGCATCATCTCATCATCTAAAAAAGAAGTGGCAAGCTAATATTTTAAAATTTGATTCGAATCTACTTGGTAAGGTAGATGTGGATGCTCGTTCTCCCAAAATTTGAACGAACCGCTAAACACCCTCTGCTCCGTGGAATTCGCCCGAGCAAATAAATGGGAGACGCGAAATTACTGGCCTATGTGGGGACACCCATCAATTGGCCCGTTGTACATCGAGGGTAGGTTCATAACTTCATTCAAGCGCGCCTTCTCCTCGGCCGAAATGACAGGTGCCGAATAATTCATAAACCATGGGCGGCAAACCACCCTCTCCTCGGCTGAAATCGCTCGCGCTGACTATTTCAAGACAGGCCCTCCTCGCCCAAAATCGCTCGCGCCCACTATTTCAAAACACGCCCTCCTCGCCCGGAATCGCTCGCGGCCACTATTTCAAAACACACCCTCCTCGCCCAAAATCGCTCGCACCCACTATTTCAAAACACACCCTCCTCGCACGAAATCGCTCGCGCCCACTATTTGGGAGAAGCAAAGTTACTCTACTATCCCTGACCCTCAGTACACAGACCCAAGCCTAGAAGCCTAAAGGTAGGGGTAGAACTATAACTCCCCCCACATTTCAGTTAAATGTGTCCGCAAGACATGGTTCCCCCTCCTAATTCCCCATTCATACAT
>LR738715.1:236310868-236353839 GCA_902687465.1 Secale cereale | reverse complement strand
CCCCCCGCCTCCCGCACGGCCTGTGTTGGGGATATGACCCCGTGGTATGACCCGCCCAGGAGGAGCCAGGTTATACAATTGGCGATTCAACAGAGAAGGCCCAAGAAGGCCTAACGGGAAGACCATGAGGCGGCTTACAAGCAGGCTCATTGGAAGCCCACAACCCGGAGGCGACTCAAGACCCGAAGGAGTAAGCCGCGTGATGGTAACTTTCTTATCAAGGCAAGGCCACTTAGAACCAGAGTCGGTTACGTTGTATGACCCGACCTGGATTTCTGTAAGGCGTCGAGCCTCGACCTATGTATATAAAGGAGAGACCCGGCGGCGGCTTGGGCCAGGAGACAACTAATCAATAGCTAGGTCAAGCGTATTCGCTCCCTTGTAATCGATACTCTACCAATATAGCAACAAGCAGGAGTAGGCTTTTACCTCGTTGGTGAGGGTCCGAACCTGGGTAAACTCGTGTCTCTCATCCCTCTCAACCCCTTCAAGCTAATCACCATGACAATGGCCTCACACCTAAGTCCTTTCACAAGGGCATCTGCCGTGACAAAACCACGACACCCTGCCTCGCCCCGGACCACGTCCCGAGCCGCTTGCTCGAGTGCTCACGCGCCTCCTGGATGCGCCTGATACGTCCATTTTTCATCATGCTTTTATGTTGATATTTATTGCATTATGGACTATTATTTCACATGATGATACAATACTTATGCCTTTTCTCCCTTATTTTACAAGTTTTACATGAAGATGGAGAATGTCGGCAGCTGGAATTCTGGACCGGAAAGGAGCAAATCTGATAGGCCTATTCTGCACAACTCCAAAAGTCCTGAAAATCTATAGAGAATTATTTTGGAATATATAAAAAATATTGGGACAATAAAATCCAGAGGGGGGTCGCCAAGTGGCCACAAGCCTCGGGTGGCGCCCCCAGGGCTTGTGGGGCCCCTAGCAGGTCCTCGATGCCCATCTTCTGCTATATTGAGGGTTTTGACATAGAAAAAAAATCAAAGGAGAGCTTTTGGGACAAAACACCGCCGTCTCAAGGTGGAACTTGGGAAGAACCAATCTAGGGCTCCGGCGGAGCTGTTCTGCCAGGGAAACTTCCTTCCGGGAGGGGGAAATCAAAGCCATCGTCATCACCAATGATCCTCTCATCGAGGGAGGGCCTATCTCCATCAACATCTTCACCAGCACGATCTCCTCTCAAACCCTAGTTCATCTCTTGTATTCAATCTTTGCCTCAAAACCTCAGATTGGTACATGTGGGTTGCTAGTAGTGTTGATTACTCCTTGTAGTTGATGCTAGTTGGTTTATTTGGTGGAAGATCATATGTTCAGATCCTTGATACTATTGAATACTCCTATGATTATGAACATGAATATGCTTTGTGAGTAGTTACGTTTGTTCCTGAGGACATGGGAGAAGTCTTGTTATAAGTAATCATGTGAATTTTGTATTTGTTCAGTATTTTGACAAGATGTATGTTGTCTTTTGATACGTCCAAAACGTATCTATAATTTCTGCTTGCTCCATGCTTCTTTTGTGTGATATTGCTATGATATTGATGCACTTCCATACACTTTTTGATCATATTTGGACTAACCTATTAACTCAGTCCACCACAGTGCCAGTTCCTGTTTGCTGCTGTTTTCTATTTCAGGTTTCCCCCATATTAAAAGTGCTCCAAAAATTCCAGGAAAAATATAGGAAAAATCAGCGTACATGAAGCTTCGCGAAGAACCAAAGATGGGCCAGAGGGGAGTCAGGGGAGGCCCAGGTGGCCACCTGGCGCGGCCCCACCCCTGGCCGCGCCAGGGGGGCGCCTGGGGCCCCTGCTCCGCCTCTAGCTGCCCCCCTTCGCCTATATATCCCTCTCGTCCCGAAACCCTCGAGGACAGAACCCTTTTTCGCGATCTCGCCTCTGTTCCGCCGCCGCAGCGCTTCCAAGATCGGGAGCATCAGGAGAACTCTTCCCGGCACCCTGCCGGAGGGGAGAACCACCACCGGGAGCTTCTCCACCACCATGGATGCTTCCCGGATGAGTCGTGAGTAGTCCACCTTGGACCATGGGTCCATGGTCAGTAGCTATGTGATGTTCTCCTCCCCTCTTTGCTCTTCATGGTTTAGACCTCGTGAGCTGCCCTACATGATCGAGGCACATATGTAATCTTTCTGTTGTTGCTTTGCTGAGTTTGCTGGGATCTGATGGATTATGAGACTATGTTCAGATTGTGTTTGAGTAATATATTTGATTCACCTCTTTTATATCTTTGTTCTTGAGTAATTCTTGCATGTTCTCCGTTGCTGTTTATTGCTTTGGCCAAGTAGTAGGTAGTAACTCCAAGAGGGAGCGTTATGCTTGATTGTGGGTTCATGCCCCCTGATGACTAGCTTGAGTGACAGAAACATGAGTCTAGGGGATGTGCTGTTGCCACAAGGGAGAAAACAACGGTGCTTGTACTTGCGGATGCAAGGATTGTTTACTTTACGCAAAGTTCTTTTAATGCAGTTGTCTGTTGCTTTGAGTTTACACTTTGGGTGGGATTCGCAACTTAATACCAGCGAGATGTTCTGGATAGATAGCTCAAGGTGGATGATTAGTAGTAGATGCAGATGGATTTCGGTCTACTTGCCTTGGCGTACTGCCCATGCTTTTGAGCCTCTACCTTTCTTTGCAGCATAGTTAGCATTGGTTTGCGCACATAATCCTGTCAATTGCCTAGCTGTAATTTGTTTACCTCGCTTTGCTGTTTTATCGTCTTTTGGGAGAGAGACATCACTAGTGAACATCATGGGACCCTGGTCCATATTACCACCGCTGATCACACCTTCTATTTACTTCCTGTTTTTATTTCCTAGTTGCAGTCATAGCTATCATTATTATCTCTTGTGTTTGATCCTTTGTAAACAACAAGGCCGGAGGGATTGACAACCTCTCTGTACTCGTTGGGAGCAAAGTTATATGTATCTGTGTGCAGGTCCCGTCAGCCGCTAAGTTTCTGGCGCCGTTGACACCTACTTGTCGACCCTCGGAGTCTCACGGGATTCGATCCTTGGTATCTTTGCCGAGGGAAATTTGCCGCTACGCTACATCTCAACCTTCCACTTGGGGTAACCAACGAGGGGCGAGAAGCCATCAAGCAAGTTTCTGGCGCCGTTGCCGGGGACTCCACTCTTCAAGATAGGGGAGTTGCACGCTATCTTTTATCTTTGATTTTTAGTCTTGTTAGTTTACCTTTCAGTTTTTGCCTTAGTGTCCCTTACCAAAAATCACAAAAATAGTTATCTTGCTTGCTGCTTCTATGGGTTCCACCAAAAACACTAAGTGGGAGGAGTACACCCCTTCTTCCATCATGCCAATCACCACTGTCGGGATCTACAAAAGTAATAAACCTTGTGATTATGTTAGTTTTAATGGAGAGTTATGCCCATGGCATGGTCTTCCAGGAAAAAAGTATGAGCCTCTATTTAAAGTTGCTCCCACACTTCCCCAAACTTGGGAAGACGTCCAAACTCTTATAATAGAGAGCAATTCAAACAAAGAAGATGACACTACAATTCTGCTCAATAATGATAAAATTGATTTTGATAATTGTAGTCTCTCAGAAGTTGTCACCTTTTTACAAAGAATGGCTAAAGACCCCCACACTAGCACACTTAACCTTGCCTTCACAGAGCATATCACTAATGCTCTCATCAAAGCTAGGGAGGAGAAGCTTAGGGTAGAAGCCTTCATACCTAGAAAGCTCGAAGATAGTTGGGATCCTATAGTCAAAATTAAATTGAACAACTTCTCTTGCTATGCTTTATGTGATGTTGGAGCTAGTACCTCCGTTATGCCCAAAAGAATGTATGATATGTTTGAATTGAAACCTTTTGATCCTTGTTCTTTTGGTGTTCGTCTTGTTGATTCTTCCGTAAAGAAACCTTTGGGGAAGATCGACGATGTTCTTATCATTGTCAATGACAATTATGTTCCCGTTGATTTTACTATTATGGATATTGAATGTGAACCTTCATGTCCAATTATTTTGGGACGTCCTTTTCTTCGCACCGTTGGTGCTATCATTGACATGAAAGAGGGGAATATAAAATTCCAATTCCCTCTCAAGAAAGGGATGGAACACTTCCCTAGAAAGAAGATTAAGTTGCCTTTTGAGTCCGTTACACGGGCTAGCTATTCTCTTACTCTTGATAAGACTTGATCTTCTCTTTTTGCATCATGCCTACCTTAAAGGCATAAAAGAAAGCGCTTTTGGGAGGCAGCCCACAACGAATTAGGTTTTATTTTGCTTTTGTTGTGTCTTGATGTTTGTTACTACAGTAGCATCATCATTGTATCTTTTCTTTTCAGCTTTGTGCCAAGTTTAGCCTCCGATTGCAAGAAAGTTCAAAAGTTGTGACATGCTGTCCAGAAAACAGATTCTGTCCTTGGACAGAAAAATTCGAATAAAATCACCAGATCATCTTTTTGATCTGAATTTTTTTTGACAGCGTGCTCTATACAATTGGCTTTCGAGCGTCTGTTCTGAGTTTTTTGATTTGAGTTGCAGAAGTGCCCCAAAAAAATTATTTACTACCTGCTAGTCTGTTTTTCACAGATTCTGTCCTGTTTTGCCTTTTCTTCGTTTTGCAAACCTTGAGCTTGCTTTTTCTTTGTAAAAACCTTTTGGCAATCTTGAGAAACAGTAGCTCTTCAAGATTATCTTTATTTCCAGTAGGGAAAAATTTATTTTATTGTGGGTACTAACCTCGCTAATCAGATTATGATGAGTTATGTATGAAGGGAGTTTTCAAGTGTGCGAGGGAAGATGATAAAAGAAGATTCAGGAGGGTCAAACGCTCAAGCTTGGGGATGCCCCCGTGCACCCCCAAGAAATATTCAAGAAGTCTCAAGCGTCTAAGCTTGGGGATGCCCCCATGCATCCCCTTCTCCATCAACAATTATCAGTTCGTCTTTCGTTCCACTATATTTTTTCACTTCATGCGTTATGTGCTATGCTTGGAGCGTCTTGCTCTTAGTTTCTTTTTTTAGTATTCTTTAGCTTTGCTTGCTGTTCATAACAAGTTAGAACCCAGCTTTCTTTGTGTGGGAGAGAAACACGCTCCACTTCAACCTCGAACACAACATAGGATTTTTCATGCTTATCTTTGTTGTGTGCGTTCTTTGTCTTTCCATAGCTGCTGTCATGTTTAGCTCTTAGTTTTCATGCTTTTCTTTTTAAAGAGCTTTTGTTTAGTTGGTTTCTGAACTCTCTTGAGTTTTCATGTTTATCTTGTTAAGAGAGTTGCCTGTTGCACTGAGTTGTGTGCCTTAACTTAAAGTAGGTAATTGAGGTTGCTATTTAATTTTAGTAGTAACTTGCAATAGTTTTGAGGTATTGCCATGAGTAATGTCTGAACTTTTGGTGTCAAGAGCTTTAGCCTATTAGTGATAGATGTCGTATTTTGGGCAATCCGTGTTTATTTCGAAAACCTACAAAATAGTTGAGAACTTTAGCTACTAGATGGATCACTAATCTTTGGAGGGATCGAATATTAGAGTACACTCACGTACCATGAGTCGAGGATGCGCAAGGATAACCGAACCCCCATACACTCCTCCTCGGGGTACTTGTCTCTTTGTGAACCTCCTAATTAGATTGAGAGTTACCGATAATAAGTGCATGAGTTCTTCGGACTAATGTGAGTATTCGAAAGTTGACACTTCCACCTAGCCATATTTTTCTAGCCTCTTCGGTACCGTGCATTGCCCTTTCTCACCTCGAGAGTTGGCGCATACTTCGCCGGTGCATCCAAATCCTTGGCACGATACGCTCTGTCATCATAAGCCTCATTATATCCTTCCTCAAAACAGCCACCATACCTACCTATCAAGGCATTTCCATAGCCTTTCCGAGATACATTGACATGCAACATCCATCTTCTCATGACTTGATCTTCATGTCATACATGCTTTTTGCTTGATCGATGAGCCGCATGCTAGTTGGGCCTTGCCCTAATCATTGCTACATGACGCGCTAGTATCATTGCATATCCTGCTACACCGGCAGAGGCATACATTTGCATACATCATGATAGTTTCATTTTCTTTATGTTGAGTACTTTTGTAAAGTGTGAAAGATCTTCTATACTTCTTGTAATACATAGAGTGTTGCCCCTAAAGTGAGGAAAAGATCCCAAAGAGGACAAATGAGAGTTAAATAGAAAGAGCCATTGAGGCCACAAAAAAATAAAAATAAAATAGAAAAAAGAGAAAAAGAAATAAAAAGAGAGAAGGGGGCACGCTACTATTCCTTTTGAGAGATCCACACTCGTACTCCATCTTATACCTTGTACTCCATAGAGATTATCATTCATGCATATAGCTATGTGGGGACCTTCACACTATAGAACTTGGCTTGTATATTCCAATGATGAGCCTCCTCAAAACAGCTCTAGGTCTTCCTGAGCGAGCAAGTTGGATGCACCCCCACTAGTTCCATTGGAGAGCTTACCTTAGCTCATATGTGCATCCGTTGCATGGCAATCCCTACTCCTCACATCATATCTATCATTTGGCTTTCTCTCACCTATGATTGTCCTCATTGATGTGAGCCTTTCACACCTTTTTTGTCTTCCCCCTTCATCATTTTTCTCTCTTTGCCATCCTAAGTGTCAACTTTCTTGCTTACGCTCATCCATTGCATGAGTGCTCAAAATATCGAAAGGGAGTGGATCATTTTGACTTGTACCTGGCTAGTGGTCTGGGGATGAGTCAAGATAAGATTCCAAAGAAGACCATGTGTGAAACTTTAGTAGATTAAGTTCTCAACAATACAAAAACTATGTTTTACTCTCTCGTATATCCCTATCCCCTTTCTTGCACGCAAACACCATTTGGAGACATTCGAGTCACGGACAACGAGAGCTCTTGCACCTTTATGTTCTTATGTTGCTTGTTACAATGCTAATATAGACTCTTGCTTGTTATGACTTGAATTGACTTACATGCCTTGATTGCTTTACTTAAAAAGTTCTTATATGGTTGGTAGCATGTCACCACAGAAATTATGCTTGTTATCATTTACCTACTCGAGGACGAGCAGGAATTAAGCTTGGGGATGTTGATACGTCCAAAACGTATCTATAATTTCTGCTTGCTCCATGCTTCTTTTCTGTGATATTGCTATGATATTGATGCACTTCCATACACTTTTTGATCATATTTGGACTAACTTATTAACTCAGTGCACCACAGTGCCAGTTCCTATTTTCTGCTATTTTTCTATTTCAGGTTTCCCCCATGTTAAAAGTGCTCCAAAAATTCCAGCAAAAATATAGGAAAAATCAGCGTACAGGAAGCTTCGCGAAGAACCAAAGATGGGCCAGAGGGGAGCCAGGGGAGGCCCAGGCGGCCACCTAGCGCGGCCCCACCCCTGGCCGTGCCAGGGGGCGCCTGGGGCCCCTGCTCCGCCTCTGGCTGCCCCGCTTCGCCTATATATCCCTCTCGTCCCGAAACCCTCGAGGACAGAACCCTTTTTCACGATCTCGCCTCTGTTCTGCCGCCGCAGCGCTTCCAAGATCGGGAGCATCAGGAGAACTCTTCCCGGCACCCTGCCGGAGGGGAGAACCACCACCGGGAGCTTCTCCACCACCATGGACGCTTCCCGGATGAGTCGTGAGTAGTCCACCTTGGACCATGGGTCCATGATCAGTAGCTATGTGATGTTCTCCTCCCCTCTTTTCTCTTCATGGTTTAGACCTCGTGAGATGCCCTACATGATCGAGGCACATATGTAATCTTTCTGCTGTTGCTTTGCTGAGTTTGCTGGGATGTGATGGATTATGAGACTATGTTCAGATTGTGTTTGAGTAATATATTTGATTCACCTCTTTTATATCTTTGTTCTTGAGTAATTCTTGCATGTTCTCCGTTGCTGTTTATTGCTTTGGCCAAGTAGTCGGTAGTAACTCCAAGAGGGAGCGTTATGCTTGATTGTGGGTTCATGTCCCCTGATGACTTGCTTGAGTGACAGAAACATGAGTCTAGGGGCCGTGCTGCTGCCACAAGGGAGAAAACAACGGTGCTTGTACTTGCGGGTGCAAGGATTGTTTACTTTACGCAAAGTTCTTTTAATGCAGTTGTCTGTTGCTTTGAGTTTACACTTTGGGTGGGATTCACAACTTAATACCAGCGAGATGTTCTGGATAGATATCTCAAGGTGGATGATTAGTAGTAGATGCAGATGGATTTCGGTCTACTTTCCTTGGCATACCGCCCATGCTTTTGAGCCTCTACCTTTCTTTGCAGCATAGTTAGCATTGGTTTGCGCACATAATCCTGTCAATTGCCTAGCTGTAATTTGTTTACCTCGCTTTGCTGTTTTATCGTCTTTTGGGAGAGAGACATCACTAGTGAACATCATGGGACCCCGGTCCATATTACCATCGCTGATCACACCTTCTATTTACTTCCTGTTTTTATTTCCTAGTTGCAGTCATAGCTATCATTATTATCTCTTGTGTTTGATCCTTTGTAAACAACAAGGCCGGAGGGATTGACAACCTCTCTGTACTCATTGGGAGCAAAGTTATCTGCATCTGTGTGCAGGTCCCGTCAACCGCTAAGTTTCTGGCGCCGTTGACACCTACTTGTCGACCCTCGGAGTCTCACGGGATTCGATCCTTGGTATCTTTGCCAAGGGAAATTTGCCGCTACGCTACATCTCAACCTTCCACTTGGGGTAACCAACGAGGGGCGAGAAGCCATCATCTTTCCTCTAGTGGTGTTATGTGAACGTCGACTACATGACACTTCACCATTAATTGAGCCTAGGGGAAGGCATTGGGAAGTAATAAGTAGATGATGGGTTGCTAGAGTGACAGAAGTTTAAACCCTAGTTTATGTGTTGCTTCGTAAGGGGATGATTTGGATCCACATGTTTCATGTTATGGTTACATTTATCTTAATTCTTGTTTCGTAGTTGCGGATGCTTGCGAGAGGGGTTAATCATAAGTGGGAGGCTTGTCCAAGTAAGGACAACACCCAAGCACCGGTCCACCCACATATCGAATTATCAAAGTAGCGAACGCGAATCATATGAGCATGATGAAAACTAACTTGACAATAATTCTCATGTGTCCTCGGGAGCGCTTTGCTTTATAAGAGTTCGTCTAGGCTTGTCATTTGCTATAAAAATGATTGGGCCACCTTGTTGCACCTTTGTTACACTTGTTACTTATTACCCGTTACGAATTATCTTATCACAAAACTATCCGTTACCGATAATTTCAGTGCTTGCAGAAAATACCTTGCTGAAAACCACTTGTCATTTTGTTCTGCTCCTCGTTGGGTTCGACACTTTTACTTATCGAAAGGACTATGATAGATCCCCTACACTTGTGGGTCGTCAAGACTCATTTCTAGCGTTGTTGCCGGGGAGTGAAGCGCCTTTGGTGAGTAGAATTTGGAAAGGAAAAAATTATATTACGTGCTAAAATTTACTGTCACTTGTCACAATGGAAAATAATCCTTTGAGGGGTTTGTTCGGGGTATCTTCACCTCGACCGAAAGAACAAAGAGTTGCCCCTCAACCAACTGAACCTACTAAAAATATTTATTACGAAATTCCTACGGGTGTGTTAGAGAAACTGCTAGCTAATCCTTATGCAGGAGATGGAACATTACATCCTGATATGCATCTACTCTATGTGGATGAAGTTTGTGGATTATTTAAGCTTGCAGGTTTGCCCGAGGATGAGGTCAAGAAGAAAGTCTTCCCTTTATCTTTGAAGGGAAAGGCGTTGACATGGTATAGGGTATGTGGTGATATTGGAGCTTGGACTACAACTGGTTGAAATTGGAATTTCATCAGAAGTTTTATCCTATGCATCTAGTTCATCGCGACCAGAATTATATATATAATTTTTGGCCTCGTGAAGGAGAAAGTATCACCCAAGCTTGGGGGAGGCTTAAGTCAATGTTATATTCATGCCCCAATCATGAGCTCCCAAGAGAAATTATTATTCATAATTTTTTTGCTCGGCTTTCTCGTAATGATCAATCCATGCTCGATACTTCTTGTACCGGTTCTTTTATGAAGAAGACTATTGAATTACGATGGGAAATTTTAGAAAGAATTAAATTCAACTCTGAAGATTGGGAAATCGGCAAAGGTAAGGAGTCAGGTATGAGCCTTGAGTTTGATTGTGTTCGATCTTTCATGAATACCGATGTTTTTTTGTGAATTTAGCACTAAGTATGGACTTGACTCTCATATAGTAGCTTCTTTCTGCGAATCATTTGCTACTCATGTTGATCTCCCTAAGGAGAAGTGGTTTAAATATCATCCTCCCATTGAATTAAAAGTAGTAGAACCCGTTAAGGTTGAAAAAGAAACCATTACTTATAATGATAATCCAGTTGTTTCTACTGCTTATATTGAGAAACCACCCTTCCCTATTAGGTTAAAGGAACATGCTAAAGCTTCAACAGTGGTTCGTAAGAGCTATGTTAGAACACCTACACCCCCTGAACAAATTAAAGTAGAACTTAATGTTGCTATGGTTAAAGATCTCTTGGTCGATAATGTATATGGGCATGTTATTTACTTCCTTGGTGAAGCTGCTAGGATTGCCAAATCCGATGAAAAGGATAAACATAGACCTATAGTGTGCTTATGTGAGTGCTATTCCTTTTACTCTTCACCAAGGATTAGCAAGTTAAAATTGGATATCATCGTTATCATGGCTTATGTGATTTGGGTGCTAGTGTGAGTGCTATTCCTTTTACTCTTTACCAAGAAATTATGAATGATATTGCACATGCTAAGATAGAAGATATTGATGTCACTATTAAACTTGCTAATATAGATACTATCACACCACTTGGGATTGTTAGAGATGCCAAAGTCTTGTGTGGGAAAATAAAATACCCTACTAATTTTCTAGTTCTTGGTCCCCACAAGATCATTTTTGTCCCATTATATTTGGTATAGCTTTCCTGAACACTGTGAATGCTAAAATAGATTGCACTAAAGAAACGGTCAGTGTTAATTTTGGTGAAGTGTCTCATGAGTTTAATTTCTCTACATTTCGTAGACAACCTCATGATAAAGAACCACCTGGTAAGAATGAAATTATTGGTCTTACTTCTATTGTTGTACCTCCTACTGATCCTTTAGAACAATATTTGCTAGACCATGAAAATGATATGTTCATGAATGAAAGGAATGAAATAGATAGAATTTTCTTTGAACAACAACCTTTGCTCGAGCACAATTTGCCTGTTGAAACCCTAGGAGGTCCTCCTCCACCTAAGGGTGGTCCTGTGTTTGAATTGAAACAATTACCTGATACTCTTAAATATGCTTATCTTGATGAAAACAAGATATATCATCTTATTATTAGTGCTAACCTTTCAGAGCATGAGGAAAAAAGATTATTAAAAACTCTGAGGAAGCACCGTGCTACTATTGGATATACTCTTGATGATCTGAAGGGTATTAGTCCCACTTTATTCCAACACAAAATTAAGGTGGAACCCGACGCTAAACCAGTTGTTGACCATCAGCGATGGTTAAATCCTAGGATGATGGAAGTGGTAAGAAATGAAATATTACAACTTATGGAAGCAAGTATAACCTACCCCATAGCTGATTGTAAATGGGTAAGCCATGTTCGTTGTGTCCCCAAAAGGGGATGTATTATCGTTGTTCCTAATCACAAAAATGAATTGATTCCACAAAGAATTATTACAAGCTATAGAATGGTAACTGATTTCAGGAAATTAAACAAAACTACTAGGAAATATCATTATCCTCTACCATTCATTGATCAAATGATAGAAAGACTATCAAAACATACACACTTTTGCTTTCTAGATGGATATTCTGGTTTTTCCCAAATACTTGTGTTACCAGAGGATCAAGAAAAAACTACTTTCACATGCCCTTTTGGTACCTTTGCTTATAGGTGTATGCCTTTTGGTTTATGCAATGCACCTGCTACATTTCAAAGATGTATTACAGCTATATTCTTTGATTTTTGTGAAAAGATTGTTGAGGTTTTTATGGATGAATTTTTCGTTTTTGGAACTTCTTTTGATGATTGCTTGAGCAACCTTGATCGAGTTTTGCAGATACGTGAACAAACTAATCTTGTCTTGAATCGGGAGAAGTGCCACTTTATGATTAATGAAGGTATTGTCTTGGGACATAAAATTTCCAAAAGAGGTATTGAAGTTGATAAATCTAAAGTTGATGCTATTCAAAAATGTTGTGTCCAAAAGATATCAAAGGTATACGAAGTTTCCTTGGACATGCTGGTTTCTGTAGGAGATTTATTAAAGTCTTCTCCAAAATTTCTAGGCCTCTTACTAATCTTTTGCTAAAAGATGTCCCTTTTGTTTTTTATGACGATTGTGTAGAATCCTTTGAAATATTTAAGAAAGCCTTAGTTTCTGCACCTATTGTTTAACCACCTGATTGGAACCTGTCCTTTGAAATCATGTGTGATGCTGGTGATTATGTTGTTGGTGCTATTCTAGGACAAAGAGTTGATGAGAAATTAACGTTATCCATTATGCTAGTAAAACTCTAGACAATGCTCAAAGGAATTATGCTACTAATGAAAAAGAATTATTAGCAGTTGTGTTTGCTTGTGATAAATTCAAATCTTACATTGTTGATTCTAAAGTAACTATTCACACCGATCGTGCTGCTATTAAATATCTTATGGAAAAGAAAGATGCTAAACCTAGACTTATTAGGTGGGTTCTTTTGCTATAAAAATTTGATTTACGTATCACCGATAGGAAAAGAGCTGAGAACCTAGTAGCAGACAATCTGTCTAGGTTAGAAAATATTCTTGATGACCCACTACAGGAAGGGGGGGGGTGCGTTGTATGAATTTGCCTTTAAACCCCCCATCCTATTCCATGCCTTAAGTGCGTGTCATAGTCTATTTTGACAACCGATGCACACACCCCTCTGCACTGGCCCGACTCATTTACTCTTTTTTGTTAGGACTTCAAAAATTATGCTTCACACCAATTGGCTTCGAGTGAAGCGCGCTATCCAAGTGGACAACTTAGCATGTTGTGGTTAGTTCGCTTCCTTTTTCTTCTCAAATATACCGCTATAAAACACATCGGTTTCCCTGTGTTGGTTTCTTGGATTCCTTTTTGTTGGCAAGTTTTTCTTGTGCTTTTTCCCTTTGTTTTTCTACTTTCAAATCCTTTTCAAGATTCACAAACTTTTATTGAAATAATGAACTTTTCAAATTCGTGGGCATTTTCTTAAATTCATGATTTTTTTTAACCATTAACATTTGTTTGATCCCATGAACCATTTTTCGAATGCAATATTATTTCCCAAACCATGAACTCTTTTCAAATTAGTGATTTTTTTTCAAAAGACGAGATTATTTTTTCAATTTTGTGAAGTTTTTTGAAAATCCATGAAACTTTTTTTCAAAATTATGAACTTTTTAAAAATACACAATTGTAAAAAAAATGATCTACCTTTTCCAAATTTCTAATCGGTTTTTTGAAAATCGATGAACTTTTTTCAGATCCGTGATTTTTTTTAGTCCATTCTTTTTTTAAAATCAATGAGTTTTTCAAATATGCGGACTTGTTAAAAAAATCATGGAACTTTTTTTAACTAGGTGATTTTTTTAATCGATGAACATTTTTCAAATTCATGATTTTTTCCATAAAAATCCCTAAACTTTTTCAAAATCTATGAACTATTTCAAATTCACGAACCTTTAAAAAAATCACTGAACCTCTTTAAATCCGTGAAGTTTTCTTTGAATTCACGAACTTTTTTCAAAATTGTGAACTTTTTCTCAAATCCATTTGTGCCTTTTCGATTCCACGAACATTTTCATGTTTCTTTTCAAATTTGCGAAAAAAATACAGGCTTTTTAAAAACTTGTGAATTTTTCGAAATTCATGATTTTAGAATCGGTGAACAATTGTCTAAACCCATGAACATTTGTTTAGAGCCATGAACTTTTTCTATTATACAAATATTATTAGAATCACAAAAAAGGCAGCATGTTATATTTTTGAACCAGCACTGAGCACAACCGGGAAAAGAGAACTAGGAGTGAGCGAGGTTGGGCGAACAACGTTTGCAAAACGGCACTTAAGGTACTCGTTCCTTTTTTTAGGCAAACTCACGCTTTATTCAACTTCAAACTCAATGTTTAGAGAAACCGTGGCTTGAACATAAGGAGTTCTAAACCATACATGACGAGCAATTCCTAAAGAACTAGCTTGTTTTGCTATGTGGTGAGCCTCGATATTAAAATTCCTACTTTCATACATAAACTAACAGCCAGGGAAAACTAATTTGCTGGTTTTAATCTCCTCGATAATAGCAACATAAGTTCCACTTGTTCCCATCTCGATGTCCTGGACTACCAAACGGGCGCATACCAATCCTTCTGAGCTGGGTCGGCACATTATCCTCTTTTCTTCTTGTAAAAACTGCAAAAGTCACGGGCGCGGTGATTCGAACTCACGACCACCTCTTTCTCTTCACACTGCACTAATCACTAAGGACATCACACTTGTCGTGGCTGGTTTTATTCTTTTGAATCTCTTTTTCTGTATTCGCTTTAATCTTTTTATTGGCTTCATTTTATTTCACTTTTTATTTATTATTCTATAAAATGCATGGAATTTTTCAAATTCGACGAACCTTTTTACCCCAAAATCAGTTAACATTTTAAAATACTGATGAACTTTTTCTTCATATTCAATGATTTTTTTTTCAAAATTTGGTGAATTGTTTTTCCAAACTTTTTTTTTTCAAATTTGATGATTTTTTTAAATGGATTCATTATTTATTTTCAACATGAAAATTGTCAACCTTTTCCACAATTGATTAAATTTTCTTTTCTAAAATTTTATAATTTGTGTACTTTTCTTCAAAATCGTATAAGTTTCCCCTAAAATTTGTGAACTGTCTTCAAATTCAATGGACTTTTTATCATATTCGATTAATTTCTTGTCAAAACTGATGATTTTTTTTTCAATTTGATTGTCTTTTTTTCAAATCCGTGAACTTTCTTTTAACCTAAGAAGTTTCCTGAATTCACGATTTCATTTTTCAGCATCAAAATGGTGAACCTTTTTGAAAATCGATGAACCTTTCTTTGAAATTGGACTTTTTAAAATTTTGGTAACTTTTCTTCAAAATTGATAAACTTTTCTTCAGAACCGGGGAAGTTTTGTCAATTCATCATCTTTTTCCAAAATTTGATGATTTTTTATTCAAATCGTAAACTTTTTTTAAAACTGATGAACTTTTTTTGAATTTCATGAACTACTACAAAATGTCGAACTTTTTTTATTGTGAATCTATGTTTGTTTTTTAAATGATTTATATGGGTACAAAATATATGTTAATCGTGTCCGAAAATAAGTATTAAATAGAACTATTTTCGCCTTGCAGTCTCTAAGTGGACTTGGTTTAGTGGTTATCATCCTAGGTCTTAACTCAACGACGCGATTTTGAATCCCACTTATTTATTGTTCAACATTGTTTTGTTCGCGCTGGTTGCTGGGTCGGCCCGCTAGGCGACAAACGCGAGCACTTGGAGCGCCAGGCGGCGCTGAAAGCGCTGAATAGGAGCTCCATGGTCAGACGAAATAGCAATCGAGCTCAAAAAAAGAAACAATTATCAACTGGGCTTCTCGAATGCAACCCACATGTGCCTAATAGGAGCACTCGCTTTAAAAGGCGGCTCAAGTGCCAAATACAAGTTGGTGGTTGTGTTGGCCCGTTTGCTAGTTTTTGCTTGATTCGGGCCGAAAGAGTGGGCCGTGTACTTGACCCCATTTTAGTTACTAATAGTATTTGTTAAACCCCTATATATGGTACTCACTCTGTAAACAAATATAAAAGCGTTTAGATACTTTAGTGATCTAAACACTCTTATATTTCTTTATGTAGGGAGTACACTAAAGAGTGGAGTGCTTGAGCTACGTACATGTGTGTGGTGCTAAGAGCATCTCCAGCCGCGCCCCCAACAAGGCCCTCCAAGCCGTTTTTTTGCCGCCGGCGTCGAAAAATCGGCCTAGTCGCACCCCTAAAGGCCCATTTTTCGCCATCTCGGATCGAATTTGGCGCCGGCTGACCCAGGCCGAACCCTGCGCGCTGGAGGCGCGCTAGGGGCGCCGGCCAAATCGTTTTTGGCGCGAAAACAGATGGGCCCGCCCTGGCAGCGACTCGGCGGTTCTCGTCGCTTCGTCGTCCTCATCGCCTCGGTTCCAGCGGGGGAATCAATGCCAAAGCTGCCGCGCCGGTCAGCCTCCATTGATGCCTCACGAGCGGCGCAGTGAAGGCGTGGCGAGGGGCGTCCCGCCCTCGGCCGCCACGCGTACACACAGCGGCCACGCGGTCGCCGTCCGACCATGGCTATAAAAGCCGACCCTCCCGCGCTGGTGAGGCACTTCACTTCCCCTCTCCATCGCCGACGCTCACGCCTCTCCTCTCTTCTCGTTGTTTCCTTTTCCTCCCATGGGCGAGTGCTACCCCGGCGATGGTGCGGCGGCGAACGGCTTCGGCCGTCGTCACCTTCGCGAGGACGAAGCCCGCCTTCTCTATGAGGCCGAGTACCCGACCCCGCCGGACATGCGGGTGCCCAGATCATGGAAGTTGAGCGCCGGCGGGGTTCCCCTGCCCCCGTCGCCCACTAGGGCGAAACGGCGGGCGGAGATTGCCCGCATCCGCTCCTCGCTGCCGCGGGCGGCGAGGGACGAGCCGAGGTACGCCTCCGACAGCACGTTGTGGGAGCCGTACTTCCGGCGTCATCATGCCGAGCAGGTGGAGGCCACCAACGGGACCGAGCCCCGTGGCCGCCTCCACTCCGAAGGTCGCCGTCAATGGTAGGGCGTGCCCGGCCGCACGCTGGAGGCCGTCCTCGAGTACATCGATGGCGGTAACATGCCGAGGCTTGAGTACCCGGCGCCCCCCACCTTCTCCTGCCGGCGTGGTAGCTCGTGGATGCCGAGGCGCATGGACCGGCGTCATCCTCCTCGTTCGGTCGCTCGTCCGGCTCACCCTCCCTCCTCCCTGTCAAGAGCCCCAGGACACTCCGACCTGTCGGCACACCCGCGGCGGCGGTATCCGTATCAACGAGCCCTTCCCCACCTCTTCCTGGCTCGTCAAGCCTAACATGGAGCCGGGCCTTGCCCCGGAGTACGAGGCCATGGCCCGGGCTGGCTTCGACGACGAGTCCGCCCTAAAATGGGCGCGGGATGACTACCTCCGCGACGAGATGGTTCGGCAGCGCCCGTCGGCATGGGCACGAGCAGGACGGCATCGTTGTCCTCGACAGCAGCGACGAGGATGAACCCGGACCGTCCAACTCCGCGCGCCTCGGCAACCCTGGGCAGGGGAGCAGCAGGGACGACGGCCGCGGCGGTGGCGGCAACGACGATGATGGCGGCGGCGTCGACTACACGAAGTTCTACAGGCTCCTCGGCATGTAGAACTTCAGGCCGGCAAGGAACGGCGAGGGTGAGGGCGACGGCGGGCCTAGTAGTGTTTAGTGGTGTTTTTTATCTTCTTTTATCGTAAGCATCTGTAAAATAGTTGATGAACTCGCCGAAGTTTGGTCGAATGTGTGCCTTGTTTATCCGAATTTGTGGCCGAATTTTGGTTTTGAAAAGAACGAAAATACGTCGTGAGGGACAGCGACATGGGAACATCATGCCTCCACGCTGCGTTTTTCGCCGGCTCACCCCCATGCTGCGCTATTTGGGCATCCCTGGGGCCGAACGGCTGAAGATGCTCTAAGTGCTTGTTTAAATGTTCTATTCTAGTGTAGTTTCACGCTTGATGGCTTGCTATTGGTAATTCCGTAGTGTAGCCGACTTGTTCATTCAAGCCATACCACGTGTCAACTTATTTCATTTTCTGCATGTCGATCTAAAATTCGCGTCAACTTTGGTTTAAATGGTACTTATCAAAACCATACGACAGTTTGATATTTATCAAAACCAAACCGTATTAATTTTGCATAGCGTGTTTGTTTAAATAATAAAATGTATTTGTCAAATTAACCGAACGCGCAAGCCTAGCCTAGACGGAGAGAAGCAGCAAGGTGGCAACTTCCCTTTCAACACTTACTCAACACCTTGTCTTTGCACATGCAATAAGAGCATCTATCGTCAGACTTGGCAAATCCTACGTCCGCGGACGCGCCTGGGCACACTGGCAGACGCATTCAGACCGTCCCTCATATGTCGTGTCCGGCAGCCACATACCTCAAATCCGGACTCTCATATACATGCAAATCCGTGCACGTCCATCAAACACACCAGTGTTGCACGTAATTTACAAATGTTGGTAGCAAAAATACATAGTTCCTACATAAATTATATTTTAAGTGCACAAATCAAACATTAGCTCTTTGGTTTCCATCATTGTGGGTACACATATGCTCCACATAATCACTGAGTAGCTGCGTGTGCACCTGATGATCTTTACAATTCTGATGCATCTCTAGAAAGTTCATTACCTGATTTGCATCTTGATATTTTGGCATTTGGACTTGTTCTCCAGACGCTTCAAAATCACTGGTTTGGGCTACACATCACCCGCACCTCGGTAATGTATAGTGGAAAATACCACAACATGTCATCATGTGCCACAAAATTTATGATTCCCACATCATTGTAGCTCAACCAATAATTCCCCAACGAGCTTGAAGCAATTTGAATGCCCTTCCACATCCTTCCTAGTTGCTTCCTACATTTTTACAAAGTGGCTTTGTTTGTTGCCTTGTGGTTCGGATATGGTGCTCACAAACGTTGCCCGTTGAGGGTAGTTGCCATCGGCAATATAGTATTACATGTCGTAGTCACGATCGTTGATAGTGTAGTTGCACGTCAATGATTCCCCGTTACAAAGCCTCATGGACACGGGAGATCGTTGAAGCACTTTGATGTCATTTCGAGAACCCGACATTCCAAAGAAAGGATGCCAAATCCACAATTCATGTGATGTCACTTCTTCTAGTATGATGGCGGCCTCTTATGTGTGACCTTGATACATTCCACACAAATCTTTTGGGTAGTTCTTCCATTGCCAATGCATGCAGTCAATTGATCCGAGCATTCCTACAAACCATGTTGCATCTCCAATAGCCAGCGAGTTTTATGTATCCTGCACATTTGGTTCTCTTGGATACTCTGCTCCAACCACCTACACCACGATGCGGGAAAACCTGACAGTAGTCTTCAGGCATGTGCTCCCCCCATTTGGACCATCTCACCAACGACATCGATCTACGGTAGTACCAAGTACAAGCATCCTTTGAGCAGCTGTTCATTTCTACTTAGCAGCGAAAGAAAGTTGGTCACGTCAATCTCTTGTGAACTTGAAGTAGTCATCGTGTGCCTCCACTCTCTCCACAATGTGCAAAGCAATGGTTTGTGCATAGGGAAACATCGACAAAAAAATGGATCATCCAAGAAAGTTTGGTCCAAAGCAAAGTAGTCCTTGTGCGGTAGTCGTGCTCCGAAGAACCCTATCTCAATTTATCACTCTTGTCTTAGATTGAGCCCTCGAAGTTGAGAATATGCTCCACCTGCCGGTTCATGTCCTTTGTGTCCTCATGAGTATGATCTTGTCCACTTTGTCTGAATCCGGCGAATCGAATAACTCATCTTCAATCATGTTATCAAGCTCATCGGTCCATACTCCTCATTCGATGAAGGATCAGAATCCATCGTTTTCCCTGCGAATAAATCACAAAAAACTAGGCCAGACAATGTGTCAAACACATAGAGCGCAAGGGGCAGCCAAAAAGTTGTTGGATGTACCACAGTGGCGTCCAAGCCGGCGACGATGTCCGCGGTGGTGAGCGTGGTAGAGAGGACTGATGTGCTGGTGATGGTGGCGCTGAGGCTTAGAACGACATCGTAGCAAGGGTGGAGGCGAAGCTACAAGAAGTTTGGCCCGGAGAAGGAAGAAGATAGGAGAAAGAAAATGGAATCAATAGGTCGAGGGGGTGAATTTGGTGCAATTTTTGGTGGGGTCGAGGTGTTAGGTCCAGCGTGGCACACGCGCCCCGGTCGCGCCCGGGCCTTCCCCTTATCCGCCCTATATTTGGGCTGGATATTGTTGGAAATATACCTTAGAGGCAATAATAAAATGGTTATTCTCATATTTCCCCTTCATGATAAATATTTATTATTCATGCCAGAATTGTATTGATCGGAAATTTAAATATATGTGTGAATACATAAACTACACTGTGTCCCTAGTAAGCCTCTACTAGAATAGCTCATTGCTCAAAGATGGTTAAGGTTTCCTAACCATAGACATGAGTTGTCATTTGATAATGGGATCACATCATTAGGAGAATGATGTGATGGATAGAACCCAACCGTAAGCTTAGCATCAGATCGTTAGTTATTTGCAAGAACTTTCTTCATGTCAAGTTTCAGTTCCTTAGACCATGAGATCATGCCACTCTTGGATACCAGAGGAATACTTTATGTGCTATCAAACGTCACTTCATAACTGGGTGATCATAAAGGTGTTCTACAAGTATTGTCTAAGGTGTTTGTTGGGTTGCATGGATCGAGACTGGGATTTGTCGCTCCCTGTAACGGAGAGATATCTGTGGGCCCTCTCGGTAATACAACATCACAACAAGCTTGCAAGCAAGTGACTAATGAGCTTAGTCACGTGATCTTGTATTACGGAACGAGTAAAGAGACTTGCCGGTAACGAGATATAACTAGGTATGTAGATAGCCAGGAAGTCATCATGCTAAGGCCCCATAGGACCAATGCACTATAAAAGCAACCGACGTTGATGAAGAGAAGCGTAGATCAGAAGGATCCAACTTGCAAACACACGGGTGCAGACGAACGAAGACCGGATCCACAGAGACAAACACCGACTGAATCCCAAAAGATCGACCGGAGACACATCTCCACACACCCTCTAATGACGCTAAAAGCACCGCGGGGACGTGGTCTAGGCAAGGACAACCATATTCCATCTTCTAGAAGCCGTCGCCACCTTGTCTTCCTGAGCGTGTCATAAACCCTAATAAAAATTGGAAAACCACCTAAAAACATAGACCTCCCACCGATAAGGGGTCGGGATCCACCGCGCCTCCGTGGTCCTAGGACCATAGGAGATGAGACGGGCCGACAACAGTGTTGGCGAGAGGTAGAGGAAACCCTAGTTGATCACCCTCGGGTCGCACGAACGAAGGGTGGTCTGTCCTGACTAGGGAGTTAGTTGTGAGATGATTTTTAACAAAAAAAGGATAAATGTTTTGCTTCCACCCTAGTGGCGGATCCAGGATTTCCAAACTGGGTGGATTTTTTACACTTTTAGATTCAGCATAGTTCTTCTGTGCAACTTGTTTCCGAAAAATAAAACAATGTATCTGGTCCTCTTTATTATTCTACAATTCTACAAGAAACAATGCATCCTACCAGTCCCTGCATTTTACCAATGAGAATTGGACAACAACAAATGAAATCAATATAAGTTTGAATCAGAAATCGTGAATTCGAGAAAATTGGAGAATGGGGAACAACCATACATGTGTAGTGTGTTGATTCATGGGAGGGATGGCTGCAATCTACTATAGTGTTTGTAGGGTGCACGCTGGACCGCTGGAGGGCACCTTTCCTGCACGCCCAAGGCAGAGTGCTCGCATGCACGGCTGCTGGTTGCATACCGCCGATCGTCGCGTAGGACTGCTACGGTCTGTGGAATGGGCGACTGGGCGTAGTGGACTGCGCTCACGCCTCTGCAATGTGTGGGGGGAGGGCACAACAAGCGACGGGCCCTGGAGGTAGGCAGAAGGCGGCAATGGTGAGTGGCCGGAGAGTAGTCCTGGCCATGGGCAGCCCGACCCGGATGGCCCGACCCGGCCCGAAAAAGCTCGACCCAGCCTGGCCCAATGCTGCTCTCGGGCCTGGGCCCATCATATTTGCGCTTTCCTGAAGGGGCCCAACCCGAGGCCCGAGGCCCGTCGGGCTTTTACACGTTTGGGCCGGGCTTGGGCCCAAAAACCAGGCCCGATGGCCAGGTCGGGTCGGGCGTGGGCCTAGGTTTTTTGCCTTGGGCTTGGCTAGGCCTTGCCCGAAGCCCGGCCCGGCCCGATGTTTGTCCAGGTATACCGGAGAGGCACAGAGGTAGGTGAGAGGACCTTGCTGGCGAGGTCATATCGAGAGGGAGCGTGAGCATAAAAGGAATCAGGGGGGAGGTGATGGCGGACCAGCATGACTACCCAGCTTGTTGGGCCTTTTCTTATTATTCCTCTAGCCCATCTCTTAGTCTTCTTCAATGGTGTGTCTACACGCGGATCAAAATCCCAGGGTGGGTCACGACCCACCCTGACCACCATGTAGATCCGCCCCCCTCCACCCTATGAGATGTCCTTCCATTTACACATTATATAGATTAGTTTTACTCATCTTGTAGTTATAGGGTCGTCTAATCATTAGTTATAGAGATGATACCAAAAGATAATCCATTGCGTAAACATGCATGTTTTTAAATTATATAAATGACATAAATACGCAAGGATTTGTCGTCTAGAATGGTATCCAGCCAAATCGATCGGTCCCTATGACAACAGTCGCACCAGAAGCCGCTAAGACTAAGGGCATGCAAAATGAAGGCATCACCATGTGGCTGCCCCATCTGCCATGTAGGTTGAGTCCATTGTATAATATTTCTCTCCCCAAAGTACCTTTACCGGACCACACCTCCATCATTTTTCTTAATATCTATCTTACTTTTTCCTTTACTAGCATAGTGCCTGTGCTTTGCTACGTAAGTTAATAATATATAACTTGTCTATACTTTACTATGGAACAATGAAAACAAGTATCGTTAAATATATGTGGTCTGTATCAATCCCTTGTTATGTGAAATGTCATTACAACAATCTAGAGAACGGCATAGGGGGTGTTCATTGGGCTCATTGTTGGCTTTTGCACTTCGGGTTATAAGCCAAAAATATGCTTTTTGTCTTTTGGATTGGAATAAGCCAGTCAAACATCCCCATAATAATTCTATGCAAAATATACAACTATAACATCAATCAAGACTTGTTGTGTTTAATTCCATATTTTTGTTCTTTATTAAAAAATGTCCAAATGCTTCCAAGATGTTTCACCGTGCTAGCTGCTCAATGCCCATAGCTCTCTACTCATTCTAACATTGAAATGCTTGTTTGGTATTGCAAGTACTACAAGTAGGAAATGTCCTCAGGAGCAACAATCAAGTGGGCGGCTATGTCAACTAGTTAGGAAGTGCGGCTTGCCACACCCGGTAGCACCGCTACCGGGTATAATCATATCCAATCCGGTAATAGTCATTGAAGCATTACAAATATAAAAAATATCATAATGTAGCTATATTTATTAATCTAATATATCAAGTTTATATCAGAAGCATTGCATCAATACATACACATCCAGTACATTAGAAAGTATAGTTTGCCGCACCCCGTTCACAACTCACAAGCACATCCAACCTCGTGACCATCCAACACGGTAGGTAACCTATGAAATTCAATAGGTTGACATGATGAATAGGAAAGTCCACATGTTTAGAACATTATACCGAAAGCAAAGAAGAATCACAACACACAACTAATTTACAATGCAGTGACAACTGATTCAGGTTGTTACACGAATAGCAAAGCACGATGGCAACCCACCCAGTTCCACTACTTGGGACACAATATATATTCCACACACTAAAGCAAATATAGACCATTGATTCCATCATTTGAATTTCTAAAAAAGGGGGAACTAAGCACTAATAACAGTAATGGTTTGGTTAATCACATCACTTTGAGCATGTCATAGAAAATGTCACATGATATACCAAAAGCAAGTCCTAACAGTAACCGATATATATAGTTCTATGGCATATGTGAAGGAAATATGCCCTAGAGGCAATAATAAAGTTGTTATTTGTATTTGCTTATATCATGATAAATGTTTATTATTCATGCTAGAATTGTATTAACTAGAAACTTAGTACATGTGTGAATACATAGACAAAAACAGAGTGTCCCTAGTACGCCTCTACTAGACTAGCTCATTGATCAAAGATGGTTATGTTTCCTAGCCATAGACATGAGTTGTCATTTGATCAATGTGATCACATCATTAGGAGAATGATGTGATGGGCAAGACCCATCCGTTAGCTTAGCAACTTGATCGTTTAGTTTTACTACTATTGCTTTCTTCATGACTTATACATGTTCCTATGACTATGAGATTATGCAACTCCCGAATACCGGAGGAACACCTTGTGTGCTATCAAACGTCACGATGTAACTGAGTGATTATAAAGATGCTCTACAGGTGTCTACGAAGGTGTTTGTGGTGTTGGCATAGATCGAGAATAGGATTTGTCACTCCGAGTGTCGGAGAGGTATCTCTGGGCCCTCTCGGTAATACACATCATAATAAGCCTTGCAAGCAAATGACTAATGAGTTAGTTACGAGATGATGTATTACGGAATGAGTAAAGATACTTGTCAGTAACAAGATTGAACTAGGTATGATGATACCGACGATCGAATCTCGGGAAAGAACATACCGATGACAAAGAGAACAACGTATGTTGTTATGCTGTTTGATCGATAAAGATCTTCATAGAATATGTAGGAACCAATATGAGCATCCAGGTTCCACTATTGGCTATTGACCGGAGATGAGTCTCGGTCATGTCTACATAGTTCTCGAACCCGTAGGGTCCGCACGCTTAACGTTCGATGACGATCGGTATTACGAGTTTATGTGTTTTGATGTACCGAAGGTAGTTCGAAGTCTCGGATGTGATCACACACATGACGAGGAGTCTCAGAATGTCCGAGACATAAATATTCATATATTGGAAGGTTATATTCGGACACCGGATAGTTCCGGGGGTTATCGGATAAATACCAGAGTACCGGGGGGCTACCGGAGCCCCCCAGGGGGTTGTTGGGCCTCATGGGCCCAAGTGGAAGAAGAGGAGGCGCGGCTAGCTTGGGGCGCGTGGCCCCCCTAGCCCAAACCGAATTGGACTAGGGGGCCAGCCCCCCTTTCCTTCCTCTCCCTCTCTTCCTTCCTTCCTCTCCTACTCCAACTAGGGAAAGAGAAGGAATCCTACTCCCGGTGGGAGTAGGACTCCCCATGGTGCGCCCCTCCTTCTTGGACGCCTCCTACTCCCCTCCCTCCTTTATATACGTGGGGAGGGGGCACCCCATAGACACACAAGTTGATTTTAGCCGTGTGCGGTGCCCCTCCCCACAGATACACACCTCGTTTATATCGTTGCAGTGCTTAGGCAAAGCCCTGGATCGGTAGCTTCATCATCATTGTCACCATGTCATCGTGCTGATGAAACTCTCCCGTGAAAATCAACTGGATCAAGAGCTCGTGGGACGTCATCGAGCTGAACGTGTTCTGAATGTGGAGGTGCCGTACGTTCGGTACTTGGATCGGTTGGATCGCAAAGACGTTCGACTACATCCACCGCGTCACTAGACGCTTCCGCTTTCGGTTTACGAGGGTATGTAGACACACTCTCCCCACTCGTTGTTATGCTTCTCCTAGATAGATCTTGCGTGATTGTAGGAATTTTTTTGAAATACTACATTCACCAACTATGGCATCACGAGCCAGGTCTATGCGTAGATGATATGCACGAGTAGAACACAATGAGTTATGGACGATAATAGTCATACTGCTTACCAGCATGTCATACTTTGATTCGGCGGTATTGTTGGATGAAGCGACCCGGACCGACATTACGCGTACGCTTACGGGAGACTGGTTCTACCGACGTGCTTCGCACACAGGTGGCTGGCGGGTGTCAGTTTCTCCAACTTTAGTTGGATCGAGTGTGGCTACGCCCGGTCCTTGTGAAGGTTAAAACAACACACTTGACGAAAAATCGTTGTGGTTTTTTGTATGCGTAGGTAAGAACGGTTCTTGCTAAGCCCGTAGCAGCCACATAAAACTTGCAACAACAAAGTAGAGGACGTCTAACTTGTTTTTGCAGGGCATGTTATGATATGATATGGTCAAGACGTGATGAGTTATACGTTATTGTATGAGATGATCATGTTTTGTAAAGTCATCGGCAACCGGCAGGAGCCTTATGGTTGTCTCTTTATTGTATGAATTGCGAAGGCCATGCAATTGCTTTACTTTATCACTATGAGTTAGCGATAATAGTTGTAGGAATAGTTGGCGAGACGACCACGACGCTACGATGAAGATCATGGTGTCAAGCCGGTGACAATGGATATCATGACGATGCTTTGGAGATGGAGATCAAAAGCACAAGATGATGATGGCCATATCATGTCACATATTTTGATTGCATGTGATGTTTATCTTATTATGCTTCTTATTTTGCTTAGTACGGCGGTAGCATTATAAGATGATCCCTTACCAAATTTCAAGGTACAAGTGTTCTCCCTGAGTATGCACCGTTGCGAAAGTTTGTCATGCCGAGACACCACATGATGATCGGGTGTGATAAGCTCTACGTTCAAATACAACGGGTGTAAGACAGTTTTGCACATGCAGAATACTCGGGTTAAACTTGACGAGCCTAGCATGTACACACATGGCCTCGGAACACTGGAGACCGAAAGGTCGAGCGTGAATCATATAGTAGATATGATCAACATAAGATGTTCACCATTGAAAACTACTCCATCTCACGTGATGATCGGACATGGTTTAGTTGATTTGGATCGCGTGATCATTTAGATGACTAGAGGGATGTCTATATAAGTGGGAGTTCTTTTGTAATATGATTAAATTGAACTTTAATTTATCATGAACTTAGTCTTGATAGTTTTTTGCATATCTATGTTGTTGTAGATCAATGGCCCATGCTACCGTTCCCTTGAGTTTTAATGCATTCCTAGAGAAAGCTAAGTTGAAAGATGATGGTAGCAACTACACGGACGGGGTCCATAACTTGAGGATTATCCTCATTGCTGCACAGAAGAATTATGTCCTAGAATCACCGCTAGGTGACAGGAATGCTGCAGGAGCAACTCCGGATGTTATGAACGTCTAGCAAGCTCGTTCTGATGACTACTCGATAGTTCAGTGTGCCATGCTTTACGGCTTAGAAACGGGACTTCAAAGACATTTTGAACGTCATGGAGCATATGAGATGTTCTAAGAGTTGAAGTTAATATTTCAAGCAAATGCCCGAATTGAGATATATGAAGTCTCCAATAAGTTCTATAGCTACAAGATGGAGGAGAACAGTTCTATCAGTGAACATTTGTTCAGAATGTCTGGGTACTACAATCATATGACTCAACTTGGTTGCAAAGTTGATGAAGATAGTGTTATTGATAGAGTTCTTCAATCACTGCCACCAAGCTATAAAGGCTTCGTGATGAACTATAACATGCAAGGGATGCAAAAGATAATTCCCGAGCTC
Organism: Secale cereale; assembly: GCA_902687465.1. NCBI lineage: Eukaryota > Viridiplantae > Streptophyta > Magnoliopsida > Poales > Poaceae > Secale > Secale cereale. Next base: position 236,326,377 of record LR738715.1, on the reverse strand, counting down.
TTCGCTATGCTCAAAGCTGCGGAGGTAGAAATAAAAAATGAGCATCAAGTGTTTATGGTTAACAAGACCACTAGTTTCAAGAAAAAGGGCAAGGGAAAGAAGGGGAACTTCAAGAAGAATAGCAAGACAATTCCTACTCCCGTGAAGAAACCCAAGTCTGGAGCCAAGCCTGAAACTGAGTGCTTCTACTGCAAAGGGACTGGACACTGGAAGCGGAACTGCCCCAAGTATTTGGCGGATAAGAAGGATGGCAAAGTGAACAAAAGTATATTTGATATACATATTATTGATGTGTACCTTACTAATGCTCGTAGTAGCACCTGAGTATTTGATACTGGTTCGGTTGCTAATATTTGTAACTCAAAACAGGGGCTATGGATTAAACAAAGATTAGCTAAGGATGAGGTGACGATGTGCGTGGGAAATGGTTCCAAAGTCGATGTGATCGCCGTCGGCATGCTACCTCTACATCTACCATCAGGATTAGTTTTAGACCTAAATAATTGTTATTTGGTGCCAGCGTTGAGCATGAACATTATATCTGGATCTTGTTTGTTGCGAGACGGTTATTCATTTAAATCAGAGAATAATGGTTGTTCTATTTATATGAGTAATATCTTTTATGGTCATGCACCCTTGAAGAGTGGTCTATTCTTGTTACATCTCGATCGTAGTGATACACATATTCATAATATTGAAGCCAAAAGATGCAAAGTTGATAATGATAGTGCAACTTATTTGAGGCACTGCAATTTAGGTCATATTGGTGTAAAATCGCATGAAGAAACTCCATACTGATGGACTTTTGGAATCACTTGATTATGAATCACTTGGTGCTTGCGAACCATGCCTCATGGGCAAGATGACTAAGACTCTGTTCTCCAGAACAATGGAGCAAGTAATTGATTTGTTGGAAAACATACATACTGATATGTGGACCGATGAGTGTTGAGGCTCGCGACAGGTATCGTTATTTTCTGACCTTCACTGATGATTTGAGCAGATATGGGTATATCTACTTAATGAAACACAAGTCTGAAACATTTGAAAAGTTCAAAGAATTTCAAACTGAAGTAGAAAATCATCGTAACAAGAAAATAAAGTTTCTATGATCTGATCGTGGAGGCGAATATTTGAGTTACGAGTTTGGTCTTCATTTGAAACAATGTGGAATAGTTTCACAACTCACACCACCCGGAATACCACAGCGTAATGGTGTGTTTGAACGTCGTAACCGTACTTTATTAGATATGGTGCGATCTATGATGTCTCTTACCGATTTACCACTATCGTTTTGGGGTTATGCTTTAGAGACAGCTGCATTCACATTAGATAGGGCGCCATCTAAATCCGTTGAGACGACGCCTTATGAACTGTGGTTTGGCAAGAAACCAAAGTTGTCATTTCTTAAAGTTTGGGGCTACGATGCTTATGTGAAAAAGCTTCAACCTGATAAGCTCGAACCCAAGTTGGAAAAATGTGTGTTCATAGGATACCCAAAGGAAACTGTTGGGTACACCTTCTATCATAGATCCAAAGGCAAGATATTGGTTGCTAAGAATGGATTCTTTCTAGAGAAGGAGTTTCTCTTGAAAGAAGTGAGTGCGAGGCAAGTAGAACTTGATGAGGTAATTGTACCTTCTCCCGATTTGGAAAGTAGTACATCACAGAAACTAGTTCCAGTGATTCCTACACCAATCAGCGAGGAAGCTAATGATGATGATCAGGAAACTTCAGATCAAGTTACTACTGAACCTCCTAGGTCAACCAGAGTACGTTCCGCGATAGAGTGGTACGGTAATACACTTCTGGAAGTCATGTTACTAGACCATGATGAACCTACGAACTATGAGGAAGCGATGATGAGCCCAGATTCGGCAAAATGGCTTGAGTCCATGATATCTGAGATGGGATCCATGTATGAGAACAAAGTGTGGACTTTGGTTGACTTGCCCGATGATCGACAAGCCATTGAAAATAAATGGATCTTCAAGAGGAAGACCAACGCTGATGGTAATGTTACTGTCTACAAAGCTCGACTTGTTGCGAAAGGTTTTTGATAACTTCAAGGAGTTGACTACGATGAGACTTTCTCACCCGTAGCGATGCTTAAGTCTGTCTGAATCATGTTACCAATTGCCGCGTTTTATGATTATGAAATATGGCAAATGGGTGTCAAAACCGCATTCCTTAATGGATACCTCAATGAGGAGTTGTATATGATGCAACCAGAAGGTTTTGTCGATCCTAAAGGTGCTAACAAAGTGTGCAAGCTCTAGCGATCCATCTATGGACTGGTGCAAGCATCTCGGAGTTGGAATATACACTTTGATGAGGTGATCAAAGCATATGGTTTTATACAAACTTTTGGAGAAGCTTGTATTTACAAGAAAGTGAGTGGGAGCTCTGTAGCATTTCGGATATTATATGTGCATGACATTTTGTTGATTGGAAATGATATAGAATTTCTGCATGGAATAAAAGGATACTTGAATAAGAATTTTTCAATGAAAGACCTCGATGAAGCTGCTTATATATTAGGCATCAAGATCTATAGAGATAGATCAAGACGCTTAATTGGACTTTCACATAGCACATACCTTGATAAAGTTTTGAAGAAGTTCAAAATGGTCGGTCGAAGAAAGGGTTCTTGCCTGTGTTACAAGGTGTGAAATTGAGTAAGACTCAATGCCCGACCACTGCAGAAGATAGAGAGAAAATGAAAGTCATTCCCTATGCCTCAGCCATAGGATCTATCATGTATGCAATGATGTGTACCAGACCTAATGTGTGCCTTGCTATAAGTTTAGTAGGGAGGTACCAAAGTAATCCAGGAGTGGATCACTGGATAGCGATCAAGAACATCCTGAAGTACCTGAAAAGGACAAAGGATATGTCTCTCGTTTATGGAGGTGACAAAGAGCTCGTCGTAAACGGTTACGTCGATTCAAGCTTTGAAACTGATTCGTATGACTCTAAGTCACAAACCGGATATGTATTTTTATTGAACAAACGAGTTGTCAGTTGGTGCAGTTCCAAGCAGAGCGTCGTGGCGGGATCTATGTGTGAAGCGGAGTACATAGCTGCTTCGGAAGCAGCAAATGAAGGAGTCTGGATGAAGGAGTTCATATCCGATCTAGGTGTAATACCTAGTGCATCGGGTCCAATGAAAATCTTTTGTGACAAGACTGGAGCAATAGCCTTGGCAAAGGAATCCATGTTTCATAAGAGAACCAAGCACATCAAGAGAAGCTTCAATTCCATCCGCGATCAAGTCAAGGAGGGAGACATAGAAATTTGCAAGATACGTACGGATCTGAATGTCGCAGGCCCGTTGACTAAGCCTCTTCCACGAGCAAAACATGATCAGCACCAAGACTCCATGGGTGTTAGAATCATTACTATGTAATCTGGATTATTGAAATATGCCCTAGAGGCAATAATAAAGTTGTTATTCGTATTTCCTTATATCATGATAAATGTTTATTATTCATGCTAGAATTGTATTAATTGGAAACCTAGTACATGTGTGAATACATAGACAAAAATAGAGTGTCCCTAGTATGCCTCTACTAGACTAGCTCATTGATCAAACATGGTTATGTTTCCTAGCCATAGACATGAGTTGTCATTTGATCAACGGGATCACATCATTAGGAGAATGATGTGATGGACAAGACCCATCCGTTAACTTAGCAACTTGATCGTTTAGTTTTACTGCTATTGCTTTCTTCATGACTTATACATGTTCCTATGACTATGAGATTACGCAACTCCCGAATACTGGAGGAACACCTTGTGTGCTATCAAACGTCACAACGTAACTGGGTGATTATAAATATGCTCTACAGGTGTCCCCGAAGATGTTTGTGGTGTTGGCATAGATCAAGAATAGGATTTGCCACTCCGAGTGTCGGAGAGGTATCTCTCGGCCCTCTCGGTGATACACATCATAATAAGCCTTGCAAGCAAATGACTAATGAGTTAGTCACAAGATGATGTATTACGCAACGAGTAAAGAGACTTGCTGGTAACGAGATTGAACTAGGTATGATGATACCGACGATCGAATCTCGGTCAAGTAACATACCGATGACAAAGGGAACAACGTATGTTGTTATGCGGTTTGACCGATAAAGATCTTCGTATAATATGTAGGAACCAATATGAGCATCCAGGTTCCGCTATTGGTTATTGACCGGAGCCGAGTCTCGGTCATGTATACATAGTTCTCGAACCTGTAGGGTCCGCACGCTTAACGTTTGATGACTATCGGTATTATGAGTTTATGTGTTTTGATGTACCGAAGGTAGTTCGGAGTCCCGGATGTGATCACGGACATGAAGAGGAGTCTCGGAATGTCCGACACATAAAGATTCATATATTGGAAGGTTATATTGGGACACTTGATGAGTTCCGGGGGTTATCGGATAAATACCGGAGTACCGGGGGCTACCGGAACCCCCAAGGGGGTTGTTGGGCCTCATGGGCCCAAGTGGAAGAAGAGGAGGCGCGGCTAGCTCGGGGCGCGCGGCCCCCCTAGCCCAAGCTGAATTGGACTAGGGGTCCGGCCCCCCTTTGCTTTCCTCTCCCTCTCTTCCTTCCTTACTCTCCTACTCCAACTAGGGAAAGAGAAGGAATCCTACTCCCGGTGGGAGTAGGACTCCCCATGGCGCGCCCTCCTCCTTGGCTGCCTCCTCCTCCCCTCCCTCCTTTATATACGTGGGGAGGGGCACCCCATAGACACACAAGTTGATTTTAGTCGTGTGCGGTGACCCTCCCCACGGATACACACCTCGGTCATATCGTTGCAGTGCTTAGCAAAGCCCTGCGCCGGTAGCTTCATCATCATCGTCACCACGCCGTCGTGCTGATGAAACTCTCCCGTGAAGCTCAACTGGATCAAGAGCTCGTGGGACGTCATCGACCTGAACGTGTGCTGAAAGCGGAGGTGCCGAACGTTCAATACTTGGATCGGTTGGATTGCGAAGACGTTCGACTACATCAACCGCGTCACTAGACGCTTCCGCTTTTGGTCTACGAGGGTATGTAGACACACTCTCCCCACTCGTTGCTATGCTTCTCCTAGATAGATCTTGCGTGATCGTAGGTTTTTTTTTGAAATACTACGTTCCCCAACAATATGGTAATAGTATTGTTGGTTAGCTATGTCTAGAGACCTTGATCGTCGAGGTGTTGCCTGAAAGACCTGTTGATAGAATTATGAAGAGATGGAAGTGAACCCAAAATGTTAACAAATAAAATTTTGCAACCCAAAAAGGTATATCCACAAGCATGGCAGAAAAAGCACAACATTACTAAAAAACATCTTCCTAGTTTTGATGGAGGCACTACCAAAAGTAGGGCAGAAAATCTCAAATTAGAGCACCCGGAAGCAAACCTTAAAAATCAATATTAAAACTGGAACAAAAATAACATAAATCAGACCTGATAAATAAACCACTCAATGTAGATTATATAAATGATTGTTAAACTTAATTATTACGCCTATATCACCATCATTTTCTCTTCTGTTTTTATAAAAAAATGATATAAGTTTGATATAGGAACCAGAAATAGGAATAAGAAACAAATACTAAAATATAGGGCATTTAACTATTTGTCAAATTGTGATTTATGTACACGCACCGCTATCTCTTTGAGGTAACTATCAAATGTTGAGTTTCACAGGAACGAAACGTTGCTTGGATAAAATAAACTAATAGAAATCGAAGACGTGGAATGATAGTGAATAGAGAGAAATATTCAAATTCATTCGATCTCCCGATATTAATATTAATCAAATTAGTAAGCGTCTTTCTTTAGAAAGAAAGCCCTTTTCCATTTTAGAAAAATCTTTTTATTTATACCTACTTCAAGGTATTCATCAGGCATGCAAAATGAAATAACAAAAAAATGTTAGGTGGAGAAAAAATAAAATACCACTCAATCTATTTGTGCAGCAGACACAAGATTAGCCATCGTAGCTAGCTACACAAATCTATGACCCCCTAATCATCTGTACACAAGTCCACCCCACCTCCGTCTCTACTACCTATTGTTCATGTTGGCTCTCACAGGGGCGGAACACCAGTCAACACCATGAAGGGGTCAAACACAACCAGGTCATGAAGTACTCATCAAGAAGAAAGAAAGGAACAAAAGACTTTCAAGCGGGAGGAGATTTACAATGGAGCGGCAAAGGCTAATTAAACATGAGAAGATTGTTACCAACCATATGTCCCCTGCATTGAGGTGAATGCCGGCTCTAGCAGTTCCTGTGTGTGAACCTTAAAAAATGCTCATAGTACTCCGTACTCCTACAAAAGTAATTCACATATTATTTTCTTCAACATAAGAATGGGGGTGCGTTGATACGTCTCCAACGTATCTATAATTTTTGATTGTTCCATGCTATTATATATTCTGTTTTAGATGTTTAATGGGCTTTATTATGCACTTTTATATTATTTTTGGGACTAACCTACTAACCCAAGGCCCAGTGCAAATTGTTGTTTTTTTGCCTATTTCAGAGTTTCGCAGAAAAGGGATATCAAACGGAGTCCAAACGGAATGAAACCTTCTGGAGAGTTATTTTTGGAACCGTATCTACCCAGAAGACTTGGAGTACACGCGAGGGAAGGAAGGAGGTGGCCACGAGGGTCCATGGTGTGCCCCCTCCCCCTGGGCGCGCCCCACCCTCGTGGGCCCCCTCTGGCTCCCTCGATGCCCTCCTTCCTCCTATATATATCCATATACCCTGAAAACATCTAGGCAATAGAAAAAACCCTAATTCCACCGCCGCAACCTTCTGTTCCCGTGAGATCCCATCTTGGGGCCTGTTACGGAGCTCCGCCTAAGGGGGGATCTACCACTGAGTGCTTCTACATCAACACCATAGCCTCACCAATGAGCTGTGAGTAGTTTACCACAAACCTTCGGGTCCATAGTTATTAGCTAGATGGCTTCTTCTCTCTTTTTGGATCTCAATACAAAGTTCTTCTCAATCTTCGAGGAGATCTATTCGATGTAATCTTTTTGCGGTGTGTTTGTCGAGATCCGATGAATTGTGGGTTTATGATCAAGATTATCTATGAACAATATTTGATTCTTCTCTGAAATCTTTTATGTATGATTATAATATCCTTGCAAGTCTCTTTGAATTATTGGTTTGGCTTGGCCTACTAGATCTATAGTTCTTGCAATGGGAGAAGTGCTTGGCTTTGGGTTCAATCTTGCGGTGTCCTTTCCCAGTGACAGCAGGGGCAGCAAGGCACGTATTGTATTGTTGCCATCGAGGATAAAAAGATGGGGTTTATATCATATTGCTTGAGTTTATCCATCTACATCATGTCATCTTGCTTAAAGCATTACTCTGTTCTTATGAACTTAATACTCTAGATGCATGCTGGATAGCGGTCGATGTGTCGAGTAATAGTAGTAGATGCAGAATCGTTTCGGTCTACTTGTCACGGGCGTGATGCCTATATATAATGATCATGCCTAGATATTATCATAACTATGCGCTTTTCTATCAATTGCTCGACAGTAATTTGTTCACCCACCGTAGAATTCTGCTTTCATGAGAGAAGCCACTAGTGAAACCTATGGTCCCCAGGTCTATTTTTATCATATTACTTTACTTCAATTTGTACTTCCGTTGCTTATTTGCTTTATTTACTTTCTGTTTCTTATACCAAAAATACCAAAAATATTATACCATCCTATCTATCAGATCTCACTTTCGTAAGTGACCGTAAAGGGATTAACAACCCCTTATCGCGTTGGCTGTGAAGTTCCTATTTGTTTGTGCAGGTGTGAGGGACTTGTGCGTGGTCTCCTACTAGATTGATACCTTGGTTCTCAAAAATTGAGGGAAATACTTACGCTATTGTGTTGCATCACCCTTTCCTCTTCGAGGGAATACAACGCAAGCTCGAGAAGTAGCAAGAAGAATTTCTGGCGCCGTTGCCGGGGAGGCTTACGCAAAAGTCATATACCAAGTACCTATCACAAACCCTTATCCTTCGCATTACATTATTTGCATCTCGTTTTCCTCTCCCCCATTTCACCCTTGCTGTTTTATTCGCCCTTCTTTTTCCGTGTGTTTATCGTTCGCTTTGCCTTGCCGTCATGGCTAGCACACCTATCATTATCAATACTCCCGAGAGTGAGGTTCTTACTTTTAAACGAAGGGAGGAGGAAAATCTAAAAGATGCCTGGTATAGAATTTGCAATGCTCAAAATAGATCTACTAGGAAGCTTTCCACTTCCGTGCTTCTTCGCAATTTTTATATTGGCATAACTCCTTGGAATAGGCTTATTCTTGACACCATTACCGGAGGAAATTTCTTGGGTAGTCATACTCTTGATTCCTATAATGCTTTGATAGAGTTGTTCGGGCAACCCTCTACACAGGGGGAGACACAAGTTTTTGATAAGATTTGCGAAGTAACATTTTTTTTACAAAAGTCTCTCAAACCTCTTAAGGGTATTGGTGGAAATTTACATCGCATGAATATGTTGATCACCCTTTGCAATAAGTGATTGGATTCTTTAGATTTGAAAATTTCTGAATATGAAGGAAAACGAGAACCTCCCGGATTTGAGCGTGATCCCGCTAAAAGGAAAAAAACGAAGATGGCAATACCTAGATCTATTCTTGTATCGTGCCTAGCTAGGGGCGTTAAACGATAGCGCTTGTTGGGAGGCAACCCAATTTTATTTTATTTGTTTTTGCTTCTGTTTAGGAATAAATATTGCATCTAGCGTCTATTTAGATGTGGTTTTGTGTTTTAATTAGTGTTTCTGCCAAGTAGAACCTTTGGGAAGACTTGTGTGAAGTTTATATGATCATGCTGTAAAAAACAGAAACTTTAGCGCTCATGAGTTTGGCTGTAATTTTTTACTGGAGAGTGCTATTTAGTTGATTATTTTTGCAGATGATTAATAGACAAATTCCTCACGTTTACAATTTATTTCAATTTTTTGGAGTTACAGAAGTATTCGAAAGTTACAGATTACTACAGACTGTTCTGTTTTTGACAGATTCTGTTTTTCGTGTGTTGTTTGCTTATTTTGATGAATCTATGAGTAGTATCGGGGGTATGAATCATGGAGAAGTTGGAATACAGTAGGTTTAACACCAATATAAATAGAGAATGAGTTTATTACAGTACCTTTGAGTGGTGGTTTGTTTTCTTATACTAACGGAGCTCACGAGATTTTTGGCTAAGTTTTGTGTTGTGAAGTTTTCAAGTTTTGAGTATGGCTTTGATGGACTATGGAACAAAGAGTGGCAAGAGCCTAAGCTTGGGGATGCCCAAGGCACCCCAAGGTAAAATTCAAGGACAACCAAAAGCCTAAGCTTGGGGATGCCCCAGGAAGGCATCCCCTCTTTTGTCTTCATCTATCGGTAACTATACTCGGGACTATATTTTTATTCATCACATGATATGTGTTTTGCTTGGAGCATCATGTATGTTTTGAGTCTTTGCTTTTTAGTTTGACACAATCATCCTTGCTGGACACACCTTTTGAGAGAGATAAATATGGTTTAGAATTTATTAGAATACTCTATGTGCTTCACTTATATCTTTTGAGCTAGATAGTTTTGCTCTAGTACTTCACTTATATCTTTTAGAGCACGGTGGTGGTTTTATTTTGTAGAAATTGAAGATATCTCATGCTTCACTTATATCTATTTGAGAGTCTTTTAGAACAGCATGGTACTGTGCTTTGGTCATAAAACTAGTCCTAATATGATAGGCATCCAAGATGAATATAGTAAAAACTTTCATACAAAGTACATTGAATATGATGAGAAGTTTGATACTTGATGATTGTTTTGAGATACGAGGATGGTGATATTAGAGTCATGCTAGTGGAGTAATTATGAATTTGAGAAATACTTGTGTTAAAGTTTGTGATTCCCGTAGCATGCACGTATGGTGAACCGCTATGTGACGAAGTTAGAGCATGAAGTATTTATTGAGTGTCATCCTTTGTGTGGAGGTCGGGATCGCGCGATGGTTAACTCCTACCAGCCATTCCCCTAGGACCATGCGTTGAATACTTTGTTTTGATGACTCATAAATTTTTGCAATAAGTATATGAGTTCTTTATGACTAATGTTGAGTCCATGGATTATACGCACTCTCACCCTTCCACCATTGTTAGCCTCTCTTGTACCGCGCAACTTTCGCCGGTACCATATACATTCCTCAAAACAGCCACCATACCTACCTATCATGGCATTTTCATAGCCATTCTGAGATATATTGCCATGCAACTTTCCACCATTCCATTCATATGACATGCTTCATCATCATTCACATAGAGTCATATTTTGTTCTAGCTTTGAGTTGTAATCTTTGAGTTGTAAGTCGATAAAAGTGTGATGATCTTCATTATTAGAGCATTGTCCCATGTGAGGAAAGGCCAAATAAAAGATGGACCAAAAAAATATAGAGATGGGCTAAAAAAAAGAGAGAGAAAGGCCCTCCAAAAAATGAGAAAAAGAGAGAAGGGACAATGCTACTATCCTTTTCCACACTTGTGCTTCAAAATAGCACTATGATCTTCATGATAGAGAGTCTCTTGTTTTGTCACCTTCATATACTAGTGGGAATTTTTAATTATAGAACTTGGCTTGTATATTCCAACGATGGGCTTCCTCAAATGCCCTAGGTCTTCATGAGCAAGTAAGTTGGATGCACATCCACTTAGTTTCTTTTTATGAGCTTGCATACACTTATAGCTCTAGTGCACCTGTTGATGGCAATCCCTACTCACTCACATTGATATCTATTGATGGGCATCTCCACAGCCCATTAATACGCCTAGTTGATGTGAGACTATCTTCCTCCTTTTTGTCTTCTCCACAACCACCACTCTATTCCACCTATAGTGCTATATCCATGGCTCACGCTCATGTATTGCGTGAAAGTTGAAAGGTTTGAAATTTGTTGAGTATGAAAACAATTGCTTGGCTGAAACCGGGGTTGTGCATGATATGAATATTTTGTGTGATGAAGAGGGAGCATAGCCAGACTATATGATTTTGTAGGGATAACTTTCTTTGGCCATGTTATTTTGAGAAGACGTGATTACTTTGTTAGTATGCTTGAAGTATTATTATTCTTATGTCAATATAGACTTTTGTCTTGAATCTTTCGGATCTGAACATTCATGCCACAATAAAGGAATTACATTGAGAATTATGTTGGTTAGCATTCCACATCAAAAATTACGTTTTTATCATTTACCTACTCGAGGACGAGCAGGAATTAAGCTTGGGGATGCTTGATACTTCTCCAACGTATCTATAATTTTTTATTGTTCCATGCTATTATATATTCTATTTTAGATGTTTAATGGGCTTTATTATACACTTTTATATTATTTTTGGGACTAACCTACTAACCCAAGGCCCAGTGCAAATTGCTGTTTTTTTGCCTATTTCAGAGTTTCGCGGGAAAGGGATATCAAACGGAGTCCAAACGGAATGAAACCTTCGGGAGAGTTATTTTTGGAACCGTATCTACCCACAAGACTTGGAGTACACGTGAGGGAACCAAGGAGGTGGCCACGAGGGTCCAAGGCGCGCCCCCTGCCCCTGGGAGCGCCCCCAACCTCGTGGGCCCCCTCTGGCTCCCCCGATGCCCTCCTTCATCCTATATATATATATATATCCATATACCCTAAAAACATCGAGGCAACAGAGAAAACCCTAATTCCACCGCCGCAACCTTCTGTTCCCGTGAGATCCCATCTTGGGGCCTGTTCCGGAGCTCCGTCGGAGGGGGGATCTACCACGGAGTGCTTCTACATCAACACCATAGCCTCACCAATGAGTTCTGAGTAGTTAACCACAAACCTTCGGGTCCATAGTTATTAGCTAGATGGCTTCTTCTCTCTTTTTGGATCTCAATACAAAGTTCTTCTCGATCTTCAAGGAGATCTATTTGATGTAATCTTTTTGCGGTGTGTTTGTCGAGATCCGATGAATTGTGGGTTTATGATCAAGATTATCCATGAACAATATTTGATTCTTCTCTGAAAACTTTTATGTATTGTCGGATTCAGGGCTCCGTAAAACCCGTTAAGTTCGAACATAGGGGCATTGATACGTCCAAAACGTATCTATAATTTCTGCTTGCTCCATGCCTCTTTTGGGTGATATTGCTATGATATTTATACACTTCCATACACTTTTGATCATATTTGGACTAACCTATTAACTCAGTGCACCCCAGTGCCAGTTTCTGTTTTCGGCTGTTTTTGTATTTCAGGTTTTCACATCACGAGAACTGCCAGGAAATATCCAGAAAAATTATATAAAAAATCAGCGTTCCAGAAACTATCGTGCGCCCGAAGGACAACCGTGGGGGGGGGGCACCAAGGCTCTAAGCTGAGTTCCGACTCGTTATAAAAAACTAAAAAGAAAACTAAAAGCAAGACGCTCCAAGCATAGCACATAACACATGAAGTGATAAAAATATAGCGAAACGAAAGACGAACTGATAATGTTGATGGAGAAGGGGATGCACGGGGGCATCCCCAAGCTTTGACGCTTGAGTCTCCTTGAATATTTCTTGGGGGTGCACGGGGGCATCCCCAAGCTTGAGCGCTTGACACTCCTGAATCTTTTTATCATCTTCCCTCGCACACTTGAAAACTCCCTTCATACATAACTCATCATAATCTGATTAGCGAGGTTAGTACCCTTAATAAAATAATTATTCCTTGCTGGAAATAAAGATATTCTTGAAGGTCTACTGTTTCTCAAGATTGCCAAAAGGTTTTTGCAAAGAAAAAGCAAGCTCTTGGTTTGCAAAATGAAGGAAAGGCAAAACAGGGCATAATCTGTGAAAAACAGAACAACAGGTAGTAATTGATTTGTTCGGGGTACTTCTGCAACTCAAATCAAAAAACGCAGAACAGACGCACGAAAGACAATTATATAGAGAACGCTGTCGAAAAAATTCAGACCAAAAAGACGATCTGGTGATTTTATACGAATTTTTCTATCCAAGGACAGAATCTGTTTCCTGGACAGCACCTCACAACTTTTGAACTTTCTAGCAATCAGAGGCTATACTTGGCACAAATATGAAAAGAAAAGATACAATGATGATGCTACTATAGTAAACAACATCAAGACACAACAGAAGCAAAATATAAAAATTTATTCATGTGGGCTGCCTCCCAAAAGCGCTTTCTTTTATGCCTTTAAGCTAGGCATAGTGCATAGAGATCAAGTTTTATCAAGAGTAAAAGAATAGCTAGCCCGTACAACGGACTCAAAAGGTAACTTGATCTTCTTTCGAGGGAAGTGTTCCATCCCTTTCTTGAGAGGAAACTGAAATTTTATATTACCCTCTTTCATGTCAATGATAGCACCAACGGTGCGTAAAAAGGGACGTCCCAAAATAATTGGACATGAAGGATCACATTCAATATCCATAATAGTGAAATCAACGGGAACATAATTATCATTAACAACGATAAGAACATCGTCGATCCTCCCCAAAGGTTTCTTTATGGAAGAATCAACGAGACGAACACCAAAAGAACAAGAATCATAAGGTTTCAATTTAAGCATATCATATATTCTTTTGGGCATAACAGAGGTACTAGCTCCAACATCACATAATGCATAGCAAGAGAAGTCATTTAACTTAATTTTTATCATAGGATCCCAACCATCTTCTAGCTTTCTAGGTATGGAGGCTTCTACTCTAAGTTTCTCCTCCCTAGCTTTGATGAGAGCATTAGTGATATTCTCTGTAAAGGCAAGGTTAAGCGTGCTAGTGCGGGGGTCTCTAGACATCTTGTGAAGGAAATCAATAACTTCGGTAAGAGTGCAATTATCAAAATCAAGGTCACGAGCATCAAGTAAAGTGGTAGTAGTGATAAGTGTGCTGATAAAGTCATCGTTGTTGTGACTAGTGAAGTCACACAACTTGGTGTTCTCGGTGGAACCCATAGTATCAAGCAAGCAAGATAACTATTTTTGTGTTTTTCGATAAAAGGTACTAAAGCAAAAACTGAAAGGTAAACTAACAAGACTAAAAAGCAAAGGTAAAAGATAGCATGCAACTCCCCTATCCTGAAGGGTGGAGTCCCCGGCAACGGCGCCAGAAAAACTCCTTGATGGGCCTCTAACCCCTCGTTGGTTACCCCAAGTGGAAGGTGTGAGATCCGGTGTTGTGGAAGTTTTTCCCTTAGCAAAGATGCCAAGGATCGAATCCCCAGAGACTCCTAGGTTCAACAAGTAGGTGTCAACTGCTAACGGCGCCAAATATTAGCAATCAACGTGGACCTGCACACAGATACAAATAACTTTGCTTCCAACGAGTACAAAGAGGTTGTCAATCCCTCCGGCCTTGTAGTTTACAAAGGATTAAACACAAATGATAGTAGTGATAGATAATGTTTGCAATAGTAAGTAAAAGCGAAAAGTAAATATCGGACGTGATTAATGATGGTAATATGGACCGGAGTCTCATGATGTTCACTAGTGATGTCTCTCTCCCAAAAGACGATAAAACAGCTATGTGAGGTAAACGAATTACAGCTGGGCAATTGACAGGACCACGAACGCAAACCAATGCTGACTACATTGCAAGAAAGGTTGAGGTTCAAAGCATGGGCGGTACGCCAAAGTAAGTAGACCGAAATCCATCAATATCTACTACTAATAATCCACCTTGAGATATCTATCCAGAACATCTCGCTGGTATTAAGTTGTGAGCCCCACCCATAGTGTAAACTCAAAGCAACAGACAACTGCATTAAAAGAACTTTGCGTAAAGTAAACAATCCTTGCACCCGCGGGCACAAGCACCGTTGTTTTCCCCCTTGTGGCAACAGCACATCCCCTAGACTCATGTTTCTGTCACTCAAGCTAGTCATCGAGGGGCATGAACCCACAATCAAGCATAACGTTCCCTCTTGGAGTCACTACGTATTACTTGGCCAAAGCAATAAATAACAACGGAGAACATGCAAGAATTACTTACGAACATAAATATAAAAGAGGTAGATCAAATATATTACTCAATCACAATCTGAACATAATCTCATAATCCATCGGATCCTAGTAAACTCATCATAGTAACAACATAAGGATTACATATGTGCCTCGATCATGTAGGGCAGCTCACGAGGACTAATTAGTGAAGCACAAGAACGGGAGGAGAACATCACATAGCTACTGGTCATGGACTCATGGTCCAAGGGAGACTACTCACAACTCATCCGGGAGGCGTCCATGGTGGTGGAGAGGCTCCCGATGGTGATCCTCCCCTCTGGCAGGGTGCCGGGAAGAGTTCTCCTGGTGCTCCCGATCTTGGAAGCGGCGGCGGCGGCGGAACATAGATGAGATCGCGAAAAAGAGTTCCCGTCCCAAGGGTTTCGAAGGACGCTCTAAATATATGCCAAAGGGGGGCACCAGAAGGGGCTCGGGGGGGCCCAGGCGCCCCCCCCCCCTCCCGGCGCGGCCC
>LR738715.1:236267916-236310848 GCA_902687465.1 Secale cereale | reverse complement strand
CGCCAGGGCGCCTGGGGCCCTGGTGCCCCCCCCCCCCGGCTGTACTTCGGGCGCAAGGTAGGTTCTGGAATGCTGATTTTTTATATAATTTTTCTGGATTTTTCCTGACAGTTCTCGTAATGTGAAAACCTGAAATACAAAAACAGCCGAAAACAGAAACTGGCACTGGGGTGCACTGGATTAGTAGGTTAGTCCAAATATGATCAAAAGTGTATGGAAGTGTATAAATATCATAGCAATATCACCCAAAAGTGGCATGGAGCAAGCAGAAATTATAGATACATTTTGGACGTATTAGCCCCCCGAGGCTCCTCTGATGCCCCCCTTTGGCATATATTTACACCGTGTCGCGGAAACCCTGATTCCAGACCCTTTTTCTCCAGACGCAATTCCGATCTCCGCCGCCATCGCCATCAAGCTTCGGGGGACCAGAATTCCTGTGCCGGCACCCTGCCGGGGGGGAAGTGCCCCCGGATTCATCTCCATCGACGTTGCTTCCTCCCTCCATGGGGCGGGAGTAGTTCCTCCTCGGGGCTGAGATTCTTACCAGTAGCTATGTGGTCAATTCTCTCTCCCATGATGTGATCTTCGTTGTGATCATAGGCTATGTTAATCTAGGGTGATCCCATGATATTTCCCCTTCCTCTATGTATTGGATTGATGTACTCACTTGTCTTTATCTAGTATAATCCCCGAGACCAAGGTGACAGCGGTCTATTGGACATGGATTAGAAAAGTATTTTCATGAGTGATTTCCTCTCTTGTGTGTTGATTGAAGATTGAGAGTCTCTTGGTGCTTGTCTTTGACTATCCTTTAGATATGTTGTGGTGATTGTGGGACTCTCTTTGGATGGCCGCGGTGACATTGGGAAATCCTTAGATTGAGAACTACGAACTTTGAGGTCTGCTTTTGTAGCCCTACATAATTCTCGTCCTCTCTTGACCACGAAGGAATGACCTCCGAGTGTGTCCCCTTTGCATGTTTTATGGGAAATATCATGTGATTCGATTATGTTAATGTTGTTGGGAGTTGCCACTAGTGAAAGTATGAAGCCTAGGCCTTGTTTCCACCATTGCAATACCATTTGTGCTCACGTTTACCACTTGTTTGCTTGGTGCACTTTTTATTACAGATTTATATTACTTTGTTTTGCCATCCATATCACTTGCCATTTAACATCTCTTCGCCGAACTAGTGCACCTATACATCTAACAAGTGTATTAGGTGTGTTGGGGACACAAGAGACTTCTTGTATCTTAGTTGCAGGGTTGCTTGAGAGAGACCATCTTCAACCTCTACTTCTCTGAGTTCGATAAACCTTAGGTCATCCACTTGAGGGAAATTGCCGCTGTCCTACAAACCTCTGCGCTTGGAGGCCCAACATAGTCTACAAGAGTAGAAGCATGTGTAGACATCAAGCTATTTCTGGCGCCATTGCCGGGAAAGTGAGCGCTTGAAGGTATATCTTTAGATCTTGCAATTAAATCTTTTTGTTTCTTGTTTTTATTTCACTGGTTATGCTTATGGACAACCTTGCTATTGGATCGTTGCTTGCGGGAAGACGCCCCACACCTGTGGTGGTTGCTCCTCCCCCTACTGAAATTGTGCCCTATAAAATACCAGCTGGTATTATCGATTATGTTTTGGCTGATCGTTATGCAGGAGACAGACATCCCGGTGAACACTTGCTATATCTGTCACAACTATGTTCATTATTTAAGCTTGCAGGTGTATCAAGGGAGTTTGTCATGAGGAAAGTATTTGCCTTGTCACTGAAAGGAAAAGCATTGGAATGGTATAGGCTACTAAATGACTCTCACCTGCTGGAGTGGGAAGAGATCCAGTCTCTCTTTTACTCCAAGTTTTATCCTCTTCATGAAGTCCATGAGAATAGGAATTATGTTTATAATTTTTATCCTCATGACGGAGAGAGCATAGCTCAAGCTTGGGGGAGACTGAAAACGTTAATGCTAAAATGTCCTAACCATGGGCTCCCCAAAGATATGATTATTACTAATTTCTATGCGAGGCTTTCTCGACAGGATAAAGATTTGCTCGACGCTTCCTCTATGGGTTCTTTCACAAACAAAAAGATTGATGCTAAATGGGAACTCCTTGAAAGAATTCAATGCAACACTGAAGATTAGGAGATCGACAAAGGTAAAGAGTCAGGTATAATTTATGAGTATGATTGCATTAAGTCCTTTGTTGAAACTACAAGTTTTAATAAGTTTAGTGCTAAGTTTGGGCTTGATTCTCAACTCCTTGTTGATTTCCTCAAATCTTTTGCTTCACATCTTAATATGCCTAAGGAGGATTGGATCAAGTATCATAAACCTTTTAAAGAGACTTGCAAAGAAAATGAAATTGTTCATGATGACTGCAACATGCATGATCCAATTCCTAAAAATGAAGTTTTATATAAGCATGTTAATTTTTGTGGAGTGGATAGACCTTGTGAAAGGCCTATGATTGAAGAAGAGAAGTATTGTAAGCAACATAAGCATGAAAGAACAATCACTTGGGTCAGATATTTAAATGAAATTGCTAGAGAATTGTGTGACCTTTATCCTTTTACTTGTGAACTTTGCCGTATAGAGGGTCACTTTAATTTTCAATGCATGAACTTTCAAAACATAACTGTTAACCGGTTGTGTTATAACATGATCACCTATGATCTTTATGATGAGCTTATGTTATTTTTGATGTGTGAAGAGTTATTAGAAAAGACTTCTTGGCTAGATGATAATGCCATAGGAATAAAAACACTTTGCAAAATTGCCATCTCTATTGTGTTGTTAATTGCCATGAAAATGATTACATAAGTAAGATTAGAAAGGAGGGAACTTTACCAAAGTATAAAAATGTCTCTTATATTTCTGCTAATAAAAAGGAGAGTTTCTCCCAAGTTTCCCCTATTGTTTCTAATGATAAACCAGGATATGTGGAGAAGCTTCATCTCCAACCACTCCCTCCTAAGGTGAAGAAGAAGAAAAAGAAGAGGAGGAGGAAGAGGAGCAAGAAGGAAGAAGAATGGGTGTCAACCTGGCCTGAGCATATTCCTCCCATCAACTTTTATCCTAACGGTTGTAAGTTTAAAGAAGAAGGTGAAGTTTATTGCCTTAATTATCATCTTGATGATACGTCCGTAGGTACTATTGAAGATGATTTTGATTATGACATGCATGTTACTTATTGTGATTGGGAAAATGATGATAATGCTACTTATGATCTTGAAAATCTTTTTGGTACCAACTCTGAAAGTGATGATATGGGAAGCTCTAAGCTTGGGGATGATAGGATTGCAAATCCTTTACCCACTAGTGATGTGAAAATTGATAATTCTTTTGCTAGTAAGAATAAAGACAACATGTTTACAAATATAGTTGCTAGCAATGATAATGCTCTTCTCTACCATGATGATGTTATAACTCCAATCTATAGTGATTATAAAGGTACCTATGACATAAGGAGAAATTATCCTTATGAAACTTGTCATAATCATGGAGGGAATTACTCCCTTGTTGAACACCACCCTCCTAATATACAATTAATCTATAGTGTTCAAGTTGTTTATGATAGTCCTACTCCCACTATTACCAATGAGAAAGATTATGCTTATGTGGAGAGTAAGAGTACCTTTTTGCATGTGGATCATGGTAACGATGCTTTATGTGATGCTTATATTGTTGAGTTCATCCATGATGCCACTGAAATTTATAATGAGAGAGGGAGACTTGGTTCTAAATATCTTAATAATAAGAAGTTTCCTCTCTTTATGGTGAATATTTTCAAGTTGCACTTGTTTTGTCTTCCTATGCTTATTGCTTTGTGCTTCAATGAATTATTCTATTGCAATATTCCTATGCATAGGAAGCATGTTAGGCTTAAATGTGTTTGGTATTTGCTTCTTGATGCTCTCTTTTGTTCTTCAACTCTTATTCGTACGAGAGCATCATTAAAGTCTTATGCCTAGCTTAAAGGCATAAAAGAAAGCGCTTTTGGGAGGCAGCCCACATGAATAAAATTTTATTTTGCTTTTGTTGTGTCTTGATGTTGTTACTACAGTAGCATCATAATTGTATCTTTGCTTTTCAATTTTGTGCCAAGTGTAGCCTCTGATTGCTAGAAAGTTCAAAAGTTGTGAGGTGCTGTCCAGGAAACAGATTCTGTCCCTGGATAGAAAAATTCGTATAAAATCACCAGATCATCTTTTTAGTCTGAATTTTTTCGACAGCGTGCTCTATATAATTGTCTTTCGTGCGTCTGTTCTGAGTTTTTTTATTAGAGTTGCAGAAGTGCCCCGAACGAATCATTTACTACCTGCTGTTCTGTTTTTCACAGATTCTGTCTTGTTTTGCCTTTCCTTCATTTTGCAAACCTAGAGCTCGCTTTTTCTTTGCAAAAACCTTTTGGCAATCTTGAGAAACAGTAGAACTTCAATAATATCTTTATTTCCAGCAAGGAACAATTATTTTATTATGGGTACTAACCTCGCTAATCAGATTATGATGAGTTATGTATGAAGGGAGTTTTCAAGTGTGCGAGGGAAGATGATAAAAAGATTCAGGAGTGTCAAACGCTCAAGCTTGGGGATGCCCCCATGCACCCCCAAGAAATATTCAAGGAGACTCAAGCGTCTAAGCTTGGGGATGCCCCCGTGCATCCCCTTCTCCATCAACATTATCAGTTCGTCCTTCGTTCCACTATATTTTAATCACTTCATGTGTTATGTGCTATGCTTGGAGCGTCTTGTTTAGTTTTCCTTTGAGTTTTCTTTAGCTTTTCATAACGAGTTGGAACTCAGCTTTCTTTATGTGGGAGAGAAACACGCTCCACTTCTACCTAGAACATAACATAGAATTTGCATGTCTATCTTTGTTGTGTGTGTTCTTTGTCTTTTAATAGCTACTATCTTGCTTAGCTCTTAACTTTCATGCTTATCTTTTTAAAGAGCTTTTGTTTAGTTGGTCGCTTGAACTCTCTTTAGTTATCATGTTTATCTTATTAAGAGAGTTTGCTTCCGTTGCATTGGTTGATATGTCTATGATAAAGATGCTACGTGCATAATGGCGCTTAGTAGTTCATGTTTTCTTATGGTTAGTCTCAAATAGCTGGGGGGTTCCCAATGTGTTATTGGAGTACCAACATGATTTGTTTGCCTATGATGTGGTATGGTTTAGTAATATCTTCCTTAAAAGAATTTATTTTGATTGACTTGGCGTATGCTCACGCATATTTAAGACTGTAAAGAAAGTCTGTCAAGCCTTGATGATCTTTTGTTTCTGAGTAGCGATATAACTTCCATGCCTGATTCAATGTTGCTTTGTCGCTCTGCATGATTATAACCGTCATTGCTCTCTTAGTTGGTCGCTCCCCGTCTTTTGCTAACCTTCGCATGTACTAAGCGGACTGACTGCTTGTGCATCCACATCCTTTTAATCCAGTTATGCCATATGAGTCCACCATATCTTCCTACATGGTATTTACCTGCCATTCCTAACGGAGACTTGCATGTACCATCTCGAAATTATTCAAAGAAAAAGCATTCTTATTTTGTGCCTCGGTTGTAAGTTCATGAGGAAGTAGTGGTTAATTCATGACCTTTTTAAGTTGGACAAGCTTCACCCCGGGATTGCATGTATAATGTGCAAACCCATAATACGAGAAGGAACTGGCATTGAGTGCGCCCGGCTCAAAAAGATAATATAACAAACAAACCCTCCTTCACGCTTTCTTCATGAGAAATCAGAAAACTTTGGCAGTGATAAACAAAGGAGATTAAGAGGATGTGATCGTCCTCATTCGGGAGCCGTTCCTCGAAACTTGTCCATCTCGAAAAGTGATCGAGTTGTCTGCTAGCATTCGTTGACGAAACATGCATGATCTAAAATAAATTATTACCTCTGTTTTAAAGCCAAGAGCTCTGGTACATGTTTTGTCTTTGTTTCCGACTACGGGTTTTCAACCTTGCCAACAAAAGCCACGGTTCGAGAGTCTCCACCTTCTTTTAAAAAGCACCAACTACTGAGAGCATGATTGTCATTCTGAGTGTAATGTGCATTGTCCCAAAGTAGCATTGTCTTTTGCATGATTGTGATATCGTTTATTCTGAAATCATTGTATCTAGTCATCACTTAAACCTTGGAGGTGCCCCCGCATTTATGTTTTGCTTTACTAAAGGGGGCAAGCTAGATATCACTTTATCGTATTTGCACATCATGTTCATTGCAAATCTATTTGATGTTTCAGTATCATATTGTAAAACTTTCAGTCCTTTGTGATTTTCTCATGTGGCAACTTAATTACTACAGATCCATTGTCTCAGTAAGCTTTTCTCATATGACTATGAAAAAGTCCTATATGGTTAATAGCATGTCACCACAGAAATTATTCTTGTTATCATTTACCTACTCGAGGACGAGCAGGAATTAAGCTTGAGGATGTTGATACGTCCAAAACGTATCTATAATTTCTGCTTGCTCCATGCCTCTTTTGGGTGATATTGCTATGATATTTATACACTTCCATACACTTTTGATCATATTTGGACTAACCTATTAACTCAGTGCACCCCAGTGCCAGTTTCTGTTTTCGGCTGTTTTTGTATTTCAGGTTTTCACATCACGAGAACTGCCAGGAAAAATCCAGAAAAATTACATAAAAAATCAGCGTTCCAGAAACTACCGTGCGCCCGAAGGACAGCCGGGAGGGGGCCACCAGGGCTCCAGGCGCCATGGCGGCGCCCCCCCCCCCCCCCCCCCCGTGGGCCGCGCCGGGGGGGCGCCTGGGCCCCTGATGGGTCTCTAACCCCTCGTTGGTTACCCCAAGTGGAAGGTGTGAGATGCAGTGTTGTGGAAGTTTTTCCCTTAGCAAAGATGCGAAGGATCGAATCCCCAGAGACTCCTAGGTTCAACAAGTAGGTGTCAACTGCTAACGGCGCCAGATATTAGCAATCAACATGGACCTGCACACAGATACAAATAACTTTGCTCCCAACGAGTACATAGAGGTTGTCAATCCCTCCGGCCTTGTAGTTCACAAAGGATTAAACGCAAATGATAGTAGTGATAGATAATGTTTGCAATAGTAAGTAAAAGCGAAAAGTAAATAGCGGACGTGATTAATGATGGTAATATGGACCGGAGTCTCATGATGTTCACTAGTGATGTCTCTCTCCCAAAAGACGATAAAACAGTTATGTGAGGTAAACGAATTACAGCTAGGCAATTGACAGGACCACGAACGCAAACCAATGCTGACTACATTGCAAGAAAGGTTGAGGTTCAAAGCATGGGCGATACGCCAAAGTAAGTAGACCGAAATCCATCAATATCTACTACTAATCATCCACCTTGAGATATATATCCAGAACATCTCGCTGGTATTAAGTTGCGAGCCCCACCCATAGTGTAAACTCAAAGCAACAGACAACTGCATTAAAAGAACTTTGCATAAAGTAAACAATCCTTGCACCCGCGGGCACAAGCACCGTTGTTTTCCCCCTTGTGGCAACAGCACATCCCCTAGACTCATGTTTCTGTCACTCAAGCTAGTCATCGAGGGGCACGAACCCACAATCAAGCATAACGTTCCCTCTTGGAGTCACTACGTATTACTTGGCCAAAGCAATAAATAACAACGGAGAACATGCAAGAATTACTTACGAACATAAATATAAAAGAGGTAGATCAAATATATTACTCAATCACAATCTGAACGTAATCTCATAATCCATCGGATCCCAGCAAACTCATCATAGCAACAGCATAAGGATTACATATGTGCCTCGATCATGTAGGGCAGCTCACGAGGACTAATTAGTGAAGCACAAGAATGGGAGGAGAACATCACATAGCTACTGGTCATGGACTCATGGTCCAAGGGAGACTACTCACAACTCATCCGGGAGGCGTCCATGGTGGTGGAGAGGCTCCCGATGGTGATCCTCCCCTCCGGCAGGGTGCCGGGAAGAGTTCTCCTGGTGCTCCCGATCTTGGAAGCGGCGGCGGCGGCGGAACAGAGATGAGATCGCGAAAAAGAGTTCCCGTCCCGAGGGTTTTGAAGGACGCTCTAAATATATGCCAAAGGGGGGCACCAGACGGGGCTCGGGGGGCCCAGGCGCCCCCCCGGCGCGGCCCAGGGGGGGCGCGCCGCCAGGGCGCCTGGGGCCTTGGTGCCCCCCCCCCCGGCTGTACTTCGGGCGCAAGGTAGGTTCAGGAATGCTGATTTTTTATATAATTTTTCTGGATTTTTCCTGACAGTTCTCGTAATGTGAAAACCTGAAATACAAAAACAGCCGAAAACAGAAACTGGCACTGGGGTGCACTGGATTAGTAGTTTAGTCCAAATATGATCAAAAGTGTATGGAAGTGTATAAATATCATAGCAATATCACCCAAAAGTGGCATGGAGCAAGCAGAAATTATCGATACGTTTTGGACGTATCAACATCCCCAAGCTTAATTCCTGCTCGTCCTCGAGTAGGTAAATGATAACAAGAATAATTTCTGTGGTGACATGCTATTAACCATATAGGATTTTTTATAGTCATATGACAAAAGCTTACTGAGACAATGATTCTATAGTAATTAAGTTGCCTCATGAGAAAATCACAAAGGACTGAAAGTTTTACAACATGACATTGAAGCATCAAAAAGATTTGCAATGAACATGGTGTGCAAATATGATAAAGTGATATCTAGCTTGCCCCCTTTAGTGAAGCAAAACATAAATGCAGGGGCACCTTCAAGGTTTAAGTGATGACTAGATACAATGATTTCAAAATAAACGATATCACAATCATGCAAATGACAATGCTACTTTGGAACAATGCACATTACACTTAGAATGACAATCATGCTCTCAGTAGTTGGTGCTTGAAGAAAGAAGGTGGAGACTCGAAAAGTAAAAGAATGGTTATGTGCTAGAGCTTTTTATTTTTTTATTTTGAAAACATAGAAGCAATTTTGTCAACGGTAGTAGTACTTCATATGTGTCATGCATAAGACATCCTATAAGTTGCAAGCCTCATGCATCGAATACCAATAGTGCTCGCACCTTGTCCTAATTAGCTCGGATTTCCATGGGTTATCATTGCATTACATATGTTTCAACCAAGTGTCACAAAGGGGTACCTCTATGCCACCTGTACAAAGGTCCAAGGAGATAAATCGCATTTGATTTCTCGTTTTTGATAGATCTCAACTTGAGGACATCCATACCGGGACAACATAGAAAATAGATGATGGACTCCTCTTTAATGCTTAAGCATATTCTCATAAGAGATTGAGGATTAATGTCCAAGCTAAAACTTCCACCATGATACATGGCTTTGGTTGGCGGCCCAATGTTCTTCTCTAACAATATGCATACTAATTCAACCCATGGCAAATCACCCTTACTTCAGACAAGACGAACATGCATAGCAACTCACATGATATTCAACAAAAGTGTGACAGTTGATGGCGTCCCCAGAAACATGGTTACCGCTCAGCAAGCAACTTATAAGAAATAAGATACATAGGCAACATATTCTTTACCACAATAGTTTTTAAGCTACTTTCCCATGAGCTATGTATTGCAAAGTTAGTCTGCTTAGTACAGGTGGAGGTTAGCAAAAGACTGGGAGCGACCAACTAAGAGAGCAATGACGGTCATAATCATGCAGAGCGACAAAGCAACATTGCATCAGGCATGTTAGTTATATCGCTACTCAGAAATAAAAGATCATCAAGGCTTGACAGACTTTCTTTACAGTCTTAAATATGCGTGAGCATACGCCAAGTCAATCAAAAAAATTCTCGAAGGAAGATATTACTAAACCATACCACATTATAGGCAAACAAATCAAGTTGGTACTCCAATAACACATTGGGAATCCCCTAGCTATTTGAGACTAACCATAAGAAAACCTGAACTACTAAGCGCCATTATGCACGTAGCATCTTTATCATAGACATATTAACCAATGCAACGGAAGCAAACTCTCTTAATAAGATAAGCATGATAATTAAAGAGAGTTCAAACAACCAACTAAACAAAATCTCTTTGAAAAGATAAGCATGAATACTAAGAGCTGAACATGATAGTAGCTATTAAAAGACAAAGAACACACACAGCAAAGATAGACATGAAAATTCTATGTTATGTTCTAGGTAGAAGTGGAGCGTGTTTCTCTCCCACTTAAAGAAAGCTGAGTTCCGACTCGTTATAAAAAACTAAAAAGAAAACTAAAAGGAAGACGCTCCAAGCATAGCACATAACACATGAAGTGATAAAAATATAGCGGAACGAAAGACGAACTGATAATGTTGATGGAGAAGGGGATGCATGGGGGCATCCCCAAGCTTAGACGCTTGAGTCTCCTTGAATATTTCTTGGGGGTGCACGGGGGCATCCCCAAGCTTGAGCGCTTGACACTCCTGAATCTTTTTATCATCTTCCCTCGCACACTTGAAAACTCCCTTCATACATAACTCATCATAATCTGATTAGCGAGGTTAGTACCCTTAATAAAATAATTATTCCTTGCTGGAAATAAAGATATTCTTGAAGGTCTACTGTTTCTCAAGATTGCCAAAAGGTTTTTGCAAAGAAAAAGCAAGCTCTTGGTTTGCAAAATTTAGGAAAGGCAAAACAGGACAGAATCTGTGAAAAACAGAACAACAGGTAGTAATTGATTTGTTCGGGGTACTTCTGCAACTCAAATCAAAAAACGCTGAACAGACGCACGAAAGACAATTATATAGAGAACGCTGTCGAAAAAATTCAGACCAAAAAGATGATCTGGTGATTTTATACGAATTTTTCTATCCAAGGACAGAATCTATTTCCTGGACAGCACCTCACAACTTTTGAACTTTCTAGCAATCAGAGGCTATACTTGGCACAAATATGAAAAGCAAAGATACAATGATGATGCTACTGTAGTAAATAACATCAAGACACAACAAAAGCAAAATATAAAAATTTATTCATGTGGGCTGCCTCCCAAAAGCGCTTTCTTTTATGCCTTTAAGCTAGGCATAATGCATAGAGATCAAGTTTTATCAAGAGTAAAAGAATAGCTAGCCCGTACAACGGACTCAAAAGGTAACTTGATCTTCTTTCGAGGGAAGTGCTCCATCCCTTTCTTGAGAGGAAACTGAAATTTTATATTACCCTCTTTCATGTCAATGATAGCACCAACGGTGCGTAAAAAGGGACGTCCCAAAATAATTGGACATGAAGGATCGCATTCAATATCCATAATAGTGAAATCAACGGGAACATAATTATCATTAACAACGATAAGAACATCGTCGATCCTCCCCAAAGGTTTCTTTATGGAAGAATCAACGAGACGAACACCAAAAGAACAAGAATCATAAGGTTTCAATTTAAGCATATCATATATTCTTTTGGGCATAACAGAGGTACTAGCTCCAACATCACATAATGCATAGCAAGAGAAGTCATTTAACTTAATTTTTATCATAGGATCCCAACCATCTTCTAGCTTTCTAGGTATGGAGGCTTCTACTCTAAGTTTCTCCTCCCTAGCTTTGATGAGAGCATTAGTGATATGCTCTGTAAAGGCAAGGTTAAGCGTGCTAGTGCGGGGGTCTCTAGACATCTTGTGAAGGAAATCAATAACTTCGGTAAGAGTGCAATTATCAAAATCAAGGTCACGAGCATCAAGTAAAGTGGTAGTAGTGATAAGTGTGCTGATAAAGTCATCGTTGTTGTGACTAGTGAAGTCACACAACTTGGTGTTCTCGATGGAACCCATAGTAGCAAGCAAGCAAGATAACTATTTTTGTGTTTTTCGATAAAATGTACTAAAGCAAAAACTGAAAGGTAAACTAACAAGACTAAAAAGCAAAGGTAAAAGATAGCATGCAACTCCCCTATCCTGAAGAGTGGAGTCCCCGGCAACGGCGCCAGAAAAACTCCTTGATGGGCCTCTAACCCCTCGTTGGTTACCCCAAGTGGAAGGTGTGAGATGCGGTGTTGTGGAAGTTTTTCCCTTAGCAAAGATGCCAAGGATCGAATCCCCAGAGACTCCTAGGTTCAACAAGTAGGTGTCAACTGCTAACGGCGCCAAATATTAGCAATCAACGTGGACCTGCACACAGATACAAATAACTTTGCTTCCAACGAGTACAAAGAGGTTGTCAATCCCTCCGGCCTTGTAGTTTACAAAGGATTAAACGCAAATGATAGTAGTGATAGATAATGTTTGCAGTAGTAAGTAAAAGCGAAAAGTAAATATCGGACGTGATTAATGATGGTAATATGGACCGGAGTCTCATGATGTTCACTAGTGATGTCTCTCTCCCAAAAGACGATAAAACAGCTATGTGAGGTAAACGAATTACAGCTGGGCAATTGACAGGACCACGAACACAAACCAATGCTGACTACATTGCAAGAAAGGTTGAGGTTCAAAGCATGGGCGGTACGCCAAAGTAAGTAGACCGAAATCCATCAATATCTACTACTAATCATCCACCTTGAGATATCTATCCAGAACATCTCGCTGGTATTAAGTTGCGAGCCCCACCCATAGTGTAAACTCAAAGCAACAGACAACTGCATTAAAAGAACTTTGCATAAAGTAAACAATCCTTGCACCCGCGGGCACAAGCACCGTTGTTTTCCCCCTTGTGGCAACAGCACATCCCCTAGACTCATGTTTCTGTCACTCAAGCTAGTCATCGAGGGGCATGAACCCACAATCAAGCATAACGTTCCCTCTTGGAGTCACTACGTATTACTTGGCCAAAGCAATAAATAACAACGGAGAACATGCAAGAATTACTTACGAACATAAATATAAAAGAGGTAGATCAAATATATTACTCAATCACAATCTGAACATAATCTCATAATCCATCGGATCCTAGCAAACTCATCATAGCAACAACATAAGGATTACATATGTGCCTCGATCATGTAGGGCAGCTCGCGAGGACTAATTAGTGAAGCACAAGAACGGGAGGAGAACATCACATAGCTACTGGTCATGGACTCATGGTCCAAGGGAGACTACTCACAACTCATCCGGGAGGCGTCCATGGTGGTGGAGAGGCTCCCGATGGTGATCCTCCCCTCTGGCAGGGTGCCGGGAAGAGTTCTCCTGGTGCTCCCGATCTTGGAAGCGGCGGCGGCGGCGGAACATAGATGAGATCGCGAAAAAGAGTTCCCGTCCCGAGGGTTTCGAAGGACGCTCTAAATATATGCCAAAGGGGGGCACCACACGGGGCTCGGGGGGCCCAGGCGCCCCCCTCCCCGGCGCGGCCCAGGGGGGGGCGCGCCGCCAGGGCGCCTGGGGCCCTGGTGCCCCCCCCCCCCCGGCTGTACTTCGAGCGCAAGGTAGGTTCTGGAACGCTGATTTTTTATATAATTTTTCTGGATTTTTCCTGACAGTTCTCGTAATGTGAAAACCTGAAATACAAAAACAGCCGAAAACAGAAACTGGCACTGGGGTGCACTGGATTAGTAGGTTAGTCCAAATATGATCAAAAGTGTATGGAAGTGTATAAATATCATAGCAATATCACCCAAAAGTGGCATGGAGCAAGTAGAAATTATAGATACATTTTGGACGTATCAGCCCCCCGAGGCTCCTCTGATGCCCCCTTTGGCATATATTTACACCGTGTCGCGGAAACCCTGATTCCAGACCCTTTTTCTCCAGACGCAATTCCGATCTCCGCCGCCATCGCCATCAAGCTTCGGGGGACCAGAATTCCTGTGCCAGCACCCTGCCGGGACGGGGAAGTGCCCCCGGATTCATCTCCATCGACGTTGCTTCCTCCCTCCATGGGGCGGGAGTAGTTCCTCCTCGGGGATGAGGTTCTTACCAGTAGCTATGTGGTCAATTCTCTCTCCCATGATGTGATCTTCGTTGTGATCATAGGCTATGTTAATCTAGGGCGATCCCATGATATTTCCCCTTCCTCTATGTATTGGATTGATGTACTCACTTGTCTTTATCTAGTATAATCCCCGAGACCAAGGTGACAGCGGTCTATTGGACATGGATTAGAAAAGTATTTTCATGAGTGATTTCCTCTCTTGTGTGTTGATTGAAGATTGAGAGTCTCTTGGTGCTTGTCTTTGACTATCCTTTAGATATGTTGTGGTGATTGTGGGACTCTCTTTGGATGGCCGCGGTGACATTGGGAAATCCTTAGATTGAGAACTACGAACTTTGAGGTGTGCTTTTGTAGCCCTACATAATTCTCGTCCTCTCTTGACCACGAAGGAATGACCTCCGAGTGTGTCCCCTTTGCATGTTTTATGGGAAATATCATGTGATTCGATTATGTTAATGTTGTTGGGAGTTGCCACTAGTGAAAGTATGAAGCCTAGGCCTTGTTTCCACCATTGCAATACCATTTGTGCTCACGTTTACCACTTGTTTGCTTGCTGCACTTTTTATTACAGATTTATATTACTTTGTTTTGCCATCCATATCACTTGCTATTTAACATCTCTTCGCCGAACTAGTGCACCTATACATCTAACAAGTGTATTAGGTGTGTTGGGGACACAAGAGACTTCTTGTATTTTAGTTGCAGGGTTGCTTGAGAGAGACCATCTTCAACCTCTACTTCCCTGAGTTCGATAAACCTTAGGTCATCCACTTGAGGGAAATTGCCGCTGTCCTACAAACCTCTGCGCTTGGAGGCCCAACATAGTCTACAAGAGTAGAAGCGTGTGTAGACATCAGGCATGAACGAAGATCTCTCCCACTCACGTCTACCTAGCGCCTCGCTCTCGTCTCGGTGGAAGGATTCAAGCAAACAACGAACAAGCACACAAGAGTTTATCCAGGTTCGGGCCACCGTGTGGTGTAAGACCCTACTTCCTGCTTTGGTGGATTGGCTCCGGGCGAGCTAGAACATGAGCTAGTACAAGGGTTCCTGGACTCAAGAGGCGAGCTCAAGAGGGTCAGGAGGCTAGCGTTCTTGTTCCTTGTGCGGTGGCAAAGTGTCCGTCCCCTTTGGAGTGGGGGTTCTAGCTACTTATATAGGCGGCCACAGTCCTCTTCCCCTGAAATGTTTTAGGCGGGAAGGGATCCCACAACGGCCATTTTTGAGCGGGAACACAAGGACGTTCCGGCCCTGACAAAAGCGGTCTTTGCCTGCAAAAGGATTAGGCGGTGACACGGTGGTGGGCTCGACGGTGACATCCTCCTTGTCGTCCTTGCGGTCTTTGGTCTCGTTGCACCAAAGAGGAAACC
Source organism: Secale cereale (assembly GCA_902687465.1). Classification (NCBI taxonomy): domain Eukaryota; kingdom Viridiplantae; phylum Streptophyta; class Magnoliopsida; order Poales; family Poaceae; genus Secale; species Secale cereale. The sequence continues at coordinate 236,295,612 of LR738715.1, read as the reverse complement.
TTTGTCCCGCTCCTTGGGAACCAACGGCTGCGCTGTCCCCTTTGCACCGAAATGGTAACTGCGCTGCTGGCGGACGCTGGCACCCGCCGGCGCGGTGCGTCACTGCTGACATCACTGCCTCCTCCCGAGGCAGGCTTAGCTTTGGATTCTCCGCCCCTCCGAAGCACCTTGTCGAGGCCGCTCCTGAGGAGGTCTTGACGTCGTTCTCCTCGTGAGGCTTGGCCTCCTCGTGAGGGTCTTGAGCAGCTGGTCGATTAGCTGGGCCGTATCTGGCCGCTTGTAGGAGCGTGTCGCGGGCCGCAGACAGGCAAGTCTGGGTACCCTGGTTCCCAGTACGCCGACAATAGCCCCCGGCCCAAGGCGCGCGGAGAGTTGGCTTCGGGGCGAAGCCTTAGTCGAGGATGAAGCACCGCGGGCCCCAAAGGCTGCGGACCAGGCTGGCGTGCGACGGCTGGATGGGACATGGGCGGCCCCGCCTCCCAAGCAGTCTTGGTAGTTGTGCGCCTTGCTAATCGCATGACTGGTAGGGATTCTTGCTGCCGCTTCTGCTTCCTTCCTCCCAATCGCCCCTCTTCTCTGCTTGCCTTCTTTGCCCCCTCCTGCTTGCCACCATGCTGCGCGGGACGAAGAAGAGGGGGGACGGCGATCCTGCCGCGTCGCCGCCGGTGCTCGAACCGGCGCTTGGTCGCTCCGCCATAGTGAACCAGGAGGGTCTGGACAAGGTGCGCCGCGCCTTGGCCGATGCAACTAACGAGTGGGGACCGACCCGTGTGTGGCTCGCTTCCCGGCCGGTGAGGGAGCTTGGTGCTAACGACATCCAGCTTCATCTCCATGCTATCTTCGAGGGTCTCGTCCCCCCTTTCTCCGCCTTCTTCTACGCAGTGCTCACGCATTACCAGATTCGGGCGTTACACCTAGACCTTTGGTCCATCGTCCTTCTTTCCGGCTTCGCGTTCCTGTGTGAGGCTTTCGTTGGCGTTTCCCCTTCCGTGACCTTGCTCCGCCACTTTTTCGCTCTCTCCTTGGTTGACGAGGGGCGGCGCTCGGGGTGTGTGTCGTTGCGCGCGGTGGAGGCGACTGCTGCCTCCGGAATTGACTTCTCGCTTCATCCTACCACAGAGGGATTTCGCCGACAATGGGTGTTCATTGACGCCGTCGCGTACAGCCCCCAATTTCATCTTCCTGATGCACCGGCGGTGCCGAACTCTGGCTGGAGGCATGAAGCCCTTTCGGATCCTCGGGCGGAGCCTGTGATGCACCGACTGACCAACTTGAGGAAGAGCGGCTTGACCCTGGCGATGGTGGTGAGGGACTTCCTTGTCCTCCGTGTCGCCCCACTCCAGCGCCATTCCAACCCGATGTGGGTTCTTGATGATCGCGCGCGTCTCCAGCAGAAGCAACTCCCTCCTGACACGATCCAGGGGCTGATGTGGCTGCTCGTTGGTGGAGTGCCTGAAGCTCGCCCTGGTTCCGCGGTTCCCTTGTACTTGGCTACAAAAGCCGGAAGGGCCCTTGCTGACAGGATGCCCCGCTTCGATGCGTGGGGACTGATCCCTGGAGGCACCCCCGATCCTCGCGACGATTCCTTGGTGGTATCCGGGCCCGCGAGCCCATCCTTCCTTTTGGGGCAGACGCACCTAGCGGATCCCCTGGCCTGGGGTCGGCCCCATCCTTGGAGCGAGTGGACGAAGCTCCGGCGTCGGTGTTGGTGGAGGTGGCGGAAAGCGTTGAGGTGTCGCTGGCTCCTGAAGCAGCCGAGAAGGAGGCGCAGCGGCCTCTTGCCGAGGCGAGTCCGGGAAGCGCCACCTTAGGGGGCGAGGCGCTGGCTACGGGCGCCTGCTCCGGCCTTGCTCCGGGACTAGGCATATCTGCCTCAGGCAGCCTCATGTCATCCTTCGCAACGCTAGGCAAGAGGCTGAGGCTGAGGAGCGTCTTCGGTCCCGCTCCGAGGGCCCTGAAGAGGATGAAGCTAACTGTGCCAAGCAGGTGCGTGTCCTTCGGTTATCCCCATCTCTCTTAATGCGGTTCTGCTGACCTCTTGATCCGCATGGTCTCTTCTGCTTCGTCCGCAAGTCACCCGACGAGGCCCGCAGGAGCTTCTGCTTGCATTCCTTCTCTTGACCAAGCCGAGCCTTCAGGAGGCTCTGCGCGGGCTCTCGAAATTGCACCCGGGTCCTATTGCACATGTCGTGCCCCCAACCCCCAAGCGTCCTTGGGGATACGCAACTCTCGGTACATCGGGAGCCCGCTCCATGCCCCAGGTCTTGCCTTCACCATGGGTCAGCCAGCTCTTGATGCGGCTCGAGCAATTGTCCGTCCGTCAAGACCATACCTGCTCCCAGCGCCAGAGGTGTCGCGCGCCCCCGAAACTAGCTTCGGGGTACACGCTGAACCCGAGGAAGAGGGGGAGCCTCCTTTGGGCGACGCGGGTGCCGGGGAAGAGCCCGGTCGTCTTCTGGAACTTGCGGTGCGCCGGAGCATGGTCTGCCATGACCTGCTGCGGGAGGCGTCGGACGCCCTGAAGCATCTCGAGGTCGAGGTTGCTGAAGTCGATGAGCGCGTCGAGGCCGAGGGTCTGCATCTGGCGAGGGGTTGGCGCCAACTGAGGGCCGCCGCCAACCTGAGCCAGATGCAGCACGGAACCGCCCTAAGGAAGGCGGAAGCGTCGGCCGCCGTGGCTCAAGAGGCTTGCGATCGTGCCCTGAAGGAGGCCCGAGACGCCGAGCGCCGCTGCGCGGCCGCGAAGGAGCGTGAGCGCGAGCTCGAAGCTTCAAACGCCGCGCTTGAGCGCCAGGTTCGTGCCCGAAGGGTTGCCCTTGCTGCACCTGTGGCTGATGATGATAGTCCAGCTGGCCTCTCAGCACGGGAGGAGGCGCGGGCACTTGAGGCGATGGAGCTGAGCATGGAGCGCGAGCGCCTAGAGACGATGGAGCGCCAACTAGCCGTGGCCGAGGGCAACCTTGATGACCGCGAGGTCGTGGCAAAGAAGGCTGCCAGGGAGGCGGAGCGCCTCCGAAAGGATTACCGCGAGAAGTTGGGGCTTCATGAGACTCGCTTTGCTGACAAGCGCAAGGAGCTCCAGAAGGAGATCACGACACTTAAGAGTAGCCTGGCGGATGCCAAACATCGCCTGCAAGTGTCGGAGAAGGCTCGTGTTGCCGCCGAGCGTCGCGAACGGGCGTCGAAGAAGGCTTGTGCCGAGGCGGAGCGCCGCGAGCTGTAGGATCGAAGAAGTAGGTCTAGAGGGGGGGTGATTAGACTACTTGACAAGATAAAAAAAATCTGCCTTTTGGGTGTGCAAAGTTTTAGGCAATTTTGCAATTAAGATCAAGTCAAGTAATACACTACACATGCAATTCTAGAGTATGGGCAGCGGAAAGTAAATTGCATATATAGTAAAGAGAGGTGGAGAAGATCAAACGCAGTTTGGTGACACGGAGATTTTTGTCGTGGTTCCGATAGGTGGTGCTATCGTACATCCACGTTGATGGAGACTTCAACCCACGGAGGGTAACGGCTGCGCGAGTCCACGGAGGGCTCCACCCACGAAGGGTCCACGAAGAAGCAACCTTGTCTATTCCATCACGGCCTACGCCCACGGAGGACTAGCCTTACTCGGGGTAGATCTTCACGAAGTAGGCGATCTCCTTGCCCTTACAAACTTCTTGGTTCAACTCCACATCTCAACGACGGAGGCTCCCAAGCGACACCTAACCAATCTAGGAGGCACCACCCCCCAAAAGGTAATAGACGGTGTTGATGGTGATGAACTCCTTGCTCTTGTGCTTCAAGTGATAATCTCCCCAACACTCAACTCTCCTCACTGATATGGCTGTGGTGGAAGAAAGATTTGAGTGGAAAGCAACTTGGGAAGGCTAGAGATCAAGTTTCATATGGTAGGAAAGGAATGGCTTGATCTCAACACAAGGGTAGGTGGTTCACTTCTCAGAAAGTGTATGGTAGAAGTGGTGGTACTTTCTGATGGCTCTCCTCACGAATGAAGAGGGGTTGGAGGGGTATATATAGCCTCCACACAAAATCCAACCGTTACACACACATTTGACCAATCTCGGTGAGACCGAAGTTAAAACTCGGTCAGACCGAAAGTTCAAATATAGTGAACGTTGGGATTTTCGGTGGGACCGAAAATACCATCTCGGTGGGACCGAAAGTGCATCTGATATGAATGTTGGAGATTTCGGTGAGACCGAGAAAGAAAACTCGGTTGGACCGATTTGAGAAAGAGCAGGAACATGCCAAAATCGGTTAGACCGAAAATTGATTATCGATGAGACCGATTTGATCCAAGACAGAAGCTTGTCCATTTCGGTGAGACCGATAATACAAACTCGGTTATTCCGAAATGATGTGAAGTGGTTACAGAAGGTTGGCAGATCAGTTTCGGTGTGACCGATCTCAAACTCGGTAAGACCGATTTTTCTAGGGTTTGGAATATGGCAGAAGTGGTTCATCTCGGTGGGACTGAGTTGAAAGAATCGGTGTGACCGAGATGTTAGGGTTTGTAGAGATAACTTCATCTCGGTGAGACAGAGTTGGTTTGACCGAGATTACTTATGGGTGTGTGTTAAGTAGTGAATAGTGCTGATAGTTGAGGGAGTTAGATCACCAAGCACTTGAGCAACAAGAACATTAACACAACCTCATCCCCTTTTAATAGTATTGGCTTTTCCTATGGACTCAATGTGATCTTTGATCACTAAACCAAAAATGGAGTCTTGAGCTTTTGCCAATGCTTGTCTTAGCACTTGAGGGGTCCACTTCTTCAATCATCTTGCCATACCAATGTGATTGGGTTTCCTGAAACATACTTGATAAAAGTATTAGTCCAACCACAAAGTATGTTGTCATTAATTACCAAAACCACCCGGAGAGCAAATGTGCTTTCAATCTCCCCCTTTTTGGTAATTGATGGCAACACACTGAAATTATATTGAACGAGACATCAAAGCTTATTGAAAGAAAGACAGGATTATCATGAAAGCTTTGACAAGCATGTAGTACACAGGCTCCCCCTACAAGTGTGCAAGATTTTCATAGATTATGGTTTTGGACTACCACAAGCACACAAGAGAGATAAGCAAGATGTGCTACATGCAGCTTGGCTATATGCATCAGAGCAGAAGAAAAAGGAAGTGAATGATAATGCATATGTGCATGGTGATTTCTTGCAAACAAGTATTTACAAGCAAGTCACCATCATGCACACTCTGCAAGATGCATATACTTACCTTGAGGTTCCTTGGCATTGTACCTGAAGGGATAAACTTGAGAAAACAAGGTTAGATAACACAAGAGTATTCCTTCAACCAACTGCAAGAACATCAAGAGTACCAAGCCAGGGAGGACATGTATAAAGAGTGTCTCATATTGAGCACAGGCTTGAATCAGCAAACATGTCTCCGAAGCTAAAAGATTTTCAATGAACTCAGAGAGATTTTGCTTTTCATAGGATATCAATTGTGAAGATTCCTCTAAGTCTTCTCCCCTTAAGCTAAAAGATTTCATGAGATACCAATTGTGAATAAGATACCAATTGTGATAACGAGGGGTGTGATGGAAAAAGCAAAATCAAAAGAATGATGCCAATTGTAATGTCCAATGTAAAACATGACAAAGCTTTGATGTGATTCTCTCCCCCTTAAGATAAGATTGCTTTTCTTCTTCCCTTAAGTCTTATCTTCTCCCCTACTCCCCCTATTCCCTAAGTTCTCTCCCCCTTTGACATCAAGTGCCGAAAAGGACAGTAAACTAGGCAGGACAGGAAAGATGGAAAGAAGGAAAGAAAGAAAGAAAGAAGTGGGATCCTGAAGAATCACAACAGGGCAAATAAGAACATTCATAGAGAAACAATTTGAGTCCAAATTTGAGTCCTCTCCCTCTTTAAGATTTAAGTCTGAGTGGAGCTGCAGAAGGTGATGTCCTGGAAGAAATCCAAGGAAACACAGAAATAAACCAGCTCACTCTGCGAGGGATGTTTCAAAGGATTTGCAATGAATTTGTAAAAGATTTTCAGGGAATTGATCAGAGCCAGAAAAAGGATTTCCAGAAGGATATTCACAAAGAAACATAAGAAAAGAAATAAAAAGAAATCTAGATGAAGTTTTTTTTAAAAAAAAAAAAAAGAGAACATAAGAGAAAACAGAAAAACTCCAAAAGCATATGTACTTCATCTAGAAAAAGGTCGGCGACAAAGTCACCTATGTTTGAGTATATTGACTTAGGAGTCAAATGAGAACATTTGATCATAGGTCATACTCATCGTTTAAGCTCAAAATGGGGTTGCCATTTTTCGATTAAGCATTTAATGTGATCACATCTTATGAAGCTGCTTGTACTCATGACTTTGAGTAAAGCTTCTTAAAGATGTGAAGAACATACCTTGGGCATATTGTTGCTTTACTCATATAGGTAAGCTTGATGTAGGTGCTCATTGAATGTGAAGTTGGAGCGCCATTTCTACTTGTGTAGTTCATCTTCCTACATGGGTTAGGCAAGCAAGGAAATACTCAAGAATATCCAAGATGACAAGAGTGAAATACTAGATGTATAAGATGTCAAAAAGGATATGTGGAATTTTGTTCCTTGAGCTCAACATCCCAAAGGGCTAGATACTTGGTCAATGACAAGATTACTCATGATTTGAGTGTGTGGTAATCTTGTGGAATGTAGATCATCCAAGTACCTGCAAAGAGTTAGATGCAATACAAGGAGGCAAATGTGTCCAAGACATATGATCATCATCATAAGAGAAATATCAAGGATTAGTCAAGAGAGCTCATGCCTTGCATGCATCAATGGAGTTATCACTCCAAGTTTGAAGCATCAATGATGTTTAACTCACTCCTTAAGCGACAAAACACCTTCTCATCAAGAGGTTTTGTAAAGATATCAGCAAGTTGTTTGTCAGTACGAACATGCTTAAGATTAATGTCACCCTTGGCAATATGATCACGAATAAAATGGTGACGAACTTCAATATGCTTTGTTCGAGAGTGTTGCACGGGATTGTGTCCAATCTTGATTGCACTCTCATTGTCACAAAGCAAGGGAACACGTCTCACATGTATCCCATAATCTTTAAGCGTTTGTGTCATCCATAGTAATTGAGCACAACACGAACCAGCAGCAATATATTCTACTTCGGCAGTGGATAAAGATACCGAATTTTGTTTCTTGGAGGACCAAGATGTTGGAAATATGCCCTAGAGGCAATAATAAAAGAGTTATTATTATATTTCCTTGTTCATGATAATCGTTTATTATCCATGCTATAACTGTATTGATTGGAAACTCAAATACATGTGTGGATGAATAGACAGACTTTGTGTCCCTAGTGAGCCTCTACAGGACTAGCTCGTTGATCAAAGATGACCGCGGTTTCCAGGTCATAGACATGAGTTGTCATTTGATAACGGGATCACATCATTAGGAGAATGATGTGATGGACGAGACCCAAACGTTAAACATAGCTTTTGATCGTGTCAGTTATCGCTATAGTTTTCTGCATGTCAAGTATAAGTTCCTATGACCATGAGATCATGTAACTCACTGACACCGTAGGAGTACTTTGTGTGTGCCAAACGTCACAACGTAACTGGGTGACTATAAAGGTACTCTACAGGTATCTCCGAGGATGTCTGTTGAGTTGACATGGATCGAGACTGGGATTTGTCACTCCGTGTGACGGAGAGGTATCTCCGGGCCCGCTCGGTAATACGTCATCTCAATGAGCTCAAAGTGACTAAGTAGTTGGTCACGGGATTATGTATTACGGTAACGAGTAAAGAGACTTGCCGGTAACGAGATTGAACTAAGTATAGAGATACCGACGATCGAATCTCGGGCAAGTAACATACCGACGAGACAAAGGGAACTGTATACGGGATTGCCTGAATCCTTGACATCGTGGTTCATCCGATGAGATCATCGAGAAACATGTGGGAACCAATATGGGTATCCAGATCCCGCTATTGGTTATTGACCTGGGAGTGTCTCGGTCATGTCTACATGGTTTCCGAACCCGCAGGGTCTACACACTTAACGTTCGGTGACGCTAGGGTTGTTAGTGAGAAAAGTGTATGGTTACCGAAGGTTGTTCGGAGTCCCGGATGAGATCCCGGACATGACGAGGGTCTCCGGAATAGTCCGGAGACGAAGATTGATATATAGGATGAAAGGTTTCGGAGTCCGGAAGTGTTCCGGAGAGCATCGGGAAATCGGCGGAGTACCGAAAAGGGGTTTCGGGGGTTCCGGAAGCAGTTCTGGGCCTAATGGGCCACAAGGGGGAACACCACAGCCCTCAAGGGGCTGTGCGCCCCCCCTGGGCCCTCTCCTTGTGCGCCAAGGGGGGTGGACCCCTCTAGGGTGGCCGCACCCCCTAAGCCTTGGGGGGCAAGGCACCTAAGGGGGGAAACCCTAGGGCCAGCCCTGGCCGCCGCCCCCCCCCCATGCCCTGGCCGCCGGCCCCCTAGGGGAAACCCTAGGGCGCCCCCCCTCTCATCCTTCCCCCTATATATAGAGGGGTAGAGGGAGGGCAGCCAACACAAGTTCGTGCCTCGGTGCTGCCCTCCCTCTCCCGTAATATCTTCTTCTCCCGCGGTGCTTAGGCGAAGCCCTGCCGGAGTTCTCCTCCAACATCACCACCACGCCGTCGTGCTGCCGGTTCTCCATCAACCTCTCCTCCACCCCTTGCTGGATCAAGAAGGAGGAGACGTCCCCGAGCCGTACGTGTGAAGAACGCGGAGGCACCGTTGCTTCGGTGCTAGGATCTTCGGCGATCTGAATCGCGGCGAGTACGACTCCATCATCCGCGTTCATAACGCTTCCGCTTAGCGATCTACAAGGGTATGTGGATCCTACTCTCCCCTCGTAGTTGCATCTACTAGATTGATCTTGGTGAACGTAGAGAAAATTTTTGTTTTCCATGCAACGTTCCCCAACAGTGGCATCAGAGCTAGGATCTTGCGTAGATGCTTTCTCGAGTAGAACACAAAAGGGTTTGTGGCGTTGATGTTTAAATTGCTGCCCTCCTTAGTCTTTCTTGATTCAGCGGTATTATAGGATGAAGCGGCCCGGACCAACTTTACATGTCCACGTACATGAGACCGGTTCCATCGACAGACATGTGACTTTTTGTTGCATAAGATGGTTGGCGGGTGTCTGTCTCTCCTATCTTAGTTGAATCGGAATAGAACAAGGCGGTCCTTGTAGAAGGTTAAATAGCAACTTGAATATCACCGTTGTGGTTTTGCGTAGGTAAGAAGCGTTCTTGCTAGATACCCATAGCAGCCACGTAAAACATGCAACAACAAATTAGAGGACGTCTAACTTGTTTTTGCAGGGTATGCATGTGATATGATATGGCCAATGACATGATGAATTATATTTGATGTATGAGATGATCATGTTGTAATAGTTAATATCGACTTGCATGTCGATGCATACGGCAACCGGCAGGAGCCATAGGGTTGTCTTTAATTTTTGTATGACCTGCGTGTCAATCATTAAGCGCTTTGTAATGCTTTACTTTATCGCTAAACGGTAGCAATAGTAGTAAGAGCATGGTGGGCGCCGACAACCCCGATGGCGACACGATGATGGAGATCATGATGATGGAGATCATGGTGTGGCGCCGGTGACGATGGAGATCATGCCGGTGCTTTGGAGATGGAGATCAAAAGCACGAGATGATGGCCATATCATGTCACTTATGATTTGCATGTGATGTTAATCCTTTTATGCATCTTATTTTGCTTAGGACGACGGTAGCATTATAAGATGATCCTTCACTAAAATTTCAAGATAAAATTGTGTTCCCCCCGAGTGTGCGCCGTTGCGAAGTTTCGTCGTTTCGAAGCACCACGTGATGATCGGGTGTGATAGACTCTACGTTCGCATACAACGGGTGCAAGCCAGTTTTGCACATGCAGAACACTCGGGTTAGACTTGACGAGCCTAGCATGTACAGACATGGCCTCGGAACACGGAGGACCGAAAGGTCGAGCATGAGTCATATAGTAGATATGATCAACATGTTGATGTTCACCATTGACACCACCTCATCTCACGTGATGATCGGACTTGGGTTGGTGAATTTGGATCATGTCACGCTCGAATGATCAGAGGGATGTCAATTTGAGTGGGAGTTATAATTAATTTGATTAGGTAATAACTCACTTATCATGAACAATAGTCTAAAATGTCTTTGCAAATTTTTGGTTGTAGATGGCTCGCGCAGTAGCTCCCCTGAATTTTAATGCGTTCCTAGAGAAAGCTAAACTGAAAGATGACGGGAGCAACTTTGTGGACTGGCTCCGCAATCTGAGGATCATCCTCACAGCTGCCCAAAAGGTTTATGTCCTAAATGCACCGCTAGGTGAACCCCCCGCTCCTACAGCGCCTGCAGACATTTTGAACGTCTGGCAGACACGTTCGGATGACTATTCGATAGTGCAGTGTGCCATGTTGTACGGCTTGGAAGGAGGACTTCAAAGGCGTTTTGAACGTCATGGTGCATATGAGATGTACCAGGAGTTGAAGTTCATCTTTGAGAAGAATGCTAAGATCGAGAGGTATGAGACCACCGATAAATTCTTTGCTTGCAAGATGGAGGAGAATTCGTCTGTCAGTGAGCACTTACTGAAGATGTCTGGGTACTATACCCGCATAGCTGATCTGGGACTTGTGTTCCCGGATGAGGCTATCATTGACAGAATTCTCCAGTCACTCCCTCCAAGCTACAAGAGCTTCGTGCAGCAGTATAACATGCAAGGGATGAACAAGACCATCGCCGAGCTGTTTTCGATGCTGAAAGTCGCTGAGGCAGACATCCAGAAGGAGTATCAAGTGTTGATGGTCAATAAGACCACCAGTTTCAAGAAGAATGGCAAGGGCAAGAAGGGTAACTCTAAGAAGGGTGGCAAAGCAGTTGCTAATCCAGTGAAGAAACCCAAGGCTGGGCCCAAGCCAGAGACTGAGTGTTTCTATTGCAAGGGGAACGGCCACTGGAAGCGGAACTGCCCCAAGTATCTGTCGGACAAGAAGGGGGCCAACAACAACAAAGGTATATGTGATATACATGTTATTGATGTGTACCTTACCAACTCTCGTTGTAGTGCCTGGGTATTTGATACCGGTTCGGTTGCTCACATTTGCAACTCTAAACAGGAACTGCGGAATAAACGGAGGCTGGCGAAGGACGAAGTGACGATGCGCGTGGGAAACGGTTCCAAGGTTGATGTGATCGCCGTCGGCACGCTCGCTCTTCGATTACCATCGGGATTAGTTATGAACCTGAATAATTGTTATTTAGTGCCTGCGTTAAGCATGAACATTATATCTGGATCTTGTTTATTGCGAGACGGTTACTCATTTAAGTCAGAGAATAATGGTTGTTCTATTTATATGAGTAATATCTTTTATGGTCATGCACCCGAAGTTAGGGGTTTATTCTTATTGAATCTCGATAATGATGATACACATGTTCATAACATTGATGCCAAAAGATGTAGAGTAGATAATGATAATACCACTTTCTTGTGGCACTGCCGTCTCGATCATATCGGCGTAAAACGCATGAGGAAGCTCCATGCTGATGGACTTTTGGAGTCTCTTGATTTTGAATCACTTGACACGTGCGAGCCGTGCCTCATGGGCAAGATGACAAGGACCCCGTTTTCAGGGACAATGGAACGGGCAAGTGACTTATTGGAAATCATACATACTGATGTGTGCGGTCCGATGAGTGTAACGGCGCGCGGTGGATATCGTTATTTTCTCACCTTCACTGACGACTTAAGTAGATATGGGTATATTTACTTGATGAAGCATAAGTCTGAAACTTTTGAAAAGTTCAAGCAATTTCAGAGTGAAGTTGAAAATCATCGTAACAAGAAGATCAAGTTCCTACGATCTGATCGAGGGGGAGAATATCTGAGTTATGAGTTTGGTGATCACTTAAGAAAATGTGGAATTGTTTCACAGTTGACACCACCTGGAACACCACAGCGTAATGGTGTGTCCGAACGTCGTAATCGAACCCTATTAGATATGGTACGTTCTATGATGTCTCTTGCCGACTTGCCACTATCGTTTTGGGGATATGCGTTAGAGACAGCTGCATTCACTTTAAATAGGGCTCCATCTAAGTCCGTTGAGACAACACCGTATGAACTGTGGTTTGGTAAGAAACCTAAGTTGTCTTTTCTCAAGGTTTGGGGTTGCGATGCTTATGTCAAACGGCTTCAGCCAGAAAAGCTCGAACCCAAAGCGGACAAATGTGTCTTCATAGGATACCCAAAAGAAACAGTTGGGTACACCTTCTATCTCAGATCCGAGGGCAAAGTGTTTGTCGCTAAGAACGGGTCCTTTCTCGAGAAAGAGTTTCTCTCGAAAGAATTGAGTGGGAGGAAGGTAGAACTTGATGAGGTTATTGAACCTCTGCTTCAACCAGAAAGTAGCGCAGCACAGAAAGATGTTTTTGTGGAGCCTGCAGAGGTTGAAGAGGAAGCCAATGATGATGATCAAGAAGCTACTGATCAAGTTACTACCGAACCTCGTAGGTCGACAAGGGTACGCACTGCACCTGAGTGGTATGGTAACCCTGTCTTGGAGGTCATGTTGTTAGACAACGGTGAACCTACGAGCTATGGAGAAGCGATGGTGGGCCCAGATTCCGACAAATGGCTAGAGGCCATGAAATCCGAGATGGGATCCATGTATGAAAACAAAGTATGGACTTTGGAAGTATTACCTGAAGGGCGGAAGGCCATTCAGAATAAATGGATTTTTAAGAGGAAGACGGACGCTGACGGTAATGTCACCGTGTATAAAGCTCGACTTGTGGCAAAGGGTTTTTCACAAGTTCAAGGGATTGACTACGATGAGACTTTCTCACCCGTAGCGATGCTTAAATCCGTCCGAATCATGTTAGCAATAGCTGCATATTTCGATTATGAAATTTGGCAGATGGATGTCAAAACATCGTTCCTTAACGGTTTTCTTAAGGAAGAGTTGTATATGATGCAACCAGAAGGTTTTGTCGATCCAGAGAATGCTGACAAAGTATGCCGGCTCCAGCGTTCCATTTATGGGCTGGTGCAAGCATCTCGGAGTTGGAATCTTCGCTTTGATGAGGTGATCAAAGCGTTTGGGTTTATACAAGTTTACAATGAAGCTTGTATTTACAAGAAAGTGAGTGGGAGCTCTATAGCGTTTCTAATATTATATGTGGATGACATATTGCTGATTGGAAACAATATAGAACTTTTGGATAGCGTGAAGGGGTATTTGAACAAGAGTTTTTCGATGAAGGATCTCGGTGAAGCTGCTTTCATATTGGGCATCAAGATCTATAGAGATAGATCAAGACGCTTGATAGGACTTTCACAAAGTACATACCTTGATAAAGTTTTGAAGAAGTTCAAAATGGATCAATCCAAGAAGGGGTTCTTGCCGGTATTGCAAGGTACAAAGTTGAGTAAGACTCAATGCCCAGTGACTGCGGAAGATAGAGAAAAGATGAGTGTCGTCCCCTATGCTTCAACCATAGGCTCTATCATGTATGCAATGCTGTGCACAAGACCAGATGTCAGCCTTGCCATAAGTATGGCCGGAAGGTTTCAAAGTAATCCTGGTATGGATCACTGGACAGCGGTCAAGAATATCCTAAAGTACCTGAAAAGGACTAAGGAGATGTTTCTCGTTTATGGAGGTGATCAAGAGCTCGTCATAAAGGGTTACGTCGATGCAAGCTTTGACACTGATCCGGATGACTCTAAGTCTCAAACCGGATACGTATATATTCTCAACGGGGGAGCGGTAAGCTGGTGCAGTTCCAAGCAGAGCGTGGTAGCTGATTCTACATGTGAAGCGGAGTATATAGCTGCCTCGGAGGCGGCAAAGGAAGGTGTCTGGATGAAGGAGTTCATGACAGATCTTGGAGTTGTGCCTAGTGCACTGAACCCAATGACTCTGTTCTGTGACAACACTGGTGCCATTGCTCTAGCCAAGGAACCAAGGTTTCACAAGAGGACCAGACACATAAAGCGACGCTTCAATTCCATCCGCGATTCGGTCAAGGAGGAGGACATAAACATTTGCAAAGTACACACGGATTTGAATGTTGCAGATCCGTTGACTAAGCCTCTCCCACGGGCTAAGCATGATCAACACCAAGACTCTATGGGTGTTAGATTCATTACCTTGTAATGCTAGATTATTGACTCTAGTGCAAGTGGGAGACTGTTGGAAATATGCCCTAGAGGCAATAATAAAAGAGTTATTATTATATTTCCTTGTTCATGATAATCGTTTATTATCCATGCTATAACTGTATTGATTGGAAACTCAAATACACGTGTGGATGAATAGACAGACTTTGTGTCCCTAGTGAGCCTCTACAGGACTAGCTCGTTGATCAAAGATGACCACGGTTTCCAGGTCATAGACATGAGTTGTCATTTGATAACGGGATCACATCATTAGGAGAATGATGTGATGGACGAGACCCAAACGTTAACATAGCTTTTTGATCGTGTCAGTTATCGCTATAGTTTTCTGCATGTCAAGTATAAGTTCCTATGACCATGAGATCATGTAACTCACTGACACCGTAGGAGTGCTTTGTGTGTGCCAAACGTCACAACGTAACTGGGTGACTATAAAGGTACTCTACAGGTATCTCCGAGGGTGTCTGTTGAGTTGACATGGATCGAGACTGGGATTTGTCACTCCGTGTGACGGAGAGGTATCTCCGGGCCCACTCGGTAATACGTCATCTCAATGAGCTCAAAGTGACTAAGTAGTTGGTCACGGGATTATGTATTACGGTAACGAGTAAAGAGACTTGCCGGTAACGAGATTGAACTAGGTATAGAGATACCGACGATCGAATCTCGGGCAAGTAACATACCGACGAGACAAAGGGAACTGCATACGGGATTACATGAATCCTTGACATCGTGGTTCATCCGATGAGATCATCGAGAAACGTGTGGGAACCAATATGGGTATCCAGATCCCGCTATTGGTTATTGATCTGGGAGTGTCTTGGTCATGTCTACATGGTTTCCGAACCCGCAGGGTCTACACACTTAAGGTTCGGTGACGCTAGGGTTGTTAGTGAGAAAAGTGCATGGTTACCGAAGGTTGTTCGGAGTCCCGGATGAGATCCCGGACATGACGAGAGTCTCCGGAATGGTCCGGAGACGAAGATTGATATATAGGATGAAAGGTTTCTGAGTCCGGAAGTGTTCCGGGGAGCATCGGGAAATCGGCGGAGTACCGGAAAGGGTTTCGGGGGGGTCCGGAAGTAGTTCTGGGCCTAATGGGCCACAAGGGGGGACACCACAGCCCTCAGGGGGCTGTGCGCCCCCCCCCCCCTGGGCCCTCTCCTCATGCGGCTAAGGGGGGTGGGACCCCCTAGGGCTGCCGCACCCCTTTGGAGTGGGGGGCAAGGCACCTAGGGGGGGAAACCCTAGGGCCTGGCCCTTGGCCGCCGCCCCCCCTGCCTTGGCCGCCGCCCCCTCCCCTTGCCCTGGCCGCCGGCCCCTAGGGGAAACCCTAGGGCGCCCCTCACCTCTCCACCCCCCCTATATATAGTGAGGCAAAGGGAGGGCAGCAAACACAAGTTCGTGCCTCGGTGCTGCCCTCCCTCTCCCACAACATCTTCTTCTCCCGCGGTGCTTAGGCGAAGCCCTGCTGGAATTCTCCTCCACCATCACCACCACGCCGTCGTGCTGCCGGTTCTCCATCAACCTCTCCTCCACCCCTTGCTGGATCAAGAAGGAGGAGACGTCCCCGAGCCGTACGTGTGAAGAACGCGGAGGCACCGTTGCTTCGGTGCTAGGATCTTCGGCGATCTGAATCGCGGTGAGTACGACTCCATCATCCGCGTTCATAACGCTTCCGCTTAGCGATCTACAAGGGTATGTGGATCCTACTCTCCCCTCGTAGTTGCATCTACTAGATTGATCTTGGTGAACGTAGAGAAATTTTTTTGTTTTCCATGCAACGTTCCCCAACAGTGGTATCAGAGCCAGGTTCTTGCGTAGATGCTTTCTCGAGTAGAACACAAAAGGGTTTGTGACGTTGATGTTTAAATTGCTGCCCTCCTTAGTCTTTCTTGATTCAGCGGTATTATAGGATGAAGCGGCCCGGACCAACTTTACATGTCCACGTACATGAGACCGGTTCCATCGACAGACATGTGACTTTTGTTGCATAAGATGGCTGGCGGGTGTCTGTCTCTCCTATCTTAGTTGAATCGGAATAGAACAAGGCGGTCCTTGTAGAAGGTTAAATAGCAACTTGAATATCACCGTTGTGGTTTTGCGTAGGTAAGAAGCGTTCTTGCTAGATACCCATAGCAGCCACGTAAAACATGCAACAACAAATTAGAGGACGTCTAACTTGTTTTTGCAGGGTATGTATGTGATATGATATGGCCAATGACATGATGAAATATATTTGATGTATGAGATGATCATGTTGTAATAGTTAATATCGACTTGCATGTCGATGCATACGGCAACCGGCAGGAGCCATAGGGTTGTCTTTAATTTTTTGTATGACCTGCGTGTCAATCTTCAAGCGCTTTGTAATGCTTTACTTTATCGCTAAACGGTAGCAATAGTAGTAAGAGCATGGTGGGCGCCGACAACCCCGATGGCGACACGATGATGGAGATCATGATGATGGAGATCATGGTGTGGCGCCGGTGACGATGGAGATCATGCCGGTGCTTTGGAGATGGAGATCAAAAGCACGAGTTGATGGCCATATCATGTCACTTATGATTTGCATGTGATGTTAATCCTTTTATGCATCTTATTTTGCTTAGGACGACGGTAGCATTATAAGATGATCCTTCACTAAAATTTCAAGATAAAATTGTGTTCCCCCCGAGTGTGCGCCGTTGCGAAGGTTCGTCGTTTCGAAGCACCACGTGATGATCGGGTGTGATAGACTCTACGTTCGCATACAACGGGTGCAAGCCAGTTTTGCACATGCAGAACACTCGGGTTAGACTTGACGAGCCTAGCATGTACAGACATGGCCTCGGAACACGGAGGACCAAAAGGTCGAGCATGAGTCATATAGTAGATATGATCAACATGTTGATGTTCACCATTGACACCACCTCATCTCATGTGATGATCGGACTTGGGTTGGTGAATTTGGATCATGTCACGCTCGAATGACCGGAGGGATGTCAATTTGAGTGGGAGTTATAATTAATTTGATTAGGTAATAACTCACTTATCATGAACAATAGTCTAAAATGTCTTTGCAAATTTTGGTTGTAGATGGCTCGCGCAGTAGCTCCCCTGAATTTTAATGCGTTCCTAGAGAAAGCTAAACTGAAAGATGACGGGAGCAACTTTGTGGACTGGCTCCGCAATCTGAGGATCATCCTCACAGCTGCCCAGAAGGTTTATGTCCTAAATGCACCGCTAGGTGACCCCCCCGCTCCTGGAGCCTCTGCGGACGTTATGAACGTTTGGCAGACGCGTTCGGATGACTATTCGATAGTACAGTGTGCCATGTTGTACGGCTTGGAAGGAGGACTTCAAAGACGTTTTGAACGTCATGGTGCATATGAGATGTACACGGAGTTGAAGTTCATCTTTGAGAAGAATGCTAAGATCGAGAGGTATGAGACCACCGATAAATTCTTCGCTTGCAAGATGGAGGAGAATTCGTCTGTCAGTGAGCACTTACTGAAGATGTGTGGGTACTATACCCGCATAGCTGATCTGGGACTTGTGTTCCCGGATGAGGCTATCATTGACAGAATTCTCCAGTCACTCCCTCCAAGCTACAAGAGCTTCGTGCAGCAGTATAACATGCAAGGGATGAACAAGACCATCGCCGAGCTGTTTTCGATGCTGAAAGTCGCTGAGGCAGACATCCAGAAGGAGTATCAAGTGTTGATGGTCAATAAAACCACCAGTTTCAAGAAGAATGGCAAGGGCAAGAAGGGTAACTCTAAGAAGGGTGGCAAAGCAGTTGCTAATCCAGTGAAGAAACCTAAGGCTGGGCCCAAACCAGAGACTGAGTGTTTCTATTGCAAGGGGAACGGCCACTGGAAGCGGAACTGCCCCAAGTATCTGGCGGACAAGAAGGGGGCCAACAACAACAAAGGTATATATGATATACATGTTATTGATGTGTACCTTACCAACTCTCGTTGTAGTGCCTGGGTATTTGATACCGGTTCGGTTGCTCACATTTGCAACTCTAAACAGGAACTGCGGAATAAACGGAGGCTGGCGAAGGACGAAGTGACGATGCGCGTGGGAAATGGTTCCAAGGTTGATGTGATCGCCGTCGGCACGCTCGCTCTTCGATTACCATCGGGATTAGTTATGAACCTGAATAATTGTTATTTAGTGCCTGCGTTAAGCATGAACATTATATCTGGATCTTGTTTATTGCAAGACGGTTACTCATTTAAGTCAGAGAATAATGGTTGTTCTATTTATATGAGTAATATCTTTTATGGTCATGCACCCGAAGTTAGGGGTTTATTCTTATTGAATCTCGATAGTGATGATACACATGTTCATAACATTGATGCCAAAAGATGTAGAGTAGATAATGATAATACCACTTTCTTGTGGCACTGCCGTCTCGGTCATATCGGCGTGAAACGCATGAGGAAGCTCTATGCTGATGGACTTTTGGAGTCTCTTGATTTTGAATCACTTGACACGTGCGAGCCGTGCCTCATGGGCAAGATGACAAGGACCCCGTTTTCAGGGATTATGGAACGGGCAAGTGACTTATTGGAAATCATACATACTGATGTGTGCGGTCCGATGAGTGTAACGGCGCGCGGTGGATATCGTTATTTTCTCACCTTCACTGACGACTTAAGTAGATATGGGTATATTTACTTGATGAAGCATAAGTCTGAAACTTTTGAAAAGTTCAAGCAATTTCAGAGTGAAGTTGAAAATCATCGTAACAAGAAGATCAAGTTCCTACGATCTGATCGAGGGGGAGAATATCTGAGTTATGAGTTTGGTGATCACTTAAGAAAATGTGGAATTGTTTCACAGTTGACACCACCTGGAACACCACAGCGTAATGGTGTGTCCGAACGTCGTAATCGAACCCTATTAGATATGGTACGTTCTATGATGTCTCTTGCCGATTTGCCACTATCGTTTTGGGGATATGCGTTAGAGACAGCTGCATTCACTTTAAATAGGGCTCCATCTAAGTCCGTTGAGACAACACCGTATGAACTGTGGTTTGGTAAGAAACCGAAGTTGTCTTTTCTCAAGGTTTGGGGTTGCGATGCTTATGTCAAAAGGCTCCAGCCAGAAAAGCTCGAACCCAAAGCGGACAAATGTGTCTTCATAGGATACCCAAAAGAAACAGTTGGGTACACCTTCTATCTCAGATCCGAGGGCAAAGTGTTTGTCGCTAAGAACGGGTCCTTTCTCGAGAAAGAGTTTCTCTCGAAAGAATTGAGTGGGAGGAAGGTAGAACTTGATGAGGTTATTGAACCTCTGCTTCAACCAGAAAGTAGCGCAGCACAGAAAGATGTTTTTGTGGAGCCTGCAGAGGTTGAAGAGGAAGCCAATGATGATGATCAAGGAGCTTCTGATCAAGTTACTACCGAACCTCGTAGGTCGACAAGGGTACGCACTGCACCTGAGTGGTATGGTAACCCTGTCTTGGAGGTCATGTTGTTAGACAACGGTGAACCTACGAGCTATGGAGAAGCGATGGTGGGCCCAGATTCCGACAAATGGTTAGAGGCCATGAAATCCGAGATGGAATCCATGTATGAAAACAAAGTATGGACTTTGTAAGTATTACCTGAAGGGCGGAAGGCCATTCAGAATAAATGGATTTTTAAGAGGAAGACGGACGCTGACGGTAATGTCACCGTGTATAAAGCTCGACTTGTGGCAAAGGGTTTTTCACAAGTTCAAGGGATTGACTACGATGAGACTTTCTCACCCGTAGCGATGCTTAAATCCGTCCGAATCATGTTAGCAATAGCTGCATATTTCGATTATGAAATTTGGCAGATGGATGTCAAAACAGCGTTCCTTAACGGTTTTCTTAAGGAAGAGTTGTATATGATGCAACCAGAAGGTTTTGTCGATCCAGAGAATGCTGACAAAGTATGCCGGCTCCAGCGTTCCATTTATGGGCTGGTGCAAGCATCTCGGAGTTGGAATCTTCGCTTTGATGAGGTGATCAAAGCGTTTGGGTTTATACAAGTTTACAATGAAGCTTGTATTTACAAGAAAGTGAGTGGGAGCTCCATAGCGTTTCTAATATTATATGTGGATGACATATTGCTGATTGGAAACAATATAGAATTTTTGGATAGCGTGAAGGGGTATTTGAACAAGAGTTTTTCGATGAAAGATCTCGGTGAAGCTGCTTTCATATTGGGCATCAAGATCTATAGAGATAGATCAAGACGCTTGATAGGACTTTCACAAAGCACATACCTTGATAAAGTTTTGAAGAAGTTCAAAATGGATCAATCCAAGAAGGGGTTCTTGCCGGTATTGCAAGGTACGAAGTTGAGTAAGACTCAATGCCCAGTGACTGCGGATGATAGAGAAAAGATGAGTGTCATCCCCTATGCTTCAGCCATAGGCTCTATCATGTATGCAATGCTGTGCACAAGACGAGATGTCAGCCTTGCCATAAGTATGGCCGGAAGGTTTCAGAGTAATCCTGGTATGGATCACTGGACAGCGGTCAAGAATATCCTAAAGTACCTGAAAAGGACTAAGGATATGTTTCTCGTTTATGGAGGTGATCAAGAGCTCGTCGTAAAGGGTTACGTTGATGCAAGCTTTGACACTGATCCGGATGACTCTAAGTCACAAACCGGATACGTATATATTCTCAACGGGGGAGCGGTAAGCTGGTGCAGTTCCAAGCAGAGCATGGTAGCTGATTCTACATGTGAAGCGGAGTATATAGCTGCCTCGGAGGCGGCAAAGGAAGGTGTCTGGATGAAGGAGTTCATGACAGATCTTGGAGTTGTGCCTAGTGCACTGAACCCAATGACTCTGTTCTGTGACAACACTGGTGCCATTGCTCTAGCCAAGGAACCAAGGTTTCACAAGAGGACCAGACACATAAAGCGACGCTTCAATTCCATCCGCAATTCGGTCAAAGAGGAGGACATAAACATTTGCAAAGTACACACGGATTTGAATGTTGCAGATCCGTTGACTAAGCCTCTTCCACGGGCTAAGCACGATCAACACCAAGACTCTATGGGTGTTAGATTCATTACCTTGTAATGCTAGATTATTGACTCTAGTGCAAGTGGGAGACAGTTGGAAATATGCCCTAGAGGCAATAATAAAAGAGTTATTATTATATTTCCTTGTTCATGATAATCGTTTATTATCCATGCTATAACTGTATTGATTGGAAACTCAAATACATGTGTGGATGAATAGACAGACTTTGTGTCCCTAGTGAGCCTCTACAGGACTAGCTCGTTGATCAAAGATGACCGCGGTTTCCAGGTCATAGACATGAGTTGTCATTTGATAACGGGATCACATCATTAGGAGAATGATGTGATGGACGAGACCCAAACGTTAAACATAGCTTTTGATCGTGTCAGTTATCGCTATAGTTTTCTGCATGTCAAGTATAAGTTCCTATGACCATGAGATCATGTAACTCACTGACACCGTAGGAGTACTTTGTGTGTGCCAAACGTCACAACGTAACTGGGTGACTATAAAGGTACTCTACAGGTATCTCCGAGGATGTCTGTTGAGTTGACATGGATCGAGACTGGGATTTGTCACTCCGTGTGACGGAGAGGTATCTCCGGGCCCGCTCGGTAATACGTCATCTCAATGAGCTCAAAGTGACTAAGTAGTTGGTCACGGGATTATGTATTACGGTAACGAGTAAAGAGACTTGCCGGTAACGAGATTGAACTAGGTATAGAGATACCGACGATCGAATCTCGGGCAAGTAACATACCGACGAGACAAAGGGAACTGTATACGGGATTGCCTGAATCCTTGACATCGTGGTTCATCCGATGAGATCATCGAGAAACATGTGGGAACCAATATGGGTATCCAGATCCCTCTATTGGTTATTGACCTGGGAGTGTCTCGGTCATGTCTACATGGTTTCCGAACCCGCAGGGTCTACACACTTAACGTTCGGTGACGCTAGGGTTGTTAGTGAGAAAAGTGTATGGTTACCGAAGGTTGTTCGGAGTCCCGGATGAGATCCCGGACATGACGAGGGTCTCCGGAATAGTCCGGAGACGAAGATTGATATATAGGATGAAAGGTTTCGGAGTCCGGAAGTGTTCCGGAGAGCATCGGGAAATCGGCGGAGTACCGAAAAGGGGTTTCGGGGGTTCCGGAAGCAGTTCTGGGCCTAATGGGCCACAAGGGGGAACACCACAGCCCTCAAGGGGCTGTGCGCCCCCCCTGGGCCCTCTCCTTGTGCGCCAAGGGGGGTGGACCCCTCTAGGGTGGCCGCACCCCCTAAGCCTTGGGGGGCAAGGCACCTAAGGGGGGAAACCCTAGGGCCTGCCCTGGCCGCCGCCCCCCCCATGCCCTGGCCGCCGGCCCCCTAGGGGAAACCCTAGGGCGCCCCCCCTCTCATCCTTCCCCCTATATATAGAGGGGTAGAGGGAGGGCAGCCAACACAAGTTCGTGCCTCGGTGCTGCCCTCCCTCTCCCGTAATATCTTCTTCTCCCGCGGTGCTTAGGCGAAGCCCTGCCGGAGTTCTCCTCCAACATCACCACCACGCCGTCGTGCTGCCGGTTCTCCATCAACCTCTCCTCCACCCCTTGCTGGATCAAGAAGGAGGAGACGTCCCCGAGCCGTACGTGTGAAGAACGCGGAGGCACCGTTGCTTCGGTGCTAGGATCTTCGGCGATCTGAATCGCGGCGAGTACGACTCCATCATCCGCGTTCATAACGCTTCCGCTTAGCGATCTACAAGGGTATGTGGATCCTACTCTCCCCTCGTAGTTGCATCTACTAGATTGATCTTGGTGAACGTAGAGAAAATTTTTGTTTTCCATGCAACGTTCCCCAACACAAGATACAAGGGATCGACCAAGAAATTGACACGTACCCGAAGTTGACTTTCTATCAACCTTGTCACCGGCATAGTCCGAGTCGGAATAGCCAACAAGATTGAAAGAAGCCCTCTTAGGATACCAAATGCCAAAGTTTGGTGTGTGTATCAAGTATCTCACTATCCTTTTAACAGCTTTAAGATGACATTCTTTCGGGGCTGCTTGATATCGCGCACACATGCATACACTTAACATTATGTCAGGACGAGAAGCACAAAGATATAGTAGAGAACCAATCATAGAACGGTAAACCCTTTGATCAACGGGTTCTCCATCTTTTGTCAAGTCATTATGTCCACTAGTAGGCATGGGGGTACTCATACCTTTGCTTTCTTGCATGTTGAACTTCTTGAAGAGATCCTTGGTGTACTTTGTTTGTGAGACAAAAGTACCCTCCTTAGATTGCTTGATTTGCAACCCAAGGAAGAATTTGAGTTCACACATCATGGACATCTCATACTTCTCCGACATGAGCTGTCCAAACTTCTTGCTAAAATGGGGGTTAGTTGAACCAAAGATAATATCATCAACATATATTTGGCACACAAATAGTTCACCATTAACCCTTTTTGTGAACAGCGTTGAGTCTATCTTTCCAATCTCAAAGCCTTTTTCAAGAAGAAAGCTAGTTAAGCATTTGTACCAAGCTCTAGGGGCTTGTTTAAGACCATAAAGAGCTTTATGCAACTTGTAAACATGATTAGGCTTTTTGGGATTCACAAAACCGGGAGGTTGTTTCACAAATACTTCCTCCTCAATTTCACCATTAAGAAAAGCACTTTTGATGTCCATTTGATAGAGAGTAATATCATGATGATTGGCATAAGCAAGAAGAATGCGAATGGACTCAAGTCTAGCAACGGGGGCATAGGTCTCACCATAGTCCATACCTTCGACTTGTGTGTAACCTTGAGCTACGAGACGAGCCTTGTTGCGGATGACTTGTCCATCTTCATCTTGCTTGTTTCGAAACACCCATTTGGTTCCAATGATGTTTTGATCATCGTTGGGCTTCTCTACCAAAGTCCATACCTTGTTCCTCTCGAAGTTGTGTAGTTCTTCGTGCATAGCGTTCACCCAATCCGGGTCTTTAAGTGCTTCTTCTACCTTCATAGGTTCAATACTAGAGATAAATGAGTAATGCTCACAAAAGTTAGCTAAGCGAGTTTTAGAGCGAGTAATTCTCCCGGAGTTGATGTCGTTCATCATTTGTTCCACGGGATGATTCTTCTTGACTCTTGCTCGAACTCGGGATAGCTTTTGTTGATGTTGTGGCTCAGCTTCCTCATCATCTTCATCTTCCTCTTCTTCTTCTTCTTCTTCATTGTTGTTGGTGTTGTCTTGAGGTGGTGGAGAAGGAGGTTGTGGTGGATCTTCTTGTTGCATTTCCTCATCTTGGTGAGTTCCACTTGTGGAGGCCTCCATGTTGCCTTGAGGTTCATCTCGCCGTGAGGTAGGTGGCTCCACATATGTAGATGAGGTACTTTCCTTCACCTCCATGGGACGGATCTTTCCAATAGATAAATCTTGGATAGCTTCCGATGGGTCCTTGTCTCCTACATCAATAGGCATTTGCTCTACTTGCGAGCCGTTAGATTCATCAAACTTCACATCTACCGTCTCTTCAACCTTTCGGGTGAAATTATTGTAGACACGGTAGGTGTGGGAGTTTGATCCATAACCAAGAAGAAAGCCTTCATGAGATTTAGGAGCAAATTTAGACCGACGATGCTTATCAAGGATATAGCATTTTGAACCAAAGACACGAAAGTATCCCACTTGGGGTTTGTTACCGGTGAGAAGCTCGTATGATGTCTTGCCGAGAAGCTTATGAAGATAAAGCCTGTTGATAGCATGACAAGCTGTCTCGACCGCTTCTCCCCAAAAATGTTTCGGTGTCTTGTATTCATCAAGCATCGTTCTTGCCATCTCTATGAGCGTTCGGTTCTTCCTCTCAACAACTCCATTTTGTTGAGGAGTGTACGTAGCCGAGAACTCATGTAGAATCCCTTCCTCATCGAGAAAAGAGTCTACATTGGCGTTCTTGAACTCCGTTCCATTGTCACTCCGAACTTTCTTGATCTTCACCTCAAATTGATTTTGGGCCGTTTTGGCAAAGGTCTTGAAGATCCTCTGAACCTGCGATTTATCATCAAGGAAAAATACCCACGTAAATCTGGAATAATCATCAACTATAACTAGACCAAAGGAGTTACCACCAAGGCTTTTGTAAGCATTGGGACCGAAGAGATCCATATGAAGAAGCTCAAGCGGTCTCCTAGTGGTCATGATGTTTTTCACGGGATGACTTCCACCAACTTGTTTTCCTGCTTGACAAGCACTACAAAGTCTGTCTTTGTCAAAGAAAACATCTTTAACACCAAGAATATGATCACCTTTGATCAGCTTGTCTAGATTACGCATACCAACATGTCCTAGCCTTCTATGCCATAACCAACCTTTAGAGGATTTAGCAATGAAACAAGCTCTAGGTTGGGCTTTCTTAGTGAAATCAACAATGTATAGATCACCTCTACGAATACCAGTAAAAGCCATGTTTTGATTATCACGACGAAAGACTTGGCAATCTATTTTGGTGAATAGCACATTGAATCCAAAGTCAGCTAATCTAGACACAGAAAGTAAATTGTATCCAAGAGATTCTACTAGCATGACATTTTGAATAGAGCTATCATGAGATATGGCCACCTTACCAAGGCCAAGTACCTTACCCTTGGAGTTGTCTCCAAAAGTCACATACTTGCGTGGACCATCGTTCTCTGCAAGCTCTCGAAACATGTCTTTGTTTCCGGTCATGTGATCGGTGCATCCGCTATCAAGAATCCACTCTTTTCCACCGGACATGTAGTCTCTCAGATTTGCCATAAGATTGAGACTCTTCATGACTTTGTCTAGCTCGGTGTCCGAATCGGAGTAATCATCGTCTTGCTCATTCTCATCATCATATTGACCCATAGATTGTTCATCATCAACACCTAGGTCAATTTGATAAGTACTTGCATTAGTTTGATCAATGGAATAATAATCTTCGGAATGCAATGCAAGAGCATTTCTAACTCTAATATTGATAAGACCGGGATCACCCTTCTTTTTCATAAGATCACGAAGCTCAAAGAAGCATTTATCAAAGTTAGGATCATTGGGGTGCAACCTATCAAATTCAATAGTCTTGTGTAGAATTTCATCAAGACCTCTCATAGAGTAGTCCGGATAAAGTTCTTCCAAGAATTTCCACATAGCATAGGCACACTCAAAATTTGTAACAAGATTAAGCAAGTCATCAGGTAACCCTCTAATGATAAGATTCACAGTTCTAAGGTTACGAAGCAAATCAAGCTCTTCATCCATGGTAGGGTGCAAGGGATCAACAGGAGGCACATAGGGGGTCTTAACATATTTGCACAAATTGTACACCTTAAAGATACTAAGCATTTCAGACCTCCAAGAGTTATAAAACCTTCCATCAAGAACAGGCACTCTATGGCTAACACTCCCATCCGTAGACACGTCCATCTTCCTCCAATGGTGTGTAAACCAAAGCAATGGAGACCAAAGCTCTGATACCAATTGTAGGATCGAAGAAGTAGGTCTAGAGGGGGGGTGATTAGACTACTTGACAAGATAAAAAAAATCTGCCTTTTGGGTGTGCAAAGTTTTAGGCAGTTTTGCAATTAAGATCAAGTCAAGTAATACACTACACATGCAATTCTAGAGTATGGGCAGCGGAGAGTAAATTGCATATATAGTAAAGAGAGGTGGAGAAGATCAAACGCAGTTTGGTGACACGGAGATTTTTGTCGTGGTTCCGATAGGTGGTGCTATCGTACATCCACGTTGATGGAGACTTCAACCCACGGAGGGTAACGGCTGCGCGAGTCCACGGAGGGCTCCACCCACGAAGGGTCCACGAAGAAGCAACCTTGTCTATTCCATCACGGCCTACGCCCACGGAGGACTAGCCTTACTCGGGGTAGATCTTCACGAAGTAGGCGATCTCCTTGCCCTTACAAACTTCTTGGTTCAACTCCACATCTCAACGACGGAGGCTCCCAAGCGACACCTAACCAATCTAGGAGGCACCACCCCCCAAAAGGTAATAGACGGTGTTGATGGTGATGAACTCCTTGCTCTTGTGCTTCAAGTGATAATCTCCCCAACACTCAACTCTCCTCACTGATATGGCTGTGGTGGAAGAAAGATTTGAGTGGAAAGCAACTTGGGAAGGCTAGAGATCAAGTTTCATATGGTAGGAAAGGAATGGCTTGATCTCAACACAAGGGTAGGTGGTTCACTTCTCAGAAAGTGTATGGTAGAAGTGGTGGTACTTTCTGATGGCTCTCCTCACGAATGAAGAGGGGTTGGAGGGGTATATATAGCCTCCACACAAAATCCAACCGTTACACACACATTTGACCAATCTCGGTGAGACCGAAGTTAAAACTCGGTCAGACCGAAAGTTCAAATATAGTGAACGTTGGGATTTTCGGTGGGACCGAAAATACCATCTCGGTGGGACCGAAAGTGCATCTGATATGAA
>LR738715.1:236241035-236266993 GCA_902687465.1 Secale cereale | reverse complement strand
TGAGGTTCAAAGCATGGGCGGTACGCCAAAGTAAGTAGACCGAAATCCATCAATATCTACTACTAATCATCCACCTTGAGATATCTATCCAGAACATCTCGCTGGTATTAAGTTGCGAGTCCCACCCATAGTGTAAACTCAATGCAACAGACAACTGCATTAAAAGAACTTTGCGTAAAGTAAACAATCCTTGCACCCGCGGGCACAAGCACCGTTGTTTTCCCCCTTGTGGCAACAGCACATCCCCTAGACTCATGTTTCTGTCACTCAAGCTAGTCATCGAGGGGCATGAACCCACAATCGAGCATAACGTTCCCTCTTGGAGTCACTACTTATTACTCGGCCAAAGCAATAAATAACAACGGAGAACATGCAAGAATTACTTATGAACTAAAATATAAAAGAGGTGAATCAAATATATTACTCAAGATCAATCTGAACATAATCTCATAATCCATCGGATCGCAGCAAACTCAACATAGCAATAGCATAAGGATTACATAGGTGCCTCGATCATGTAGGGCAGCTCACGAGGACTAATTAGTGAAGCACAAGAACGGGAGGAGAACATCACATAGCTACTGGTCATGGACTCATGGTCCAAGGGAGACTACTCACGAGTCATCCGGGAGGCGTCCATGGTGGTGGAGAAGCTCTCGGTGGTGATCCTCCCCTCCGGCAGGGTGCCGGGAAGAGTTCTCCTAGTGCTCGCGATCTTGGAAGCGGCGGCGGCGGCGGAACAGAGATGGGATCGCGAAAAGAAGTCCTGTTCTGAGGGTTACGGAAGACCCTTTAAATATATGCCAAAGTAGGGCACCGGGGGAGCCTCGGGGGGCCCAGGCGCCCCCCCCCCCCCGGCGCGGCCCAGGGGGGGCGCGCCCACAGGGCGCCTGGAGCCCCTGTGCCCCCCCAGGCTGCCCTTCGGACGCAGTGTTGTTTCCGGTTCGCTGATTTTTTATATAATTTTTCTGGATTTTTCTGGGCAGTTCTCGAAACGTGAAAACCTGAAATACAAAAACAGCCGAAAACAAAAACTGGCACTGGGGTGCACTGGATTATTAAGTTAGTCCAAATATGATCAAAAGTGTATGGAAGTGTATGAATATCATAGCAATATCACCCAAAAGTGGCATGGAGCAAGCAGAAATTATAGATACGTTTTGGACGTATCAACATCCCCAAGCTTAATTCCTGCTCGTCCTCGAGTAGGTAAATGATAACAAGAATAATTTCTGTGGTGACATGCTATTAACCATATAGGACTTTCTCATAGTCATATGACAAAAGCGTACTGAGACAACGATTCTAAAGTAATTAAGTTGTCTCAAGAGAAAATCACAAATGACTGAAAGTTTTACAATATGAAACTGAAACATCAAAAAGATTTGCAATGAACATGATGTGCAAATATGATAAAGTGATATCTAGCTTGCCCCCTTTAGTGATGCAAAACATAAATGCAAGGGCACCTTCAAGGTTTAAGTGATGACTAGATACAATCATTTCAGAATAAACGATATCACAATCATGCAAATGACAATGCTACTTTGGGACAATGCACATTACACTCAGAATGACAATCATGCTCTCAGTAGTTGGTGCTTTAACATAAAGGTAAAAGAATGGTTATGTGCTAGAGCATTTTATTTTGAAAACATGAAAGCAATTGTGTCAACGGTAGTAGTACTTCATATGTGTCATGCATAAAACATCCTATAAGTTGCAAGCTTCATGCATCGAATACTAATAGTGCTCGCTAATTGTCCTAATTAGCTCGGATCCCCATGGGTTATCATTGCATTACATATGTTGTAACCAAGTGTCACAAAGGGGTACCTCTATGCCACCTGTACAAAGGTCCAAGGAGATAGATCGCATTTGATTTCTCGTTTTTGATAAATCTCAACTTGAGGACATCCATACCGGGACAACATAGAAAATAGATGATGGACTCCTCTTTAATGCATAAGCATATTCTCATGAGAGATTGAGGATTAAGGTCCAAGCTAAAACTTCCACCATGATGCATGGCTTTGGTTGGCGGCCCAATGTTTTTCTCTAACAATATGCATATTAATTCAACCCACGGTAAATCACCCTTACTTCAGACAAGACGAACATGCATAGCAACTCACATGATATTCAACAAAAGTGTGACAGTTGATGGCTTCCCCAGAAACATGGTTACCGCTCAGCAAGCAACTTATAAGAAATAAGATACATAAGCAACATATTCTTTACCACAATAGTTTTTAGGCTACTTTCCCATGAGCTATGTATTGCATGGTTAGTTTGCTTAGTGCAGGTGGAGGTTACAAAAGACTGGGAGCGACCAACTAAGAGAGCAATGACGGTCATAATCATGCAGAGCGACAAAGCAATATTGAATCAGACATGGTAGTTATATCGCTACTTAGAAACAAAAGATCATCAAGGCTTGACAGACTTTCTTTACAGTCTTGAATATGCGTGAGCATACGCCAAGTCAATCAAAATAAATTCTCGAAGGAAGATATTACTAAACCATACCATATCATAGGCAAACAAACCAAGTTGGTACTCCAATAACACATTGGGAACCTCCCAGCTATTTGAGATTAACCATAAGAAAACCTGAACTACTAAGCACCATCATGAAAGTAGCATCTTTATCATAGACACATTAACCCATGCAACGGAAGCAAACTCTCTTAATAAGGTGAGCATGGTAATTAAAGAGAGTTCAAGCAACCAACTAAATAAAAGCTCTTGAAAGGATAAGTATGAATACTAAGAGCAGAGCACGATAGTAGCTATTAAAAGACAAAGAACACACACATCATAGATAGACATGAAAATTCTATGTAATGTTCTAGGTAGAGATGGAGCGTGTTTCTCTCTCACATAAAGGAATGCTGGGTTCTGACTCGTTATGAAAAACTAAAAAGAAAACTAAAAGCAAGACGCTCCAAGCATAGCACATAACATATGAAGTGATAAAAATATAGCGAAACGAAAGACGAACTGATAATGTTGATGGAGAAGGGGATGCACGGGGGGCATCCCCAACCTTAGACGATTGAGTCTCCTCGAATATTTCTTGGGGGTGCACGGGGGCATCCCCAAGATTGAGCGCTTGACACTCCTGAATCTTTTTATCATCTCCCCTCGCACACTTGAAAACTCCCTTCATACACAACTCATCATAATCTGATTAGCGAGGTTAGTACCCTTAATAAAATAATTATACCTTGCTGAAAATAAGGATATTCTTGAATTTATACTGCTTCTCAAGATTGACAAAAGGTTTTTGCAAAGAAAAAGCAAGTTCTTAATTTGCAAAGTGAAGGTAAGGCAAAACATGACAGAATCTGTGAAAAACAGATCAGCAGGCAGTAATTGACCTGTTCGGGATACTTCTGCAACTCAAATCAAAAAACTCAGAACTGACGCACGAAAGACAATTATATAGAGAACGCTGTCGAAAAAATTCAGACCAAAAAGATGATCTGGTGATTTTATACGAATTTTTCTATCCAAGGACAGAATCTGTTTCCTGGACAGCACCTCACAACTTTTGAACTTTCTAGCAATCAGAGGCTATACTTGGCACAAATATGAAAAGCAAAGATACAATGATGATGCTACAGCAGTAAACAACATCAAGACACAACAAAAGCAAAAATTTTATTCATGTGGGCTGCCTCCCAAAAGCGCTTTCTTTTATGCCTTTAAGCTAGGCATAATGCATAGATCAAGTTTTATCAAGAGTAAAAGAATAACTAGCCCGTACAACGGACTCAAAAGGTAACTTGACCTTCTTACGAGGGAAGTGTTCCATCCCTTTCTTGAGAGGAAACTGAAATTTTATAATACCCTCTTTCATGTCAATGACAGCACCAACGGTGCGCAAAAAGGGACGTCCCAAAATAATTGGACATGAAGGATCACATTCAATATCCATAATAGTAAAATCAACGGGCACATAATTATCATTGACAACAATAAAAACATCGTCGATCCTCCCCAAAGGTTTCTTTATGGAAGAATCAACGAGAGCCTCACCAAAAGAACAAGAATCAAAAGATTTTAATTTAAGCATATCATATAGTCTTTTGGGCATAATGGAAGTACTAGCTACAACATCACATAATGCATAACAAGAGAAATCATTCAAATAAATTTTTATCATAGGATCCCAACCATCTTCTAGCTTTCTATGTATGGAGTCTTCTACTCTAAGTTTCTCCTCCCTAGCTTTGATGAGAGCATTAGTGATATGCTCTGTGAAGGCAAGGTTAAGCGTGCTAGTGCGGGGATCTCTAGACATCTTGTGAAGGAAATCAATAACTTCTGTAAGAGTGCAATTATCAAAATCAAGGTCACGAGCATCAAGTAAAGTGGTAGTGGTGTCCTTAAGGTTCACCTGTTTGGTAGTTTCTATAGCATCACCATTAATAGGTCCATTGGGACCAGGAGTACATTGGGTGCTAAGAGTGTGAACATCCTCAATAACTTGGATAGTAGCAACAGTGTGGTGGGTAGGAAGGCTCTTAATTCTCTCTTCTTCCTCCCTTTCTCTAGCCCATCTTTCTTTTAGCTTAGCCATCATCCTAATATTTTCATTAATTTGCACTTGAGTAGCATTAATAGGGATGACTTCCCTCTCCTTAAGAGGAGAAGTTTCAATTTTTAGCAATTTTACCTCATTAGCTAAGTGGTCTACCTTAAAAGAAAGATCATCTAGTTTATGTAGTTTCTCTTCTACACTCTTATTAAAGGCTTTTTGGGTAGTGATGAAATCTCTAAGCATGGTCTCTAGTTCAGTATTGGAGTTCTTGGTACTAGGATAAGCATTATTGTTCCTATAAGAGTGAGAGGGGAACGGTCTAGGATTGTTACCAAAGTTACTCCTATAAGCATTGTTGTTAAAATTGTTTCTAGAGATAAAGTTCACATCTACTTGTTCTTGAGCAATCAAAGAATTTAAAGGAACATCACGAGGATCAATAGTAGATTGCTTCGAAAGTAGAGACATGATCAAGTCAACTTTTTCATTAAGGGAGGAAATCTCCTCGACAGAGTTTACCTTCCTACCTGTTGGAGCGCGTTCGGTGTGCCATTGGGAATAGTTGGTCATCATCTCATCGAGAAGCTTTGTGGCAGCACCAAGTGTAGTTGACATAAAAGTTTTTCCCGCGGCTGAATCTAACAAGTTCCGCGAGGTAAAGTTCAAGCCTGCATAAAAAGTTCAGATAACCATCCAAGTAGTCAAACCGTGAGTAGGGAAGTTTTTGATAAGAGATTTCATACGTTCCCAAGCTTGGGCAACGTGTTCATTATCCAATTGTTTAAAATTCATGATGTTACTTCTAAGTTGGATAATTTTAGCAGGTGGGTAGTATTTTCCGATAAAAGCATCTTTGCACTTGTCCCATGAATCTATGCTATTTCTAGGCAAAGACTGAAACCAAATTTTAGCTCCTCTCAAGGAGAAAGGAAAAAGCTTAAGCTTAACAATATTACCATCTATTTCTTGGTACTTTTGCATATCACAAAGTTCTACAAAGTTGTTCAAGTGTAAAGCAGCATCATCTCCAGCACCGGAGAATTGTTCTCTCATGACTAAGTTAAGTAAAGCAGGTTTAATTTCATATGAAGGTGCTGAAGTGGCAGGTGTAGTAATAGGTGTGCTGATAAAGTCATCGTTGTTGTGACTAGTGAAGTCACACAACTTGGTGTTCTCAGTGGAACCCATAGTAGCAAGCAAGCAAGATAACTATTTTTGTGATTTTCGATAAAAGGAACTAAAGCAAAAATAAAAGGTAAACTAACAAGACTAAAAAGCAAAGGTAAAAGATAGCATGCAACTCCCCCATCCTGAAGAGTGGAGTCCCCGGCAACGGCGCCAGAAAATACTCCTTGATGGGCCTCGAACCCCTCGTTGGTTACCCCAAGTGGAAGGTGTAAGATGCAGTAAGTAGAAGTGTTTTTCCCTAGCAAAGATGCCAAGGATCGACTCCCCAGAGACTCCTAGGTTCAACAAGTAGGTGTCAATTGCTAACGGCGCAATTAGCAATCAACGTGGACCTGCACACAGATACAAATAACTTTGCTCCCAACGAGTACAGAGAGGTTGTCAATCTCTCCGGCCTTGTAGTTCACAAAGGGTTAAAAGCAATATGATAGTAGTGATAGATAGTGTTTTGCAATAGTAAGTAAATAGCGAAAAGTAAATAGTGGATGTGATCAATGATGGTAATATGGACTGGAGTCTCATGATGTTCACTAGTGATGTCTCTCTCGCAAAAGACGATAAAACAGCTATGTGAGGTAAACAAATTACAGCTGGGCAATTGACAGGATCCACGAGCGCATACAAATGCTGATTACATTGCAAGAAAGGTTGAGGTTCAAAGCATGGGCGGTACGCCAAAGTAAGTAGACCGAAATCCATCAATATCTACTACTAATCATCCACCTTGAGATATCTATCCAGAACATCTCGCTGGTATTAAGTTGCGAGTCCCACCCATAGTGTAAACTCAATGCAACAGACAACTGCATTAAAAGAACTTTGCGTAAAGTAAACAATCCTTGCACCCGCGGGCACAAGCACCGTTGTTTTCCCCCTTGTGGCAACAGCACATCCCCTAGACTCGTGTTTCTGTCACTCAAGCTAGTCATCGAGGGGCATGAACCCACAATCGAGCATAACGTTCCCTCTTGGAGTCACTACCTATTACTCGGCCAAAGCAATAAATAACAACGGAGAACATGCAAGAATTACTTATGAACTAAAATATAAAAGAGGTGAATCAAATATATTACTCAAGATCAATCTGAACATAATCTCATAATCCATCGGATCCCAGCAAACTCAACATAGCAACAGCATAAGGATTACATAGGTGCCTCGATCATGTAGGGCAGCTCACGAGGACTAATTAGTGAAGCACAAGAACGGGGGGAGAACATCACATAGCTACTGGTCATGGACTCATGGTCCAAGGGAGACTACTCACAAGTCATCCGGGAGGCGTCCATGGTGGTGGAGAAGCTCCCGGTGGTGATCCTCCCCTCCGGCAGGGTGCCGGGAAGAGTTCTCCTGGTGCTCCTGATCTTGGAAGCGGCGGCGGCGGCGGAACAGAGATGGGATCGCGAAAAGAAGTCCTGTTCTGAGGGTTACGGAGGACCCTTTAAATATATGCCAAAGTAGGGCACCGGGGGAGCCTCGGGGGGCCCAGGCGCCCCCCCGGCGCGGCCCAGGGGGGGCGCGCCCACAGGGCGCCTGGAGCCCCTGTGCCCCCCCCAGGCTGCCCTTCGGACGCAGTGTTGTTTCCGGTTCGCTGATTTTTTATATAATTTTTCTGGATTTTTCTGGGCAGTTCTCGAAACGTGAAAACATGAAATACAAAAACAACCGAAAACAGAAACTGGCACTGGGGTGCACTGGATTAGTAAGTTAGTCCAAATATGATCAAAAGTGTATGGAAGTGTATGAATATCATAGCAATATCACCCAAAAGTGGCATGGAGCAAGCAGAAATTATAGATGCGTTTTGGACGTATCACTGGCCCCCTGGTTAATGACGATGCCGGGTACCTTGGGTTCTTTACCAGGGTGGTGGAGTGTCTTGAAGGCGGGGTCAGGAAGGCTCGGCAACGCGTCGAGGAGCAAAACCGCGACATCGTGAGGAGCGCGGTTTCCCGCATCTTCGGCAAGTTACACCGTCTTGACTCTCATGCGGACTTCGAGGCCCTGCTGGAGCCTGCGCTTGAGGCGGTCGCCGGCCCCTTGGAGAATTGGGCGAGCGACCATGTGGACGCGTTGGTGACGGAGCTCGTTCCAGCTATCGAGGACACGCCGGTGCCTGAGGGGGGCGACACCGACAGTTCCGGCGAAGGCGTCGATGCTTAATCTAGTTCCTGCCATAAATTTGCTTTTTGGTTGTGGCTCCAAAGCCGGGTGAGGTGGGTGTCATAAGGTTTAAACTTTTGATTATACAATTGAACACTGTACGGGTGGTTTTTAAGCACTCCCTTGCTTGTTCCTGAGGTCGTGGCTTTAAGCCCTTGTCGCGTGTCAAGACGGAGCGTCTGCCGGCCTCGCCTGGGCGCGCCTCACGAGTACCTACTATGAGCACAAGAGTGGTTGGCGGTCCGGCAGCGGACCAGACAGAACGTGTGCCCATGCCTCGGCCCCTACCTGGCGCGCCAAATGTCGGATTCAGGGCTCCGCAAAACCCGTTAAGTTCGAACACAGGGGCGTGAACGAAGATCTCTCCCACTCACATCTACCTAGCGCCTCGCTCTCGTCTGGGTGGAAGGATTCAAGTAAACAACGAACAAGCACACAAGAGTTTATCCAGGTTCGGGCCATCATGTGGTGTAAGACCCTACTTCCTGCTTTGGTGGATTGGCTCCGGGCGAGCTAGAACATGAGCTAGTACAAGGGTTCCTGGACTCAGGAGGCGAGCTCAGGAGGGTCAGGAGGCTAGTGTTCTTGCTCCTTGTGCGGTGGCAAAGTGTTCGTCCCCTTTGCAGTGGGGGTTCTAGATACTTATATAGGCGGCCACGGTCCTCTTCCTCCGAAATGTTTTAGGTGGGAAGGGATCCCACAACGGCCATTTTTGAGCAGGAACACAAGGACGTTCCTGCCCTGACAAAAGCAGTCTTCGCCTGCAAAAGGATCAGGCGGTGACACGGTGGTGGGCTCGACGGTGACATCCTCCTTGTCGTCCTTGTGGTCTTTGGTCTCGTTGCACCAAAGAAGAACCTTTGCCTCGCTCCTTGGGAACCAACGGCTGCGCTGTCCCCTTTGCACCGAAATGGCAACTGCGTCGCTGGTGGACGCTGGCACCCGCCGGCGCGGTGCGTCACTGCTGACATCAGTGCCTCCTGAAGGAAATATGCCCTAGAGGCAATAATAAAGATGTTATTTGTATTTCCTTATATCATGATAAATGTCTTTTATTCATGCTAGAATTGTATTAACCGGAAACTTAGTACATGTGTGGATACATAGACAAAACAGTATGTCCCTAGTATGCCTCTACTAGACTAGCTCATTGGTCAAAGATGGTTATGTTTCCTAGCCATAGACATGAGTTGTCATTTGATCAACGGGATCACATCATTAGGAGAATGATGTGATGGACAAGACCCATCCGTTAGCATAGCACTATGATCGTTTAGTTTAACTGCTATTGCTTTCTTCATGACTTATACATGTTCCTATGACTATGAGATTATGCAACTCCCGAATACCGTAGGAACACCTTGTGTGCTATCAAACGTCACAACGTAACTGGGTGATCATAAAGATGCTCTACAGGTGTCTCCGAAAGTATTCGTGGTGTTGGCATAGATCAAGATTAGGATTTGTCACTCCGAGTGCCGGAGAGGTATCTCTGGGCCCTCTCGGTAACACACATCACAATAAGCCTTGCAAGCAAAAGACTAATGAGTTAGTCACGAGATGATGTGTTACGGAACGAGTAAAGAGACTTGCCGGTAACGAGATTGAACTAGGTATAAAGATACCGACGATCGAATCTCGGGCAAGTAACATACCGTTTGACAAAAGGAACAACGTATGTTGTTATGCGGTTCTGACCGATAAAAGATCTTCGTAGAATATGTAGGAGCCAATATGAACATCCAGGTTCCGCTATTGGTTATTGACCGGAGATGAGTCTCGGTCATGTCTACATAGTTCTCGAACCCGTAGGGTCCGCACGCTTAACGTTTGATGACGATCGGTATTATGAGTTTATGAGTATTGATGTACCGAAGGTAGTTCGGAGTCCCGGATGAGATCACGGACATGACGAGGAGTCTCGGAATGTCCGAGACATAAAGATTGATATATTGGACGGCTATATTCGGACACCGGAAGTATACCGGAAAAGTTTCGGATTTATCGGGAATGCCGGAAGGGGTTACCGAAACCCCCTACGAGAGGGGATGGTCCATAGTGGGCCTAAAGGGAAAGAGAGAGGCAGCCCATAGGGCTGGCCGGCGCCCCCACCTAGGGTTCCTAGTTGGACTAGGATTGGGGAGGGCGCCACCTCTCCTATTCCTTTCCCCCTTCTTCCTTTCGGTGAATCCTACTAGGAATAGGATTGCAATCCTATTCCTAGTAGGACTCCTTCCCTAGCCGCACCAGGAAGGGCCGGCCGGCCTCCCTCCCCTGCTCCTTTATATACGGGGGCAGGGGGGCACCCAAAGACACACAAGTTGAATTGTTTTAGCCGTGTGCGGTGCCCCCCTCCACAGAATCACACCTCGGTCATACCGTCGCGGAGCTTAGGCGAAGCCCTGTACCGGTGAGCACATCATATCCGTCACCACGCCGTCGTGCTGACGAAACTCTCCCATGAAGCTCAACTGGATCAAGAGCTCGTGGGACGTCATCAAGCTAAACGTGTGCTGAACGTGGAGGTGCTGTACATTCGGTGCTTGATCGGTTGGATCACGAAGAAGTTCGACAACATCAACCGCGTCACTTGACGCTTCTGCTCCCGGTCTACGAGGGTACGTAGACACACTCTTCCCTCTCGTTGCTATGCATCTGGTAGATAGATCTTGCGTGATCGTAGGAAAATTTTAAAATACTACGTTCCCCAACAGTGGCATCATGAGCCAGGTCTATGCGTTGATGATATGCACGAGTAGAACACAATGAGATTGTGGACGATACTAGTCATACTGCTTACCAGCATGTCATACTTTGCTTCGGCGGTATTGTGAGATGAAGCGGTCCGGACCGACATTACGCGTACGCTTACGCGAGACTGGTTTCACCGTTACGAGCACTCGTTGCTTAAAGGTGACTGGCGGGTGTCTGTCTCTCTCACTTTAGCTGAATCAAGTGTGGCTACGCCCGGTCCTTGTGAAGGTTAAAACAGCACATACTTGACGAAACATCGTTGTGGTTTTGTATGCGTAGGTAAGAACGGTTCTTGCTAAGCCCGTAGCAGCCACGTAAAACTTGCAACAAACAAAGTAGAGGACGTCTAACTTGTTTTTGCAGGGCATGTTGTGATGTGATATGGTCAAGACATGATGAGTTATACGGTTTTGTATGAAATGATCATGTTTTGTAAAGTTATCGGCAACTGGCAGGAGCCATATGGTTGTCGCTTTATTGTATGAAATGCAATCGCCATGTAATTGCTTTACTTTATCAGTAAGCGGTAGCGATAGTCGTGGAAGCAATAGTTGGCGAGACGACAACGATGCTACGATGAAGATCAAGGTGTCAAGCCGGTGACGAAGGTGATCATGACGGTGCTTTGAAGATGGAGATCAAAAGCACAAGATGATGATGGCCATATCATGTCACATATTTTGATTGCATGTGATGTTTATCTTATTATGCTTCTTATTTTGCTTAGAACGACGGTAGCATTATAAGATGATCCCTTACTAAATTTCAAGGTATAAGTGTTCTCCCTGAGTATGCACCGTTGCGAAAGTTCGTCGTGCCGAGACACCACGTGATGATCGGGTGTGATAAGCTCTACGTTCAAATACAACGGGTGTAAGCCAGTTTTGCACACGCAGAATACTCGGGTTAAACTTGACGAGCCTAGCATATACAGATATGGCCTCGGAACACTGGAGACCGAAAGGTCGAGCGTGAATCATATAGTAGATATGATCAACATAAGATGTTCACCATTGAAAACTACTCCATCTCACGTGATGATCGGACATGGTTTAGTTGATTTGGATCACGTGATCATTTAGATGACCAGAGGGATGTCTATCTAAGTGGGAGTTCTTTAAATTAATATGATTAAATTGAACTTTAATTTATCATGAACTTAGTCCTGATAGTTTTGCATATCTATGTCGTAGTAGATCAATGGCCCGTGCTACCGTTCCTTTGAATTTTAATGCATTCCTAGAGAAAGCTAAGTTGAAAGATGATGGTAGCAATTACACGGACTGGGTCCGTAACCTGAGGATTATCCTCATTGCTGCACAGAAGAATTATGTCCTTGAAGCACCGCTAGGTGACAAGCCCCCTTCCGCTGATGCAGACGCTTTGAACGTCTGGCAGTCACGGTCTGATGACTACACGATAGTTCAGTGTGCCATGCTTTACGGCTTAGAACCGGGACTTCAACGACGTTTTGAACGTCATGGAGCATATGAGATGTTCCAGGAGTTGAAGTTAATATTTCAAGCAAATGCCCGAATTGAGAAATATGAGATTTCCAATAAGTTCTACAACTGCAAAATGGAGGAGAATAGTTCTATCAGTGAACACTTGCTCAGAATGTCTGGGTACTACAATCATATGACTCAACTTGGTTGCAAAGTTGACGAGGATAGTGTTATTGATAGAGTTCTTCAATCACTGCCACCAAGCTATAAAGGCTTCGTGATGAACTATAACATGCAAGGGATGCAAAAGACAATTCCCGAGCTCTTCGCTATGCTCAAAGCTGCGGAGGTAGAAATCAAAAAGGAGCATCAAGTGTTGATGGTTAACAAGACCACTAGTTTCAAGAAAAAGGGCAAGGGAAAGAAAGGGAACTCAAAAAGAATAGCAAGTCAGTTGCTACTTCAACGAAGAAACCCAAATCTGGAGCCAAGCCTGAAACTGAGTGCTTCTACTGCAAGGGAACTGGACACTGG
The DNA here is from genome assembly GCA_902687465.1 of Secale cereale. NCBI lineage: Eukaryota > Viridiplantae > Streptophyta > Magnoliopsida > Poales > Poaceae > Secale > Secale cereale. The sequence goes on along the minus strand of LR738715.1, from coordinate 236,254,360 downwards.
AAGCGGAACTGCCCCAAGTATTTGGCGGATAAGAAGGATGGCAAGATGAACAAAGGTATATGTGATATACATGTTATTGATGTGTACCTTACTAATGCTCGTAGTAGTACCTGGGTATTTGATACCGGTTCGGTTGCTAATATTTGTAACTCGAAACAGGGACTACGGATTAAACGAAGATTAGCTAAGGACGAGGTGACGATGCGCGTGGGAAACGGTTCCAAAGTCGATGTGATCGCCGTCGGCACGCTACCTCTACATCTACCTTCGGGATTAGTTTTAGACCTAAATAATTGTTATTTGGTGCCAGCGTTAAGCATGAACATTATATCTGGATCTTGTTTATTGCGAGACGGTTATTCATTTAAATCAGAGAATAATGGTTGTTCTATTTTAATGAATAATATCTTTTATGGTCATGCACCCTTAAAGAGTGGTCTATTCTTATTGGATCTCGATTGTAGTGATACACATATTCATAATATTGAAACCAAAAGATGCAAGGTTAATAATGATAGTGCAACTTATTTGTGGCACTGCCGTTTAGGTCATATTGGTGTAAAACGCATGAAGAAACTCCATAATAATGGACTTTTGGAATCACTTGATTATGAATCACTTGGTGCTTGCGAACCATGCCTCATGGGCAAGATGACTAAAACTCCGTTCTCCGGAACTATGGAGCGAGCAACAGATTTGTTGGAAATCATACATACTGATGTATGTGGACCAATGAGTGTTGATGCTCGCGGTGGGTATCGTTATTTTCTGACCTTCACTGATGATTTGAGCAGATATGGGTATATCTACTTAATGAAGCACAAGTCTGAAACATTTGAAAAGTTCAAAGAATTTCAGAGTGAAGTAGAGAATCATCGTAACAAGAAAATAAAGTTCCTACGATCTGATCGTGGAGGAGAATATTTGAGTTACGAGTTTGGTCTTCATTTGAAACAATGTGGAATAGTTTCACAACTCACGCCACCTGGAACACCACAGCGTAATGGTGTGTCCGAACGTCGTAACCGTACTTTATTGGATATGGTGCGATCTATGATGTCTCTTACCGATTTACCACTATCGTTTTGGGGTTATGCTTTAGAGACAGCTGCATTCACGTTAAATAGGGCACCATCTAAATCCGTTGATACGACACCTTATGAACTATGGTTTGGCAAGAAACCAAAGTTGTCGTTTCTTAAAATTTGGGGCTGCGATGCTTATGTGAAAACACTTCAACCTGATAAGCTCGATCCCAAGTCGGAAAAATGTGTCTTCATAGGATACCCAAAAGAGACAGTTGGGTACACCTTCTATCACAGATCCGAAGGCAAAATATTCGTTGCTAAGAACGGATCCTTTCTAGAAAAAGAGTTTCTCTCGAAAGAAGTGAGTGGGAGGAAAGTAGAACTTGATGAGGTAATTGTACCTTCTCCCATATTGGAAAGTAGTACATCACAGGAAATTGTTCCAGTGATTCCTACACCAATTAGTGAGGAAGTTGATGATAATGATCATGAAACTTCGGATCAAGTTTCTGTTGAACGTCGTAGATCAACCAGAGTACGTTCTGCACCAGAGTGGTACGGCAACCCAGTTCTGGAAATCATGTTACTAGACCATGATGAACCTACGAACTATGAGGAAGCGATGATGAGCCCAGATTCCGCAAAATGGCTTGAAGCCATGAAATCTGAGATGGGATCCATGTATGAGAACAAAGTGTGGACTTTGGTTGACTTGCCCGATGATCGGCAAGCCATAAAAAATAAATGGATCTTCAAGAGGAAGACCGACGCGGACGGTAATATTACTGTTTACAAAGCTCGACTTGTTGCGAAAGGTTTTCGACAAGTTCAAGGAGTTGACTATGATGAGACTTTCTCACCTGTAGCGATGCTTAAGTCTGTCCGAATCATGTTAGCAATTGCCGCATTTTATGATTATGAAATCTGGCAAATGGATGTCAAAACTGCATTCCTAAATGGATATCTCAAAGGAGAGTTGTATATGATGCAACCAGAAGGTTTTGTCGATCCAAAAGGTGCTAACAAAGTATGCAAGCTCCAGCGATCCATCTATGGACTGGTGCAAGCATCTCGGAGTTGGAATATACGCTTTGATGAGGTGATCAAAGCATATGGTTTTATACATACTTTTGGAGAAGCCTGTATTTACAAGAAAGTGAGTGGGAGCTCTGTAGCATTTCTAATATTATATGTAGATGACATATTGTTGATTGGAAATGATATAGAATTTCTGGATAGCATAAAAGGATATTTGAATAAAAGTTTTTCAATGAAAGACCTCGGTGAAGCTGCTTATATATTAGGTATCAAGATCTATAGAGATAGATCAAGACGTTTAATTGGACTTTCACAAAGCACATACCTTGATAAGATTTTGAAGAAGTTCAAAATGGATCAGTCAAAGAAGGGTTCTTGCCTGTTTTACAAGGTATGAAGTTGAGTAAGACTCAATGCCCGACCACTGCAGAAGATAGAGAGAAAATGAAAGTCATTCCCTATGCCTCAGCCATAGGATCTATCATGTATGCAATGCTGTGTACCAGACCTGATGTGTGCCTTGCTATAAGTCTAGCAGGGAGGTACCAAAGTAATCCAGGAATGGATCACTGGATAGCGGTCAAAAACATCCTAAAGTATCTGAAAAGAACAAAGGATATGTTTCTCGTATATGGAGGTGACAAAGAGCTCGTCGTAAACAGTTACGTCGATTCTAGCTTTGACACTGATCCGGATGACTCAAAGTCACAAACCGGATATGTATTTTTATTGAACGGTGGAGCTGTCAGCTGGTGCAGTTCCAAGCAGAGCGTCGTGGCGGGATCTACGTGTGAAGCGGAATACATAGCTGCTTCGAAAGCAGCAAATGAAGGAGTCTGGATGAAGGAGTTCATATCCGATCTAGGTGTAGTACCTAGTGCATCGGGTCCAATGAAAATCTTTTGTGACAACACTGGAGCCATAGCCTTGGCGAAGGAATCCAGGTTTCACAAGAGAACAAAGCACATCAAAAGACGCTTCAATTCCATCTGCGATCTAGTCAAGGAGGGAGACATAGAGATTTGCAAAATACATACGGATCTGAATGTTGCAGACCCATTGACTAAGCCTCTTCCACGGGCAAAACATGATCAGCACCAAGACTCCATGGGTGTGAGGATCATCACTTTGTAATCTAGATTATTGACTCTAGTTCAAGTGGGAGACTGAAGGAAATATGCCCTAGAGGCAATAATAAAGATGTTATTTGTATTTCCTTATATCATGATAAATGTCTTTTATTCATGCTAGAATTGTATTAACCGGAAACTTAGTACATGTGTGGATACATAGACAAAATAGTATGTCCCTAGTATGCCTCTACTAGACTAGCTCATTGATCAAAGATGGTTATGTTTCCTAGCCATAGACATGAGTTGTCATTTGATCAACGGGATCACATCATTAGGAGAATGATGTGATGGACAAGACCCATCCGTTAGCATAGCACTATGATCGTTTAGTTTAACTGCTATTGCTTTCTTCATGACTTATACATGTTCCTATGACTATGAGATTATGCAACTCCGGAATACCGTAGGAACACCTTGTGTGCTATCAAACGTCACAACGTAACTGGGTGATCATAAAGATGCTCTACAGGTGTCTCCGAAAGTATTCGTGGTGTTGGCATAGATCAAGATTAGGATTTGTCACTCCGAGTGTCGGAGAGGTATCTCTGGGCCCTCTCGGTAACACACATCACAATAAGCCTTGCAAGAAAAAGACTAATGAGTTAGTCACGAGATGATGTGTTACAGAACGAGTAAAGAGACTTGCCGGTAACGAGATTGAACTAGGTATAAAGATACCGACGATCGAATCTCGGGCAAGTAACATACCGTTTGACAAAAGGAACAACGTATGTTGTTATGCGGTTCTGACCGATAAAAGATCTTCGTAGAATATGTAGGAGCCAATATGAACATCCAGGTTCCGCTATTGGTTATTGACCGGAGATGAGTCTCGGTCATGTCTACATAGTTCTCGAACCCGTAGGGTCCGCACGCTTAACGTTTGATGACGATCGATATTATGAGTTTATGAGTATTGATGTACCGAAGGTAGTTCGGAGTCCCGGATGAGATCACGGACATGATGAGGAGTCTCGGAATGTCTGAGACATAAAGATTGATATATTGGACGGCTATATTCGGACACCGGAAGTATACCGGAAAAGTTTCGGATTTATCGGGAATGCCAGAAGGGGTTACCGGAACCCCCTACGAGAGGAGATGGTCCATAGTGGGCCTAAAGGGAAAGAGAGAGGCAGCCCATAGGGCTGGCCGGCGCCCCCACCTAGGGTTCCTAGTTGGACTAGGATTGGGGGGGGGGGCACCTCTCCTATACCTTTCCCCCTTCTTCCTTTCGGTGAATCCTACTAGGAATAGGATTGCAATCCTATTCCTAGTAGGACTCCTTCCCTAGCCGCACCAGGAAGGGCCGGCCGGCCTCCCTCCCCTGCTCCTTTATATACGGGGGCAGGGGGGCACCCAAAGACACACAAGTTGAATTGTTTTAGCTGTGTGCGGTGCCCCCCTCCACAGATCACACCTCGGTCATACCGTCGCGGAGCTTAGGCGAAGCCCTGCGCCGGTGAACACATCATATCCGTCACCACGCCGTCGTGCTGACGATACTCTCCCGTGAAGCTCAACTGGATCAAGAGCTCGTGGGACGTCATCAAGCTGAACGTGTGCTGAACGCGGAGGTGCCGTACATTCGGTGCTTGATCGGTTGGATCGCGAAGAAGTTCGACAACATCAACCGCGTCGACGCTTCCGCTCCCGGTCTACGAGGGTACGTAGACACACTCTTCCCTCTCGTTGCTATGCATCTGGTAGATAGATCTTGCGTGACCGTAGGAAAATTTTAAAATACTACGTTCCCCAACACCTCCTCCCGAGGCAGGCTTGGCCTTGGATTCTCCGCCCCTCCGGAGCACCTTGTCGAGGCCGCTCCTGAGGAGGTATTGACGGCGCTCTCCTCGCGAGGCTTGGCCTCCTCGCGAGGGTCTTGAGCAGCTGGTCGATTAGCTGGGCCGTATCAGGCCGCTTGTAGGAGCGTGTCGCAGCCCACAGACAGGCAAGTCTGGGTACCGTGGTTCCCAGTACGCCGACATGTATGATTATAATATCCTTGCAAGTCTCTTCGAATTATTGGTTTGGTTTGGCCTACTAGATCTATAGTTCTTGCAATGGGAGAAGTGCTTGGCTTTGGGTTCAATCTTGCGGTGTCCTTTCTCAGTGACAGTAGGGGCAGCAAGGCACATATTGTATTGTTGCCATCGAGGATAAAAATATGGGGTTTATATCATATTGCTTGAGTTTATCCCTCTACATCATGTCATCTTGCTTAAAGCATTACTCTGTTCTTATGAACTTAATACTCTAGATGCATGCTAGATAGCGGTTGATGTGTGGAGTAATAGTAGTAGATGCAGAGTCGTTTCGGTCTACTTGTCACAGATGTGATGCCTATATATAATGATCATGCCTATATATTATCATAACTATGCGCTTTTCTATCAATTGCTTGACAGTAATTTGTTCACCCACCGTAGAAATCTGGTTTCATGAGAGAAGCCACTAGTGAAACCTATGCCCCCCGGGTCTATTTTTATCATATTACTTTACTTCAATTTCTGCTGCCATTGCTTATTTGATTTATTTACTTTATGTTTCTTATACCAAAAATATTATACTATCATATCTATCAGATCTCACTTTCGTAAGTGACTGTAAAGGGATTGACAACCCCTTATCGCGTTGGTTGCGAAGTTCTTATTTTTTGTGCGGGTGCGAGGGACTCGCGCATGGTCTCCTACTGGATTGATACCTTGGTTCTCAAAAACTGAGGGAAATACTTACGCTACTGTGTTGCATCACCCTTTCCTCTTCGAGGGAATACAATGCAAGCTCGAGAAGTAGCAAGCGTGAACAATAAACCACATGATAGATAGTACAAAGGAAAATATAAGGAAATCCAGAGACATAAATCAATCGACCAGAACCTTGACTTCCAGTCAATTAGCACACATTGTTATGATTGCTAAGGGAGACAACGACGTTAGAAACACATAAATATCTCACGTCAAAGATTATCAGTACCTTACACAACATCACGCCGACTCGTACACCATATTGTCATCGAAGGAAAAGCCACAGAGTAAGGCCCACTTCAAAAGCTACCAAATTCACCACTTATAGTCCATTATATTTATCCAGTGAGTTGCCTCCCATAAGGCTCACAATGTTGGTCACATTGTATATAAAGTATAAGACATCAGTAGAAGTAGTTGACATTAAACTATAAGCAATACTCATAAAACCATTCATGCCAACTCCGACGTCTAAATATTGGCTCAACTTTTTCTAGTTAATTAGTAGGCACAACAACAAAATCTAATTCTTCTGATTGACACACATGAAAATAATGGAAGAAAGGGAAGAGAAAAAATAATTTCAGCATACGAATAGCTACCATCTGGCATAACTCATGCCTTCAGGTTATCTACATAAAGAAAAAATGGTATCTATGTGTAGAAAGAAAAAGAAAGCAAGTGTGATTACTTTTAAAGGCTTCATTGAGCAGGTGCACATGTGACTCATATGTCCATATTAGCAAAGGCGTATTTTAAGAGAACCGACATTTTCCCTTTTCAACATATGATGCCCAAATATTAAGAAGTACATTAACAGATACAGAGTGTAGCTTGCCGCACGCTGCCTAAACCCAGTCCACATAACAGGTTGCATCCATGAAAAAAGCATGTAGGCACATCTGATGACCCACAAGTGTAGGGGATCTATCGTAGTCCTTTCGATAAGTAAGAGCGTCAAACCCAATGAGGAGCAGAAGGAAATGATAGGCAGTTTTCAGTAAGGTACTTTCTGCAAGCACTGAAATTATCGGTAACAGATAGTTTTGTGATAAGATAATTGGTAACAAGTGACAAATAGTAAAAGTAAATAAGGTACAACAAGATGGCCCAATCCTTTTTGTAGCAAAGGACAAGCCTGGACAAACTCTTATATGAAGGAAAACGCTCCCGAGGACACATGGGAATTATCGCCAAGCTAGTTTTCATCACACTCATATGATTCGCGTTCGTTACTTTGATAATTTGGTATGTGGGTGGGTCGGTGCTTGGGTACTGCCCTTATTTGGACAAGCATCCCACTTATGATTAACCTCTATTGCAAGCATACACAACTACAAAAGAAGTATTAAGGTAAACCTAACCATAGCATGAAACATATGGGTCCAAATCAGCCCCTTGCGAATCAACGCATAAACTAGGGTTTAAGCTTCTGTCACTCTAGCAACCCATCATCTACTTATTACTTCCCAATGCCTTCCTCTAGGCCCAAACAATGGTGAAGTGTCATGTAGTCGATGTTCACATGACACCACTAGAGGAAAAGACAACATACATCTTATCAAAATATCGAACAAATACCAAATTCACATGACTACTTATAGCAAGACTTCTCCCATCTCCTCAGGAACAAACATAACTACTCACAAAGCATATTCATGTTCATAATCAGAGGGGTATTAATATGCATAATGGGTCTGAACATATGATCTTCCACCAAGTAAACCAACTAGCATCAACTACAAGGAGTAATCAACACTACTAGCAACCAACATGTACCAATCTGAGGTTTTGATACAAATATTGGATACAAGAGATGAACTAGGGTTTAAGAGGAGATGGTGCTGGTGAAGATGTTGATGAGATAACTCTCCCCAAGATGGCAGGGTTGTTGGTGATGACGATGGTGATGATTTCCCCCTCTCGGAGGGAAGTATCCCCGGCAGAACAGCTCCGCTGGAGCCCTAGATTGGTTCCGTCAAGGTTCCGCCTCGAGACGGCGGCGCTTTGTCCTAAAAGCCTCCTTGTGATTTTTTCCAGGTCAAAACACCTCATATAGCAGAAGATGGGCATCGGGGGGCTGCCAGGTGGCCCACGAGGCAGGGGGCGCGCCTAGGGGGCGCACCCAGGGGGGCGCCCCCACCCTCGTGGACGGTGGGTGGCCCCCTCCTGTACTTCTTGATATTTTTTATATTTTCTAAAACAGAGTTTCGTGGAGTTTCAAGGCTTTTTGAGTTGTGCAGAATAGGTCTCAACGTTTGCTCCTTTTCCAGCCCAGAATTCCAGCTGCCGGCATTCTCCCTCTTCATGTAAACCTTGTAAAATAAGAGAGAAAAGACATAAGTATTGTGACATAATGTGTAATAACAGCCCATAGTGCAATAAATATCAACATAAAAACATGATGCAAAATGGACGTATCGACATTACATAAGCAAGTGTCCACTGTGATAGGATAACACAACCCATAATAATACAAAGCAAATGTTCCTATGATCAGGATACAAAATTGTACATAGGTGCCCACTGGAATTACACAGCAAACTGCATAAAGATAAAAAAACATGGGCATGGAACCTACATAATTCAAGGTACATCCTTATTCTGATAATAATATAAAGAAACAACAAAAATCTATATACTCAAACTCTTGTATGATATAGATGACCAAAGGAAAAGATATCATAGATGCACGCAATTCAGTAGGATTGGCTCAACTCGTCCAAACTAATTAGTAGGATTGGCTCAACTTGTTCTAATTGATTAGTAGGATAAATGAACTTAGCATGCCTTTGAGAGAAGGGGAATTTGGGTTAACATACAGTCAGTTGACTACATCTCCCAACAAGGTTATTCTGTCTTTCTGAACAAATTACTGAAATGGGTATTCAAGAGCAAGAAAAAATTACAGCTAGGAAACTACAAACAAAGTGATATGAACTATCCTAATTAATTCCATGAGAGGAGAGAAATTATAGTAGAAGATCATTCTTGCAGGAGGACGAGATCCGTATCATCCTAATGCGGAAAGAGTGGATGATGGTTGTGGCTCTCTCCATAGGCTTGAGCAAGTGGTCATTTGAGGGAGTGGATCCACCCGCGCAACCATACACAGCCTGGTTGCCATTTGCTGTCATCGGAAATGTAGCCACTCTTCTAATACAACATTGGTTATTTAACATATTAAACCACCAGAAGCCATAAAAATTTAGTAGAAACAAGTGTATACAATATAAAAAAAGAAACACCGAAGGACATGCATAAGATATTAAGAACAGTGAAGGAAACATGCATGGGGATGCACATAGCCCAATAATCTTGCAATAAGCGTGAATAAATACTCATTTGTTCCTTTGTCGTGCCTCCTCGCCTCCTCGTGCTTGAACGCGAATCAGACCTCCAAGCGAGAGGGTCGAATGTGCAGACAGGGTCGCGGCGCTACTCTGACGTCGGCAGCTGCCGCCGACACTGCACCTCACCCGCATGCGCCCGCGCCGATCGCGGCGCCGCCGACATTGGGATCCTCTCTGGATCCACATGCCAATCATGTGTGAGCGTCACGTCAGGATATGGTAAGGGGATGCATTGCTCCCAGTGCCACTTCTCCTGGTGCACTGGGGCGTTGATGCACCACCAATGCCAGTAGGAAGACGTTGGCGGAGGTGGGGGGAGCATACGGGGAGGGCTGGCGGGGGGCCTTGCCCTTGTTCGTGCCAAAGAAGAAGCCAATGGTGGCGGCTAGGGTTTGTCGCCCACGGGGGAGCACGGGGGTGGCGAAATGCGTTCGGGGGCGTCTGGAAGAAGATGAGGACGACCCCCACCGCATGCTCGGATTAAAAAAGGCCGCCCACCGTCGCTGACACGTGGGCCTACGGTCGATGGTTGACGGTCGTCATTAATAAAGACGACTGAGGTAGTTAGGAGACCGTCAGGTGAGGACGTGGCGGGCATCGAGAGGACGCGACATTTCAGCCGCAAATTTGGGTCGAAAATGGGTTCGCGGGGATGCGAAGCGGACGCGTTTTGGGAATGGGTTAGCGCGTTGGGCCAACACTTTTGTCCGCAACGACCCAAACGGACGGCGCGAGACGAAATGGGTTGCGCCGTTGGAGTTGCTCTAAGTTGCCGACGTGATGATGGTAAGAAATATACATGGCGGATGAATTGGGATGATGATAGAAATATCAAGACCATCACGAAAGAGAGAAGGAGTGAAGGACAACCTAGGGCCTGCATGCATGGGGCTTGTAGCCCTTACACTGTCCACTGTAGCATCATTTATTATTTGTTCAAGTCTGCACGTGAACAGTAGCATGTGAGTGAGTTGAATGTGGGTCCATGTCTGCTGCCACCCTTTTTCTATATGGGTGAACAATCCATGTCACATTTTTTCTAGATGTGTGAACAATCCACACTCGTATGTGACATGCTGGTTCGACTCCCATATCCCACATTTTTTATTTCAGCTCTTGTTGCAGTAGGTCCCACATGTAAGAGGTGAAGGAAAAGGAGTGAACTTGCCACCAACTCAAATGTTTATAAGTATGACGCATGCACCACATCTCTCACAACTAGTTCTTCTCTTTTTGCTTTATTTCAACTTTTGGGATGAGGCATCGGCCTCCTATGCAAGAACCCGTTCCTCTCTTCAAGGACTAGCCTTTCCCCTCTCTCTTCCACATCATGAGCTTTTCCTAGGAGACAGTCGTCCAACTTGGAGCACTCGCATGCCCAATCACATAAAGAAATTAGCCCCTACTCAGGTCAAGAAGGAAAAAACTACTCCCTTATGACAAAATACATGATTTTATTGTTTACATATAATTGTCATAAAAACATCTTACATTTTATTACACAGGGAATAGCTCCTGGATGTGTGATACTTTATTGCATGTCTGATTTCGAAGGGCTAAGAGCATCTACAATTGGACTGTACAAATCCGACCCCTCAAACGATGTGTCTGTTTTGATCCCTCATTTTTCCTCTCATCTATCCACATACCCCAAGCGGCGGCGGCGGCCAGTGCGCGGCTACGCACGAGGCGACGACGGCCAGAGCGTGGCTATGCTCGGGGCGGCTGCACGCGCGGCAGAACGCGATGGTTGCGCGCTACGCGGCAACACCCGGGGCATGCGCGACACGTGAGCTCGGGGCGTGCGGGCGCCGCGGGAGGCACATAGCAACATCAAATTTAACCGGCGCCCTTACCTCTAGGGGTGGAAACTGTGGATTGCACTAGCCATTTCTATCAATCTGACCTTTTGGTTCCGTTGGCTAGTGCATGAAGCTTAACATGGTATTAGAGTTAAGGTCTTAAGTTCAAGTCCCGGCTTTCGCAATTTATAAAGAATTGTTGGTAGCCCCCCTTTGTGTCCACATAGATGCCTCTTGAGTCATACGTGAGTTTCGCGCGACGTCCCTGTCTTTCGATTGCACGTGTTGACTTGTCTTCCCGTCAAATGTGAGATGGGTGTTGCAGTATATGTGGAGCGCACTAGCCCTTTCCATCAGTTCAGATTTTTAGTTGCGTTGGCTAGTGCATGAAGTTCAATAGAAATGACCGGCGGCAAGGTCACGAAGGAGTAGTGGGGTGGCGGGGCACGGGAGCAGCGACGCGGCGAGATGGGCCGGCGGCGAGCTCGGGTTCTCGGGCATGGGTACGCGTATGAAAGAAACGCGGATGTGAGGCTGCGGGTGGGGTTCGGTGTGACCCCACTCGTGCTCACCACGTCAGAGCGGGCGCTCCCGGGCGTGACCGGTCACCCTCGTACTAGCCCCAGATGTGAGACGGGTTTGAGGTAGGCCGAATAGTCCGGACATGCAAGGAGGTTTTGAGGGACTTGACTGAGTCACTCTTTTTTAACCGAGCATTGACTGAGTGGGCGTTTCGGACGTTTAGGATGAAATTAGAGATCCGCTTGTAGATGCTCTAGTCACAACATATTTGGCCTAATAAAAAACCTTGGTATTTAGCTTGCTGTAGATGCTCTAATCACAACATATTTGGCCTAATAAAAAACCTTGGCATTTAGCTTGCCAAATGTCCGCTTTAGCTTCATCGAGAGATAAAATATCCGAGCCATAGACTGTTCGTGCGACACAGATACCCGAAAGATGTGATCCAGAAGCATCCGTAGCATGAGTGCTCGTAGCACACTTCCAGAAGGATGGTCCAAAATGGGTTCCAGAATCTAGAAAGGAAACCACACCAAACGATGGGATCATTAGCTACCCAAACCATGCTTTGCATGAGTTGTCAATGACCGTTGCTATCTGGCGCTGCCTGCAGTCAGCAGAGAGCTGGCTAGATGACATGGAGTGCCAATAATACTAGGGTCACTCAACAAATTAACCGGAGGACTATACTATGCCACCCTGTGTTGCGGAGTACATGTGGATTTAACTAGATTGTGATGCTGTTTTATACTATTGTGGAGGTACTGATGTTTGTACAGTTGGATAGTTTAATTCTCATGTATTGCGAAGGACAACAAAAATGAGAGAAAATAAAAAGCAAAGGGCAACACGGTTGGTACACACTATCTAGAACCAAATAGCTCTCCCGTTAAAAAAAGAGAGTCAAATGCTCCCTCCGTCTCATAATACACTAGCGTAGAAAACGCTCTTGTATTATCGGCCGGAGGAAGTAGCTCTAAACAATTCATCAAAGTATATACAACAAAGAATCAACAAACTTCATGAAACTAACGCCTAAAAATATGACATGTATACATGTAGTACAATGCATTTGTTTTTTGCAAAATTAAATCTGGATATACCATTGTCAACAAACTTCATGAAACTACCGACTAAAAATATGACATGTATACATGTTATGCACTCGTACTAAAATGCATTTCATTTTGCAAAATTAAATCTAAATATAGCACCGTCACAAATTCCAAATAAACGTAGTTATGTAACACAATTGATAGTTTAAGAAAAAAAATATTTAGATCCTGAAATTTTATAAAACCTATTCATCATAAATCACCAGACACATTTGAACTACCAGTGCCATTACATTATGTTGGTGATAATAGTTGCAATAAGTACCCACACGGTAATAAACATTTGCATTGAAAAATGACAATGATAACAATGGAGTGTATAAACGATCACTTCTCTTGAAATAATTAGAAAATCGCTTACTCTCTCCGCTCTTCATAGTACGCGCACAACCTTTTCTCCCTTGCTCCTATAAGCATGTGCACTAGCATCCCCCCAAACCTTCTGATTATGCCCTTGATTATCAAAATTTAGTGCAATTATGAATTAACTATTTCATATATTTCCTCGCAAAAAAAGAAACTACTCCATTTATTATGTGTGCATGTTCCTCTCTTTTCAAGTAGCCTTCTTGGTATCTTGTCGACAT
>LR738715.1:236182399-236240860 GCA_902687465.1 Secale cereale | reverse complement strand
CCCCCCCCCTCGCTCATCCCCGTGAAAGATGACGACCATATGTGATTGCGAGAAAGACTAATCAGTTGAAGAAGATGAAGTAAGCTAAGAAGACGAAACCCAAAGTGCAGGCAGAGATGACCATGGCGACAACCATGGCAATGAGCTTGGGGTCGACATCGTCGGTCACACACACGGAGGAAGGGGGACGGACCCTTGTGGCGGACATCTGCTGGGGGAGTACTATTTGGTGCACATAAGAGCATTCATGGGAATATTGTCCCATCCTAACACATCTCACACGCGGGTACAAGACATTTACTAGGAAAAGGGACATGAAGCAATTCCATGAGCAACAAGCCAGTCCGTAGCGGCGCATGAAGCAGCCACGGCGCGTCCAGCTCCGCGCTGGCGTGCCCCTAGCAAAGCCAAGGGAAGGCCGAGGCTAGAACAGCACAGCTCATTCCGCCGGTCCCACGGGCCCCGCCACCTTCGATGCCCACGAGACCTTTCCGCACCAATCCCCGCCCGCCTAATTTTAACACCCCCGAGAAATTCCAGCCACCTCCACCGCGGTCGCTGCAGCGGCTCCCCCACCCCCGCCGTACGCGCGAGACTCGGGGGCCCGGCCCGGCTCCCCACGCCGCCAACTGGGCCCGACGGTCCTCGCCGCCAGCTTGCTTTGCACCTACCCCCGGCACAAAGGCCACCGACACGTGGGCCCGCGCCCATCACACCGCAATCAGTCAAGCGCACACGCCTCCCTCCCTCCCTCCTTTCGCTCTCCTGGCCGCACTGACTCCGCGCACCAGAATAATCCCACCCACGACCGCGACCGCGACCGCGACTGCATCCCCGCCGGCGACGGGCAGCCGCTGGCCGGAGTCGGAGGGTTTTGCTCGTTGCGTCGTGGGCTCTTGCGTGGGAGGCGCGGCCGAATTCCTCTGACCGGGTCGCCTCGACGCCTTCTCTCGCGTTGCCGTGTGCCACCGAGTAGATTTTAAAAGGCCCCTTTCTTTTCTTGTGCGCTAGTATCGGTCTCTGGGAGGGAGGTTAATCTAATCGGAGGCGGCTGCTTCGGAGGAGACCTTGTCGCCGCCGCCGCCGACGCCCGCCGTTCCCCCTCGCCGAGCTAAGCTGCTGTTATGAGCTCACCCCAATCCTAGGGCTCTGCACGGCGTCGTCGGCTTCTCCAGGGGTTCCGCGGAGGAGATGGTGCCCAGCGGGCTCTTCGGCTGGGCTTCGCCGCACGTGCAGCCGCTCACGCCGGTGTCCGAGGTCTCGGAGCCGCCGGAGTCCCCGTCGCCGTACGGGGACGGGCCGTCGGGGGATGCTGGCGTCGGGGTCAGGGAAGGGGAAGGCGCCGACGACGAGGATGTGGAGGAGGACGAGGTCGAGCCCCCTCCCTCCGCGGTCTCCTTCTGGAGGCTGTTCGAGTTCGCCGACGGCCTCGACTGGGCGCTCATGGCCGCTGGCGCGCTCGCCGCCGCCGCCCACGGCGCGGCACTCGTCGTCTACCTGCACTACTTTGGGAGGTCCTTGAATTTGCTCGACTCTGAACGGATTCAGTCTGCTCTCCACGGCCGTAGCGACGAGCTGCTCAACCAATTCAAGCAGGTAAGCTGATGCTTCGGATGCTCGTCTCTTAATTGCACGCATGATAGGATCTGCTACCTGATATTTATTGCCGGAGCCAAATTTGCTATTCTTTAGTTTCGCTATTATTGGACCTGGGAAGTTTTTTTTTTTTTTTGTAACTTTTTGCGCTTGCTATACTTATGGTACATATACTCTACATTTCTTACTTATTTGCGTGCTATTCTCAGTACATGTAAACCCTAAAGCAGCTCATACTTAGTTTTGTCACGTGCTGTTAGGTCACCTACAATATTGATAACTAGGGCTCGGAAGATTTACCAGCTGAAAATTGTTTATCGCACTGCAAAATTTTGTGTGTTAGCAGTTATATTTATGACTTAGGTTACATATCATCTGGAATCAGTGCACTTGGAACTTTTTGATGCAAATTTTGCCATGAAATTATGCACATTCTAAGTTGGCGGTTTGCTTGACGATGTGATGTCTCCTTGGCTTCTAGTTGTGGCCTTGTGGGTGATTGCGGCTGGAGGGCAGGTTCGGGTTTTGTGCACTTATGCCTATGGTGTTGGGTATTAATATCAGCCAAGGGAAAAAAGAAGCACTAGGCGTTAATTGTGTTGTTTTGTCACCACCTTGCGCTTTTCTGACCAAAGCGCACATTAAGCGCTAGGCGTTTTGCTATTTCCCTGCGCCTAGCGCCTGGCTTTTTAATTTGTCATGGCAGGCATGTGTTGGCGGTGTATTCTGGAATTCGGGCGTTGCAATATCTTAGGCAGGGTTGATTTATTGTGCTGTTTGTCTAGCAGACTTAGAGGATTGCAGCATGGCAGGGCCTGAGGTTGCCTATTGGATTGAGTTGTATTGTTTTAGCTTTGCTGACAAGCTTGGGTTACACAGAAGACAGAACTGAACACATCGTGGCTGGTCCTGTTAGGTCTCATATTGGTGAATTGGTGCTTGTACATAGTGCAAATGGAATGCCATTAGTTTAGTTCTGTATACTTCAAGATGTGCGTCTGGTGAAGATTTATCACATTTATACCAAATTTGTCTTTCCTTGATCGGGCAGGATGCCCACAAAAAGTGGCTCTTATTTGTTTTTGCTCTTTTAATTGGTGACTGGTGAAAATAGTGGGAGCATGTGAAGAAGTGTCGATCATAACCATAGAAGAAGATGACATGAAGTTTCTTGCTGGCCACTGGGGATCCCTATGTGAGAAGCAAGTGAGCAGGGTGAGGTGGTGGCTTGTAGTCTCACCTCAATATCTTTATTGGAGTCAGTTTTGTTGAGTTTCACTGTTGGCCTATGTCCTTTTAGCCAGTTCAACGTGTTTTCATTAGAACTTTAAAAGTGAGCCAGTCGTGGTGGGCCTTGTTAGGCTTTAAGCAGTAGTCCTGTTTGAAAGATTAAGCAGTAGTCCTGTTTGAAAGATTAAGCAGTGGTCCTGTTTGAAAGATAGTTATCATTGTGAAATGAGTTTTTCCAGTGAGTCTGGTTTCTTAAAGTCCGTGCAGTCAACCGAGGAAGGAGGTTATGGTGTGGAAGTCTTCTTGTCTGTGTTCCCCTTCAAGGTCTCGAGTACACTAGGGGAGAGGTGCCGACAGTAAAAGTTTGAAAAAGACGACTAAACAAGTTTGCTTAAGATTTATTCATTATTAAATTTCCAACCTCAACGAATGGCTCGAGTTGAGAAGAGAAGGATCTGTTCTTTTCCAATAAATTAACTCAACCTCCAAAATTCAATTAATTAATTACTATACTAGATTAGCAATCTATTCTTTCTGTAACTAAAGCAATCAACTATTAACTAAATAATATATTTTAATCTAAAGGAGTGCAAGTATATGCACATGTTTTAGCACTTCTATTCAATGCATTCTACTGCTTAATACATATACCTTGTTCTCTTACAATCCTCACATCTTATGCTGTTTCATTTGCAGCATGCTCTGTATATCATCTACATAGCTGCTGGTGTTTTTGTTGCAGGATGGATAGGTAAGTTAAGAACCTTTGTCTAAATATTTTCTCGCTCAGCATGTGTATGTACCTAATGTAATTTTTGATTCTCCAGAGGTATCATGCTGGATTCTCACTGGGGAACGGCAGACTGCTGTCATCAGATCAAAATATGTCCAGGTCTTGCTAAATCAAGACATGAGCTTCTTTGATACATATGGAAACAACGGTGATATAGTTAGTCAAGTTCTGAGCGACGTATTGCTGATTCAGTCAGCAATTAGTGAGAAAGTAAGTTCAGAGTGAACATGCTTTAACTGCTGTATGAATATGTTCGCAGCATGAACTTCGATCGTTTTGGTCTGTTCTAACAACTCAGTGCTTTTATAGGTAGGCAACTACATACACAATATGGCCACATTCGTCGGTGGTCTCATTGTTGGCCTCCTCAATTGTTGGCAAATAGCACTTCTAACTCTTGCCACTGGACCCTTGATTGTTGCTGCAGGAGGAATATCTAACATATTTCTCCATAGACTGGCTGAAAACATTCAAGATGCATATGCCGAAGCGGCTAGTATTGCTGAACAGGTTTTGCCCTGTGAACTTTGCCATGCTGTCCATTTCTTGCGCATTTGTTTACAAATATCCACCTTTTAACATTGAGAACACCATTTCCCAGATCAACTATTTCTCCACTCTTTGTATTGTGCATTGCACTATATTCCTGTAGCATGTACAAATAATATGTCCAAATATAATCGGTTCCGATTTTACTTGACAAAATATGTGGATGTGCAGGCCACCTCATACATCAGGACACTTTATGCTTTTACCAATGAAACTCTTGCAAAGTACTCCTATGCTACCTCACTTCAAGCAACTCTAAGATATGGAATTTTGATAAGTCTTGTCCAAGGAATTGGCCTTGGATTTACCTATGGACTGGCCATCTGTTCCTGTGCTTTGCAACTCTGGGTTGGAAGACACCTAATTACTCGTGGGATAGCTGATGGTGGTCAAGTTGTGGTAGCTTTATTTGCAGTAATCTTGAGTGGCCTGTAAGCAACATATTCCTATACATTCCCCTGTTTCCCCCGATCAAGAGTGTCTTTACCTAATATATTTTCCTGTTTTTTAGTGGTCTGAACCAAGCAGCTACAAACTTCTATTCATTTGAGCAAGGGCGAATTGCTGCTTATAGACTATATGAGATGATAAGTCGTTCAACTTCAAGCACCAATCTGGAAGGGACCACTATACCCCAAGTGCAGGGGAACATCGAATTCAGAAACGTGTACTTCAGTTATCTCTCACGTCCTGAAATTCCAATTTTAAGCGGTTTCTTTCTCAGTGTACCAGCCAGAAAAACTGTTGCACTTGTTGGTAGAAATGGCTCAGGGAAAAGCAGCATAATTCCTCTAATGGAGAGGTTCTACGATCCAACGCTAGGTAACATCGTTGAGAAGCATCTTTGATTTCATCTCCAAGTTTCCCCATTTTCTAAGACAGCTCTTTATGTTTTCAGGGGAAGTCCTGCTGGATGGGGAAAATATCAAGAATTTGAAAGTAGAATGGTTAAGAAGCCAAATTGGTCTGGTTACACAAGAACCTGCACTGCTGAGTTTGAGCATCCGTGAAAACATTGCTTATGGAAGATTTGCTACCTTTGATCAGATAGAAGAAGCAGCCAAGACAGCACATGCTCATGGGTTCATCAGTTCACTCGAAAAGGGATATGAAACACAGGTAATGGCAGTGCCAAATGATTGGGCATGGATGCTCCAGTCTATTTTGTTATCATTCTGATTTTATTTACCTCCCTAGGTTGGTCGAGCTGGCATGGCGTTGACTGATGAACAGAAGATCAAAATTTCTATTGCTCGTGCTGTGCTTTCGAGTCCATCAATTCTCTTGCTTGATGAAGTCACGGGAGGACTTGATTTTGAAGCTGAAAAGGCTGTGCAAGGAGCATTGGATGTTCTCATGCTGGGAAGGTCGACCATTATAATAGCTAGGCGCCTTAGCCTCATTAAACATGCTGATTACATAGCTGTAATGGAGGAGGGACATCTTGTTGAAATGGGGACACATGATGAATTGCTAAACTTGGATGGCCTTTATGCTGAGCTTTTGAGATGTGAGGAAGCAACAAAACTTCCTAAGAGGTAAGCTGTTTATTCTGGACAATTTCCTGGTAAGAGTGAGTTTGTATTAGTTTAGACTTAGTATCACATTGTTTTCAGTCTAGACTAGCCAAGGGTTCTGTGTCTGGGACCTAGCTGGGACAACTATAAGAAATAAAACCCTGTCCACTCCTGGACATTTTGATATGCTAAACAATGTTCAGGATATCGGTAACTGGTACCATATCGGTCAAGTGCTCAGTAGGGTTAAATAGGCAAATTTTCCATTTAATTGGGTATTCGGTGACACACCAAGTATCGATTAACTGACCGAGATGCCGATTAACTGGCCGGTATTTGGAACAATGATTCCTAAATATACCTTGAATGCTGTGAGCATGCAGCTACTGTGCTGAAGACATATCGATTAGCCTGGTTGTTCTTACTTTGTTCCAGCTGTGCTAGATTTGCACTATTTAACCAGAGCTACTATACTTTGTCAATCTTTCTCAGGATGCCCACCAAGAATAGTAGGGAGCGCAAGTCACTCCAATTTGAGGATCCACCAATCAGCCAAAATTTTCAAGAATCATCCTCTCCTAAGATGGCAAAATCACCTTCTCTTCAAAGAACACATGGCATGCTTCAGTTTTGGCGATCAGACACCACCAGAAATTCCCATGATTCACCAAAGGATCGAAGCCCACCTCCAGAACAAACTATTGATAATGGAATACCTTTAGTTGCAACTGAAAGAGCACCATCCATCAAGAGACATGACAGTTTTGAAATGGAATTGCCCAACCTTCCGAAAGTTGACATCCATCCCATACAACGGCAATCTTCAAAGAATGCAGGACCTGACTCGCCTATATCTCCTCTTTTGACTTCTGATCCGAAGAATGAGCGTTCACATTCACAAACTTTTAGTAGACCACAGAGTGAACGGGATGATACAAGTTCTGAACAGAGTGAACCTGATGAACCGCAACATCACAAGCCACCATCATTTTGGAGACTGGCAGCACTTAGCATTGCTGAATGGCCTTATGCTCTCTTAGGCACAGTTGGTGCTGCTATATTTGGCTCATTTAATCCACTGCTGGCTTACACAATAGCACTTACAGTGTCAGCATATTATCAAATAGAAGTTAGTGACATGCACCGTGAAGTGAACCGGTGGTGTTTATTCATAGTAGGAATGGGTGTTATTACTGTGCTGGTCAACTGGTTGCAACATTTCTATTTTGGAATTATGGGGGAGAAGATGACTGAACGTATAAGAAGAATGATGTTCTCCGGTATGCTATCTCTGCCTTTATACATATGAGCTGCTTTTTTTTTTGTAGTCTGCTGCAATCGTGAAGTTAGATTGGATCTTCTAGAATTCCATACTAATTTAGTTCTTTCACAGCAATGCTGCGCAATGAGGCTGGATGGTTTGACAAAGAGGAAAACAGTGCTGATACACTATCCATGCGCCTGGCAAACGATGCTACATTTGTCCGTGCTGCATTCAGTAACCGTCTTTCCATATTCATACAAGACACTGCTGCAGTTTCTGTAGCTCTTCTCATTGGAATGTTGTTGGGATGGCGTGTGGCGCTTGTTGCACTTGCAACTTTACCTGTTCTTGTTATCTCTGCCATTGCACAGGTAATACAGCCTGAAGGTTTTTTGGTCTATTATATTATCACCTCAAAAGTCTGATAGCATATTTTGGCATGTTAACAGAAGTTGTGGTGTCTGTTGGCGAGATCATTGAGCATTTTGTGTATACTGATAGTTCGGATATGAAAACCCTTAAATATATCACACAGGGTCTTTTTGGAAATAAAATACTGGGGTTGATCCAAGTGTTCCTTGGTTATTTTTATATTACTTTGGATGTTAAAACTTAAAAGGGACCCATACAAGTTAAGTCTAAGACAGCAAACTCATTGGGCCCTGGATGGTTTGGAAATTGTCACTTCAACATGTGGCTCTAGTATATACTATATACCACCTTGCAAATATGATCTTTATTATCTGTTAAGGGTCAGTGCACATTTCAAAGTTTAGAAATATTTTTGACCCTGTTACAAATGGCCTTTCCTGTCAATAATGAACACGATTTGCACTCCTCTTTCTATAGCCACATATTGTGTATTCCCTAATACTCCCTCCGTTCCTAAATATAAGTCTTTATAGAGATTCCACTATGGACTACGTACGGAGCAAAATGAGTCTAAAATATGTCTACATACATCCGTAGTACTATAGTTTGTAGTGGAATCTCTAAAAAGACTTATATTTAGGAACGGAGGGAGTAATACAGTATCCGTATAATTATTTAATTTCCTGATCTGTTAAACACTAAAATTTGCAACACTAATCTTGAACTGCATGCATATCTTTCACAATTTGGCATTCAGTAACTTAATACTGGCTATTTTATGTTAGAACTGGTGCAAATAGGCATGTTCTTAATTGATATGATAAACCATTTTACAGAAATTATGGCTTGCTGGCTTCTCAAAAGGAATCCAGGAGATGCATAGAAAGGCTTCATTAGTACTGGAAGATGCAGTCCGCAACATTTACACAGTTGTTGCTTTTTGTGCTGGAGACAAGATAATGGAACTCTACAAATTACACCTTGGTAAGATACTGAAGCAAAGTCTTGTGCATGGGTTGGCTATAGGCTTCGGTTTTGGCTTCTCGCAGTTTCTTCTTTTTGCCTGCAACGCCCTCCTTCTGTGGTACATTGCCACCTCAGTGGACCAGCAGCGCCTGACAATAGCCACAGGGCTAAAACAGTACATTCTATTCTCGTTCGCATCATTTGCATTGGTGGAGCCCTTTGGACTTGCCCCATACATACTTAAGCGGCGGAAGTCGCTCACTTCAGTGTTTGAAATTATTGACCGAGAGCCAAAAATTGATCCTGATGACAACACTGGCCTGAAACCACCCAATGTCTATGGGAGCATTGAATTCAAGAATGTTGATTTCTCCTATCCAGTTCGTCCAGAAATCTTTGTGCTGAGCAATTTTAATCTTAAGGTGAGCGGTGGGCAAACAGTTGCAGTGGTAGGTGTTTCAGGATCCGGGAAGAGCACTATCATTTCGTTAATTGAGAGATTTTATGACCCAATGTCTGGCCAAGTTCTGCTGGATGGCCGTGATCTGAAATCGTTCAACCTGAGATGGTTACGAAGCCACATGGGCCTGATTCAGCAAGAGCCCGTCATTTTCTCGACAACAATAAGGGAGAACATTATCTATGCAAGGCACAACGCAACGGAGGCTGAGATGAAGGAAGCTGCAAGGATAGCAAATGCTCATCATTTCATTAGCAGCTTGCCACATGGCTATGACACTCATGTGGGAATGCGAGGGGTTGATCTGACACCTGGGCAGAAGCAACGTATTGCCATTGCTAGAGTGGTTTTGAAGAATGCGCCGATATTGCTGTTGGACGAGGCCAGCTCTGCGATCGAGTCTGAATCAAGTAGAGTGGTACAGGAAGCTCTTGACACATTGGTCATGGGGAACAAGACGACGGTCCTGATAGCGCACAGGGCAGCGATGATGAAGCATGTGGATAACATTGTTGTCCTAAATGGTGGTAGGATAGTTGAGCAGGGCACACATGACTCTCTGATGGACCTGAACGGACTGTATGTTAGATTGATGCAGCCCCATTTTGGCAAGGGCCTTCGCCAGCATCGGCTAGGCTAATGTAATTAATGTTGGGTTTGTTAGGTGTAAATTATGTTAGGGCATGACCAAGTTCCCCTGCCGCTCTCTGTCCAGCCACGTAGCTCCATGGTTGTTGGAGCTGCTGGCGATGTTCCGAATGCGCAGAAGGGTGACCTGGTCTTGACAAAATTTTCGACTGGAGATTGAGATGACTAGTTGTGTTGAATCTGTAGGGAACTTTTATCCTGGAAATAGGTAGCAAGTTTGGTGGGAGGGCATTGTAATTGTTGTAATATATGAGTTGCAAACATTCTTTGGGAGGCTGCGTGCACTCGATTCATTTCACCTTTGTAATGCGCTGATTTGATGATTCAGGTGTGTGTAAAGAAAAGTCTTCTTAATAGGTTGAATTCCTGGTGATTTGATTATGCCTGTAAGCGATGATCGTGTGGATTGTTGTTTGTTCATTCAACAGACTCTGTCGATTACCCCCTGGAAACAAGAACAGCCCTGACGAATTGTCATACGAATCATACTCCCTGTGGTTCCTCAATATAGTTTTAAAGAAGTAAAAAAATTTGGCCACTAATTCATGTATACTGGTTCTACTAATTCGTGCAAGCATGAATAGCTCGATGTATGAGTAATACAGTTTCGTTGGGTTCCTCTCGGCCTCGGGCCGTGTCACCAACTTTCGCCCGCGTTGCACCGGTCGGATGGTGGTGCAGACGGACATGAACAGCTTGCTCAATCACGCGTTCAAGTCAGAGATCTTGAAGGAGTCGGCGACGACTTTGAGCTTGTTGCGCAGCCTGCTCCACCGGCGCTCGTTCGCCGTCACGATCAGCGTGTAGTACCTCCCTGCCAAACAACACCAACAAGTGAGCTGCGTGTCCGTCTTCCCGAGAGATGATTCAGAATCAGAAACGTGCACCACCGTTCCCGATGGCGACCGTCGCAAACGCCGACACGCCGTAGCCCGGCGCCTCCAGATCGTACTCGAACGTCCAGTAGTTCCTGCCATCCACCGTGCGCTGCCAATCCCAGCACAACGAACAAACTGCTCACTTCGCGGTCTATGTAGCGGTAGCAGGTGGACTAATGGTTGCCAATGGAAGCACTGGATACCTCTTGCATGTCATAGATGGAAGGTATCTGGTTCGGGGCAGCGTACACTTCGTTTACCAAATTGAAGATCACCTGATGGAACATGAAGCAAAATGGTGACAAGTCAAGATCAGGTCCAAAGCGTTGCCTTGCTTTACAAAGCCAAGGAAAACTCAGGAGGTCAGGCGAAAGACCAACTACCTCATCCATCGGACCTAGGTCACGAATGTCTGTTTTCTGAGTAGGAATGAAGGCCACACGGACAGACTGCAGCTGCACATTACGGTCCTTGAACGCTGAATCATGGCCCAAGAAGTCGAAATCCTGACATGGCAAACGCAGGGGAACAAAAGCATTATGTGGAACCCATACAAATCAATAGTGGTAGTTCACCTCGACAAAAATTTGCTCCCTCCGTACCAAAATATAAGACCAATTTGAACTGCAAAAACGTCTTATGTTTTGGTACAGAGGTAGTATTTGGGTTGTTCTTCCAGATTGATTTAGTGCACATGACAAATTACCCTCCAATCAGCTGGGTAGAGGTACGAATATCCGTCGTTTGCATCGACGTAGGAGCGGTAGTTCTTTGGTACTTCTGAAATCTAGGAACAGCTCCGCTTAGTATTAGCCCATAGCTACTTTGACAAGTTGAGAGCTTTCGCCTTTGCATATTGGCTACCGTGGTGGAAACCATACCGAACAATAGTCGAAATGGCCATACCTTCAGCATTTGCAGAGCTGCCGTTTAGTAAGACAGTGGATAATGCTCCAGCGCCAAGCAATGCCAATCTCCTTTTCGTCACCTCTATAAGATCAGGAAGAGAGCTTCTGTTAGCATTTCATTTTGCCAGTCTTGAGAAACACATTTTCTTTCTTTCTAGAATACGCAGAGTCTTCAGAAACACATTTAGATAAAACAGCACACAGGAATTACTCTTCTCATCAGAGGATGCCTCGCTCGAGCTCGCGCTCACCACCGACGGAGGAGCCCCGTTCAGCCTGGCGGTAACCGTACAGTTCGGCGCGACCAGCTGAAGACAACACCAAAGTTCAAGTCGCCACAGATGAACGAAATCAAGGGAAGGGTGATTACAGGGTTCATTCAAGCACATACCTGTTTGGAAATCAAGCTCTGCAGGCTTGCCATTTCACCTTGGGTGGAGCTCTCCTCTGATCCTAGCCTGCCCCAGCTTGGTTGGCTATCTGTTGCCGCTGGAGCTGGACTGTGGTCCGTAAGCTTGTGTGAGTGGAAGCCAAGGCTGACAGGTCAGCATTTCCATTATCCTTTCCAAACTTTGGTTTCTTTGTTTTCTACTGGCCAGCGGCTGACAGAAGGGGACCATTCAGTCGCTTCTGATGGATATTACTCCCTCTGTCCCATAATACAAGAACGTTTTTGACTTCTTATATTATGGGACGGAGGGAGTAGCTCATAACTTGGCCAGTTTTGGCTTGTTTTCCTGTGGTGATTTTGCTCTCCGTTTCCCGTGGTTTAACTAGATGTATGAAGACATAATCTGTCCAAATGCAAAAGTCATCACCCGCAAGGAAAAAAAAGTCATCTCACCACAGAATTTGCAGAAAATGCAAAAGCCATCTCACTGCAAAGGGACATGTTACAGTACTGCTTACCACCAGGGACTATTTGGATTGCAGATTTTTTTTATCCTTCCAGAAGTTCCAAATAGACCCCAAGTTCTGAATCTGTACAAAGCTTGATGGTACAAGGAAAACAAAAATCTGCTCTTACGGTGAGGGGTGCCCAGGCAGAATCTCCCGTGTAACAACAAAGCTTGATAAGTTTGACAGTCAAGCACCACAGAAATCTGTAGATACTGCGTCGGGTACAGACTGCAACCAAACAGATTTTGCCATGACTGGAAGGAGCAAAACGGCAAGCACTTGGATGAAAAACCTGAGTATCGGTTGTTCCAGATCAAACTTATCAAAAGGATATCAAAGCCTTAAACCAAAATTTCCAGGTTACATATATTCGTGCCACGACGATAACTGATAGCATTATACAACAACAGTTACATAAATTAAGGCTACGCCTTAGGAGCAGGCTTCACCAATCCTAGCCCAGAACCACTCCCTAAATGCTTGAAGTTTTTTGCCTCCAGGTGGTCATCGTGCGCGGCGAAACCGGTTCCTCCTTTCTCCAAATTAATCAAATTCCTCTCTTTGCACGGTTTGTTGCACATTAAGCAGACCTTATCTGTTGCAATGAACTTGTCCGAGCACTTCTTGCAGAAGACATGGCCACAGGTGCTGATCGCCACCAGGGACATGGTGTTTGTGAGATTGGACTTGCAACTGGGGCAGATGTAGCTTTTCTCCACTGACTTATTGCTCTTCTGACGAGCGTTCTCCTCAGTGAAGGAAATAGGGAAGAGTGATTTCAGCTTGAGCTTCTCCTGCCCCTCGGGACAGATTGTGTCAGTAGATGGAGCATCTACCTTGACAGTAGCTTCGGGTGTAGCTGACGGAAGCCAGAACGCCTTCATGGTGCGTAGGGCTTCCTCTTCAAAGGAGGTAGTCTTCACACTGTTGGCTCCATGAAAACCATTCTTGTCTTGGGAACCGCTGCGATCATAGTATTGGGGGACTGCTCCATGATTCTGCTGATCAAAAGCATCCAATTCCTTGGACTTTTGCAGCACCAGCTTCTCCTCCTCCTCTTCCTTCTCTTGCTTTTTCTGGGAGTCATGAGCTATAAGCTTGCTGGAAGAAGGAAAAACACTCAGAAATTCATAACTTTTATTTAGTTGAACAAGCAGACAACTTAAGGGCAATTGCAGCAATTTTGCATTCCACTGAGAACAGGAACATAGATTCAAACTACTTCAGCGACCAATTGCAGAAATGTTCATGACAAATGGCATGGGGAAGTATCATAGTCTTATGGATACCAAAACTGTACTACTTTACTTATATTATGGGACAGAGGGAGTAGTATATGCTAGTAGAAATCCAATGATGAAGCAAGATCATTTTATCTTAAAATTCAGGGATAAACTCGTACAATACTACTCCCCCCATCCCATAATATAAGAGCGTTTCTGACACTACACTAGTGTAAAAAACACTTCGGGGGGAGTACTATACTATAACTACTACTACCAGCATAACACCAGCGATCCAACAAGCCCTATCCATGAGGAACCCTACAATCCTAGGAGCAGGAATGCACATTTAAGCCCGCACTGCATCTGAGAGCAAACACACTAATTTCACAATCCTTGCTAACAAAATGCAAATTCCCTGGAATTAACCAGTCCTTGGATGACCAAGCAAAGAAGGAATCAGGACCCAGTAAAACTAAAAAAGACGAGGTGGTACCGCTTGATGTCCTTCTTCTGCGCGAGGAGGCACTCGAGGATGCACTCCTTGCAGAAGGTGTGGCCCTTGGGGCAGGCGAGCGGGTCGATGAGCGCCTTGAGGCAGAGGCAGCAGGCGTCGAAGGGCTTGATGGAGTCCTTGCCGAGCCGCTCCCGCTGGGTGCCGTACCCGAGCTTCCGCTTCTCCTCGTAGGTGAAGAAGGCGAGGTCGTTGTTGTTCTTCGAGTGCCGCTGCGGCATCTTCGCTGCGCTTCGCCTTCGTACCCCCCTTCCGGCCGGCGGGTGGGAGGCGCGGGCACGAGGAGGAAGGCGGTGCGGTCCTGCTCTGAGGTGGGTCGCCGAAGTGTTAACCCTAGATTTGACGGGGAGGAGAAGTCGGCGAGGTGATGGTTTGATCGGGTGGAGTGGAGACGAAGGACGGATCGGGCTGGGACTTGGGCAGTTGGGCTCGGTTCGGTTCCGTGTCTGGACTATAGGTGGCCAAACGGGCCAGGCCAAACAGGCCAGCCCGCCAGCACGGCCCGCCATGGGCCAGGCACGGCACGGGCTAACAGGCCGGGCCCGGCACGCGGCACACCTTGTGCCATGCCCGGGCACGGGGCCGGCACGGCACGACCCGTTTATATTTTTTATATAATTTTTAGAATTTTTTTATATATGTATACCTAAAATATAGCCCAATAGGCGTAAAAATCAGCCCATCATGCTAAACAAACCAACGTGCCGCCCCGTTTACTAATCAGGCCGTGTCTGGATCTGAAGGAGCAACACGTGGGCCAGCATGACACAACCCAAATAATAAACGTGCTCTAGCGGGCCGTGCCGGGCTGGGTCGTGCCGTGCCAGGCCAGCCCGTTTGGCCAGCTATAGTCTGGACGGTTCTTGACTGGCTCGTATCATTTGACATATGGGCCGGTGTGAGTTTCAGAATTTTCATTGCAATTTCTTTCCCAAATATTTGAGGAGTAACTAGTTAACGAGCGCTTCTTGGGGAGCATCGCAACGATCAGTGCCACTTGGCACGCTCTCAGTCATTCCCCACGTGTCGCGCTTTGAATGCTCTCTCCGGATTATTTTATTTTATTTTTCCGCACACGTTTTCGGCTTTTTAAACGGGATTTTCCCGGGTTTTTCAACGTTTTGGTTTTCCACCGGCCTTTCTTAGATTTTCGATCAAAATTTTTTTTTATGAAAAAAATTGTGTGGAAAACGCGTTTTTTTCGCGAGAGTCACGTTTTTGCTTTCGTGAGAGTCACGACCATGCCTCCCGGAAACGGGGAAAAAAATGCTTTTTCTGTTTTTTTTTCTCTTTCGCGAGAGTCATGGTTTTGCTTCCGCGAGAGGTACGGTTGTGCTTTCGCGAGAATAACGGCCGTGCCTCTCGGAAACGAAAAAAACGTGTTTTTTTTGTTTTTTCCCTTTCGCGAGAGTCACGGTTATGTTTTCGCGAGAGTCACGATTTTGCTTCCGCGAGAGGCACGATTGTGCTTTCGCGAGAGTCATGACCGTGCCTCCTCGAAAACGAAAAAAACGTGTTTTTTTTATTTTGCAAGAGTCACGGTTTTGCTTCTGCGAGAGGCATGGTTGTGATTTTGCGACAGGCACGGGCGTGCCTCTTTCGGAAAGGGAAAAAACCAGCACGCCAGATCCGGTTTTTTCATTAATAAAAGGTTCGTGGGAAAAAACCAGCACGCCCGATCCGGTTTTTTCATTAAAAAAAAGTTTGTCAAAACCTATCAACATGGGATCTAGTTTTGAAAATCTCGACGCGAGAAATTCAACAATGAAAGCGATTCGAGATTTGGAAGCACGGTTTAGGATGTTTTGAATAAACGAATGTACGAAAATAGGAAAAACGCCCAAGTTGCGACAAGTGGAGCACATGCAACACGCCACTTGTCGCAACCTGGGGATTTGGGATGATCTTTGCAACGTGTACTCCTCAATTAGTGATTTCAAAATATATGAGATACTTTGGTTTTGTTTTCCGAATATTCTATTTGACGTGCTCTGCACCAAACTGTTCACGCTTCGCACAGGCGAGCGACCGAGAAGCGACGTGATGGGCCAGCCCAGTTAGG
This sequence comes from Secale cereale, assembly GCA_902687465.1. Classification (NCBI taxonomy): domain Eukaryota; kingdom Viridiplantae; phylum Streptophyta; class Magnoliopsida; order Poales; family Poaceae; genus Secale; species Secale cereale. The sequence goes on along the minus strand of LR738715.1, from coordinate 236,224,980 downwards.
TAGACCGTGCACATACAACCGTCAAAACTAGACACCCGGTTTTGGGAACCTTCTATAAGGTTCCCTGAAATGGTTTGTTGGTTCTTTTTCTAGTTTTTAGTTTTTGTTTCTTTTTCTTCTTGCTGCTTGTTTTTTTTTCTGTTTCTTTTTTATTCCTTTTCCCTTTTCCTTATTCAAGATTATTTTATCTTTTAAAAACTAAGTTCATGTTTGGAAAATGTCCATAAATTTTGAAGAATGTTCTTTATTCTGGAAATGTTCAAAATTTACAAAAAATACGTTCAATTTCAAAAATGGTTCGTAAATTTGGAAAATGTTCAAATTTTTCAAAAATAGTTTGGGAATTTCAAAAAAGGTTCTTGATTTTCATATTTTTTGTCACGCATTAAAAAATTGTCCGCGTTTCAAAATTTACCTGGATTTTCAAAAAAATCTTGATATTCAATATATATATGTCATTTAAAAAAGTGTTCCTGTTTTGAATTTTTCTTCACAAATTTAAAAATTCTTCAACTTTTGGAAATTTATTTGCAAATAATAAAATGTTTGTATTTTAGTTTTTGTTCACAAATTATAAATTGTTCATGTTTCCAATTTTTGTTTGCAAATTCAAAGAAATTGTTTGGGATTTTCGGAATTGTTCTCAATTTCATATTTTTTTCTACAAATAAAGAATATGTTCGTCATTGTAAAATTTCGTTCACAGATCGAAAAGTGTTCAGGTTCACACAAAACTTCGAAGATTCACCTTTTTAAAAAAAATTCAAAACGAAAAATCATTTAAAAAAGGTTCCCATTTCCGTTATTTCTTCACAATTTCGAAAAATGTTCAGATGATTAAATACTGTTCACAAATTGGAAAGTGTTTGAGAATTTGAAAAGATATTCCTGTTTAGAAATTTTGTCACAAATTAGAAAAATATTTACCTTTTCAAAATTTGTTCACATATTAAAAATATATTCATGTTTCAAAAATGGTTTACAAAATCAAAAAACAACTGCATGTTTAGTTTTTGTTCACAAATTAATAAATATCTGCGGATTTGAAAAAATATTCCTGTTTTAAAAAATTGTCACATCTTCAAAAAATGCTACGGTTTTAAAAAATTGTTCACAAATTCGAAAGATGTCCATGTTTTCATAAATTAATTGTAAAAAAATAGTTTGTAATTGTGAAAAATGTTCACCTTTTCTATTTTGTTATTGTTTTTCAAGAAATATTTTGTGTTTACAACATGTAGTTCATAATTTCGAAAGATGTCCTCTTATTGAAATTTATTTTCCTTTTTTATTTTCCCAAATTATTTTTGCGTTTCAAAAAGTTTTTCCTTTTAGACGTTTAACCTTAGTACAGTGGTCATGGACGTGGTTACCGGGCGCGAGGTCTTGTGTTGAGTTCGATCCTTCGCCATCATGTTTTCTGGAATTTCATTATTTGGTTATACTTTTTTGCTGTTGTTGAGTTCGATCCTTCGCCATCATGTTTTCTGGAATTTCATGATTCGGTTTTACTTTTTGCTGTTGTCGATAGTTTCTTTTCCATTTGCGCTGCAGATCTTTGACAATTGGTTGCATGTTGTAGTGTCTAGCGCATCGCGAGCCTATGCAACATGTCGCATGTTGATATTTTCATCCCTCGAAGTAAATCGGATGGGCTGGCCTAGGTGAGCAGCCTCCTGTGCGAAACTGAGACTACTTGACGTAGTAAGTGGCATATAGGAACTCCCTTTGTTTCCATCAACTTCTACAATCAACAACGCGTTGTACCTAAAAAAACTACACCCTAAAAAACTTATCGGAGAAATTGATGTATTTGGATGTATTTTATTTTTAGATACATTTAACCTTTTATCCATTTATAGGATAAATAATTCTGGGCGAAGGGAGTAGTAATTAAGAGGTACCCTGTAAAGGTCACTTGAACCTCCTTTCGTGGTGATCAATACCACATCCACTTGTCGTAACTAGAGTGTTTTGCTAGGATTTCTTCCAACATGGAGGAGCGATGGGTGGTTTATTTGCGCTTTTTCATATATTCTATATTTCCTTTATTATCTCTCGAACTATGTGTCAAATCACAAATTGTTTTCTACATTACTTTTCTCATGTCGAGATCTTTGAAACTGGATCCCATTGGTATGTTTTGATGAAATTTGTACTTCGAAATTGTACTAAATGTTGGAAAACGTAGTAGAAAACAAAAAAATCATCCTACGATCAAACCAGGAACACTATGAAGATGCAATAACGGTTTAGATTGGATCATTATCAACTCCGAGTTGCAGCGAAAGAAGAGTCGATGTAGATCGTACTTTAACTACATCGAACCGTTCATGAACGATCCCTCGAATAGAAGACCGAAAGCACGACCTCTCCATAGTTTACAAGCGTACGTTCTTCATGACCCGGCAGCGCTTCGCCATCCAGAGCTAACTGATGTCGGAGAATTAGAGGAAGAAAATTAGAACCACACTGAGCTTCTAACTATGAGGATTAGAGAGGATCTAGATCTAGTTCTGATTGGGTCAACTAGAACTAGAACTAGAGAACTCGAGTAGGCTCCAAAACTTGTGTCTACAAAGGGTAAAATCCTCAAGTATATATATAGGTTGGAGGAGAGGTATGGGCGGCACAAGGGGGGAAGATTTCCCTCCCCCTTGTGCTGGCCTAGGAGGAGGAATCCCCATCCAATTCGCCCCCTAGCTTCTAGGGGGGCGCCTCCACCTAATGGGTCTCACATGCCCATTAACTCTTCCTATATAGGCTTTATTGTATTTTCTTTAACCCAATGATATTTAAATAATTATAAAAAACTCCTAGTCATTATTAGAGCATCTTATTATTAATTTAACATCATCGGAAACATTTTCACCTATGTATCAATTCCTGTTATTACCCGGTAAACCTCTAAACCTTTTCTTCTATTATTAGTGAAACTATTTAATAAATATTTTCTCACAAATCTTGCTCCACTAACACTCAACAGATCGTGATTTCCGTAGACTTGTGACCCTGTAGGTTCGGTAAAACATGGACATGAACAAATCCTCTTTCATTCAATGATTGATAGCGAAATCGTTGACAACTTGACATCCATATCGATCCGTATGAATACACAAATGACATCCGAGTAAACCTTTGGTTATCATGTGCTATTCTCTTTGCTTCACCATACTTTACAAAACCCAAGGTGAGATGTATCAGTATCCTCTCGAGTCATTCTCATGCTCACTATATCGGTCTCCTCGTTGTCGGTTTTGTTCTTCTTTCTTGTTGACATGTTACGACATCCCTGTGACCTAGTCACATGTGTCTGGCCAGAGAATGATGGATGCCGTCACATCCAGAGGGACCTAAGAATATCTCTCCATTGTCGGAGGAGCAAATCACACTCTTGAGCTATCTAGCCCCTTTTCAAACTTTTTGATGAACCTGTAAGTTGTCGTTATGATCACCGTGTTACAATTGATGTTTGAGCAACCCCAAAGTCCATAGTACAATAATAAGTGACTACGATACTCTCATGGTCCAAGGAACTGAAGCATACATTAGCTCTCTATGTTATAACGATTGACTTGTGACGATAGCATCTCAAAGTATAACAACAAGTTGGGTCAATTCAATATGATCATTCTTCCAACCTCATAATCTCAAAGTTGCTCTGGGGCTATCTTCACACTTGACAATATCCCAAGATTCAAAAAACATGATCACAAACAATACTTGAGCTAGTCTTAGAGGCGAGACTAGGAATTAGGCTTTACCATTTATCATTCCACACGTGCATATGAGTTTTCCACCGAATCATGAATTCCAAGATCATAGAAGTTATAGCATAGAATATAAACTCTTAATTATAAACATGGAAATACAATAATATAATATTATTGCCTCTAGGGCATATTTCCAACACTAACCCCGTGCGTCAGAATTGTACTAAATTGTGCTTCCTTTTTAAAACGCACGGCGTGCTTTCACGCGAGAAGCATAGTTGTGCTTCACGTGGAATCATACCTATGATTAGTGCGAAAGAGAAGCATTTTTTATGCTTGCACGTGAGAAGCATAGTTGTGCTTCACGCAGAATCATACCGTGCATTCACACAAGAAGCATAGTTGTGCTTCACGCGGAAGCACACTTGACTGTCGCTTTTCAGAGAAGCACAATTGTGTTTTCATGCGACGCGAAGCACACTCGTACTTCACTTCTAGGGAAGCATAGAGGCACAATTGTGTTTTCATGTAGAAGCACAACTGTGCTTCACATGAAAACACATTTGTACTTCACTTTTTGAGGTACCACAATTATACTTGCACGCAGAAGCACAACTGTGCTTCATGCGAAAACATATCAATCTGGAGAACCACATTTGTGCTTTCACATAAGAAGCACAATTGCATTTTCAAGCGTAAGCACAACTGTGCTCCACACTCCTAACAGACAGAAATCAAAGAAACGAAGAAAAAAACCATAAAAACCCAAAAATATATCCCCCAAAACATCCCGATGGGGAAGCGTCCAGTGCGTGACACGTGGTGGCGTTGGGACATGCCACATGGCGTGCTGGGGCGGTCCCGCACTAGGAAAGGTGCCCTGCGAGGGGGAACCCTCCAATTAGTTGTCGCGAGTTCTTTTTTACACTTCAAGCCCCCTTTTATAGATTGGTGATAATCGTTACATCATTTACAAGAAAGGAAATTAAACCCCGAGGGGCATAATCTAACCATACACTAGGATTCTCAAATCTATGAAGACAAGCTAGTTCATGAGCTACTTCATTATCCTCTCTGGCATATCATTGAATGATCACATGAGCAAAATCAGTCAACATATGACAATAATTTGGGAAACATAGATCAAGGGAATTGACTCAACGTAAAAATAAAATATGGGCCCTTCACAGACAAAAGGAGAGATTGTCATGCACTTTGGGGAATTTTGGTTGCATAAGAGTTTATCCGAAAGAAATAATAGTTTACATTGCCCCTTATGATGGCGCTCATTTACGTTATTGATATGGTTTTCAGACCCATCACAAGTTTGTATAAAGTTTTAATTTCCTTCTAATAAAAATCACACTTAATTAAATGACAACTTTGATGCATGCACACATGACAATTTACTCGGAAGGTCTTTCTCGAACAAAAGTTAGGTATAGTAGACACTCATGGAGGAGACTAGGTTTCTGACTTTTTAGATGCACAAACTGAATTCATGCTTAGTATAGGAATTAAAGCTAGCAAAGATTAAAATGAATCTAGCATGTTGGAGGATCCATAACAATAAATAAATAAAAATATGCATAATAAGGTTTTCATTAGGTTGTCTTCCATGTGTACCCAAAACACTTTGCCCGAGTTTAGAAATATACATTGAGATTTCACAATCATAAAAGATGCGTGAGATTATATATTTGCATGTGATATCTCTCTTCCTTGCACTAAGTTTCGTGAATTGCTTTAAGTGACCATTGCTTCTTTGTTAATTCTCAATAAATTTTATTTATTATACCCCACATGTAATGTCATGACCTCCCGCAATATAATTCTATAAGCATGAATTGCAATGTTAGAATATATAATAACAAAAAAAGCAAAAAGAAGCCTCATGCCATCTCTTTATTATATAACCTCACACCAAAGGATACCTTGATAATTGCTTTGAAGGAGTAGATATAACATCTTGCAACCGCTATACCAAACTATAACTTCTCTAAGTCACGACATAACCTAAGGTTCAAAATATAAAAAAGGAAATAAGAATAATGTAAATGATACCCGACACCTCCTACAGGCTTGGAACAAACCAATGAGGATGACTTTACCCATATACTCAGGCTTGGTCTTTTTGTGGTGGTGGAGGCTTGTTGTGGCAGCTTGCCCCAAAACTCAGAAGTATACTTCCAAATCATTGATTTGGTTGAGGAGAAGTTAGAGAAACATAGTATTGTATTCAACATTCTTCATGATCCTATTATTTGAAGAGCCCCAACCACCATCTTCCTATGCACTAGTATCCTCCAGACGTTGAATGTCTCAATTTGACAGTATGTCCAACAAAGAGGTGGTTTCCACCACATAATTATGAATCAAGATATGACAAAGGATTTTTATTTAATCATTTACATATGGTGGAGATCCAACCTATTTTGTTCACAACCTTCATGGACGGTCGAGTAGTGGACATACTAGCAACTATTGATATCTCAGGTTGGAGGGATAGATCCTCCAGTTCCTCCTTTGGAGTTGTGTCATCTCCGACAGCATCATCTTTGATCTTGATGACCCAAAAGTATATGAGATCAATCATAGTCCTTTCGATAAGTAAGAGTGTCAAACACAACGAGGAGCAAAAGGAAATGACAAGTGGTTTTCAACAAGGTATTTTCTGCAAGCACTGAAATTATCGGTAGTGGATAGTTTAGTAGCAAGGTAATTTGTAACGAGCAACAAGTAGCAGTTGTGACAAAGGTGTAGCAAGGTAGCCTAATCATTTTTATAGCAAAGGATAGGTCGGAATGGTTTCATTTTGTAAGCAAAGCGTTCTCGACTTTCATCATGTTTGTTTGATTCGCATTTGGTATTTTGATAATTTGATATGTGGGTGGACCGATGCTTGGGTGATGTTCTTACTTGAACAAGCCTCCCACTTATGATTACCCCCTCTCGCAAGAATCCACAACCACGTAAGAAGAATTGAGATAAATCTAATCATAACATGAAACATATGGATCCAAATCAGCCCCTTACGGAATATCGCATAAACTAGGATTTAAGCTTATGTCACTCTAGCAACCCATCATCTAATTACTACTCCACAATGCCGTCCCTTAGGCCCAAGTATGGTGAATTATCATATAGTCGACGTTCACATGACACCACTAAAGGAAGCAACAACATACATATCATCAAAATATCGAACGAATACCAAATTCACATGATTACTTATGACAAGATTTCTCCCATGTCCTCAAGAACAAAAGTAACTACTCACAAATCATGTTCATGTTCAAGATCATAGGAGTTTTGAATAACATTAAGGATTTGAATATGTAATCTTCCACCAAATAAACCAAGTAGCATCAACTACAAGATGTAATCAACACTACTAGTAACCCACATGTACCAATCTGAGGTTTGATGTTGATGAAGATTGGTCCTCCCATGATGAGAGGGTTGTTGGTGATGTCGATGGCTTCAATTTCCACCCCCGGAGGGAAGTTTCCCCAGTGGAATTTCTCTGCCAGAGAGCAAAAGTTCTCCTACCTAGGTTCCGCCTAGAGACGATGGCGCTTCGTCCCTAAAGTCCTCTCATGATTTTTTCCTAGAGACAATGGCATCATATAGGAGAAGATGGGCCTTAGAGGCCAGCCAGGAGTCCCACAAGGTACTTGGACACGCCCAGGGGGGTGGCCACGCCCAAGTACCTTGTGTGTGGCTGGTGGGTCCCCTATGGTATTTCTTTTCTCCAATATTTTTATATATTCCAAAATAATTCTCCGTGAAATTTTAGCTCATTTGGAGTTGTGTAGAATAGGTATCTCTGATATAGCGTTTTTCAGGTCCAGAATTCCAGCTGGCGGCAATCTCCCTCTTCATGTAAATCTTGCAAATTAAGAGATAAACAACATTAGAATTACACCACAAAGTATTTTATTGATCAAAACTATTATAAATAAAAGTAGGAAAACATGATGCAAAATGGATGTATCATATCTTAATCTCCATCTTCACAATCGCCTCCTCCTTCTCTTGATCTTCGTCGATCTGTACAAAGACATGGTGACCTAAAACCTCAAAATTCTTGGCAGAAAAGTACTCCAAATGAAACTGGACGAGGAAGTACAATATGCATGATACATTCATTTTGCATCATGCTTTTCTGATAACCCACACCCAAATTTATAGATTCGACATAAGAGGAGCCAAAGAATATTTGCAAGTATTAGCAGTTGAGTTGTCAATTCAACCACACCCAGAGATTAAATATCTGCAACAAAGTGATCAGTAGCACAATAGTATCATAGTTTTGATAGCAGCAGTAACGGTAACAGTAATATCAATGATTTGTAGCAGTTGTGACAGTAGCAATAACAACAGTAACTTAGCAAAAACAATATGTGGAAAACTCGTAGCCATTGGATTGGTGCACTCATTGGATGGTATTCATCATATAACAGTCATAACCTAGGGCGATACAGAATTAGCTCCAGTTCATAAATATAATGTAGGCATGTATTCCGTAAATAGTCATACGTGCTTATGGAAAAGAACTTGCATGCCATGATTTGTCCTACCCTCCCGTGGCAGCGGGGTCCATAGGGAAACTCAGGGATATTAAGGCCTCCTTTTAATAGAGAACCGGAACAAAGCATTAACTCCTCAAACTACGGTCATCATCGGAAAGTATCCCGATTACTGTCACCCCATGGTTTACGAATCATAACACGTAGCAGGTGCGTATGACTTGCAAGATCGGATCTAGAACATAGATACAATGGTGAAAACATAAACAGTTCAAATCTGAAATCATGGCACTCGGGCCCTAGTGACAAGCATTAAGCATGGCATAGTCATAGCAACATCAATCTCAGAACATACTGGTTACTAGGGATCAAGCCCTAACAAAACTAACTCGATTACATGATGAATATCATCCAACTCCTCATCGACCAGTGAGCCTACAAAGGAATTACTCACTCTCGGTGGGGAGCATCATGTAATTGGTGATGAAGGAGGGTTGGTGATGACAAAGATCGAAGATTCCCCTCTCCGGAGCCCCAAACAGACTCCAGATCTGGCCTCCCGATGAAGAAGAGGAGGTGGCGGCGAATCTTATATGTCTCCGTCGTATCTATAATTTTTGATTGTTCCATGCCAATATTCTACATCTTTTACATACTTTTGGCAACTTTTTATACTATATTTGGGACTAGCATATTGATCCAGCGCCCAATGCCTGTTCTTTTTTATTGCATATTTTTTGTTTAACAGAAAATCCATATCAAACGGAGTCCAAACGGGATAAAAACTTACAAAGATTTCTTTTGGAATATATGTGATTTTTGGGAAAAAGAATCAACGCGTGATGATGCCCAAGGGGGCCACAAGGCAGGGGCGCGCCCTGGACCCCTGTGGCCGCCCCGTAAGGCGGTTGGTGCCCTTCTTCGGTAGCATGAATGTTGGGGAACGTAGTATTTCAAAAAATTCCTACGATCACGCAAGATCTATCTACCAGAAGCATAGCAACGAGTGGGGAGAGTGTGTCTACGTACCCTCGTAGACCGAAAGCGAAGCGTCTAGTGACGCAGTTGATGTAGTCGAACGTCTTCGCAATCCAACCGATCCAAGCACCGAACGTACGGCACCTCCGCATTCAGCACACGTTCAGCTCGATGACGTCCCATGAGCTCTTGATCCAGTTGAGCGTCACGGGAGAGTTTCATCAGTACGACGGCGTGGTGAAGGTGATGATGAAGCTACCGGCGCAGGGCTTCGCCCAAGCACTGCAACGATATGACCGAGGTGTGTATCTGTGTGGAGGGGCACCGCACACGGCTAAAATCAACTTGTGTGTCTATGGGGTGCCCCCTCCCCACGTATATAAATGAGGAGGGGAGGAGGAGGCGGCCAAGGAGGAGGAGGCGCGCCAAGGGAGGGGCTATCCTACTCCAAGTAGGATTGGCCCTCCTTTCCTATTCCTACTAGGAGAGGGAGGGAAAGAGGAGAGGAGAAGAAGGAAAGAGGGGGGGGGGGGCCCTAGCCTCAAACCAATTTGGTTTGGGCCTTGGGGGGCGCGCCCCACATCTCCCTTGCTGCCCATTTGCTCCACTAGGCCCCAATAAGGCCCATAGACTCCCTGGGGGGTTCCGGTAACCTCCCGATACTCCGAAAAATACCCGATACACTTCGAAACCCTTCCGGTGTCCGAATATAACCTTCCAATATATCAATCTTTATGTCTCGACCATTTCGAGACTCCTCGTCATGTCCGTGATCACATCCGAGACTCCGAACAACCTTCGGTACATCAAAACACATAGACTCATAATACCAATCATCATCGAACGTTAAGCGTGCGGACCCTACGGGTTCGATAACTATGTAGACATGACCGAGACTCATCTCCGGTCAATAACCAGCGGAACCTGGATGTGCATATTGGTTCCTACATATTCTACGAAGATCTTTATCGGTCAAACCGCATAACAGCATACGTTGTTCCCTTTGTCATCGGTATGTTACTTGCCCGAGATTCGATCGTCGGTATCGCAATACCTAGTTCAATCTTGTTACCAGAAAGTCTCTTTACTCGTTCCATAATGCATCATCCCGCAACTAACTCATTAGTCACATTGCTTGCAAGGCTTATAGTGATGTGCATTACCGAGAGGGCCCAGAGATACCCCTCCGACAATCGGATTGACAAATCCTAATCTTGATCTATGCCAACTCAACAAACACCGTCAGAGACACCTGTAGAGCATCTTTATAATCACCCAGTTACGTTGTGACATTTGATTGCACACAAGGTGTTCCTCCGGTATTCGGGAGTTGCATAATCTCATAGTCATAGGAACATGTATAAGTCATGAAGAAAGCAATAGCAGTAAAACTAAATGATCAAGTTGTTAAGCTAACGGATGGGTCTTGTCCATCACATCATTCTCCTAATGATGTGATCTCGTTGATCAAATGACAACACATGTCTATGGTTAGGAAACATAACCACCTTTGATTAACGAGCTAGTCAAGTAGAGGCATACTAGGGACACTCTGTTTTGCCTATGTATTCACACATGTACTAAGTTTCCGGTTAATACAATTCTAGCATCAATAATAAACATTTATCATGATATAAGGAAATATAAATAACAACTTTATTATTGCCTCTAGGGCATATTTCCTTCAGTCTCCCACTTGCACTAGAGTCAATAATCTAGTTCACATCGCCATGTGATTTAATACCGATAATTCACATCGTTATGTGAATAACACCCATAGTTCACATCGCCATGTGACCAACACCCAAAGGGTTTACTAGAGTCAATAATCTAGTTCACATCGCCATGTGATTAACACCCAAAGAGTATTAAGGTGTGATCATGTTTTGCTTTGTGAGAGAAGTTTAGTCAGTGGGTCTGTTACATTGAGATCCGTATGTATTTCACAAATTTCTATGTCTACAATGCTCTGTATGGAGCTACTCTAGCTAATTGCTCCCACTTTTAATACACATCCATATTGATACTTAGAGTCATTCTGATTAGTGTCAAAGCTTGTATTGACATAACTCTTTATGACAAACTCTTTATCACCTCCATAATCGAGAAACATTTCCTTAGTCATCCAGTAACTAAGGATAATTTTGACCGCTGTCCAGTGATCTACTCCTGGATCACTTTTGTATCTCCTTGCCAAACTCATGGCAAGGTACACAATAGGTTTGGTACACAGCATGGCATACTTTATAGAACCTATGGCTGAGGCATAGGGAATGACTTTCATTCTTTCTCTATCTTCTGTCGTGGTCGGGTTTTGAGTCTTACTCAACTTCACACCTTGCAACACAGGCAAAAACTCTTTCTTTGACTGTTCCTTTTTGAACTACTTCAAAAACTTGTCAAGGTATGTACTCATTGAAAAAACTTATCAAGCGTCTTGATCTATCTCTATAGATCTTAATGCTCAATATGTAAGCAGCTTCACCGAGGTCTTTCTTTGAAAAACTCTTTTCAAACACTCCTTTGTGCTTTCCAGAAAATTCTACATCATTTCCGATCGACAATATGTTATTCACCTATACTTATCAGAAAGGCTGTAGTGCTCCCACTCACTTTCTTGTAAATACAGGCTTCACCGCAAGTCTGTATAAAACTATATGCTTTGATCAACTTATCAAAGCGTATATTCCAACTCTGAGATGCTTGCACCAGTCCATAGATGGATCGCTGGAGCTTGCACATTTTGTTAGCACCTTTAGGATTGACAAAACCTTCTGGTTGCATCATATACAACTCTTCTTTAATACATGCATTAAAGAACGCAATTTTGTTATCCATTTGCCAGATTTCATAAAATACAACAATTGCTAACATGATTCGGACAGACTTAAGCATCACTACGAGTGAGAAAATCTCATCGTAGTCAACACCTTGAACTTGTCGAAAACCTTTTGCAACAAGTCGAGCTTTGTAGACAGTAACATTACCATCGGCGTCAGTCTTCCTCTTAAAGCTCCATTTATTTTCAATGGCTTGCCGATCATCGGGCAAGTCAACCAAAGTCTACACTTTGTTCTCATACATGGATCATGGCCTCAAGCCATTTTGCGGAATCTGGGCTCATCATCGCTTCCTCAAAGTTCGTAGGTTCATCATGGTCTAGTAACATGACTTCCAGAACTGGGTTACCGTACCACTCTGGTGCGGGACGTACTCTGGTTGACCTACGAGGTTCAGTAGTAACTTGATCTGAAGTTTCATGATCATCATCATTAGCTTCCTTGCTGATTGGTGTAGGAATCACTAGAACTAGTTTCTGTGATGTACTACTTTCCAATTCGGGAGAACGTATAATTACCTCATCAAGTTCTACTTTCCTCCCACTTACTTCTTTCGAGAGAAACTCCTTCTCTAGAAAGTATCCAATTTTTAGCAACGAATATCTTGCCTTTGGATCTGTGATAGAAGGTGTAACCAATAGTTTCCTTTGGGTATCCTATAAAGACACATTTCTCCGATTTGGGTTCGAGCTTATCAGGTTGAAACTTTTTCACATAAGCATCGCTGCCCCAAACTTTAAGAAACAACAACTTTGGTTTCTTGCGAAACCATAGTTCATAAGGCACCGTCTCAATGGATTTAGATGGTGCCCTTATTTAACGTGAATGCAGCTGTCTCTAATGCATAACCCAAAACGATAGTGGTAAATCGGTAAGAGACAACATAGATCGCACCATATCTAATAAAGTACGGTTACGACGTTCAGACACACCATTATGCTGTGGTGTTCCGGGTGGCGTGAGCTGTGAAACTATTCCACATTGTTTTAAATGAAGACCAAACTCGTAACTCAAATATTCGCCTCCATGATCAGATCGTAGAAACTTAATTTTCTTGTTATGATGATTCTCTACTTCACTCTGAAATTCTTTGAACTTTTCAAATGTTTCAGACTTGTGCTTCATCAAGTAGATATTCTCATATCTGCTCAAATCATCAGTGAAGTTCAGAAAATAACGATACCCACCGCGAGCCTCAACACTCATCGGTCTACATACATCAGTATGTATGATTTCCAACAAATCAGTTGCTCGCTCCACTGTTCCAGAGAATGGTGTTTTAGTCATTTTGCCCATGAGGCATGGTTCACAAGCACCAAGTGATTCATAATCAAGTGATTCCAAAAGCCCATCAGCATGGAGTTTCTTCATGCGCTTTACACCAATATGACCTAAATGGCAGTGCCACAAATAAGTTACACTATCATTATCAACTTTGCATCTTTTGACTTCAATATTATGAATATGCTACGATCGAGATCAAACAAACTATTTTCATTGGGTGTATGACCATCGAAGGTTTTATTCATGTAAACAGAATAACAATTATTCTATGACTTTAAATTAATAACCGTATTGCAACAAACATGATCAAATCATATTCAAGCTCAACGCAAATGCCAAATAACATTTATTTAGGTTCTACACTAATCCCGAAAGTATAGGGAGTGTGCGATGATGATCATATCAATCTTGGAACCATTTCCAACACACATCGTCACTTCACCTTTAACTAGTCTCTGCTCATTCTGCAACTCTCGTTTCAAGTTACTAATTTTAGCAACTAAACCGGTATCAAATACCCAGGGTTTCCTATGAACACTAGTAAAGTACACATCAATAATTTGTATATCAAATATACCTTTGTTCACTTTGCCATCCTTCTTATCCGCCAAGTATCTAGGGCAGTTCCACTTCCAGTGACCATTTCCTTTGCAGTAGAAGCACTTAGTTTCATGCTTGAGTTTAGCTTTGGGTTTCTTCACGGGAGTGACAACTTGCTTGTCATTCTTCTAGAAGTTCCCCTTCTATCCCTTTGCCCTTTACTTGAAACAAGTGGTCTTATTAACCATCAACACTTGATGCTCTTTCTCGATTTCTACCTTCGCCGACTTCAGCATCGCGAAGAGCTCGGGAATTACTTTCGTCATCCCTTGCTATTATAGTTCATCACGAAGTTCTACTAACTTGGTGATAGTGACTAGATAACTTTTTCAATTACTATCTTATCTGGAAGATTAACTCCCACTTGATTCAAGCAATTGTAGTACCCAGACAATTTGAGCACATGCTCACTGGTTGAGCTATTCTCCTCCATCTTGTAGGCAAAGTACTGTTAGAGGTCTCATACCTCTTGACACAGGTATGAGTATTAAATACCAATTTCAACTCTTAGGAACATCTTATATGCTCCGTGGCATTCAAAACATTTTTGAAGTCCCGATTCTAAGCCGTAAAGCATGGTGCACTAAACTATCAAGTAGTCATCATACCGAGCTTTTGTCAAAACGTTCATAACGTCTGAATATGCTCCTGCAATAGGTCTGTCACCTAGCGGTGCATCAAGGACATAATACTTCTTTGTAGCAATGAGGATAATCCTCAGATCACGGACCTAGTCCGCATCATTGCAACTAACATCTTTCAACTTATATTTCTATAGGAACATATAAAAATAAATGGGGAGCTACATCGCGAGCTATTGATCTACAACATAGAAATGCTAATACTACTGCTACTTCTTGAGCTTGCGTTGTATTCCCTCGAAGAGGAAAGGGAGATGCAGCACAGTAGCGTAAGTATTTCCCTCAGTTTTTGAGAACCAAGGTATCAATCCAGTAGGAGACCACGCGCGAGTCCCTCGCACCTGCACAAACAAATAAGAACTTTGCAGCCAACGCGATAAGGGGTTATCAATCCCTTTACGGTCACTTACGAAAGTGAGATCTGATAAAGATGATAGTTTATATTTTTGGTATTCTTAGTTTATAAGAACAGCAAATAAAAGCGATAAAAGTAAAGTGGATGTAGATTGATATGTTGAGAATAGACCAGGGGCCCATAGTTTTCTCTAGTGGCTTCTCTCATGATAGAGATATTCTACGGCGGGTAAACAAATTACTGTCGTGCAATTGATAAAAAAGCGAATAATTATGAGACTATCTAGGCATGATCATTGTATATAGGCATCACGTGCGAGACAAGTAGACCGAAACGATTCTGCATCTACTACTATTACTCCACACATCGACCGCTATCCAGCATGCATCTAGTGTATTGAGTTCATAAGAACAGATTAACACCTTAAGCAAGATGACATGATGTAGAGGGATAAACTCAAGCAATATGATATAAACCCCATATTTTTATCCTCGATGGAAACAATACAATACGTGCCTTGCTGCCCCTACTGTCACTGGGAAAGGACACCGCAAGATTGAACCCAAAGCCAAGCACTTCTCCCATTGCAAGAACTATAGATCTAGTAGGCCAAACCAAACCAATAATTCAAAGAGACTTGCAAGGATATTATGAGCACACATAAAAAGTTCAGATAAGAACCAAATATCTTTCATAGATAACCTTGATCATAAACTCACAATTCACCGGATCTCGACAAACACATCGCAAAAAGAGATTACATCGAATAGATCTCCTCGAAGACCGAGGAGAACTTTGTATTGAGATCCACAGAGAGAGAAGAAGCCATCTAGATACTAGCTATGGACCCGAAGGTCTGTAGTAAACTACTCACAACTCACGCTGAGGGCGATGATGATAATGATGAAGAACTCCGTGATGGATCCCCTCCAGTGGAGCTCCGGAACAGGCTCCAAGATGGGATCTTCACAGGAACAGAAGGTACGGCGGTGGAATTAGGGTTTTCTCTCTGTTCACGGAGTTTCTGGGGTACGTAGACTTATATAGTAAGAAGGAGGGCACCGGGGGACGCTCGAGGGGGTCGCGAGGCAGGGGGGCGCGCCCTCGGAAGGGGGGCGCCCCCCACCCTCGAGGGCAGCCCAACTGTCCCCTGACTTGGTCCTGACGCTTTCCGTGCGTGATTTTCTCCAAAAATATCTCTCGCGAAGGTTTCATTCCGTTTGGACTCCGTTTGATATTCTTTTTTGTCACAACCCTAGTTCTGGTTTGCACTAGGTCAGTCTTGTTGTTTGCATCATGTTTAAATTTCAAATGAAATTGAATTGAGGACTTGTGAAACCCTCAGAAACCCTTTTGAAAATGACCCAAATAAAAATTGCTCCAAAAAGGTCCAAGAAAATGTTCATGTGGCCCTCTGAAAATATTGGTTAGAGATAAAAATCAAACCAATATTATTAGGAGCTCATAAGTATTTATTTTGGGCATTTGGAATTAATGCAATAGTTATTTGCTTGGATATATATATTTATTATATATTTTATATATGTCCAAAATGCTGATTCTTTATTTTGAGGGGCTTGGATTAATTCCTAGGTCCCTGCAAAATAAAAATGTTAGAAGAAAATAATTGATTTAATTTAGAAATTAAATCAAAACAAATGTTAGAAAAAAATAGAAAAGAAAGAAATAAAAGGGTTAGCTTTACCTGGGCCACTTGCTGGCCTGGCACTGGGCCGGCCCAGTTGCCAGTCGTCGTCCTCCTGGCGATGACAGGAGGCCGAGGCGTGTGGCCGGCGCGCGCTCACGGCGAGGGCGCCACGCCTCCTGCCTGCTTCATCCCCCTCGCCGCCTGGTCGCTTCTTGAGGAGCCACGCGACCTCGCCGACCCTCCCGCACTCTTCTAGACCCCTCCCCTCTCCTCTATCTCCCTCTCGAGCTCGGT
Organism: Secale cereale; assembly: GCA_902687465.1. Classification (NCBI taxonomy): domain Eukaryota; kingdom Viridiplantae; phylum Streptophyta; class Magnoliopsida; order Poales; family Poaceae; genus Secale; species Secale cereale. The sequence continues at coordinate 236,208,095 of LR738715.1, read as the reverse complement.
CCCGACCGCCGTCGTCGCCGCCGATCGCCGTTACCGTAACCACCGCCTCTCCCTCGCCTCTCCGAGTAGCCTTAGAGCTCCGCCCCGCCGCCGTGAACCTCTACGCCGCGCCGCAGGACCCCGGACGCCCCAAGACCGCGCCCCTGAGCTCTTCTTCTCTGCACGGCCACCGGACGCCGGCGACGAATTCGCTGCAGCAGAAGCTTCCCCGAGCCCACTGAACCCCCAACAGAACCGCGGTGAGATCCCGGATCTTTTTCCCCTGTCCTTGCCGTCGTTTGCGACCTCTAGCTCCTACCCCCCGCAGATGCCCGACCTCACCGCCGCCGGCGATGCCGCCTCCGTGGCCACAGCCACGCAAGCACGAATCCGAGCACGTCACTTCACTTAGTGCTTCGCTAGGAGCCCGTAGCACCCATCCTTTGGTCTCCCCGTGCGCTGTAGCTCCAACCCCGACGAGGCCCGAACTCCGGCGCCGCCGCGAGCTCGTTTCCGGCGAGCTCCGGCCGCCCTAGCTGCTGCCGCTGGCTGGAATGGACGCGGACGAGCTCCAGCTCCTCGCCCGTGGTCTCAGCTGCGCAGAAGACCCCCAGAACAGAAATCCCGATGCCCTCCGCCGCGTTTGCTGCCGGCTCAACGCCGGCGTGTTAGCTGCGGTTTGACCAGGATTTGACCCCCTGGGTCAATGGCAGGTGGGCCCCCACCCCTCTTAGTTAGTTGACCGTTAAGTTATTTAATTAGTTTTGGTTAATTAGTTTAGCCACTGACATGTGGGCCCAGCCCTACTGTTTTTCTGTTAGGATTAGTTTAATGTTAATTAACTCAGTTAATTTACTGAGCCACTGACGTGTGGACCCCACATGTCAGGTTTGACCTGAGCCAGCGCTGTTGACTTGCTGGCGCAAGCATGACGCAGTGCTGACGCAATAAATATTTTCTGGAATTGTTTTGTTTAGGAAAATCCAGAAAATTGTCTAAACTTCAAAAAATCACAGAAATTCAACCGTAGCTCAGAATGAAATAATTTATATATGAAAAATGATCAGAAAAATATAAGGAATCTGTTTATGGCATTTTCATGCATGTTTAACCAACTTATACCTACTGTCCATATGAAAACACATAAATGGCATTTAAAAATGCTTATTTTGGAATTGCATTTGAACCCTTGGTTCAAATGGACTTCTCTCAAATAGAATGCTAGTTGCATTAACTCAAATAACATCACATCTTAATGCCATGATCATGCATCATATTGTTGCATATGCTTGTGTTTGATTGTCGGCACCGTTCTTCTCGATAGGTCCAGCTCCGGAGACCGATCCAGAGTACCTGTCAGAGGAGCAGTGCTCTGCACGTTGTTTCACCAGGCAAGCAAACCCCCCTTGTTCATTCCGATACAACCCCTCTCTCGCTCCTGCTCCCTGTTATTGCATTAGGACAACAACGATTTCAACTGCTACTTTATGCTGCGGTAGTTGAACCCATTCCTCTGCATGACCTGTCTTTCCACAGTAAATAGTTGAAACCCACTAGCATGTGCAGGAGTTGATTGAAGCCATGTTGTGATCTTACCATGCCTTGCTTGCTATTGCTTAGAGTGTGTCAGATCTGATTCATCGGGAATGAATTGGAGTGAAATGATATGTTCTGATGCTGAGGGTTAAGTGTGTGAACATGATGGTAAAGGTAGTGGTGAGAGGCCATGTAGGAGTACATGGTGGGTTGTCTCACTGGAACCGTCCCTAAGAACTGAGTTCCGAGTATGTTGTCCAATGACTAGTTACTACCACACATTGGGTTCCGGTAACTCGACCCCTCTCGACTTATTAATCAACATGATCTCTGTCCAGGAGTTGCAACTAGTTTCTGGTATTTGTAGGTAGTGTTAGTAGTCTACCAAGTGGCACTCGGCCAGTGGGCTTGGGACAGACTAGGCACCGTGGCACGGTGTATTAAGCGTAGATCCACTCGGCGAGGTGGGCTTGGGAACCCTGCGCACATCATTTGGGGCCGTGAGCGACACCCCGACGGGATCTCCCCACGGATGGAACCCGAATAGGCGATAAACCTGGACTAGAGTCTTGTGTGGTTAGTCAGGTCGTGGCCGACACCCTCGCCAGGCTTCCGCTTGAAGGTTGCTGAGATACACGAGATGTACATGGCGGTAAGTGGTGAGAGCGTGTGCGAAGAAGTACAGCCCTGCAGGGTTAACATGATCTATTCGAATAGCCGGGTCCACGGTTATGGACTTCTTGGATGCTTACGTGGTACATAGACAACTTGAAGCGGATACTCTAAAATACTCAAGACAAGTGTGAGTGCTATGGATGGCCTTCTCGTAGGGAGACGGGGATGAATCCATAGTGGTGTATTGTGTGGTGCTTAGTGGACTCGTGTGCGCCACCTCAAAAGAGTTACCAGCAATCGTAGAATAGGATAGCCACTGAGTCAAAGCTGGCTTGCTGCAACTAAACCCCACTTTGCCATCTTGATACAAGTGCATGTATGATAGGATCTGATGTAAGTCTTGCTGAGTACCTTTGTACTCATGTTTGCTTAATTTATGTTTTGCAGATGAGATTGATGTCTCACTAGTAGTTCCGCTTGGACTTCGACAAGTAGCTTGTTACCTCAGCTACGATCTTGGACGAGTATTGTAGATAGTCAGGCTCTTTAGCCTTTTCCATTTGTAGATGTCTGTACTCAGACATGTTGTGCTTCCGCTTGTTGCTTGTATGCTCTGAATGTTGGGTCATGAGACCCATGTTTGTAATACCTGGCTCCTCGGAGCCTAATGAATAAATACTTTGTTTATTAGAGTCTTGTTGTGATGCCATGTTGTATTTGCACATATTGAGCATATTGTGTGTATGTTATTGAAATGCTTGGTATGTGTGGGATCCGACACCTAGTTGTTTACCCTTGGTAGCCTATCTTACAGGGAAATGTCTCCTAGTGCTTCCACTGAGCCTTGGTAGCTTGCTACTGCTCCGGATCACTTAGGCTGACCGGCATGTGTCCTTCTTTGTTCCTGTGTCTGTCCCTTAGGGGAAATGTCACGCGTTGTTCCTTGAAGTCCTTGTAGCTTGCTACGACTTGGGTTCCTACGTTGATGACCGACACGTTCGTTGCTGGGTCATGTATGCGTGTCTCTGTAATTTAGTGCCACTTTTGGTTTATAACCGGTCATGTCGGCCCGGGTTCTCTGTCATATGGATGCTAGCGACACTATCATATACGTGAGCCAAAATGCGCAAACGGTCCCGGGCCAGGTAAGGTGGCACCCGTGGGGATACCGTGCGTGAGGCCGCAAAGTGATATGGTGTGTTACATGCTAGACCGGTGTGACTTAGGATCGGGGTCCCGACAGCGTTGGTATCAGAGCCTGACTGCCTGTAGGATTACCAAGCCAAACTGGTCGAAGTTGAGTCTAGAAATTCTTTAGTTATATAAGGGAATTGATTGTGGAAGGGAACGTAAGGCTCTTTTTACTCCTTATACCTCATGTCTTCTGATCTGAGTCATCCTACCTTTCCTACGGGGTTAAGGAACTAGGCTTTCTCTTCCGTCTATCAGGATCATGAGTTACTACTCCATAGACCCTTAGGATTGGTTGATCAGAGTCCTACTCCTGTTTTCAAGTTCTTCCGGTGCAGTTGTTTTAGTACTATCACAGAACCTTGAGTGATGATGTTGAGATGTTGAACCACCCTTGTTGTCAGGATGTCTCATTCTGAGCATTTTACTGCCGTTATGCTGCCGGAATTATCCTAGTAGTTCGAGAGATACTAATTTCTTGTTCTACCTTGTGCTTCCTATAGTTGTTGATGTTTCCGTCTTCGGTTTCGCTTCTCAGGATGTCTTCAGTTAAGCGAAGCTCAGCTGCTCGTAGACAGAACCACGGAGGTGGTAGGGATGAGGAGGATCCCCCGACCAGCCTTCGATGGCAGAGTTAATGTTAGAGATGGAGAGAAACAAGCGTGAGACTAACCGTTTGTTGGTACGTATTGAGGAGAACACCGCACAACAGTGCAAGGAATCAACAACCATCCATGACTTCATTCGTCTGAAACCACCCACCTTCCATCATCCCATTGAGCCACTCGATGCAGATGACTGGCTCCGTAGTATCACTCACAAGCTGCGTTCTGCGAACGTAGCTAAAGATGACAAGGTCATCTATGCCACTTATCACCTGGAAGGTCCTGCTAGTCTTTGGTGGCAGAATTATGAGGCCATGATTCCAGCTGGCCAGATTCCTACCTGGAGAGTTTTCACCGAGGCTTTTCGTGAGCATCATATCCCTCAAGCTCTTATCGATCGTAAGAGAGAAGAGTTCTGTAGTCTTACACAGGCTAAGATGGCTATTGATGCTTATAGTCGAGAGTTTGAGAACCTCGCCCGCTATGCTACAGAGGAAGTGTCCACGGACGCCAAGAAGCAGGCTAGGTTCCGGAAGGGTCTCAACCCCAAACTGCGTCGTGATCTCCACTTGCATCATTGCAACACATTCCATGCTCTTGTGAACAAGGCCATCAATGCAGAGACAACTCAGCTCACTTACGATGAGTCTCGTAAGCACATCCTTGATTTGGGATCTTCCTCCGGTTCTAGTTCCCAGAAGCGCCGGATTTGGGTTCCAAACTCTGTTCTCCCACTCACTTATCCTCCGAGACCATCTTATGTGGTACCTCCTCCAGTTCAGCAGTATGCTCCACCCAGGTCTATTAATGGACCGTTTGTCAATACGGGTCCACGTCCTACCTCCAGGATTTGTTACAAGTGCGGAGAACCGGGACACATTGCCCGTATTTGCACTCAGGCCCGTGTTGCTCCATCCCAGTCCGAAAAATCTGTTAGACATGATAAATCATCACGCAAGACGATCAGTGTTAAGTCAGCTCCCATCGAACATGGACGTGTGCATCACGTCTCAGCCAAAGACGTTCATGATGATCCAGATGTCGTTCTTGGTACACTCCTTGTCAATTGTCATCCGGCATCGGTTCTATTCGATACTGGAGCATCTCATTCTTTCATTTCCGAAAGTTATGCCCGCTTGCACGACATGTCATTTTGTGATATGCCCTCCCCACTACTCATTCAAACACCTGGATCCAAATGGCAAACTTCTAGTGTAAGCCATGGTAATGAAATCCTTGTCGACAGACTTGTGTTCCTTGCATCATTTGTAGCCCTCAAGTCTTCAGATATTAATATCATCTTGGGTATGGACTGGATGACAGCTCATCATGCCAAGATTGATTGCTTCACTAGGTCTATTTAGCTTACACATCCATCTGGTAAGATAGTCACCGTCACCACTAGAGTTGCAAAGCATCAACTCTATTCTCTTAATGCCAGCCCTCTTCCAGATCTTGAAGATGTTCCGGTAGTCCGTGACTTTTCGGATGTCTTTCCAGAGGAACTGCCAGGTGTTCCACCTGACCGAGATGTAGAGTTTGTTATAGAGCTTATCCCAGGAACCGCTCCAATCTCTAGGAGACCCTACAAAATGGCACCCTTAGAACTAGCTGAGCTTAAGAAACAACTTGATGAGTCCTTGCAAAAGGGTTTCATCCGTCCTAGTTCTTCTCCTTGGGCTTGCCCCGTCCTCTTCGTTAAGAAGAAGGATGGTACGGATCGGATGGTTGTAGATTATCGTCCTGTTAATTTGGTCACGGTAAAGAACAAGTATCCGCTTCCCAGGATCAACGACCTGTATGATCAGCTCGCTGGATCCTCAGTCTTCTCCAAGATGGATTTGAGGTTAGGATACCATCAAATCAAGGTTATAAATGGGGACATCCCCAAGACGGCTTTCGTCACTCGTTATGGTTCGTACGAGTACACCGTCATGTCCTTCGGTCTAACAAATGCTCCAGCCACCTTCTCCCGCTTGATGAACTCGATCTTCATGGAGTATTTAGATAAGTTCATCGTGGTTTATCTCGATGATATTCTTATTTACTCGAAGAACGAGGAAGAGCATGCCGAACATCTTAGACTTGTTCTAGAAAAACTCAGAGAGCACCGCCTTTATGCCAAGTTCTCCAAGTGCGAATTTTGGTTGCCAGAAGTGACCTATCTCGGCCATGTAATCTCTGGTAAGGGCATTGCTGTCAACCCCGAGAGAGTTCAGGCCATCCTTGATTGGACTCCACCTGAAACAGTTAAACAAGTTAGGAGTTTCCTTGGTCTAGCCAGTTATTGCCGCCGCTTTGTTGAGAATTTCTCTAAAGTGGCCAAACCTCTCACGGAACTTCTCAAGAAAGATAAAAAGTTTGAGTGGTCCCCACAGTGTGAGCATAGTTTTCAGGAACTGAAAAGATGCCTGACTTCTGCTCACATACTTGTGCCACCGGATTTCACTAAGGACTTTGTTATCTACTGTGATGCCTCACGACAGGGATTAGGTTGCATTCTTATGCAGGATCGTCGTGTGATTGCCTATGCATCTCGACAGTTGCATCCACATGAGGAGAATTATCCTACACATGATTTAGAGCTCGCAGCCGTAGTCTATGCACTTAAGACCTGGCGACATTACCTCCTTGGTAATCGTTGCGAGATCTACACCGATCACCAGAGTCTCAAGTATATCTTCACCCAACCAGATTTGAATCTTAGGCAAAGACGTTGGTTGGAGTTGATCTCAGATTACGACTTAGGGATTACCTACACCCCAGGAAAGGGAAACGTCATGGCTGATGCGCTAAGTCGTAAATCCTATTGCAACAATCTCATGTTGCAGCAGGGCCAACCACTTCTCCATGAGGAATTATGTAAGCTTAACCTTCACATTGCTCCTCACGGATTCCTTTCAACTTTGGTGGCGAAACCTACTCTTATGGGTCATATCATAGAAGCCCAGAAGCATGATACCGGAATTACCCGGATCAAGAGAAACATTGCCAAGGGTATTGCTGGTAGTTTCTCCATAGATGACCGAGGTGTTGTTCTCTTCCAAAACCGGCTGGTGGTTCCCAAGAAGCAACATCTTCGGCAATTGATTCTTAAAGAGGCTCATGAATCTCCTCTCACGATTCATCCCGATAGTACTAAGATGTATCAGGACCTACGCCAGAGGTTCTGGTGGACTAGGATGAAGAGAGAAATTGCTGAGTTCATTGCTAAATGTGACGTTTGTCGTCGCGTTAAGGCAGAACATCAAAGACTTGCTGGCACCCTTCAGCCTCTAGCTATTCCTGAGTGGAAATGGGATAAAGTTGGTATGGACTTCATCACCGGCTTTCCCAGGACCAAGAGAGGGAATAATGCTATCTTTGTAGTCATTGATCGTCTCTCCAAAGTGGCTCACTTCCTACCTGTTCGAGAGAGTATCACTGCTAGTCAACTTGCTGACTTGTATATTTCTCGAATAGTGTCACTTCATGGTGTTCCATTAGAGATCAATTCAGACCGTGGTAGTCTTTTCACTTCTCATTTCTGGGAGAGTTTCCAGACTGCCATGGGCACCCATCTTTCTTTCAGCACCGCTTTCCACCCTCAGTCAAGTGGTCAAGTGGAACGGGTTAACCAAATTCTCGAAGACATGCTTAGAGCCTGTGTTATCTCATTTGGTATGGATTGGGAGAAATGTCTTCCTTTTGCCGAGTTTGCTTATAACAATAGCTATCAATCCAGTCTCAAGCAAGCTCCTTTTGAGATTCTTTATGGACGAAGATGTCGAACACCTTTGAACTGGTCAGAAACCGGTGAAAGACAATTCTTTGGACCGGATATGATCCAGGAAGCAGAAGAGCAAGTTCGCATCATTCGTGAGAATTTGAAAACAGCCCAGTCTCGTCAAAAGAGCCAGTATGATCGTCATCATAAGGAAGTGGCTTATGAGGTTGGTGACAAAGCTTATCTACGGGTTACTCCTTTGAAAGGTACCCATCGTTTCGGTATCAAGGGCAAGTTGGCTCCTCGTTACATTGGTCCTTTTCGCATTCTCGATAAACGAGGAGAGGTTGCCTACCAATTGGAACTACCCCCACATCTTTCTCGAGTTCATGATGTCTTCCACGTCTCTCAACTCAGGCGTTGCTTCTCGGATCCCATCCGCGGAGTGGACCACGAAACGCTTGATCTCCAAGATAACCTCACATATCGAGAGTATCCCGTTCGCATTCTGGATCAAGCAGAGCGTATCACTCGACGTCATAACATCAAGTTTCTCAAAGTTCAGTGGTCTCATCATTCCGAGAGAGAAGCTACTTGGGAGCGAGAAGATCGTCTCCGACTGGAGTACCCCACCTTCTTTCCGCCTACTCCTGAATCTCGGGACGAGATTCTTTCGAGTGGAGGCGAGTTGTCACAACCCTAGTTCTGGTTTGCACTAGGTTAGTCTTGTTGTTTGCATCATGTTTAAATTTCAAATGAAATTGAATTGAGGACTTGTGAAACCCTCAGAAACCCTTTTGAAAATGACCCAAATAAAAATTGCTCCAAAAAGGTCCAAGAAAATGTTCATGTGGCCCTATGAAAATATTGGTTAGAGATAAAAATCAAACCAATATTATTAGGAGCTCATAAGTATTTATTTTGGGCATTTGGAATTAATGCAATAGTTATTTGCTTGGATATATATATTTATTATATATTTTATATATGTCCAAAATGCTGATTCTTTATTTTGAGGGGCTTGGATTAATTCCTAGGTCCCTGCAAAATAAAAATGTCAGAAGAAAATAATTGATTTAATTTAGAAATTAAATCAAAACAAATGTCAGAAAAAAATAGAAAAGAAAGAAATAAAAGGGTTAGCTTTACGTGGGCCACTTGCTGGCCTGGCACTGGGCCGGCCCAGTTGCCAGTCGTCGTCCTCCTGGCGATGACAGGAGGCCGAGGCGTGTGGCCGGCGCGCGCTCACGGCGAGGGCGCCACGCCTCCTGCCTGCTTCATCCCCCTCGCCGCCTGGTCGCTTCCGGAGGAGCCACGCGACCTCCCCGACCCTCCCGCACTCTTCTGGACCCCTCCCCTCTCCTCTATCTCCCTCTCGAGCTCGGTCCCGACCGCCGTCGTCGCCGCCGATCGCCGTTATCGTAACCACCGCCTCTCCCTCGCCTCTCCGAGTAGCCTTAGAGCTCCGCCCCGCCGCCGTGAACCTCTACGCCGCGCCGCAGGACCCCGGACGCCCCAAGACCGCACCCCGAGCTCTTCTTCTCTGCACGGCCACCGGACGCCGGCGACGAATTCACCGCAGCAGAAGCTTCCCCGAGCCCACTGAACCCCCAACAGAACCACGGTGAGATCCCGGATCTTTTTCCCCTGTCCTTGCCGTCGTTTGCGACCTCTAGCTCCTACCCCCCGTAGATGCCCGACCTCACCGCCGCCGGCGATGCCGCCGCCGTGGCCACAGCCACGCAAGCACGAATCCGAGCACATCACTGCACTTAGTGCTTCGCTAGGAGCCCGTAGCACCCATCCTTTGGTTTTCCCGTGCGTTGTAGCTCCAATCCCGACGAGGCCCAAACTCCGGCGCCGCCGCGAGCTCGTTTCCGGCGAGCTCCGACCGCCCTAGCTGCTGCCGCTGGCTGGAATGGACGCGGACGAGCTCCAGCTCCTCGCCCGTGGTCTCAGCTGCGCAGAAGACCCCCGGAACAGAAATCCCGATGCCCTCCGCCGCGTTTGCTGTCGCCGGCGGCTCAACGCTGGCGTGTTAGCTGCGGTTTGACCAGGATTTGACCCCCTGGGTCAATGGCAGGTGGGCCCCCACCCCTCTTAGTTAGTTGACCGTTAAGTTAATTAATTAGTTTTGGTTAATTAGTTTAGCCACTGACATGTGGGCCCAGCCCTGCTGTTTTTCTGTTAGGATTAGTTTAATGTTAATTAACTCAGTTAATTTACTGAGCCACTGACGTGTGGATCCCACACGTCAGGTTTGACCTGAGCCAGCGCTGTTGACTTGCTGACGCAAGCATGACGCAGTGCTGACGCAATAAATATTTTCTGGAATTGTTTTGTTTAGGAAAATCCAGAAAATTGTCTAAACTTCAAAAAATCACAGAAATTCAACCGTAGCTCAGAATGAAATAATTTATATATGAAAAATGATCAGAAAAATATAAGGAATGTTTATGGCATTTTCATGCATGTTTAACCAACTTATACCTACTGTCCATATGAAAACACATAAATGGCATTTAAAAATGCTTATTTTGGAATTGCATTTGAACCCTTGGTTCAAATGGACTTCTCTCAAATAGAATGCTAGTTGCATTAACTCAAATAACATCACATCTTCATGCCATGATCATGCATCATATTGTTGCATATGCTTGTGTTTGATTGTCGGCACCGTTCTTCTCGATAGGTCCAGCTCCGGAGACCGATCCAGAGTACCTGTCAGAGGAGCAGTGCTCTGCACGTTGTTTCACCAGGCAAGCAAACCCCCCTTGTTCATTCCGATACAACCCCTCTCTCGCTCCTGCTCCCTGTTATTGCATTAGGACAACAACGATTTCAACTGCTACTTTATGCTGCGGTAGTTGAACCCATTCCTCTGCATGACCTGTCTTTCCACAGTAAATAGTTGAAACCCACTAGCATGTGTAGGAGTTGATTGAAGCCATGTTGTGATCTTACCATGCCTTGCTTGCTATTGCTTAGAGTGTGTCAGATCTGATTCATCGGGAATGAATTGGAGTGAAATGATATGTTCTGATGCTGAGGGTTAAGTGTGTGAACACGATTTGGTAAAGGTAGTGGTGAGAGGCCATGTAGGAGTACATGGTGGGTTGTCTCACTGGAACCGTCCCTAAGAACTGAGTTCCGAGTATGTTGTCGAATGACTAGTTACTACCACACATTGGGTTCCGGTAACTCGACCCCTCTTGACTTATTAATCAACATGATCTCTGTCCAGGAGTTGCAACTAGTTTCTGGTATTTGTAGGTAGTGTTAGTAGTCTACCAAGTGGCACTCGGCCAGTGGGCTTGGGACAGACTAGGCACCATGGCATGGTGTACCAAGCGTAGATCCACTCGGCGAGGTGGGCTTGGGAACCCTGCGCACATCATTTAGGGCCGTGAGCGACACCCCGGCCGGATCTCCCCACGGATGGAACCCGAATAGGCGATAAACCTGGACTAGAGTCTTGTGTGGTTAGTCAGGTCGTGGCCGACACCCTTGCCAGGCTTCCGCTTGAAGGTTGCCGAGATACACGAGATGTACATGGCGGTAAGTGGCGAGAGCGTGTGTGAAGAAGTACACCCCTGCAGGGTTAACATGATCTATTCGAATAGCCGGGTCCACGGTTATGGACTTCTTGGATGCTTACGTGGTACATAGACAACTTGAAGCGGATACTCTAAAATACTCAAGACAAGTGTGAGTGCTATGGATGACCTTCTCGTAGGGAGACGGGGATGAATCCATAGTGGTGTATTGTGTGGTGCTTAGTGGACTCGTGTGCGCCACCTCAAAAGAGTTACCAGCAATCGTAGAATAGGATAGCCACTGAGTCAAAGCTGGCTTGCTGCAACTAAACCCCACTTTGCCATCTTGATACAAGTGCATGTATGATAGGATCTGATGTAAGTCTTGCTGAGTACCTTTGTACTCATGTTTGCTTAATTTATGTTTTGCAGATGAGATTGATGTCTCACTAGTAGTTCCGCTTGGACTTCGACAAGTAGCTTGTTACCTCAGCTACGATCTTGGACGAGTATTGTAGATAGTCAGGCTCTTCAGCCTTTTCCATTTGTAGATGTCTGTACTCAGACATGTTGTGCTTCCGCTTGTTGCTTGTATGCTCTGAATGTTGGGTCATGAGACCCATGTTTGTAATACCTGGCTCCTCGGAGCCTAATGAATAAATACTTTGTTTATTAGAGTCTTGTTGTGATGCCATGTTGTATTTGCACATATTGAGCATATTGTGTGTATGTTATTGAAATGCTTGGTATGTGTGGGATCCGACACCTAGTTGTTTACCCTTGGTAGCCTATCTTACAGGGAAATGTCTCCTAGTGCTTCCACTGAGCCTTGGTAGCTTGCTACTGCTCCGGATCACTTAGGCTGACCGGCATGTGTCCTTCTTCGTTCCTGTGTCTGTCCCTTAGGGGAAATGTCACGCGTTGTTCCTTTAAGTCCTTGTAGCTTGCTACGACTTGGGTTCCTACGTTGATGACCGACACGTTCGTTGCTGGGTCATGTATGCCTGTCTCTGTAATTTAGTGCCACTTTTGGTTTATAACTGGTCATGTCGGCCCGGGTTCTCTGTCATATGGATGCTAGCGACACTATCATATACATGAGCCAAAATGCGCAAACGGTCCCGGGCCAGGTAAGGTGGCACCCGTGGGGATACCGTGCGTGAGGCCGCAAAGTGATATGGTGTGTTACATGCTAGACCGGTGTGACTTAGGATTGGGGTCCCGACATTTTTGTGCAAAACCCTGAAACAGGCAAAAAATAGCAATCTGGACTGGGCCTTTGGGTTAGTAGGTTAGTCCCAAAAAGGATATAAAAGTGAATGATAAAGCCCATTAAACATCCAAGACTTCATAAATAATAGCATGGAACAATAAAAAATTATAGATACGTTGGAGACGTATCAAGCATCCCCAAGCTTAATTCCTGCTCGTCCTCTAGTAGGTAAATGATAAAGAAAGAATTTTTGATGTGGAATGCTAACCAATATAGTTTTTCAATCTAATTCTCTAAATTGTGGCATGAATGTTCAGATCTGAAAGATTCAAGATAAAAGTCTATATTGACATAAGAAATAACAATACTTCAAGCATACTAACAAAGCAATCATGTCTTCTCAAAATACTATGGCTAAAGAAAGTTATCCCTACAAAATCATATAGTGTTGGCTATGCTCCCTCGTTATCTGATGTCTACTATGCACCCTTCTTCTTGTAGACGTTGTTGGGCCTCCAAGTGCAGATGTTTGTAGGACAGTAGCAAATTTCCCTCAAGTGGATGACCTAAGGTTTATCAATCCGTGGGAGGCGTAGGATGAAGATGGTCTCTCTCAAGCAACCCTGCAACCAAATAACAAAGAGTCTCTTGTGTCCCCAACACACCCAACACAATGGTAAATTGTATAGGTGCACTAGTTCGGCGAAGAGATGGTGATACAAGTGCAATATGGATGGTAGATATAGGTTTTTGTAATAAGCAAATATAAAAACAGCAAGGTAGCAAGTGGTAAATGTGAGCATAAACGGTGTAGCAATGATAGTAGAGAAGGCCTAGGGTTCATAGTTTCACTAGTGCAAGTTCTCTCAACAAGGATAACATAATTGGATCATATTACTAGCCCTCAACATGCAACAAAGAGTCACTCCAAAGTAACTAATAGCGGAGAACAAACGAAGAGATTATGGTAGGGTACGAAACCACCTCAAAGTTATTCTTTCTGATCGATCGATTCAAGAGTCCGTCGTAACGTTCAATCTATCATAGAGTTCATACTAGAATAACACCTTAAGACACAAATCAATCAAAACCCTAATGTCACCTAGATACTCCAATGTCACCTTAAGTATCCGTGGGCATGATTATACGATATGCATCACAATCTCAGAAACATCTATTCAACCAACACATAGAACTTCAAAGAGTGCCCCAAAGTTTCTACCGGAAAGTCAAGACGAAAACGTGTGCCAACCCCTATGCATAGGTTCCCAAGGTCACGAATCCGCAAGTTGATCACCAAAACATACATCAAGTAGATCACATGATATCCCATTGTCACCACAAATAAACATGTGCAAGACATACATCAAGTGTTCTCAAGTCCTTAAAGACTCAATCCGATAAGATAACTTCAAAGGGAAAACTCAATCCATTACAAGAGAGGAGGGGAGGGGGAGAAGATCCAACTAGAATAGCAAAGCTCACGATACATCAAGATCGTACCATCTCAAGAACACGAGAGAGAGAGAGATCACACACATAGCTACTGATACATACCCTCAGCCCCGAGGGTGGACTACTCCCTCCTCGTCATGGAGAGCGCCATGATGATGAAGATAGCCACCGAAGAGGGATTCCCCCCTTCGGCAGGGTGCCAAAATGGCTGTAGATTGGTTTTCGGTGGCTACAGAGGCTTTCGGCGGCAGAACTCTCGATCTAGGTTAATTTCCGAAGGTTTTAGTATTTATAGGAATTTTTGGAGTCGGGGCCAAGTAAAGGGGAGCTACGGGCCGTCCTCGAGATAGGGGGCGCGCCCCCCTGCCCAGGGTGTGGGCCCCACCCTCGAGGGCAGCCCGTGGCTCTCCTGGCCCAACTCTTTTGCTTCGGGGGCTTCTTTTGGTCCAGAAAAAATCGTCAAAAATTGGCTCGTCAATTGGACTCCGTTTGATTTTCCTTTTCTGTAAAACCCTAAAACAGGAGAAAAACAGAAACTGGCACTGGGCTCTGAGTTAATAGGTTAGTCCCAAAAATCATATAAAAGTGCATCATAAAGCCCATAAGACATCCTAGAAGGATAATATAATAGCATGGAACAATAAAAAATTATACATACGTTGGAGACGTATCATTATCACACAAAAATATTCATATCATGAACAACCCCGATTTCAGCCAAGCATTTGTTTTCATACTCTATCTTTTCAAACCTTTCAACTTTCACGCAATACATAAGCTTGAGCCATGGATATAGCACTATGGGTGGAATAGAGGTGGTTGTGGAGAAGACAAAAAGGAGGGAGATAGTCTCACATCGACTAGGCGTATCAACGGGCTATGGAGATGCCCATCAATAGATATCAATGTGAGTGAGTAGGGATTGCCATGCAACGGATACACTAGAGCTAAATATGAATGAAAGCTCAACAAAAGAAACTAGTGGGTGTGCATCCAACTTGCTTGCTCACGAAGACCTAGGGCACTTCAGGAAGCCCATCGTTGGAATATACAAGCCAAGTTCTATAATGAAAATTCCCACTAGTATATGAAAGTGACTAAGCATGAGACTCTCTACAATGAAGAAATGGTGCTACTTTGAAGCACAACTGTGGAAAAAAGATAGTAGCAATTGTCCCTTTTTCTTTTCTTTTCTTTTTCTTTTTCCTTTTTTCTTCTTTTTTTTCTCTTTTTTTGGCCTTTCTTTTTTCTTTGGCCTTTCTCCTTTTTTCTTTTTTTTTTGCGGAGGGGCTTTATAGATTTAGCCTTTCCTCCCATTGGACAATGCTCTGATAATGATGATCATCACACTTTCATTACAACTCGATATTAAAACTCGATACTACAACAACAAAGTATGACTCTATATGGATGCCTCCGGTGGTGTACCGGTATGTGCAATGAAACGAGAGTGACATGTATAAAAATTATGCATGGTGGCCTTGCCACAAATACGATGTCAACTACATGATCATACAATGGCAATATGACAATATGATGCGTGTCATATGAACGGAACGGTGAAAAGTTGCATGGCAATATATCACAGAATGGCTATGGAAATGCCATGATAGGTAGGTATGGTGGCTGTTTTGAGGAACAATATGATGGCTGTTTTGAGGAAGGATATATAGTGGGTTTATGGTACCGGCGAAAGTTGCGCAGTACAAGAGAGGCTAGCAATGGCGGAAGGGTGAGAGTGCGTATAATCCATGGACTCAACATTAGTCATAAGAACTCATATACTTATTGCAAAAATATATGAGTCATCAAAACAAAGCAACCAACGCATGCTCCTAGGGGGGAGGTTGGTAGGAGTTAACCATCGCGCGCCCCCGACCTCCACACAAAGGTTGGCACTCTACAAATACCTCATGCGCTAACTTCGTCACATAGCGGTTCACCATACGTGCATGATACGGGAATCACTAACATTAACACAAGTATTTCTCAATTTCATAATAACTTCACTAGAATGACTCTAATATCACTATCCTCATGTCTCAAAACAATTATCAAGCACCCAACATCTCATTCTATTCAATGCACTTGGTGTGAATTTTTTTACTACATTGACATTGGATGTTTATCATGTGAAGACTAGTTTCTTTAGCCTAAACGCATTACCATGCTGTTTTAATAGACTCTCAAAAGGATATAAGTGAAGCATGAGAGTACAACCATTTCTAAAAAATATTACCACCACCGTGCTCTAAAAGATATAAGTGAAGCACTAGAGCAAAAACTATTCAACTCAAAAGATATAAGTGAAGCACATAGAGTGTTATAACAATTTCTAGGCCATATTTAACTCTCTCAAATAAGTGTGTCCAGAAAGGATGATTGTGGCAAACTAACAAGCAAAGACTCAAATTATACAAGACGCTCCAAGCAAAACACATATCATGTTGCGAATAAAAATATAGCTCCAAGTATAGTTACCGATGGATGAAGACGAAAGAGGGGATGCCTTCCCGGGGCATCCCCAAGCTTAGGCTTTTGATTATCTTGAATTTACTTGGGGTGCCATGGGAATCCCCAAGCTTAGGCCTTTGCTACTCCTTGTTCCATAGTCCATCAAAGCAATACTCAAAACTTGAAAACTTCACAACACAAAACTTAGACAAAAAATTCTCGTGAGCTCCGTTAGTATAAGAAAGAAAACCACTACTCAAAGGTGCAGCAATGAATTCATTATTTGTTTATATTGGTATTAAACCTACTGTATTACAACTTCTCTATGGTTCATATCCTCCAATACTACTCATAGATGTATCGGAATAAGCAAACAACACACAAAAAACAGAATCTGTAAAAAACAGAACAGTCTGTAGTAATCTGCAGGTTTCGCCTACTTCTGGAACTCCAAAAAATTAAAACTAAATTGGTAAATTTGTGGAATTTGTATACCAATCATATGCAAAAAGAATAAACTAGAAAGCACGCTCCAGTAAAATCTGAAGACTACTTTAGCGAGCGCTAACGATTCTGTTTTCACAGCAAGATCACATAAACTTCACACAAGTCTTCCCAAAGGTTTTACTTGGCACAAACACTAAACAAAACATGAAACCACATCTAATCAGAGCTAGATGCAATATTTATTCCCTAACAGCAACAAAAAAAACATAAAATTGGGTTGCCTTCCAACAAGCGCTATCGTTTTACGCCCCTAGCTAGGCACGATACAAGATAAATCTAGGAATTGCCATCTTTGGAAGGCAATTCTTTGATTAAGCATTTATGGTTCTTGGGCACTTATTTGTCCCTATGAATAATCAAACTCTTGGGCAAGAAATCAAGAAATTCTAAAGTGTCAAAAGGGTCTCTTGCAAAAGTAAGAAAATTAGGGTGAACACTTATGGATTTGAGATCCGCAATTCTAGATGTTTCACCCATGTCTTTAGGGACATACATGAAATTAGATAATTTAGTAGAGGTATTTGGAGTAGTTTTTATAGCGGAAAGAGCAGAACCCACATTAGTGATAACATCCTCAAGCTTATTGATTCTAGTAGAATCCTCATCTAGCTTTTCTTTAACTATGGGCTCCTTTTCCTTAAGATTTTTCAGAACAACTCCTACCTTGGATCCATATTGGGTGATTTCATTATGAATATTTCTATCCAAGTTTTCTACAAGTTCTACCATAGCAACTTTGTTTTCAGTGATTTCTAATCTTTGCATAACATGCTCCAAAGTTAAAACTGTCCCATTAAAAGTAAGAGGTGGTGAGCCAAATAATTCAGTCATAGCATTATAAGAATCAATGGTTTGGCTACCCAAGAAATTCCCTCCGGTAATGGTATCTAAGATAAATCTATTCCACGGAGTTATGCCAACATAAAAATTGCGAAGAAGCACGGAAGTGGAAAGCTTCCTATTAGATCTATTTTGAGCGTCGCAAATTCTATGCCAGGCATCTTTTAAATTTTCTTCCTCCCTTTGTTTAAAGTGGAGGACCTCACTCTCGGGAGTAGTGATAATGATAGGTGTGCTAGACATGATTACAAGCAATCAAGCAACACACGAGCAGACAAGAGGCAAGCGAACGATAAACACACGGCGGAAGAAGGGCAAATAAAACGACAAGGGTGAAGTGGGGGAGAGGAAAACGAGAGGCAAAAAATGTAATGTGAAGGATAAGGGTTTGTGATAGGTACTTGGTATATGACTTTTGCGTAAGCCTCCCCGGCAACGGCGCCAGGAATTCTTCTTGCTACTTCTTGAGCTTGCGTTGTATTCCCTCGAAGAGGAAAGAGAGATGCAGCACAGTAGCGTAAGTATTTCCCTCAGTTTTTGAGAACCAAGGTATCAATCCAGTAGGAGACCATGCGCGAGTCCCTCGCACCTGCACAAACAAATAAGAACTTCGCAGCCAACACGATAATGGGTTGTCAATCCCTTTACTGTCACTTACGAAAGTGAGATCTGATAGAGATGATAGTTTATATTTTTGGTATTTTTAGTTTATAAGAACAACAAATAAAAGCGATAAAAGTAAAGTGTATGTAGATTGATATGTTGAGAATAGACCCGGGGGCCATAGTTTTCTCTAGTGGCTTCTCTCATGATAGCGATATTCTACGGCGGGTAAACAAATTACTATCAAGCAATTGAAAGAAAAGCGAATAATTATGAGACTATCTAGGCATGATCATTGTATATAGGCATCACGTCCGAGACAAGTAGACCAAAACGATTCTGCATCTACTACTATTACTCCACACATCGACCGCTATCCAGCATGCATCTAGTGTATTGAGTTCATAAGAACATAATAACGCCTTAAGCAAGATGACATGATGTAGAGGGATAAACTCAAGCAATATGATATAAACCCCATCTTTTTATCCTCGATGGCAACAATACAATACGTGCCTTGCTGCCCCTACTGTCACTGGGAAAAGACACCACAAGATTGAACCCAAAGCCAAGCACTTCTCCCATTGCAAGAACTATAGATCTAGTAGGCCAAACCAAACCAATAATTCGAAGAGACTTGCAAGGATATTATGAGCACACATAAAAAGTTCAGAGAAGAACCAAATATCTTTCATAGATAACCTTGATCATAAACTCACAATTCATCGGATCTCGACAAACACACCGCAAAAAGAGATTACATCGAATAGATCTCCTTGAAGACCGAGGAGAACTTTGTATTGAGATCCAGAGAGAGAGAGAAGAAGCCATCCAGATACTAGCTATGGACCTGAAGGTCTATAGTAAACTACTCACAACTCATGGTGAGGGCGATGATGATGATGATGAAGAACTCCCTGATGGATCCCCCTCCGATGGAGCTCCAGAACAGGCTCCAAGATGGGATCTTCATGGGAACAGAAAGTACGGCGATGGAATTAGGGTTTTCTCTCTGTTCACGGAGTTTCTGGGGTACATAGACTTATATAGGAAGAAGGAGGGCACTGGGGACGCTCGAGGGGGCCACAAGGCAGGGGGCGCGCCGTGGGAAGGGGGGCGCACCCCCCACCCTCATGGGCCAGCCCTCGATCCTCTGATGTGGTTCTCAAGCTCCACGTGCGTGATTTTCTCCAAAAATATCCCTCGCGAAGGTTTCATTCCGTTTGGACTCCGTTTGATATTCTTTTTCTGCAAAACCCTGAAACAGGCAGAAAACAACAATCTGGACCGAGCCTTTGGGTTAGTAGGTTAGTCCCAAAAATGATATAAAAGTGAATGATAAAGCCCATTAAACATCCAAGACTTCATGAATAATAGCATGTAACAATAAAAAATTATAGATACGTTGGAGACGTATCAACTACGAGGACCAAGTTCATGATAAATCAAAGTTCAATTAATCATATTACTAAAGAACTCCCACTTAGATAGACATCCCTCTAGTCATCTAAATGATCACGTGATCCAAATCAACTAAACCATGTCTGATCATCACGTGAGATGGAGTAGTTTTCAATGGTGAACATCTTATGTTGATCATATCTACTCTATGATTCACGCTCGACCTTTCAGTCTCTAGTGTTCCGAGGCCATGTCTGTACATGCTAGGCTCATCTAGTTTAACCCGAGTATTCTGCATGTGCAAAACTGTCTTACACCCGCTGTATTTTAACGTAGAGCTTACCACACCCGATCATCACGTGGTGTCTCGGTACGACGAACTTTCGCAACGGTGCATACTTAGGGAAAACACTTGTACCTTGAAATTTTGGAAGGGTTCATCTTATAATGCTACCGCCGTACTAAGCAAAATAAGAAGCATCATAAGATAAACATCACATGCAATCAAAGTATGTGACATGGTATGGCCATCATCATCTTGTGCTTTTGATCTCCATCTCCAAAGCATCGTCATGATCTCCATCGTCACCGGCTTGACACCATGATCTTCATCGTAGCGTCGTGGTCGTCTCACCAACTATTGCTACTACTACTATCGCTAACTCATAATGATAAAGTAAAGCAATTACACGACCTTCGCTATTTATACAATAAAGAGACAACCATACGGCTCCTGCCGGTTGCCGATAACTTTACAAAACATGATCATCTCATACAATAACGTATAACTCATCACGTCTTGACCATATCACATCACAACATGCCCTGCAAAAACAAGTTAGATGTCCTCTACTTTGTTGTTGCAAGTTTCTACGTGGCTGCAACGGGCTTAGCAAGAACCGTTCTTATCGACGCATACAAAACCACAACGATTTTTCGTCAAGTATGTGCTGTTTTAACCTTCAGAAGGACCGGGCGTAGTCACACTCGATTCAGCTAAAGTGAGAGAGACAAACACCTGCCGGTCATCTTGAAGCAACGAGTGCTCATAACGGTGAAACCAGTCTCGCATAAGCGTACGCGTAATGTCGGTCCGGGCCGCTTCATCTCACAATACCGCCGAATCAAAGTATGACATGCTGGTAAGCAGTATGACTATTATCGCCCACAACTCATTGTGTTCTACTCGTGCATATCATCTACGCATAGACCTGGCTCTGATACCACTACTGGGGAACGTAGTATTTCAAAAATTTCCTACGATCATGCAAGATCTATCTACTAGAAGCATAGCAACGAGTGGGGAGAGTGTGTCTACGTACCCTCGTAGACCGAAAGCGGAAGCGTATAGTGACGCGGTTGATGTAGTCGAACGTCTTCGCAATCCAACCGATCCAAGCACCAAACGTACATCACCTTTGCGTTCAGCACACATTCATCTCGATGATGTCCCACGAGCTCTTGATCCAGTTGAGCGTCACGGGAGAGTTTTGTCAGCACGACGGCGTGGTGACGGTGAAGATGAAGCTACCGGCGTAGGGCTTCGCTTAAGCACTGCAACGATATGACCGAGGTGTGTATCTGTGGGGAGGGGCACCGCACACGGCTAAAATCAATTTGTGTGTCTATGAGGTGCCCCCTCCCCACGTATATAAAGGAGGGAGGGGAGGAGGAGGCGGCCAAGGAGGAGTAGGCGCGCCAAGGGAGGGGCAATCCTACTCCAAGTAGGATTGGTCCTCCTTTCCTATTCCTACTAGGAGAGGGAGGGAAAGAGGAGAGGAGAAGAAGGAAAGAGGGGGGCCGGCCCCCTAGCCCCAAGCCAATTCGGGTTGGGCCTTGGGGGCGCGCCCCACATCTCCCTTGCTGCCCCTTTCCTCCACTAGGGCCCAATAAGGCCCATAGACTCCCCGGGGGGTTCCGGTAACCTCCCGGTACTCCGAAAAATACCCGATACACTTCGAAACCCTTCCGGTGTTCGAATATAACCTTCCAATATATCAATATTTATGTCTCGACCATTTCGAGACTCCTTGTCATGTCCGTGATCACATCCGGGACTCCGAACAACCTTCGGCACATCAAAACACATAAACTCATAATACCGATCGCCATCGAACTTTAAGCGTGCGGACCCTACGGGTTCGAGAACTATGTAGACATGACCGAGACTCATCTCCGGTCAATAACCAATAGCGGAACCTGGATGCTCATACTGGTTCCTACATATTCTACGAAGATCTTTATCGGTCAAGCCGCATAACAACATATGTTGTTCCCTTTGTCATCGGTATGTTACTTGCCCGAGATTCGATCGTCGGTATCTCAATACCTAGTTCAATCTCGTTACTGGCAAGTCTCTTTACTCGTTCCGTAATGCATCATCCCGCAACTAACTCATTAGTCACATTGCTTGCAAGGCTTATAGTGATGTGCATTACCGAGAGGGCCCAGAGATACCTCTCCGACAATCGGATTGACAAATCCTAATCTCGATCTATGTCAACTCAACAAACACCATTGGAGACACATGTAGAGCATCTTTATAATCACCCAGTTACGTTGTGACGTTTGATGGCACACAAGGTGTTCCTCCGGTATTCGGGAGTTGCATAATCTCATAGTCATAGGAACATGTATAAGTCATGAAGAAAGCAATAGTAGTAAAACTAAACGATCAAGTTGCGAAGCTAACGGATGGGTCTTGTCCATCACATGATTCTCCTAATGATGTGATCTCGTTGATCAAATGACAACACATGTCTATGGTTAGGAAACATAACCATCTTTGATTAACGAGCTAGTCAAGTAGAGGCATACTAGGGACACACTATTTTGTCTATGTATTCACACATGTACTAAGTTTCCGGTTAATACAATTCTAGCATGAATAATAAACATTTATCATGATATAAGGAAATCAAATAACAACTTTATTATTGCCTCTAGGGCATATTTCCTTCAAAGAAAGCTAATATCCATATAAATCCCGTGTTAAAATTCCAGCCCAATCGGAGTTACGGATCTCCGAGAATATAAGAAACGATGAAAGGCCAAAATCTGAAAGCACGGAAACAGAAGGAAACAGAGAGAGAGAGAGAGATCCAATCTTGGAGGGGCTATCGCCCCTCCGCCACCACGAAGGCCATGGACCAGAGGGGAAACCCTTCTCCCATATAGGGGAAGGTCAAGGAAGAAGAAGAAGAAGAAGGAGGGGGGCTCTCTCCCCCTCTCCCACGGTGGCACCGGAACGCTGCCGGGGCCATCATCATGTAATGCCCAGGATGCGATTATGTCTCCTACGTGTCGAGGCACGACTTAAAGACATAAGCGCATTCTAGAATGATCTCAAATATGGTATCTTTGCACATCTCATATAAAAGTTCAGGGATGAAAAGGAAAAGATAGTTGGCCTACACTCGCCACGTCACACAATGGATACAATAACATACAATCATCCAAATAACACAGGGTACGACTACAGACGAAATCCAAACGAGAAAGATACCATAAACACAAGCCCAGATCCTCCTAGTAAGAACCACTACTGATCGTCGGGATATGAAACATAGTAATGACCACGCTCTTCATCGAACTCCCACTGAAGTTCTGATCCATCTCCTGCATTGTTCTCAGCGGTACCTGCATCTGGTGTGTGTTGAATCTATGAGCCACAAGGACTCAGCAATCCCATTACTGGGTATCAAAACTACCAAAGCCTTAGGTGAGGGAAGGTTATTAAAGTGTTTGCAGCAAGCACTAAGCAACTAGCTTACGAGTTTAGAGGAGATGAGAAACAAGTGCCAACGGTCGCCAAGTTGATCAAGAAGTGATCCTAACTACTCTCGGTCAAACATAACCCCACCGTGTTCACATCCCGAAGCCCTTCGGAAAGAGACCATCACGGTTACTCACACAGGTAGTGTATTCTTATGAATATGGTGTCAAGTTATCTACAACCGGATATTGACAAATTCCCATCTTCCACATAACCGCGGGCACGGCTTTCGAAAGATCAAACCCTGTAGGGGTGTCCCAACTTAGCCCATCACAATCTCACGATCTGCGGAGTCGCACCTCCAAAGTGGGAAGACCCGAGTACTCTCGGAATCCCGTGCTCAAGATATTTCGACAAAGGTAAAACTAATCCAGCAAGACCTCCCGGCGTGCTGACACCCTGATAGTAGCCGTGCGTATCTCGTCTCAGGCCACGACCGGATGGGTGATCATATAGGTAAAATCAGCCCTCATGTTTCCCCAAGGTGGCCCCGCATAACCCCCAGTTTGGACCAACACTCATGAGGAGCACTGGCCCCGGTTGTTAATTAAGAACTCGGGTTTGCAACGCACTATGCAAGTTTTAGTTATTAGGCAAAAGTAAAACCAATGTTAGGCCTTGCTGGAAAAGCTTTAAGCAGACCGAATTATCAAGGGGGGCCCATAAACCCCAACCGTATTAGGAACACAAAATCAAGGAACATAACACCGGTTTATCGGGTCCTAAGGTGGCATGAGTGGAACAAAACACCAAGCAGAAGGCCGAGCCTTCCACCCATTACCAATATATAGGTGCATTAGTTTATAACAGATTCATATTGTGTTATCCCAATAAGCAACTCCGAACGTGGAGCAATCTTCAAAACTTCACCTGCAACTAATAACGCTATAAGAGGGGCTGAGCAAAAGCGTACTTAGCCAATCAACGGTTTGCTAGGAAGGCGGTTAGAGTGTTTCATGGCAACAATAGGTGGCTGACAAACAGGAATAGGCATCGAGGTATATCTAAAGAGCGAGACAACTAGCATATGCAAAGATAGAGGTGATACCGGGGAATGTTCATCTTGCCTGTTAAGTCCACGAAGGGATCGTAACCTTGATCCTCAAACTTAGTCTTTATAGGAACCTCGAACTCCGAATCGTCACCGGGCTCTAACCAACACAACAATACAAACACCGGAACAACAATCAATCATCATGCAATGCTCAAACACATGATGCAAGATATGATGCATATGAATATGGGTAGGATATGATGCATCTCAAATGAACATGATGGGTGCACATGTGGCATGGCAATAAACAAGTTCACAACACAAGTAGGAACAAATGCAAGAGGAAAGCAAGAACTAACTTAGTCACAAGTGGTTATGTAGTTGAATTAAACAAGCACCCAACAAGTTTTATAAGTTACATAACATGGCAAGGGGTGCAACTAGGATCAACAACATCATGCTAGCATTTTAAATGGGCCGGAAAGAACAAACAACAATTTCCAGAAACTCCCATGTTCATAATAACACATATAGGACATATATGATGCAAACATATTTTAGAGTTGTTAAACATGCAAAGTAACAGCACCATCTTAATCTACACATTTTCCACCCCAAATACATATAAAGTTTGTCAATTTTGGAGCTATGGTCAATTAGTTATGAATTTAACAAGTTTGAGCATATTTTAAACACAAAATAATTCAAACATCAATTTAAATGTTTTTAACATGGCAACAAACTGCATATAAATATTGTCCACTAAAAACTAGGCAGTTTTAATATATAAAGTATATTTAACAGATGCATATACTAAAAGATATGAATATGCAAAAGAAAATGCAGAAAACTGAATTTAAACAAAAAACAGAAAAGAAAAGGAGCCACACAGACCCAGCCTGGACTAGCCACAGTCACAGACTAGTGGGTCCAGGGGTGCTGATGTGGCACTGCATGGGTGCTGGAGTGTGTGTGAGTGCGCTGAGGCTGCCATGTGGGACCAGCATGTCACTGGGACAAAGAAAGCAAAAAGGGGCCTAAATGCCACTGGCCGTGCGGGGGTTCAAACCCAGGTCTGCGCGAAGTGAGGGAAAGGCTCAGGCCATTGGGCTAGGTGTGTGCGACTGATAGGAGAGGGGCTTGGCTCCTCTTGAGCTAACCCGAGGCGATGTCCCTGCTGCAGGAGCAGAGACGCTGCCGACGACATCTACGACGACGCCGGCGAGGAGCGATGCGAGCCACGGGCTGCGGTGACGCGGGGTTTTGCAGGAGCTGGGGGGGGGGGG
>LR738715.1:236080109-236182223 GCA_902687465.1 Secale cereale | reverse complement strand
GCAGCGCGCAAGAAGCTCTACTCGAGGGCGCGCACGGACAGGGGCCCGACGTGCTTGCGGCCATGGCAGAGAAGCACGACGAGGTGGTGGCTGGCGCTGGCTAGACGGCGACGCGGTTGTGCGGAACTGCAGCACTACGGCAACGCATGCGCGTGAGCGAAGCAACGATAGAAGCGGGCGACAACGCCAAAATTCAGACAGGCGCGACGCTTCTCTGAAGATTTCAAAAAAAAAACGCAGGTGCTCCGAGAGCGCGACGACGGCATGGATCTATCTATGCCTCCAGTGATCGCAACGCGGCTGGAAGAGGAAGGAAGGGAGGTGGGTATACCTTCTTACCCTAAGACATGGATAGATCGCCGGAGTTGAGCCGGAGACGTCAGGGTCGAGTTCTGAAACCCGTTGCTGGATGTCGACCGAGGAAGAGGAAGCAGAGGCGGGGCGCTGCGAGGCTCCTGGCGCGATCCTTCAGCGATGCAGAGACGCGAACGACGATGATATTGTCGGGGAAGCAGAAGATGGTGGCTGGAGGTGACCGGAGGGATGACACGCGCCGGCGTGCTTCCGCTTGCGCTCGGGGAGATCGGTAGGAGATCGGGAGCAGGGGAGATCCCCTCTCATGTGGCGGCGGAGAAGAAGAAAGGAGGGAGGAGGAGGAACCCTAGGCACGACTTGGGTTTAAAAAGGGGCGGACGACATGGCCTCGACGTCTGTGAACTCACGGCGCGACGGCGAGGAGCGTTCTGTCTCTAGACCGCGGGAGACGGAGGAAGATGGAGCAGGTGGCCCTGAGGCCTGGGACGCTGGCAGGTGGGCCCGGCTAGACGGGGCGAGAGGGGAGGTACGCTGGTGGGCTAGCAGGCGTCGAAGCTGCTGGGCCGAGGGGGTTCACGGCCCGGCTGGTGCTGGCTGGTGCTGGGCTGCTGGGCAGGGTGTTGCTGTGGCTTCTTTTCTTTTCCATTTTCTTCAGACAGAAAACAAAATGGAAAAGCCTAGGCACAAAGAAAAGGAATTAAGAGAGAAATAAAATATTCCCTAGCTCCTGGAATTATGTCCTATTTTATAAAAATGACTTGGGCATTTTTAGAGGTAGAAAAATAAAACAAGTTTGAATATGGTTCAAACTTCTGTCATTTTTGAACCTGACCAAATTATTTCAAAAAGGCAAGGCTTTGCACAAAGGCTTAGGACAAGGTTCCAAAGAAGTTGTGAGGAGATGAACATTTACAAAGAAGAGGTTAAGCCACTTGCAAAATTTAAAGAATGGAAAAGAAAGGAAGGGAAGTGGTGCTAGATGAAAGGGTTTAAGGATGGGCATGCTTGCATCCACCACCGCAACAAGAACAAGATGAACTCAAACTCACTTAACATACTAGGAAAGAGCCATGCACAATGACAAGTGAAATGCCATGATGATCATGATGCAATGATGATGATGAAGTAATGTATGAATGCATAAGAGAAGAAAAAAATGATAATGCAATGACAAACATAATTGAAAAGAACCCCCAAGGAAAGGACAAGGATCAATTGGTAAAATTCTATATTTCCATATAAGGAAGGTATCACATATGGGGTGTTACACATCATGACGTTGATCTACATCAACAACTTCGCTGACATCATCACCAACTCTCTCCCCCTCTATGCAGCGGTGTAACACCTCTTCTACCCACTGTAATCTCTACTTAAACATGGTGCTCAACGCTATATATTATTTCCCAATGATGTATGGCTATCCTATGATGTTTGAGTATATCCGTTTTGTCCTATGGGTTGATTGATGATCGTGATTGGTTTGAGTTACATGTTTTATTATTGGTGCTGTCCTATGGTGCTCTCCGCGTCGTGCAAGCGTGAGGGACCTGCTACCTCTTGAGCTTGCGTTGATTTTTCCCTTGAAGAGGAAAGGGTGATGCAGCAAATTAGAGTAAGTATTTCCCTCAGTTTGAGAACCAAGGTATAAATCCAGTAGGAGACACCGTGCAAATCGCCAAATACCCGCACAAACAATCAAACAACTTGCACCCAACGCTATAAAGGGGTTGTCTATCCCTTCACGGTTATTTGCAAAAGTGAGATCTGATAGATATAGATAAACTGTAAAGTAAATATTTTTGGTATTTTAGGTTTATAGATTTGAAAGTAAAAGATTAAAAAATAGTAGACCAGAAACTTATAAGATGGGAAATAGACCCGGGCGCCATAGGTTTCACTAGAGGCTTCTCTCATGATAGCAAATATTACGGTGGGTAAACAAATTACTGCCAAGCAATTGATAGAAAAGTGCAAAGTTATGATGATATATAAGGCAAAGATCATGAATATAGGCATCACGTCCGTGTCAAGTAGACCGTCTCCTGCCTGCATCTACTACTATTATTCCACACATCGACCGAAACGATTCTGCGTATAGAGTATTAAGTTCATAAAGAACAGAGTAACACATTAAGTAAGATGACATGATGTAGCGGAATTAACTCAAGCAATATGATAAAAAAACCATCTTGTTATCCTCGATGGCAACAATACAATACATGTCATGTCCCTTTTTGTCACTAGGATTGAGCACCGCAATATTGAACCCAAAGCAAAGCACTTCTCCCATTGCAAGAAAAAATAATGTAGTTAGCCAAACCAAACCGATAGTTCGAAGAGAATTACTAAGATATCAAATCATGCATATAATAATTCAGAAAAGACTCAAATAATATTCATAGATAATCTGATCAGAAATCCACAATTCATCGGATCTTGGCAAACACACCGCAAAAAATATTACATTGGATAGATCTCCAAGAACATCATGGAGAACATGGTATTGAGAATCAAAGAGAGAGAAGAAGCCATCTGGCTACTAGCTATGGACATGTAGGTCTGTGGTAAACTACTCACACTTCATCGGAAGGGCAATGGTGTTGATGTAGATGCCCTCCATGGTCGAATCCCCCTCCGACGGAGTACCAGAAAAGGCCTCCAGATGGGATCTCATGGAAATTGAAGGTTACGACGGTGGAAAAGTGGTTTCGATGCCTCCTCTAGGGTCTCTGGAATATATGTGAATATATAGGTGGAAGAAATAGGTCGGTGGAGCAGTAGGGGCCCCACAAGGGTGTGGGGGGGGGGGCTACCCCCCAGGGCGCGCCCTCCGTCCTTGTGGGTGCCTCACAGCTCTCCTGACGTGCACTCCAAGTCCGCTGGATGTTTTCTGGTCCAAGAAAAATCCTCGTAAAGTTTCGTTCCATTTGGACTCCGCTTGATATTCCTTTTCTGCGAAACTCAAAAACAAGGAAAAAAACAGAAACCGACACTGGGCTCTAGGTTAATAGGTTAGTCCCAAAAATAATATAAAATAGCATAGGGCGCACCCTCCATCCTTATGGGTGCCTCACAGCTCTCCTGACGTGCACTCCAAGTCCTCTGGATGTCTTCTGGTCCAAGAAAAATCCTCGTAAAGTTTCGTTCCGTTTCGACTCCGTTTGATATTCCTTTTCTGCGAAACTCAAAAACAAGGAAAAAACAGAAACTGGCACTGGGCTCTAGGTAAATAGGTTAGTCCCAAAAATCATATAAAATAGCATATTAATGCATATAAAACATCAAAAATAGATATTATAATAGCATGGAACAAACAAAAATTATAGATACGTTGGAGACGTATCAAGGATCCCCAAGCTTAATTCCTGCTCGTCCTCGGGTAGGTAAATGATAATAACAAATTTTTTGATGTGGAATGCTACCCAACATATTTTATCAATGTAATTCTTCTTTATTGTGGCATGTATGTTCAGACCCATAAGACTCAAAATAAATGTTCATCAATATTGAAACAGTAATACTTCGAGCATACCAAAAGTAATCTATGAAGCTTCAAAACTAACATGGCTAAAGAACGTTATCCCTTCAAATCATATAGTCCCTATGCTCACTTTTCTTAACACAAGATACCCCTCCTGCCCATCCCGAAGTCAGCCAAGCAATTGCTTTCATACTCTACTTTTTCAAGCTTTTTTCAACTCTTCACGCAATATATGAGCGCGAGCCACGGACATAGCACTATGGGTGGAATATAAGGTGGTGATAGGCAAAAGGTGGGAGAAAGTCTCACATCAACTAGGCAAATCAATGGACTATGGAGATGTCCATCAATCGATATCAATGTGAGTGAGTAGGGATTGCCATGTAATAGATGCACTAGGGCTATAAGTGTATGAAATATTAAAAGAAGACTAGTGGGTGTGCATCAACTTGCTTGCTCATGAAGACCTGGGGCATTTGAGGAAGCCCATCGTTGGAATATACAAGCCAAGTTCTATAACAAAAATTCCCACTAGTATATGAAAGTGACAACATAGGAGACTCTCTATCATGAAGAACATGGTGCTATTCTGAAGCACAAGTGTGGAAAAAGATAGTAACATTGCCCCTTCTCTCTTTTTATCTCATTTATTATTATTATTTTGGGCTCTTTGGCCTCTCTCTTTGGTCTTCTTTGGCCTCTTTTATTTATTTGGGCTTCATTGGCCTCTTTTATTTTTGATAACCTCACACGGGACAATGTTCTAATAATGATGATCATCACACCTTTATTTACTTACAACTCAATATTACAACTCGATACTAGAACATAGTATGACTCTATATGAATGCCTCCGGCGGTGTACCGGGATGTGCAATGATCTAGAGTGACATGTATAAAAAATATGAACGGTGGCTATGCCACAAATACTATGTCAACTACATGATCATGCAAAGCAATATGACAATGATGATGCATGTCATAACAAACGGAATGGTGGAGTTACATGACAATATATCTCAGAATGGCTATGGAAATGCCATAATAGGTAGGTATGGTGGATGCTTTGAGGAAGGATGTAAGGTGGTTTGATGCACGGGTGAGAATTGTGCAGTACTAGAGTGGCTAGCAGGTGGAAGGGTGAGAGTGCTTATAATCCATGGACTCACATTAGTCATAAATAACTCACATACTTATTACGAAAAATCTACTTAGCCCTCAAAGCAAAGCACTACGATGCATGCCCCAAGGGGGGGCTGAGATTGGCAGGAGTTAACCATCGCGCGCCCTCGACCTTCCCGCAAAGATGAAACAATCAAGATACAATGCACGCCAATTTGGTTACATAGGCCATACATGCATGCTACGGGAATCACAAACCTTAACACAATTATTTCTTTAACCTCACAAACTACCACTAGAATGACCGTAATATTACCATCTCGACATCTCAAAACAATTATAAAGAGTCAAAAAATTTATAGTATTCAATGCTCTATATATGAAAGTTTTTATTATATCTCCTTTGGATGCCTATCATATTAGGACTAAATTCATAACCCAAGCAAATTACCATGCTGTTTTTAAAAACTCTCAAAATAATATACGTGAAGCAAGAGAGTTCAACAATTTTTATAAAATAAAACCACCGTCGTGCTCTAAAAATATATAAGTGAAGCACTAGAGCAAAATTGCCTAGCTCAAAAGATATAAGTGAAGCACATAGAGTATTCTAATAAATCATGATTGATGAGTGTCCCTATCAAAAGGTGTGTACAGCAAGGATGATTGTGGCAAACTAAAAATCAAAGACTCATATCATACAAGATGCTCCAAGCAAAACAGATATCATGTAGTGAGTAAAAATATAGCCTCAAGTAAAGTTACCGATAGACGAAGACGAAAGAGGGGATGCCTTCCCGGGGCATCCCCAAGATTAGGCTATTGGTTGTCCTTGAATTTTACCTTGGGGTGCCTTGGGCATCCCCAAGCTTAAGCTCTTGCCACTCCTTACTCCATAGTCCATCAAATCCTTACCCAAAACTTGAAAACTTCACAACACAAAACTCAATAGAAATCTCGTGAGCTCCGTTAGTAAAACAAAGCAAATAAGGACTCAAGGTACTGTTGTGATCTTATTATTATTTTATATTGGTGTCATATATAATGTATTCCTACTTTTCCATGGTTCATACCCCCCGATACTAGCCATAGATTCATCAAAATAAGCAAACAACACATAGAAAACAGAATCCGTCAAAAACAGAACATTCTGTAGCAATCTGAAAACTTTGCATACTTCTGTAAATCTAAAAAATCTGAAAAATTAGGACGACGTGGGGAATTTGTATATCATTTTTTTTATAAATTTCAGAAGGTTTTCACGTTCCAACTAATTATTGAAATTTCTGCACTGGGCGCAAAAGTTTCTGTTTTTCAGCAAAATCAAATCAACGATCACCGTAGCCACCCCGAAGGTCTTACTTGGCTCAAACACTAATTAAAACACCAAAAAACAATTACTACAAAAGTAATAATGTGTAAAACTTAAAAATTAGAACCAAAAAGCAAAAAAAGTTTGGGTTGCCTCCCAACAAGCGCTATCGTGTAACGCCCTTAGCTAGGCATAAAACGCGAATATATCTAGGTATTGTCATCTTTGGTATGCAATCCATAAGTAGCTCTCATAATAGATTCAGAAGGCAATTTAATTTTCTTTCTTGGAAAGTGTTACATTCCCTTCCTTAATGGAAATTGAAATCTAATGTTTCTTTCATTCATATCAATAATAGCACCAATCGTTCTAAGGAAAGGTCTACCAAGAATAATAGGACATGTAGGATTGCAATCTATATCAAGAACAATGAAATCTACGGGCACACAATTCCTATTTGCAACAATAAGAACATCATTAACCCTTACCATAGGTTTCTTAATAGTGGAATCCGCAAGATGCAAATTTAAAGAACACTCATAAATTTTACGGAAACCTAAGACATCACATAAAGTTTTTGGAATAGTAGAAACACAAGCACCCAAATCACACAAAGCATGTCACTCATAATCTTTAATCTTGATCTTAATAGTAGGTTCCCACTTATCATAATGTTTTCTAGGGATAGAAACTTCCAATTCAAGCTTTTCTTCAAAAGATTGCAGCATAGCATCAACAATATGTTTAGTAAAAGCTTTATTTTGATTATAAGCACGAGGAGAATTCAACATGGATTGCAACAAGGAAATAGAATCTATTAAAGAACAATTATCATAATTAAATTCCTTAAATCCCAAAATAGTGTGTTCATTGCTACTTAAAGTATTAACCTCACCAATCCCACTTTTATCAATTTTTGCATCAAGATCTAAAAACTCTGAATCATTGGGACACCTTTTAGCTAAAGTTGACTCATCTCCAGTTCCATATGTATCAAGACTCATATTGGAAAACAAAGATTCAATAGGAGTCACATCAATCACTTTAAGATCTTGATCATTATTTTTAGACTCTGGTTTAGCGGCCATCTTATTTACTAAGGTGGCTTGCATATCAGAGATTTGGCCAACCAAATTTTCAAGATGAGTAAATTGACATTTGAGACAATAAAATTCCATAGACATATCATTGAGATCTTTATTCATAAATTCCATGAAACTTTTCTGCTCCTTGAGCTCGTTTCTAAAGAAATTATTGTGCTCAAATTGCAAAGACATGAAGCTCCTCACATTATTTTAAATATCTTCCAACCTCTTAAGGCGAGGATCCGAGTTTTTTAGTTGAGCCATCGTGAGAAAGCAAGCAATCCAACACAAAGCACATAAAAAGCAAGCAAACAAGACGAACGGAAAAAGGGCAAAGAAAAGGCAAATCTTTTCGAAAAATCTTTTAGAAGTGGGGGAGAGGAAAATGAGAGGCGAATGGCAAATAATGTAAATGCGAGATATGAGAGTTTTATGAATGCTACTTGGTATGTCTTGTTGGCGTAGATCTCCCCGACAATGGCGCCAAAAATTCTTCCTGCTACCTCTTGAGCTCGCGTTGGTTTTTCCCTTGAAGAGGAAAGGGTGATGCAGTAAAGTAGAGTAAGTATTTCCCTCAGTTTGAGAACCAAGGTATCAATCTAGTATGAGAAAACACGCAAACCGCCAAATACCTGCACAAACAATCAAACAACTTGCACCCAACGCTATAAAGGGGTTGTAAATCCCTCCATGGTTATTTGCAAAAGCGAGATCTGATAGAGATAGATAAACTGTAAAGTAAATATTTTTGGTATTTTTGGTTTATAGATTGGAAAGTAAAAGATTGCAAAATAGTAGATCGGAAACTTATAAGATGGAAAATAGACCCGGGGGCCATAGGTTTCACTAGAGGCTTCTCTCATGATAACAGATATTACGGTGGGTAAACAAATTACTGCCAAGCAATTGATAGAAAAGAGCAAAGTTATCACGATATATAAGGCAATGATCATGAATATAGGCATCACGTCCGTGTCAAGTAGACCGACTCCTGCCTGCATCTACTACTATTACTCCACACATCGACCGAAACGATTCTGCATATAGAGTATTAAGTTCATAAAGAACAGAGTAACGCATTAAGTAAGATGACATGATGTAGCGGAATTAACTCAAGCAATATGATGGAAACCCCATCTTGTTATCCTCGATGGCAACAATACAATATGTGTCATGTCCCTTTCTGGCACTGGGATTGAGCACCGCAAGACTGAACCCAGAGCAAATCACTTCTCCCATTGCAAGAAAAACAAATCTAGTTGGCCAGACCAAACCAATAATTCGAACATAATTACTAAGATATCAAAGCATGCATATAAGAATTGAAAAAAGACTCAAATAATATTCATAGGTAATCTGATCATAAATCCACAATTCATCGGATCTTCGCAAACACACCGCAAAAGAAGATTACATCGGATAGATCTCCAATAACATCGAGGAGAACATGGTATTGAGAATCAAAGAGAGAGAAGAAGCCATCTAGCTACTAGCTATGGACCCGTAGGTCTGTCGAAACTACTCACACTTCATCGGAAGGGCAATGGTGTTGATGTAGATGCCCTCCATGGTCAAATACCCCTCCGGTAGAGTACCAGAAAAGGCCTCCAGATGGGAAACAGAAGGTTACGGCGGTGGAAAAGTGCTTTTGATGCCTCCTCTAGGGTTTCTCGAATATATGTGAATATATAGGCGGAAGAAATAGGTCGGTGGAGCAGCAGGGGGTCCACAAGGGTGGGGGCGTACCCTACCCCCAGGGCGCGCCCTCCGTCCTTGTGGATCCCTCGCAGCTCTCCTGACATGCACTCTAAGTCCTCTGGATGTCTTCTGGCCCAAGAAAAATCCTCGTAAAGTTTCGTTCCGTTTGGACTCTGTTTGATATTCCTTTTCTGCGAAACTCAAAAACAAGGAAAAACAGAAACTGGCACTGGGCTCTATGTTAATATGTTAGTCTCAAAAATGATATAAAATAGCATATTAATGCATATAAACATCCAAAATAGATAATACAATAGCCTGGAACAATCTAAAATTATAGATACATTGGAGATGTATCAAGATCCCCGCTGTAGGGTTTGCAACATGTTCATGATTTCCTTATGGAGGGTTGCTAGGGTGAGAGAAGCTTAAACCCGAGTAAGTAGGTTGTTTGCATATGGGAATAAAGAGGACTTGATACCTTATAATGCCATGGTTGGGTTTTACCTTAATGATCTTTAGTAGTTATGGATGTTTACTAGAGTTTCAATCATAAGTGCATATGATCCAAGAAGAGAAAGTATGTTAGCTTATGCCTCTCCCTCATATAAAATTGCAATAATGATTACCGGTCTAGTTATCGATTGCCTAGGGACAAATAACTTTCTTGTGACAAAAAGTTCTCTACAAAAACTAAACTAGTTGTGTCTTTATCTAAACAACCCCTATCTTTTATTTGCGTGCTCTTTATTATCTTGCAAACCTATCCCGTTACATCTACAAAGTACTTCTAGTTTCATACTTGTTCTAGGTAAAGCGAATGTTAAGTGTGCGTAGAGTTGTATCCGTGGTCGATACAACTTGAGGGAATATTTGTTCTACCTTTAGCTCCTCGTTGGATTCAAAACTATTACTTATCAAAAGAGGCTACAATTGATCCCCTATACTTGTGGGTTATCAGGCTCCATATCGTAAAACGCGATGAAACTTCCTCCTCTATTTTTCTCTCCGAAAATAGGTATTGAAGGAGTTGGAATTAGGGTCAGCGGGGCCACCAGGTGGGCACAACCCACCAGGGCGCACCTGGAGGGGGTGGCCCGCCCTGGTGTATCGTGCCCAACCAGGTCACCCCCTCCAGTGGTTCTTGGTTTTAGTATTTTTATTTCATTCTAAAATAATTCTCCAAAAAGTTTCGTACAATTCAGAGAAATTTTATTTCTGCACAAAAACAACACCATGGCAGTTCTACTGAAAACAACGTTAGTCCAGGTTAGTTTCCATTCAAATCATGCAGATTAGAGTCCAAAACAAGAGCAAAAGTGTTAGGAAAAGTAGATATGACGGAGACGTATCAACTCCCCCAAGAAATTCAGTTGGCAAACTAAACTGATAAAGAAAAACTTTTACAAACTCTTTTGCACCTGTTTACATAAATTAGCTTAAGTAGCACCCATGTTTTCATCAAAGATCATGACCAATCATGTCAACAATAACTCTTAGAAATTATAGCATAATCAACTAGCGAGCAATAATAAGATATCTCAAATACCAACATTTCGTCAAAACAATCATGTTATAATATGACAACAGTGGTATCCCGCTAGCCCTTTATGAGATCACAAAACATAAATGCAGAGCACCTCCAAAGTTCAAGGAGTGACTAGACATTGTAATTCATGGTAGAGGAGATCCGGTCATGCTAACACCCAATATTAAGTATACTCAAAGCATAAGGATGACAATAGTTCTCTTAGGTCTGGTGCTTATTTGAGAAGATGACGACTCAACATAAAAAGTAAATGGATAGTCCCTTCGCAGAGGGAGGCAGTGATTTGCAGAGGTGCCAGAGCTCAAAGCTTAAATCAAAGGTAAATTTAATTTTGGGAGATGCACCCTTCCTGTCAACGTTACAACCAAGAGTTATCAATATCTTCCATGCTAAGCACATTAGCGGTGGTTCCCAAGCGGTAAAAGTAAAGGTTTACTCCCCCTCCACCAACAAACACACTCCACGGCTAGCCGAATCCTCGGGTACCGTCCATACCAACAATAGTCCCAATGGAGTTTTGTTTAATTATTTGCAGTTTTTTATATCGATACTAGGCATCCCTATTACCGCCCCTCTCGTGCAAGGACGAGTGAATAAACACTCATCATGAGAATAACCCACTTAGCATGGAAGATACTGATCACCCCCTGTCGCTCCATGAGCGGTCCAGGCACACAAAACAGATGTTCATTTGAATTTTTAGAGGTGGCACATGCAAATCTACTTGGAACGACAGGGTAATACCGCATATAGGTAGATATGGTGGACTCATCTGGGATAACTTTGGTTTAAGGATTTTGATGCACAAGCAGAATTCCCTCTTAGTACAGGTGAAGGCTAGAAACTAGATTGAGAAGTGACCAACTAGAGAGCGAAAACAGTCATAATCATGCATTGAGAATAATTACCATTGACCACTAGCATGAGTAGGATATAAACACCTTGAACATAAATATCGTGGAGGCTATGTTGGTTTTGATTCAATTACATGTGTGAACATGTGCCAAGTCAAACCACTTGAAACATCCAGAGGAGGATACATATCATCATTGTCGGGGAAACTGATCGCCCACGAACACCTATGGGACCGGAGCCCCTTTACGGTACGACAGGGGGCGGAGGATGCACAAAGAGCAGATCGAGGCGAGCACACGAGCAGTTTACCCAGGTTCGGGCTGCACGTATGCGTAAAACCCTACTCTTGCTTTGGTGGTTGTATTGAGTTCTTGGCTCGGGAGCGAGGAGAGCTACCGTACACTCTAACCGCTAGCAAGACCGAGCGTGAGGATGATCGATGTTCGGAACCTCTTCTACGTTGCGCATGGGCCTCCTTTTATAGGTCAAAGGGGTCACCGACAGCTGGCAACAGAGACGAGGGTAAAAATGTAAAAGAGGTGGTAGTTGGAACAGTGCTCTATACCTAACCCTGACGGCAGGGGACAAGGGCATTAAATGCCCGTCGCCGTCGCCCAAACAGTGCAAAAAGTGGCCGTTAGGGGCGCCTCCGTCCGCCATGGCGGTGGCCTTGTCATCGCTGCTTGCCACCGTGTACCCCAGGCTGCACAGCCTTCCGCCACGTGCGCCCGGGATGGCCCCAGAACGACACGTGGGTGGACGCGCTGGAGCGCGGGTACTGAGTGGAAGTTTGTCGCGGCAAGCGCCTTGCCGCGGTTGCTATCTTGTCGCTTCCGGGAGCTTGCCGCTCACCGGGCCTTGTCGGGACGCGTGGCGCGTCGCGGCAAGCTTCTTGAAATGCCTTGGTCGGCCTTCCCGGCAAGCTCCTCTTGCCAGGGTCTTGCGCCAAAGAAATAGTCTTGTGCCTTGAGTGGCCTTCCCGGCAAGCTCCTCTTGCCGGGGCCTTGTGTCCTTGACTTGGATACTTTGTTCTTGAATGGCTCCAAGGGCACCACGGAGGATCTTGGCGGTCGCCTGGCAAGCCTTGCCGCGGGACGCTGCAACTGCCCGTGCACAAGTTCGGGATACTAAGGTACCCCTACTTTAGTACACCGACAGGAGCCCCCGGGCCTGGGCCACACACGGTGCCGAGCGCTGTTGGGCCAGGCCCAAAACAGTGCACGGGCACACGCGGCCTGCGGCACGCCATATCCCACTCCGTATCCACCGCGCCCCTCCCTAAGGCATGCGTCAATCGTGGCATCGTGGGAGAGATCGTGGCCTGTTTCTTTAATTGGAAATGCGGAACGTCCACCTCCTTCCCCCTTATAAGCAGGGGAAATAGGGGTAGTTCGTCCATCTGCCCGTTGCTTCTTCAATCCTCAGAAACCCCCGCCGCTCCCCTCCTTCCCGAAGGCCGAAAGAGAGCAGCGCCCCGCCCTCCGTCGCCACCAGCGCCGCCAACGCCGTCGCCCTCCTTCACCGCTCCCGCAAAGGCTCCGAAAGGCGAGAAGGGAAAAACTAAGAAGTCAGTCGAGGCGCTGCGGCTCGCGGCGATGCAGAAGAAGAAGGCGGTCTTCCCCCCCAAGCTTGATGCGGAGGAGCTGAGGGATTCCTTCTACCTTTTCTGGTCAAGGGAGACGAAGGCGCATCCGCGCACCAAGGTACTCCCAGCCGCCGCTTGCAAGATGTTCCCGGATGGCTATGCATTCTTCGCGCTGTTCTTCTATTGCGGGCTCTGCCCGCCCTATTCTGAGTTCTTCTGCGACATCATGAACACCTACGGGTTCCATCTCCTTGACTTCACCCCCAACGCCGTTCTCACCATGGCCGTTTTCGCACATCTGTGCGAAAACTTTGTCGGAGTTTTCCCAAATGTAGCTCTTTTCCGCCATTACTTCATGCCTCGAGTTGAGAGGGGAGAGCCTCTGTCTGGCGGAATCTCTTGGATCTCTAGGACCCACAAGAAGGACGCTTATCGGGAGAGCTCCGCGGCAAGTGGGATGAGTGGAGAGCCAATTGGTGTTGGATCGTAGAGGATGACCCGCAGCACTTTACTGCCCGGCGGCAAACCCCAGTTGTACGCGACAACGACTGGAGCGATTTGGCCCCGGAGGATAGCAGATTGAAGATTGCTACTACTCGGATCCTTCGCCTCAGGCACGCCAAGCTCACTGTAGGCGCAGTTGGAGCAGACTTTCTCCGCCGCCGCATCGCCCCCTTGCAGGAGAGGAAGAGGCCTGCCTGGGATTTCGAGAACGCGGCAGATATCATGAGGCTGCGCCCGGGCCTCAATTACAACTTCACTATCCTAGAGCTCGACGCGATGCTCGAGGCGCTGTTCAAGTACGACTCCGACCATCCCGAGTGGTTTACGTTGTCGGAGGGCGTAGTGCGCTGTGTAACAACTCGTCGCTCAGCGCCATCCGTGCAGTGATGCCGCTGTGCGATTCCCATGGGATCGATCCTACTTGGCAAGAGCCTTCCGACGAAGATGTGCAGGCGTTCTTCGACAACTTGGTGGAACAGCCAGTCAACTCCGACGAGAAGAAAGGCCTCACCCGCGACACCACTCACCAAGAGATGGCATACATTGCCACCAGACTGGAAGAGGCGGCGGCAGCCGCGGCCGCGGGGGAGTTCAGGTACACAGTGGAAGAGGCGGAGGCAGCAGAGGCGACAAGCCTCGCCAAGCAGGAAGAGCTTCTCAAAGCGGGGAAGCTTGCCGGGAAATTTGCCGAGACAAGCGAGCCCGCCGAGCAGGGCGCCGAGTCAAGCGGGCCCGTTGAGGACACGAGTGGCTCACTGGAGATCGGCTCCTCTTCTTCCTCGTCCTGGGGCAGCTCGCCACCATCAGCAAGTCCTCCAGCTCCACCAAGAAGGCGCCTCCGCAAGGCCGCGGACGTGACGGAGCGGCAGACGGGCCAACAGCCGCAGCGCCGCGCGGCACGCGCCACCGCGGCAAGCAAGGCCGCCATGGGAGCGCCTCGCGCTTCTGCAGCGGCTGGAGGGGGATCTTCCCGGACTGGCGCCTCTGCTCCTGCCGCCCCTCGTGCCTCGGCGGCAACCGGAGAGGGGTCTTTTCAGACCACCGTCCCTGCTCCCACCAAGCGGCCAAGGGAGCCCACTCCTCCGCCTCCTCACGCTGGGACGCGTGAGCCAGATTTTGACTTCTGTGTGCTCAGCTCCGACGAGGAGGAAGAAGAGTAAGTCTTCGCAATTTTTGTATTTATATGATTTTCAACTTGTCCTTTGTCTTGTATCTCCTCCGCCTAACTCTAAACCTGTTCTTCTTCAGAACTCTGGCCCAAAGGGCAGCGAAGAGGGCCAAGGTCCCGGTGATCGTCATCGAGGACGAGCCCGCCGCGACAGCAGGGGGCGCGCCTCAGACAAGCTTGCCGGACCCGGCAACTGTTCTTCAGAGCAGCCCCCAGCGCAGCCCCCAGCGTAAGTGTAGTTCATCTTCTGCTGTTGGGCGCGCGTGGGTGC
Organism: Secale cereale; assembly: GCA_902687465.1. Taxonomy (NCBI): domain Eukaryota; kingdom Viridiplantae; phylum Streptophyta; class Magnoliopsida; order Poales; family Poaceae; genus Secale; species Secale cereale. The sequence continues at coordinate 236,167,275 of LR738715.1, read as the reverse complement.
TTCTTCTTTACTGACGCCTTGTTCGTCGATTCGTGCAGGAGCAGAGCAGCAGCACCAGGAGCGCCAGGAGACCGCTCCCGACGTGCCGCACGCCTCAACCACACCGCCAAGGGGAAGCTCTCCGGCAAGGGAGAGCCCTCCGCCAAGGACGAGTTCTCCGCCAAGGGCGAACACTCCGCCAAGGGCGAGCTCTCCGGCGAGGGATAGCACCAGCGATCTTCCGCCGGTGGGAGCTACAACCACGCCGCCGAGGGAGAGCTCCCTGGCAAGGAACCTCACCGAGGAGCCGGCCCGCGTGGGTAATCCCTTCGCTTCATTCTTCCCTTGGACCTTTCTTCTTCTGAATTTCTTTTTTGGATATTTGTTTCACTGTTTGTCTTTTCTTTTCCTCCGTCAGACCCTTCCGCAGCTGAGCCAATGGAGACGGAGGTCGTTGCTGACGCCGCCGCCGTTGCAGACGATCCCGCCGGCGCAGAGGCCGCCGATGCTGCCGCCGCAGCAGCTGGCGAAGGGGCTGGCGGTCGCACTGACGGCCCTGAGGCTGCAGGAGCGCCAGGCGCTACACCGGCCACCGAGTCCTCCGCCGCTGCCGCAGCCCCCAGCTCTGACGAGCCCGAGCCAGGCGCCTACATAAAGGCTGGCGACGACGTCTTCATCCAGCTCCCTTGGGCGTCCATGTCCAGGGCGCCGGTTGAGGGAGAGATCTTCGACGGAGAGGTTCTTGCCTCCGCCGGGCTGAAGCTTATGGATGCTCCAGGCAGCAGTAGCAGCAGCGAGCCCGAGGAGGAGCGGCTGCTGCGGAAGTTGCTGGCGCTTTATCGCGCCCGACAAGCCAAGCTGGAGTCCCGCGAGGCTCTTGCTGCAAAGGCCGGAGCTGATATCGAGAAGCGCGCGGAGGAGCTCCGGGCTATCAACCAAGCAGCTCTCCGGTCTTTGGCGGTGGAGCGGGAGCAGCTTGCCGAGGCGCAGCAGACCTTCATCCTTGAGAAGGCAGAAGTGGAGGAGCAGCAGCGACTTGCCGCCGAGGAGCTATCCGGGTAAGAAGGCGAGCTGGCGCAGCGGAAGGTCGACCTCGACGGCCACGAGGACGAGCTTGCCGCGCGCGAGCAGTCACTTGGCGGAGCTCTCCAAGAAGCGAAGGATGCTGCCGCGGCTGCCGAGACTGCGAAGAAGGAGTTGGAGGCGAGGGTGGCGCAGCTGGAGGCCAGCCTCAAGACGAGCGGCGAGGAGGTTGCCGCACTCAAGCTCGAGAGGGAGAAGGACGCCCACAGCCACTCCGAGCTGCAGGTCCGCCTCTCCGAGAAGGGCAAGGAGCTCGCCGTCGCCAAGGACACCATCGCCGACCTCGAGCTGAAGCTGGCCACCCTTACCCAGACGCTGGACGGCGCCAAGGAGCGGGAGGCGACCCTGAAGGAGGAGATCAGGGCCGAGAAGGCGCTGCTGGAGAGCGCCGCCGTCACCCAAAACATCTTCAAGGAAACCGTGGAGCATTGGACAGAAGGTCTTGTCAATGCTGCCGCGGATATCGACAAGGAGCTGGCGGAGCTGGGGGCGGAGCACCTCGGGTACTCCACCGACGAGGGTCTCCACCACAGCGCCAAGCTAACTTTGTTCTTCAGGGGTGTGCCGACGGCCCTCCAGCAACTCCGAGAGAAGATCCCGAAGCAGCTGGCGGACGAGTCGCGCAGGCTCTGCGCGGGGGCCCTGCAGAAGGTGTTGGTGAAGGTGGCCTTCCGCAATCCAGGCCTCAACCTCACCAATGTCCTTAGGAGTTTGCCGCCGGACGCCGACCAAGAAGCGCTCAAGGCCCTTGTCGCACCCATTGTGGACAAGGTGAGTGGCATCAAGAGGGTCGAGGGCGACCGCGCGGACTAGTCTTGTCCACTTTCTTCTTTTCCTTGTCGCTGTTAACCATGTTATGAAAACAGTCTATTAGAGCTGCGACAAGTTGTTTTGTAATATAAATTTATTTTGGGTAGTTAATGCAATGTTATTTCCTTTACTTGATTTCCTTTGCTTTGTATGTTTTTACCCTACGCTTTTAGGGAACTTGTCGGTGTAGGCACCTTTGCTGCGAGCGCTGAGTGCGGAACTTCAGCAGCCTGCTGGTAGTGCCGTTGCCGACAAGAAACCTTGTCGCAACTAGTCGCAGCACACTTAAACTGTTGAGCGAACTCGAAAACGAAGTAAGGGCGCGATAATAGTCGCAGCACACTTAAGTCGTTGAGCGTGCTCAAAACAATGTAAGGGCGCGGCTAGCCACGAGTTGGTTCCTCTACGCACAGGTTTTCCATACAAAGCGAGGTCGTTCAAGGAAGATAACTTAATTTTTTTAAAAATTTGATTGCTCAAACTTTGGCAACTTAGCTTTTGTGCTGTCTGCTTCCCGGCAAGGCAAGGATTTCTTGAACGGCGCTTGGTTCATATCTTCCTCCCCCCGGCAAACTTGTGCACGAGGGAACCTTCTTCTCCTTGAGAGAAAAGATAGAAGAGAGAATACAGGTATGTAGCCTTTGGGCCTGTTATTGCTTACCGGGAGTAGGTGCTGCACAAAGTATCAGATAGCACATGCAAGAAAAATAAAAAAGCATGAAAATGACAAGTTGTGCGGGGCACATGAACTTTACTGATGCACGGGTCTGCGCCCGGCTTTGTACAAAGGATTACATGCAACATCAACAAGACTTGTACAAAAGGTGGTTGCCGGAGCGGATCACGGCAACCGCGCCTTATGGATAAAACTTACGAAGATGCTCGATGTTCCAGGAGTTGCTCACCGGAAAGCCATCTTCGGTCTCTAGGCGGACAGCGCCGGGCCTAGTGACTCGTTTCACCCGATAAGGGCCTTCCCACTTCGGCGTCAACTTGTTGGAATTCTTGGCGGACTGAACGCGCCGAAGAACAAGGTCGCCTTCCTCGAGACTTCTGGCGTTAACCTTGCGGCTATGGTAGCGGCGCAAAGCTTGCTGGTAGCGAGCAGCTCGCACAACAGCCTGAAGACGGTCCTCCTCAAGGAGCAGCGCGTCATCTTGTTGCAGCTGCTCTTGCTCGAGCTCATCATAAGCGAGCACTCGAGGCAACCCGTATACGAGTTCCATGGGGAGAACTGCCTCTGCTCCATAGACGAGAGCAAAGGGTGTCTGTCCAGTGGCTCGATTTGGCGTCGTCCTGATCGACCAAAGAGCCGCCGGCAACTCCTCGATCCAGTTTCTTCCGCACTTGTGCAGCCTGTCGAAAGTCCTTGTCTTGAGTCCGCGCAGCACTTCAGCGTTTGCTCTCTCCGCTTGACCGTTGCTCCTTGGGTGAGCAACAGAAGCGAAGCAGACCTTGGCGCCAAGGTCTTGGACATATTGCATGAAGGTGCGACTTGTGAATTGTGTGCCGTTATCGGTGATGATCCTGTTAGGGATCCCAAAACGGCAAACAATCGACCTGAAGAACTTGACTGCTGACTGCGCGGTCACCTTCCTTACTGGCTCCACTTCCGGCCACTTTGTGAACTTGTCGATTGCAACGTACAAGTACTCAAAGCCCCCGGCTGCGCGGGGAAAGGGGCCGAGGATGTCGAGCCCCCAGACCGAAAATGGCCAGGATAAAGGGATCGTCTGGAGAGCTTGAGCTGGCTGGTGTATCTATTTAGAATGGATCTGGCACACTTCACACTTGGTTACTTGTGCAGTTGCATCCTGGAGGGCTTCTGGCCAAAAGAAACCTTGCCGGAACGCCTTGCCGGCAAGTGCTCTTGCACCAATGTGGTGACCACATATGCCTCCATGTATCTCTGCCAACAGCTTTTGTCCATCTTCCCGGGGAATGCACTTCAATTTCATGCCGTTGAGTCTTCTTCTGTACAGTGTGTTGTCGACAAACTGGTACATACTTGACTGCCGGGCTACTTTTTCCGCTTCTTCTTGCTCTTCGGGAAGTTCTCCTGTCTGAAGGAAACGAACAACTTGCTGTGCCCATGCTGGAGCTTGTGGTTCGACAGCAAGGACTAAAGGCACATCTGCTGCTGCGGGAACGTCCGTTTCTACGGCAAGAACCTGTGGCTCAGCCGGAGCTTGACATTCCCCGGCAAGCTTGTCGGGGCAAAACTTGTCGGGAGCGTCTGCTTCAACTGTACAAACCCTAGGGCTTGCAGGAGCAGACTACTCCTCAGCATTTTCGGTGTTGATCTTGGGGACTTTCTTGGCGGCGGCATCGGGAAGCTCTGCCGGAAAATAGTCACCGGGAACCAACTTCCTCTTCTTGGTCTGTCCAGTTGATGGTGTTACGGATGGCTGAGTCAGCTTGAGCACAAAGATCCCTGGTTCCACAGGTAACTTAAGTGCGGCGCACTTTGACAGGCCATCTGCGATGTCGTTCTGAGCTCTTGGAACATGCTCCATCTGTAGGCCGTCAAAGTGTTCTTCAAGCTTTCTCACTTCGTCGACGTAAGCTTCCATCAACGGACTCTGGTAATTCTTGTTCACTTGGCGGACGACAAGCTGCGAGTCACCCCTTACAATCAGCTTCTTAATCCCAAGGTCTGCCGCGATCCTGAGACCAGCAAGCAAACCTTCATACTCTGCAGTATTGTTTGTCGCTTGCTCCTTGGGAAAGTGCATTTGGACGACGTACTTGAGGTGCTCTCCGGTGGGTGCGACAAGCAGCACGCCGGCATCGGCTCCCTGCAGCGAGAAGGCACCATCAAAGTACATCAGCCACTCTTTGCTTGCTTCCTTGACGGGGATGCTCGTCTCTGGGATTTCTTCGTCTGGTGTTGGCGTCCACTCAGCTATAAACTCTGCCAATGCTCTGCTCTGGATAGTTGAAGTGCTTTCAAACTTGAGGCCAAAGCTTGACAGTTCCAGTGCCCACTCAACAATCCTGCCCGTTGCTTCTGGATTTTGCAATATCCTCTTCAGCGGAAAGCGAGTGACCACTGTTATCTCATGTGCTTGGAAGTAATGGCGCAGCTTTCTCAAGGCCATGAGAAGGCCGAAAAGCAGTTTCTGCACACCAGAGTACCTTGACCTAGCTCCCTACAGAAGGGAGCTGACAAAGTAGACTAGGCGCTGCACCATCTTCTTCCGTATCTCCTCTTGCACCTGCGCAGATCCATCCTTGTCGGGACCAGAGCTTGCCGGGGAAGCCCCCGGCTTGTTGCTGGATGTGTTTGCCGCGGTTGCTCGCTCATCAAGTGCCTCCCTTTCCGCTACTAACGCAGCACTAACCACTTGATTGGTTGCCACCAGATACAGCAGCAACTTCTCTTGTGGTTTAGGTGCGACAAGTATTGGAGTAGAGGACAGGTACCTCTTTAAGTCTTGCAGCGCAGCCGCCGCTTCCGGAGTCCACTTCATTGGGCCTGCCTTTTTCAAGATTTTGAAAAACGGCAGGGCGTGCTCTGCTGACTTAGAGATAAATCTGCTGAGAGCAGCCACGCAACCGGCGAGTCTTCGCACATCCTTGACGCGCTTTGGTGCTTCAATCTACTCTATGGCCTTGATCTTGTCAGGATTGGCTTCAATCCCCCTCTGAGACACAAAGAACCCGAGAAGCTTGCCGGAAGGGACTCCAAACACACACTTCTCGGGGTTGAGCTTGAGCTAGATCTTGCGCAGATTTGCAAAGGTCTCATCTAAATCTTGAACTAGGGTAGCCCTGTCTTTGCCCTTAACCACTATGTCATCCATGTATGCTTCTACATTTCTGTGTATCTGTGGCTCAAAAGCTGTATGGACTACCCTTGCAAATATTGAACCAGCATTCTTCAATCCGAAAGGCATGCGTATGAAACAGTAAGTGCCACATGGAGTAATGAATGCGGTCTTCTCTTCATCTTCCTCAGCCATGAAGATCTGATGGTATCCTGAGTATGCATCAAGAAACGAAAGCAACTCACATCCAGCCGTGGAGTCTACAATCTAGTCAATGCGCGGCAACAGAAAGGGATCTTTGGGACAAGCTTTATCCACATCGGTGAAGTCGATACAAAGCCTCCACTTCCCGTTTGCCTTGCGCACGACAACATGATTGGCCAACCACGTGGGATGGAGTACACCTCTGACGAGACCTGCTGCTTCCAGTTTCTTGATTTCTTCTGCTATGAACTCTTGGCGCTCTACTGCTTGCTTTCTAACCTTCTGCTTGACGGGCCGCGCGTGAGGACAAACGGCAAGCTTGTGCTCAATCACTTTCCTGGGAACACCGGGGATGTCGGACAGTTGCCATGCAAACACGTCGACGTTCGCCCGCAGGAAAGCAACGAGCGCGCTTTCCTATTTAGGATCAAGCGTGGCACTGATGGTGAAAGTACCACCAGTGCCGTCCTCCTTGGCGGACACCTTCTTGGTCTCTGGCGGAGCTGCCATCGTCTTCTTACACTTGCCGGTGGAGCTCGATGGAGCGTCCTCGACGGCAGCGCAGCACTCCAAAGAGGTGCGTTTGCCGGAGTGGGCCCCAGAGCTCTTTCCGGACTTGGTCTTCTTCCCCTCGGGAGCTTCAGCGGCAAGTGTCTTGCGTTCCGTTGCGGCTGCTGCTTCCCGGTAAATCTTGTCGGCGCAGATAAGGGCATCTTTCTTGTCGCCAGGGACAAAGATGACACTTATCGGGCCTGGCATTTTGAGCATGTTGTAGGCGTAGTGAGAGGCTGCCATGAACTTGGCGAGTTCTGGACGGCCAAGTATCCCATTGTAAGGCAATGGGATATCAGCAACGTCGAAAGTGATCCTCTCAGTCCTGAAGTTCAGCTCGCCACCAAATGTCACTGGTAGTGTGATTTTTCCCTTCGGCTTGCTCCTTCCCGGGTTGATTCCTTGGAACGTGCCGGTCTCTTCGAGCTCGTTGTCAGGGATCTGGAGTTTCCGGACCACAGCATAGGAGATCAAGTTCAAGACGGCCCCGCCGTCAACTAACATCTTGGTGACCTTGAGGTTGCGGATAGTTGGTGAAACCAACATCGGCAAGCACCCGACCGCAGTTGTGCGATCAGGGTGGTCCTCAATGTCAAAGACGATAGGCGTGCTGGACCACTTCAGAAGTTTGCGCGATTCGACAGGTGGTTCTGCTGCATTGACTTCACGCACCCACTGCTTGAGTCGGCGGTGCGAAGTGTGCAGAGAAGCACCGCCGTCAATGCACAAAACTTCTGTGGCTTTCTGAAACTCCTGCTCACTGGTCTCTCCTTCATCCATGTCTTCGTCATCGTCGTCGTCTTCGTCCTTGTCGCAGCCGCGGGGAGGTCTGTCTCCTTGCCGCTGCTTGGCCTTGCCGCGACATCCTCCCCGGCCATTAAATGGCCGCTTCTTGCCGGATCCCCCATCACCTCCTTGGGCCTTCTCCTTGTCGCGTCGCTCATACTCAGCTTTTTGCTGCTCGACGAGGTACTCGACCCTCTTGCAGTTCTAGAGGTCGCGGCCCTTGGTGCGGTGGATCTTGCAGTACTGCTTGTCGGTGCCGTCCTGCTTGTCGGCGACCGCCACAGCCTGACAGTTAGTGCATGCGGCAGTCTCCTTGCCGGAGCTACTAACTTGGGCTTTCTTGGTGCCAGCCTCCTTGCCGGACTGCTCAACGACTAGCACTTCCTTGTTCTTCTTCTTCCTGTTGCTTCGCCGTCGGTTTTTCTTTGCCGGGGCGACGTCCTCACTGTCTGATCCTCCTGCTCCAGCATCCTGTCCGGGGAGTTTCCTCCCCTCCTCAGCACGCGCACACTTGTCGGCCAGGGCGTACAGCTCGCTGACGTCCCTGATCTTGCACATCGCCATCTCCTCCCTCATCCTGCGGTTACGCACGTTCTGATGGAACGCGCTGATAACCGCGGCAAGGTGGACGTCCGGGATGTTATGTTGCACACGGCTGAATCTCTGGATATACTTGCGCAGGGGTTCTCCTTCCTTCTGGGCGAGCAGGTGAAGGTCACTCTCCTGGCCATGTGGCTTGTGGCCGCTCGTGAAGGCGCCGACAAACTGATGACACAGGTCAGCCCAAGAAGAAATGGAGTTGTCCGGCAGGTGCATGAGCCAGGACCTGACGTTTGGCTTGAGCACCAGCGGGAAATAATTGGCGAGTATCTTCTCGTCTCGTCCCCCGGCAGCCTGCACCGCGATGGTGTAGATGCTGAGGAACTCCGACGGATGTGTCTTGCCGTCGTACTTCTCCGGTACGTCGGGCTTGAAGTTCTTCATGCTGTGCCACTGGACTTGCCGCAGCTCACGAGTGAACGCAAGGCAACCTACCGCGTACGGCAAGTCGCCTGGTCCCCCGAGCGCGTGCATGTCAACAGCGGGCCCAGCGCGCTGGTCGGATTGACGCCGCGCTTCTCTTCGGCGCTCGATGCGGGTTCGAGCGTCCTCTTGTTGTCGATTGTCGAGAACTTGGCGCTCATCGCGGCGAGCTCGCGGATCTGATGACGCAGTGGAGTCGTCGTCGATGTTGATCCGGCGAGCCGGCGATCTTGGCCTTCGGGGCGGAGAGTGCACGGTGGTTGCACCCCCACCGGTCTTGCCGCCATCGGCCTGCGCCTGGCTGACTTGCCGTGGCCGTGACGTGCTCGGCTGCTGCGGGGTGTCGCCGTTGGCGAAGGCGATGAGGCTCTGGATGGTGGCCCTCCAGTCGTCGGCCTTGTCTGCCGCTGGAGGGAAGTCTAGAAGCAGTTGAGCTCGCGCTAGAGCTTCTGCTGGAGTGGCGGGTAGCGGTGGCGAACGGTGCAAGGAGCGGGATATGCTCGGACTCCTAACCGCGTTAGAAGGAGCAGCATCCCGTCCCGGCGACCGCGCCTTGCTCGTGCCAGCATGTTGATGTGCATGCTGGCCTTGAGCGTCCCGAGATCCACCAGCTTGACCTTGGCCCAGCAAGCGTATGGTACCTTGAGTACCACGTCGCTGCCGGTCCCGCGCCTCCTGAGATGGGCGCAGTGCATGTACGGACGCCGAGGCCTTGGAGTGCACCCGGTCGTCCGTCTTGTCCTTGGACTTGGCGGCGCCATGAGTTTCCTCGCCGACGTCCGTTCTTCCGCCGGCGTCTACTCCACCAGCCGTTGGCTCCGGCGGTGGTGGGATCGACGCGGACGGACCTGCTGCCTCCGAAGCCTTCTTCTTCGGCGGCATGCTGATGGAGTCGATGATGTTGATGAAGTTGGTGAAGACCTAGCTCGTGTGGACGCCGGATCAGGTTCACACAACCTTGACACTGCCCCTACCTGGCGTGCCAAAGATGTCGGGGAAACTGATCGCCCACGAACACCTATGGGACCGGAGCCCCTTTACGGTACGGCAGGGGGCGGAGGATGCACAAAGAGCAGATCGAGGCGAGCACGCGAGCAGTTTACCCAGGATCGGGCCGCACGTATGCGAAAAACCCTACTCCTGCTTTGGTGGTTGTATCGAGTTCTTGGCTGATGGCTTCTCGCCCCTCGTTGGTTACCCCAACTGGAAGGTTTGAGATGCAGTGTAGCGGAAGTTTTCCCATGGCGATACCAAGGATCGATTTCCCTGAGACTCCCAGTTTCAACAAGAAGGTGTCAACTGCTCACGGCGCTAGATATTAGCGATCAACGCGGACCTGCACACAGATACAAATAACTTTGCTCCCAACGAGTACAGAGAGGTTGTCAATCCCTCCGGCCTTGTAGTTTACAAAGGATCAAATGCAAGTGATAGTAGTGATAGATATAATTGCAATAGTAAATAAAAAGCTGAAAGTAAATAGTGGATGTGATCAATGATGGTAATATGGACCGGAGTCTCATGATGTTCACTAGTGATGTCTCTCTCCCAAAAGACGATAAAACAGCTATGTGAGGTAAACGAATTATAGCTGGGCAATTGACAGGACCATGTGCGCAAACCAATGCTGACTAAGTTGCAAGAAAGGTAGAGGTTCAAAGCATGGGCGGTACGCCGAGGTAAGTAGACCGAAATCCATTTGCATCTACTACTCATCATCCACCTTGAGATATCTATCCAGAACATCTCGCTGGTATTAAGTTGCGAGTCCCACCCATAGTGTAAACTCAAAGCAACAGACAACTGCATTAAAAGAACTTTGCGTAAAGTAAACAATCCTTGCACCCGCGGGCACAAGCACCGTTGTTTTCCCCCTTGTGGCAACAGCACATCCCCTAGACTCATGTTTCTGTCACTCAAGCTAGTCATCGAGGGGCATGAACCCACAATCAAGCATAACGTTCCCTCTTGGAGTCACTACCTACTACTTGGCCAAAGCAATAAATAACAACGGAGAAAATGCAAGAATTACTTACGAACATAAATATAAAAGAGGTGAATTAAATATATTACTCAAACACAATCTGAACATAATCTCATAATCCATCGGATCCCAGCAAACTCATCATAGCAACAGCATAAGGATTACATATGTGCCTTGATCATGTAGGGCAGCTCACGAGGACTAATTAGTGAAGCACAAGAACGGGAGGAGAACATCACATAGCTACTGGTCATGGACCCATGGTCCAAGGGAGACTACTCACAACTCATCCGGGAGGCGTCCATGGTGGTGGAGAAGCTCCCGGTGGTGATCCTCCCCTCCGGCAGGGTGCCGGGAAGAGTTCTCCTGGTGCTCCCGATCTTGGAAGCCGCGGCGGCGGAATGGAGATGAGATCGCGAAAAAGAGTTCCCGTCTCGAGGGTTTCGAGAGACGGTATAAATATATGCCAAAGGGGGGCATCAGACGAGGCTCGGGGGGCCCAGGCGCCCCCCCGGCACGGCCCAGGGGGGGGCGCCACCATGGCGCCTGGGGCCCTGGTGGTCCCTCTCCGGCTGTGCTTCGGGTGCCCGGTAGCTTCTGGAACACTGATTTTTTATATAAATTTTCCGGTATTTTTCTGGCAGTTCTCGTAATGGGAAAACCTGAAATACAAAAATAGCCGAAAACAGAAACTGGCACTGGGGTGCACTGAGTTAATAGGTTAGTCCAAATATGATCAAAAGTGTATGGAAGTGTATAAATATCATAGCAATATCACCAAAAAGAGGCATGGAGCAAGCATAAATTATAGATACGTTTTGGACGTATCAACATCCCCAAGCTTAATTCCTGCTCGTCCTCGAGTAGGTAAATGATAACAAGAATAATTTCTGTGGTGACATGCTATTAACCATATAGGACTTTTTCATAGTCACATGACAAAAGCTTACTGAGACAATGAATCTATAGTAATTAAGTTGCCTCATGAGAAAATCACAAAGAACTGAAAGTTTTACAATATGATACTGAAACATCAAATAGATTTGCAATGAGCATGGTGTGCAAATATGATAAAGTGATATCTCGCTTCCCCCTTTAGTGAAGCAAAACATTAATGCAGGAGCACCTCCAAGGTTTAAGTGATGACTAGATACAATGATTTCAGAATAAACGATATCATAATCATGCAAAAGACAATGCTACTTTGGGACAATGCACATTACACTCAGAATGACAATCATGCTCTCAGTAGTTGGTGCTTTAAAAGAAGGTGGAGACTCTCGAACCGTGGCTTTTGTTGGCAAGGTTGAAAACCCGTAGTCGGAAACAAAGACAAAACATGTACCAGAGCTCTTGGTTTTTAAAACAAAGGTAATAATATATTTTTAGATCATGCATGTTTCGTCAACGAATGCTAGCAGACAACTCAATCACTTATTGAGATGGACAAGTTTCGAGGAACGGCTCCCGAATGAGGACGATCACATCCTCTTAATCTCCTTTGTTTATCACTGCCAAAGTTTTCTGATTTCTCATGAACAAAGCGTGAAGAAGGGTTTGTTTGTTATATTATCTTTTTGAGCCGGGCGCACTCAATGCCAGTTCCTCCTCGTATTATGGGTTTGCACATTATACATGCAATCCCGGGGTGAAGCTTGTCCAACTTAAAAAGATTATGAATTAACTACTACTTCCTCATGAACTTACAACAGAGGCACAAAATATGAATGCTTTTCTTTGAATAATTTCGAGATGGTACATGCAAGTCTCCGTTAGGAATGGCAGGTAAATACCATGTAGGAAGGTATGGTGGACTCATGTGGCATAACTGGTTTAAAAGAAGGGGGATGCACAAGCAGTCAGTCCGCTTAGTACAGGTGGAGGTTAGCAAAAGACTGGGAGCGACCAACTAAGAGAGCAATGACGGTCATAATCATGCAGAGCGACAAAGCAACATTGAATCAGGCATGGAAGTTATATCGCTACTCAGAAACTAAAGATCATCAAGGCATGACAGACTTTCTTTACAGTCTTAAATATGCGTGAGCATACGCCAAGTCAATCAAAATAAATTCTTTGAAGGAAGATATTACTAAACCATACCACATCATAGGCAAAAAAATCATGTTGGTACTCCAATAACACATTGGAAACCCCCCCACCCCCAGCTATTTGAGACTAACCATAAGAAAACATGAATTACTAAGCACCATTATGCACGTAGCATCTTTATCATAGACATACCAACCAATGCAACGGAAGCAAACTCTCTTAATAAGATAATCATGATAAATAAAGAGAGTCCAAGCAACCAACTAAACGAAAGCTCTTTAGAAAGATAAGCATGAATACTAAGAGCTGAACATGACATTAGCTATTGAAAGACAAAGAACACACACAGCAGAGATAGACATGAAAATTCTATGTTATGTTCTAGGTAGAAGTGGAGCGTGTTTCTCTCCCACATAAAGAAAGCTGAGTTCCGACTCGTTATGAAAAGCTAAGGAAAACTAAAAAGGGAAACTAAAAGCAAGACGCTCCAAGCATAGCACATAACACATGAAGTGATTAAAATATAGTGGAACGAAAGACGAACTGATAATGTTGATGGAGAAGGGGATGCACGGGGGCATCCCCAAGCTTAGACGCTTGAGTCTCCTTGAATATTTCTTGGGGGTGCATGGGGGCATCCCCAAGCTTGAGCGTTTGACACTCCTGAATATTTTTATCATCTTCCCTCGCACACTTGAAAACTCCCTTCATACATAACTCATCATAATCTGATTAGCGAGGTTAGTACCCTTAATAAAATAATTGTTCCCTGCTGGAAATAAAGATATTCTTGAAGGTCTACTGTTTCTCAAGATTGCCAAAAGGTTTTGGCAAAGAAAAAGCAAGCTCTAGGTTTGCAAAATGAAGGAAAGGCAAAACATGACAGAATCTGTGAAAAACAGAACAGCAGGTAGTAAATGATTTTTTCGTGGCACTTTTGCAACTCTAATAAAAAAACTCAAAACAGATGCACGAAAGAAAATTATATAGAGCATGCTGTCGAAAAAATTCAGACCAAAAAGATGATCTGGTGATTTTATACGAATTTTTCTATCCAAGGACAGAATCTGTTTCCTGGACAGCACGTCACAACTTTTGAACTTTCTTGCAATCAGAGGCTATACTTGGCACAAAATTGAAAAGCAAAGATACAATGATGATGCTACTGTAGTAACAACATCAAGACACAACAAAAAGCAAAATAAAATTTTATTCATGTGGGCTGCCTCCCAAAAGCGCTTTCTTTTATGCCTTTAAGCTAGGCATAATGCATAGAGATTAAGTTTTATCAAGAGTAAAAGAATAGCTAGCCCGTGTAACGGACTCAAAAGGTAACTTAATCTTCTTTCGAGGGAAGTGTTCCATCCCTTTCTTGAGAGGAAACTGGAATTTTATATTCCCCTCTTTCATGTCAATGATAGCACCAACGGTGCGTAGAAAAGGACGTCCCAAAATAATTGGACAAGAAGGTTCACATTCAATATCCATAATAGTAAAATCAACGGGAACATAGTTGTCATTGACAATGATAAGAACATCGTTGATCCTCCCCAAAGGTTTCTTTATGGAAGAATCAATGAGACGAACACGAAAAGAACAAGAATCAAAAGGTTTCAGTTTAAGCATATCATATATTCTTTTGGGCATAACAGAGGTACTAGCACCAACATCACAAAAAGCATAGCAAGAGAAGTTATTGAACTTAATTTTTATCATAGGATCCCAACCATCTTCTAGCTTTCTAGGTATGGAGGCTTCTACTCTAAGTTTCTCCTCCCTAGCTTTGATAAGAGCATTAGTGATATGCTCTGTGAAGGCAAGATTAAGCGTGCTAGTGCGGGGATCTCTAGACATCTTGTGAAGGAAATCAATAACTTCGGTAAGAGTGCAATTGTCAAAATCAAGGTCACTACCATCAAGTAAGGTGGTAGTGGTGTCCTTTAGGTTCACTTGTTTGGTAGTTTCTATAGTCATAGCATCACCATTAATAGGTCCATCGGGACCAGGAGTGCATTGGGTGCTAAGAGTTTGGATATCCTCAACAACTTGGATAGTAGCAACAGTGTGGTGGGTAGGAAGGCTCTTAATTCTATCTTCTTCCTCCCTTAGGGGTGCAACCACTTCGGGTTTAGCTGCCATTTGGTTTATCAAAGTGGCTTGTGTGTGGGACATGTTGGAAACTTGGGTCTCAGTGATAATGAGCCTAGTCTGGAGGTTAGAAATCTCAATATTTATGCTCTCTAATTGTCTACTAATGTTTTGCAAGATAGCAGTATGCTCATTTAATTGACTCGAGAAGGTTTTGTTTTGTTCATATTGGGTGTGCATGTAATTCTTAGTGGCCTTCTCTGTTTCTAGAAGTTTCTCATAGCCAGGCAAGTCTCTATCTTTTTGGGTGGAGTTCTTGGTGATAGGATAAGCATTGTTGTTCCCATAGGAGGGGAACGGTCTAGGATTGCTACCAAAGTTACTCCTATAAGCATGAGCAATCACAGAGTCTAAAGGATCATAACTAGGATCAATAGAAGATTGCTTGGAAAGTAGGGACATGATCAAGTCAGCTTTTTCATTTAGGGAGGAAATCTCCTCGACAGAGTTTACCTTCCTACCTGTTGGAGCGCGTTCGGTGTACCATTGGGAATAGTTGGTCATCATCTCATCGAGAAGCTTTGTGGCAGCACCAAGTGTAGTTGATATAAAGGTTCCTCCCGCGGCCGAATCTAACAAGTTCCGCGAGGTAAAGTTCAAGCCTGCATAAAAAGTTTGGATAACCATCCAAGTAGTCAAACCGTGAGTAGGGCAGTTCTTGATAAGAGATTTCATACGTTCCCAAGCTTGGGCAACGTGTTCATTATCCAATTGTTTAAAATTCATTATGTTACTCCTTAGTTGGATAATTTTAGCAGGTGGATAGTATTTTCCAATAAAAGCATCTTTGCACTTGTCCCATGAATCTATGCTGTTTCTAGGCAAAGACTGAAACCAAATTTTAGCTCCTCCTCTCAAGGAGAAAGGAAAAAGCTTAAGCTTAACAATATTACCATCTACTTCTCGGTACTTCTGCATATCACAAATTTCAACAAAATTGTTTAAGTGTAAAGCAGCATCATCTCCAGCACCGGAGAATTGATCTTTCATGACTAAGTTCAGTAAAGCAGGTTTAATTTCATACGAAGGTGCTGAAGTGGCAGGTGTAGTGATAGGTGTGCAGATAAAGTCATCGTTGTTGTGACTAGTGAAGTCACACAACTTGGTGTTCTCGGTGGAACCCATAGCAACAAGCAAGCAAGATAACTATTTTTGTGATTTTCGATAAAAGATACTAAAGCAAAAACTGAAAGGTAAACTAACAAGACTAAAAAGCAAAGGTAAAAGATAGCGTGCAACTCCCCTATCCTGAAGAGTGGAGTCCCCGGCAACGGCGCCAGAAAACTTTGCTTGATGGCTTCTCGCCCCTCGTTGGTTACCCCAAGTGGAAGGTTTGAGATGCAGTGTAGCGGAAGTTTTCCCTTGGTGATACCAAGGATCGATTTCCCTGAGACTCCCAGTTTCAACAAGAAGGTGTCAACTGCTAACGGCGCCAGATATTAGCGATCAACGCGGACCTGCACACAGATACAAATAACTTTGCTCCCAACGAGTACAGAGAGGTTGTCAATCCCTCCGGCCTTGTAGTTTACAAAGGATCAAACGCAAGTGATAGTAGTGATAGATATAATTGCAATAGTAAATAAAAAGCTGAAAGTAAATAGTGGATGTGATCAATGATGGTAATATGGACCGGAGTCTCATGATGTTCACTAGTGATGTCTCTCTCCAAAAAGACGATAAAACAGCTATGTGAGGTAAACGAATTACAACTGGCCAATTGACAGGACCATGTGCGCAAACCAATGCTGACTAAGTTGCAAGAAAGGTAGAGGTTCAAAGCATGGGCGGTACGCCGAGGTAAGTAGACCGAAATCCATCTGCATCTATTACTAATCATCCACCTTGAGATATCTACCTAGAACATCTCGCTGGTATTAAGTTGCGAGTCCCACCCATAGTGTAAACTCAAAGCAACAGACAACTGCATTAAAAGAACTTTGCGTAAAGTAAACAATCCTTGCACCCGCGGGCACAAGCACCGTTGTTTTCCCCCTTGTGGCAACAACACATCCCCTAGACTCATGTTTCTGTCACTCAAGCTAGTCATCGAGGGGCATGAACCCACAATCAAGCATAACGTTCCCTCTTGGAGTCACTACCTACTACTTGGCCAAAGCAATAAATAACAACGGAGAACATGCAAGAATTACTTACGAACATAAATATAAAAGAGGTGAATCAAATATATTACTCAAACACAATCTGAACATAATCTCATAATCCATCGGATCCCAGCAAACTCATCATAGCAACAGCATAAGGATTACATATGTGCCTCGATCATGTAGGGCAGCTCACGAGGACTAATTAGTGAAGCACAAGAACGGGAGGAGAACATCACATAGCTACTGGTCATGGACCCATGGTCCAAGGGAGACTACTCACAACTCATCCGGGAGGCATCCATGGTGGTGGAGAAGCTCCCGGTGGTGATCCTCCCCTCCGGCAGGGTGCCGGGAAGAGTTCTCCTGGTGCTCCGATCTTGGAAGCGGCGGCGGCGGCAGAACAGAGATGAGATCGCGAAAAAGAGTTCCCGTCTCGAGGGTTTCGGGAGACGGTATAAATATATGCCAAAGGGGGGCATCAGACGAGGCTCAGGGGGCCCAGGCGCCCCCCCGGCGCGGCCCAGGGGGGGCGCCACCAGGGCGCCTGGGGCCCTGGTGGTCCCCCTCCGGCTGTGCTTCGGGTGCCTGGTAGCTTCTGGAACGCTGATTTTTTATATAATTTTTCCGGTATTTTTCTGGCAGTTCTCGTAATGGGAAAACCTGAAATACAAAAACAGCCAAAAACAGAAACTGGCACTAGGGTGCACTGAGTTAATAGGTTAGTCCAAATATGATCAAAAGTGTATGGAAGTGTATAAATATCATAGCAATATCACCAAAAAGAGGCATGGAGGAAGCAGAAATTATAGATACGTTTTGGACGTATCATTGGCTCGTGAGCGAGGAGAGCTACCGTACACTCTAACCGCTAGCAAGACCGAGCATGAGGATGATCGATGTTCGGAACCTCTTCTACGTTGCGCATGGGCCTCCTTTTATAGGTCAAAGGGGTCACCAACAGCTGGCAACACAAATGAGGGTAAAAATGTAAAAAAGGTGGTAGTTGGAACAATGCTCTATACCTAACCCTGACGGCAGGGGACAAGGGCATTAAATGCCCGTCGCCGCCGCCCAAACAGTGCAAAAAGTGGCCGTCAGGGGCGCCTCCGTCCGCCACGGCGGTGTCCTTGTCATCGCTGCTTGCCACCGTGTACCCCAGGCTGCACAACCTTCCGCCACGTGCGCCCGGGATGGCCCCAGAACGACACGTGGGTGGACGCGCTGGAGCGCGGGTACTGAGTGGAAGTTTGTCGTGGCAAGCGCCTTGCCGTGGTTGCTATCTTGTCACTTCCGGGAGCTTGCCGCTCACCGGGCCTTGTCGGGACGCGTGGCGCGTCGCGGCAAGCTTCTTGAAATGCCTTGGTCGGCCTTCCCGGCAAGCTCCTCTTGCCAGGTTCTTGCGCCAAAGAAATAGTCTTGTGCCTTGAGTGGCCTTCCCGGCAAGCTCCTCTTGCCGGGGCCTTGTGTTCTTGACTTGGATACTTTGTTCTTGAATGGCTCCAAGGGCACCACGGAGGATCTTGGCGGTCGCCTGGCAAGCCTTGCCGCGGGACGCTGCAACTGCCCGTGCACAAGTTCGGGATACTAAGGTACCCCTACTTTAGTACACCGACAATCATACTACATCACAATCATTTTAATGCATGTTGACATCCAAGATAAATCATTATCCACTCCTAGCTACTTAAGCATGGCATGAGCAACTATAATCTCTAATTTTCATTGCAAACATGTTTTTATCATAATATGTTGAATCATGGATACTAGGCTAAACATATTTATAAAAACAAAAACAAGTTGGGTTCATACCCGCTTCTCTCTGCCACATCCACTTCACCAAATATCGTCATTATTGCCTTTCACTTGCACAACCAAATGATTATGAAAATAATAATAGTGCAAGAGTGCCTTGGACTAAGCTGGAATCTGCAAACATTTTATTCAAAAGAAGAAGACAAAGTAATATGGCCCCTTTGTTAGATCACAGTTAAGCATATAAGAGCCACTCAACATTTTCATCGTGGTCTTCTCCTTGGTGTGACTCAATAAAAACAAAAGAATTTCAGAGAAACACACTAATTTTTTTGGAGTTTTTTGTTTTTATTGAAGAAAGCAAATTAAAGAAGGAAAAACAAAAACGAGAAAAACTATTTACACGGGAAAGCTCCAAACAATCTAAAGAAGAATCTGGAAATCTTTTTGGGTTTTCTTTTAGTACTACGACAAACTAAGATACAAAAAAACCCCAAAAAGAAGCAAGAAATATTTTTAGATTTTCTCAAAGTTTTTCAAACACATAAGAAGAAAGCGAGGAAATAAATCTACCATGGATAATACAATGAAAAAGTGTGAACACCGACAACTGGAATGTAATGTGTGGGCATGAATATAATGACGGTGGAAATACATACTCCCTGAAGCTTAGGCTTTTGGCCTAGCTTGGTAATCACCATCTGTAGTACCCGTCTTGATCCATATGGAAGTGTGTGGCAGTGGCGCCTAAGCGTCCCACTCTTGGGGCTCCTCCTCTGCTGCTGCCAAGTTGTCCTTGTAGGCAACAATGTCTTCAGGCATGACCCTGTGTCCGTTCCTGGCAATAGAATCAAACAAAGCAGGTGCATGCAAAGGAATAATATCACGAGTTTCTACACTAACAACCAGATTGTAACATATGTTATGAAATGTATCAGCGTCATCAATAAACTGGTGATACGCCATCGCCTGGTGATCTAGATAAACTCTTGTCAAAGGATAACCATGTTGGCATATCAGAACATTAAAATGACTCGCTAAGCGAGTGTCATATATACCACCGTGAAGTTTGCCCTTAGTTCTGTTAAGGCGCAGGTGATGTGCAATAATAGCTCCTAGGCTAAAGGTGTGATCGTCGTATAGTGCACGACGTAAAATGGCGAGGTCGGGGGCACTGAGTGCACCAACCTTATCCCTAGCATTTAAACACTTCGTGATGAATAAAGCAAAGTAATGCACAGAAGGGAACTGAAAACTAGTGGCGGTGGCTTTCGACACGCCTGTATAGTCACCCACTATCAGAGCGAGGTAAAAGTCCTCAAACTCCCCAGGTTTAGGCTTTCTTAATTGTCTATCAAAGGGAATCAAACATATGTCACAAAATTCAGTGAGTGGAATCTGACGAGGTTCATCATATAAATTGAATCACACTTCGGGAGGGTTATTCCTACTTAGAAAATGAAAACTTTGCACAAAAGAGTTTGTGAGGAGGTGGTGCTAGTCACACTCATATGCGAGGAAGTCGGTCAACCTAGCATTCTCCGTGAAATGGGCAAACTCTTGATGGAACCCAACCTTTTCCATGAAAGCGTTATGCGACCATTCGCACGGCCGCACCTTCGCCATTCTTGGCATGTTGAGGTCATTGTCCGATGATCCCCCAATGACTCCCTTAGCATTCTTTTTGGAAGAAAATTTCCTGAAGATACTCATCTTATTCCTATAAATAAAATTCTGAGATTTTAGTCCACAAAATTTTTATCAACAAAACTTTGCAAGATTGATATATAGCAACTACTCACAAGGATGCCTAGAGGCCATATTGAGCATTCAAACTACTTAGAACTCTAAGAGTTCAACATGCAAGCCCATCTACAACAACACCAAGAGTAGCTAATTATTCAAAATATAACCCAGTAAAGCAAAAACTAATTGGAGCAATGGAGGAGTCACATACCAAGTCGCAATCCCCCAAAATAATTTCAGAAATGGAGCTTCGAGCAAAGAGATCGAAATCCACGGGTTTGAGAGCAAGAACACGAGAAAGAGATCTATGGTGATTTTTTTCTCGAGGTAGGAGATGGCATGGGCTAAAGAGATAAGTGAGGGGCCCACGTGGGGACCACAACCCACCAGGGCACGCCAAGGGTTACCGTCGCACCCTGGTGTCTTGTGTACACCAGGTGTGCCCCCCCTATGATGTTATTTGCACCAGAAATTCAGAAATATTCAGAAAAAATCTTATTAAAATTTCAAGGCATTCCGAGCACTTTTATTTTTGACCACTTTTTTATTGCACGGAAAATCCAGAAAATAGGATAAACATGGCATTTAATTTTATTTAACCAAGATAAACAGAAAACAAAAGGCAGGGACAAAAAGTTGTGCCTATTGAATTCATCAACTTCATACCTCTCAAAAATGATCCATTAATAAGGTTGATCAAGTCTTATTAACAACCACTCTCAATTAGCATGAAACTGAAGAAGTTTTGTAAAACACTAAGTTACCTCAACGGGGCTATGTACATCCCCAACAATAAGTATTTCATATTTATTTTTAGCAGTAGGTAGAGGGAGTTGAAAACTTCCAATAGTAAGTGTCAGAGATTTTTTAATAACATTAATACCATTCACTTGAAATTGTTTCTTCGAGAAGTGAACCGTATGCTCATTACCATTGATATGAAAAGTGACCTTGCTTTTATTGCAATCAATAACAACCCCTGTAGTATTCAAAAAGGGTTTACCAAGGATAATCGACATGTTATCGTTCTCGGGCATCTCAAGAATAACAAAGTCCGTTAAGATAGTGACATTTGCAACAACAACATACACATCCTCACAGATATCAATTGGTATAACAGTTGATTTGTCAGCCATTTCCAAAGATATTTTAGTAGGTGTGAGTTTATTCAAATCAAGTCTTTTGTATAAAGAGAAAGGCATAACACTAACACCAGCTTCTAAATTACACAAAGCAGCTTTGACATAATTTCTTTCGATGGAGCAAGGTATAGTTGGTATTCCAGGATCTCCAAGTTTTTAGGTACTCCATCGTTGAAAGAATAATTAGCAAGCATGGTGGAGATTTTAGCTTCATGTATTTTTTTATTGGTGATGATGTCTTTCATATACTTTGCATAAGGGGCCATTTTTAAGATATCAGTCAAGCGGGTGCGCAAAAAGACTGGCCTAAACATTTCAGCAAAGCGTTCAAATTCTTCATCATGCTTTTTCTTTGATGGTGTAGGTGGAAAGGGCATGGGTTTTTGGACCCATGGCTCTCTCTCTCTTTACCATGTTTTCTAGCCACAAAGTCTCTTTTATCATAACGTTTATTTTTAGGTTGTGGGTTATCAAGATCAACAACAGGTTCTATTTCAACATCATTATTTTGTTCTTTACTATTGTCTAGTGAAGTGTCTTCATGAACATCACCATTATCTTTTTCGTTATACTAGGTGCATGTTCATTACCAAATTGAGTTTCAGCATCAGAAATAGATACATCATTGTTATCTTTAGGAGGTTTTTCTTTCTCAGAGTCTTGCTTTTAGGGTATCCCTCAGGATAAAGTGGTTCCTGGGTCATTTTGCCTCCTCTAGTTGTTACTCTAACAACAAAATCGTTCATATTGTTATTCATTTCATTTAGCAATTCTCATTGAGATTGAGCAACTTGTTCTAACTGAGTTTGAACCATAGAGGCATGATTTCCTGCACCTCTGTGGCACCCCGGCTCAGAGAAAACCAGAACGCCCCGTATTCCAGCCCAGAGATCAAGATGAAGTTTTCTGGAATACGACACTGCTTAGTATAGAACAAACCAGCTCTCAATTACAACACGAATATAATTACAAGGGTTCTGATATTACAATGAATAACATCGGCACGACGACACTACGCCAACTACGGTTGCTCTATACAAGCAGCATACAACTTAAAGCAGCGGAACAACTACTAGCAGCGGAACAACGAACGGCGATGATGGACTCCAATCCGCAGGTGCTCTCACTGGAACGTTTATCCTAGCTCGCGAACAAGGGAACAACACCAAACAAGCAAGCAATCCAGGCAGGACCTGCAAGCTGGCATGACACACCAGGTCAGTACATTGAATGTACTTGCAAGATCACAATAAACCAGAAGCATTCAAGACAAACAACAGCATGGCAATTACAGGTTAATCGGGAAGTATCATAAAATCATCAGGATAACATAGCATGAACATGATATAGCTAAACAAAATGAGCATGGCATGAACATATAAATCTGATGATACTAGCATTCAACCTGATAACACTACATGCACCATTTATTTTATTCGGGTTACCTCGTAACCACCACATACATTACTTACCAACCTCGGACATTATACGATCATCTTAGGATCAAGTCAAGCTTCGTAGTAATCATCAAATGACCACAAGGAGCTCGACCTTTACCCACGATTTTCGCACAACATCACGAATATCCAACAACTCGGTATCCTCGATACAATGGTGATCTTTCCGGCGATCACAACCAACTTACCTCATCATCGAACCGGGGTTGTTATTAAGCACATTATTATTATTATCACTGTTAACTCATAGTGTGACCAACTACGAACTGGGCCCTTTTCCGCGGGCACGACTATCGATAGATTTAATATACACTCTGCAGAGGTAGCGCACTGTACCCACACTACGGAACCCATGGCCTCGTTCTCCCATTCGGGAGGACCAACGACGTTCTGACAAAACCGATCTATTGTCATGACACTCTCCCGGCCACTCCGACCAATTGCCCTTTGGGCTAAGTCCTGGGTGGCCCCGTGTCTACCAAAGACACAACGACCACCGTCGTGGCCAAACATAAATGGTCCCAAACGGGGACCCGGATCCATAAGAACAACAACGAGCACACAAGGTTATGTCTGCTTACCGGGCCAAGGTACTGCATGCCCATAACCTTCCCTCATTGGAGGAACCGGCAAGAGGCATGCCAATAGACCCAGTTAGGACCTTCCCATAAAGGTAAACGTGGTTGCACTGGTCAGTTCGATATGGTGGCACCATGACTCAGACAACAGTTGTTCAAGTTCAATTTAATTCGGTTAAACTTGAATGCAAATATGCCGAGCCATGATAAAATACATGATACAATTACAATGCATGAGTATGAATATCAACATAATTATGAGAGAATACATAACTATCCACCATATCAACAATGAATCATAAGCATGGCATACTGACTAGCATGAACATCGTAAGTACATACTTCTCTGAAACATAGCATGACTACTAACATCAACAATAAATAACATGCAATAACATATCAACAATATCTACATGCAAGCATTTAGCTAACTGGATGCAAAGAAACATGCATAGCAACGGTACTCGGGACAGACGGCAGTCATGCACCGAAGACCATCACCAACATCAACATGTACTACTAGCAAGCATGAGCATATGAAAGAAATACTAGCAACTAGCAGGGCACGATAAACAGGTGCATAACAACATAGCAAGAAAATAAACAATAACCCTGAAGCATTACAGAAACAACGATAATCATATTTTAAACAAACAAACATTTAAGAAAAATCAAGTTGAAAACCATGGCTACTGCATGACTATCATGCAAGTGGGTATTGTGGCTTGACTGGGGTGACGGAGACTCCAGGAAGAAGTGCGGAACGATCGCGAAAAGACTCACCGGAAATAGTTCTCTCCTGGAGGGGGCTGTTTACGGCAAGGAAAAAATGGTCATTTTCAGAATGTCAACCCATAGTGAAAATGATACCAACAGAAAGGTCTCATCGAGACGAAGACGTGGGCTTTGGAATCACCTGATTCGGAGTTACGGTTGAAAATATATGAAGGATTGAACACGAGGGACCAATCTGTGAAAGTTTCAGCTACAAACATGTCCGTGAGTGGATAAGACAGAAGCATATTTCAGAAAATACGCTTTCTGAGAAAGAAAATGCACTTTGGGCCGAAGTGGAAAGAAAATACGCTTTGAGAAACAGAAAACGTACTTAAAGAAACTGCTTCCACTTAAAACAGATGGGCCCGGGGGTTGTGCCACTTACAGGAGGGGCCCACGGGCAGGGGGCCAGGCGCTCGGTCGTCGTCTTCCTCCTCTCACCGTTGTGCCTCACGTGAAACAGGGCAGCGACAGGGGACGGAAGCGGCCAAGGGGCCGGCCAGCTCCGGCCACCCCCGACTAAGGCGAGGCCACCGGCGGGTGCGGCGGGACCTGGCACGCCCGTGCCCGCGGTCGGCCAGCGCCGGGGCGGCCTAGAGTGACGCCGACGGGAGGAGGACGGAGGAGACAGAGGGGGGCCGTCGACGAGAGGACGGGCGACTCCGGCGGTCTCCTGCCAAACGGAGAGAACCGGCGGGTGCAGGGTGGTGTGGCGGTCCCATTTAGTGGCCAAGGGGCCGCCGGGGAGGAGTGGAGAGGAGGGGAGTTTGCGGCGATGGGATGTCACAGAAAGCTTCTGGGCGGCGGGGCTCTCGGCACTGCGGCCGCTCCGGCGAGGGGGCAAGGTGGTGGGGCGGCTCAGCGAGACGAGACGGACACGATGGACATGCTGGGAGGGTGAGAGGAGGGCTAGGCTCGTCGGACTCAAGCCGAGACCGAGGCGGCCATGGCGGACGTCGATGAAAAGAAGAAGAACCCGAAGGTTCTGGTGGTCGAGGAGTGGCTGGTGAGGTGCGGGGGAGGTCGGGCACTCCTTATATAGGCGAGGAGGAGGTCTCTGGACGACCACAAGAGAACTTGAACATGGCGTTAATGGAGGTCAGAGGTAGGGCGCCGCAGTGGCGCTCTTGTGACGGCGCGCTACCGGCGAGCGACAACGAAGCGGCGATGCAGGGCGGTGCAGACGAGCACGGGGGCGCTCCTGGACAAGCTTTGAGGCTAAGACGAGGAGGGAGGCGACGAGCACAGTGGCCCGACCGTTCCAGAGCGCGTGCTGTGCATGACGCAGGTGCGGTCACCACGCGCACTGGTGCAAGCGGCGAGCTTTGGCTTGGCCAGCAATGTCCAGTAGGTTTACCTAGATGCCCTTAGTAGAAAATGCAGAAAGAAAATGATCCAGGGGCAAAGAAGAGATTTGCAGATGGCTCCATGGTAAAACAACAGGAAGGTGTTTGCAACTTCCTGTGGTAAAACCAGATTGGTAACTTGGTAAAGAGTTTTTCTGGCGATGATCTTACAACAAGATGATGTAGATCACCAAAACTCACACTAAGAGGAGGAGTTTAGCTTAGGGTTGTAGTAGAAAGTGCCAAACTAGCCAAAATTAGAGATGATGATGTTGCACTCACATACTTAAGTTTCATGAGCTGAAATTTGGTGTAGGGAGCTTATTTGACCATATGAAGCTGCTGTAAAAACCTCATGCCATTTGGAGTTACCAAAGTGGCACTTCCTTCACAAAGCTCCAATGTGGACAGAATCTTGGAGAATTTACTGAGGGTAAAAGGATAACTGGATTGAGCTAAGACTTGATGGAGGAGGTAGATGTAGATGTAAGAATGGCCTGGTAAATTGGCAGCTCAAATAAAGCAAGGTAAAATAGTGTTGCTTCACAAAGTGCAAATTTTTACCAAAAATCAAGATTTGGAGCTGAGCTCACATAGATGATCTCCATGAGCTAAAATTGGGTGGAGATGCATGATTTGATCAACTGAAGGATGTGACCAAGTTTCATCTCATTTGGACATGCCTAGAATATACTTCCTTCACAAAGTTTCTTTCTGGACAGAAACTTTGAAAAATCACTGGACAATAATTACTAGGAAAATTAGTATGAAAATTGGTACAAGGCAATGATATGGACATGAAAAGACGTCCACCAAGTTTGAGGGCAATTGGGAAAAGATAAATAGCACTTGCTTCACAAAGGGCCATTTAGGGCAGAATGGGAAAAATGATTTTTGGAGGATTATTTTTTGAACATGGCAATGAAATGTTTTGCCATATTTGATCAAGATATGACCCAAACAATTTATGAGAATTTATTTGGGAATTTTTAGAATGACAGAGATATAGGTTGCTTCACAACCTAGGGCAAAAGAATTATTCCTTTAATAGAAAATGAATATTCCTTGGAAAAAAGAATATTGGATTAGGTCAAGGATGGAAATGACAGGGTCTTGGGATAGATATGAGGATGACAAGCCACTCTAGAAAGAAAGAAGAGGTCAACTTCTTCAGTTTCCAGACCACATAGCCACGGAAAAAGAAAACTCACGCAAAAACTCAGAAAATCCAAAGAAAAATAAAGGGCCAAAAATCAGGCTGTGACAACTCTTCCCCCCTTAAAGAAATCTCGTCCTCGAGATTTGGTTGTTTCGGTTTAAATAATTCTTCTAGCTTGAAGAAACCGTTTCCAACTCAGGTTTCTTTTATTCATAATATTTCCATTGAATTGGATCTGACTGACTGTCTTGATCTGGGGTGGTTTGCTTTGTTGTATCTGACATTCTGACAGGACGTACCTTATATGTTCCTTTTTATACTGACTCAAATTTTCTTTCATATCTGTTGGGTGAGCTAGCATCCGAAATATTATTTTTACGGACATTCTTGTCCTTCTTGATATTGATCCTTGCTGGAAATATTATCTTCGTATTGAGTACCGAGAATATTCCACGGAGTTGGGGAACGTATCTTCCTGTGGAACAAAAATCCCTTCTATCTAGGCATCGGATTTCTCGAATATAGGCATGCCTCCTGGTTCCAACACAGTGATGTGCATCATACCTATTTTTGCTAACGGATGCTGTCATCTTGCAGGAGTTTCTGACTTATCCTGACTGTCTGCATAGTCTAGAGTATCCAAGTTGTACCAAAGGTTTAACGGTCGCTTGTCGTGACTGATAGAAAAATAAATGCACCATCCTCTGATGATAAAATTTGCAGTCTTGACTGGCGATGATCTTGGCAAAGAATCCCATCCACACAGACTATTCTTTTAATTGCTTCCCCTATGAGAGAGATAGCAATCCTAAAAGTATATATATTTTCACACTGGTTCTTCATTGTGCCAGTATCTCCTTGGGATTAACAGTCGGTGCGATGCTCCATCGCGGGCGTTGAGGTCAATATATTGAGTTGTCCATGAGTCTGACCGGACAGACTTGGGTATTCAATGCTGACAGTTCTGAGCATACTGTGGACTGAGCTGGTTGACTCGCTATGAGGTCCTTACCACAATGGAGTATACATCTTAGGTGGATCTTTGCTTGGGTTCACCGTGGAATAAGACAATCTTGGGCATCCACATTTCTCACATAATAACCGTCATACCTGTATTGTTGGTCTTGCTCTTTCATTATTACTTTCTTCATCTGAATCCTCAACTGAAAGAGCGGGGCCTTACATAGATCCTTGATTATTTTTGCGGCCCTAAATACGATTACTTACAATATCTGGCAATCATACCTTGGTCTAGTTCATGTTTTGAGCCTCGGTATATTTATCCGGCTCACGTGTGATTATACAGATCTCAACACTGTTGGGGATTATGCCGGACAGTGACAGGGTTAATAACATCATATTGTTGGATGTGCGGGACTGATCTTGACAATCACTGCCAAGATTATTGTCTTAGTGTTGTCTTTCCTTCAAGACTTGTTGAGCATGGCCTCACCCACTGGTTTTTGTTTCTTGAATAACAGGTGAGGTTGTCGGATGTGTACCGTGAATTCTTCCTTGTGCGAGAGACTTGCATGGACTTGGCAGCATACTGAATGAATTAATATCTGATTCTCGAGGCATACCTTTGACCGATTTTTATTTCAAACCAACTGTTGCAGATTTGCCACTTGGAAAACACTACCATATGCTGACAACTCCAAATTTAATATCTTGTATTAGTGCCATACATAAGAATATTGGGCAGCTTGCGTTCGGAAACCACCTGGGTATCGTGTTGAGGAAGACTGAGTGGCTTATGCTCGAAGCCTTTGGTGGATATCTTCTTGAGGAAAAAATGGGGTACCGTACCTCATAAGCTTCCCCCCTTAAAGACTTTGCTAGGGGAGACTTGGTACCTTATGGCAGAAGCTTTTGTAGTATGGGAATCCATTCATTTCCTACCGATGCAGACTGGGAACCATATCTTTGTACACTTCGTCAATAAATTTTTGAGATGGATAGAACTGATCTTCTTGGTGATTGGACTGACATATATATATATATATATATATATATATATATATATATATATATATATATATATATATATATCTATCTTTGTCAGTCTGGCAGCTGATTATTTGTATGGCAAAAATTGTTTGACTGTCCTTACTGAATTCATTGTGTATTTGGACTGACTTCGGGGTGTCGCAATGCTTTAAATTTGGCTTATGACAGATTTAATCATTGCGTACGGATCATACCTTTGACTGGGAATGCACTGTTGATCCAATTTTGTCCTCTTGCTGATTTAATCCCTGCTGCGATAAAGTGTATCTCTGACAGGTACTTGTTGCTGCAAGTCTGAGCAGAATATCCTTGTATTTAGACCGGATGTAATACAATATTGTCGGCTGAAAATCTGAATTCCTTGGTGTATATCTGTACTGCTCACGGCTTCTTCTGATCCGGTGTCGATCGAAGAATAATTTCCATAAGGGGGTAACATCGAGGATTTAAAACAAAGAAGCACGAGAAAACGATTTATTGCAACAAATCATACAACAAACAAGCTACAAAGCTCCTCCACACAGGCACACACAAGCATGATGCTACAGCAGATGCACAAACACTACACGAAGGATTACATCCTACGCTTGAGCAAACACTCACGAACTGACGAGGAAGCTAAGGAAGTAGCAAGTGGAACCGCTAACTCTGAAACTCCGGATGGACGAGGCGGAGGAGTTGGAGAAGCTGGCGGAGACTGAGGTAAAGCGGCACCAAGCAATCTCCTGGCCCGAATGGCGTCTCAGACTGACTTAGAAATAAGAAGACACTCAGCCATCATGTAACGAGACATGGCGAGGATAGCCGGGTCATCTTCAGGGTTGACAAAGGGAAATTGGATTCGCCTAGGATTCTCGACGATGGTGGGATAATATTGATAAGCACGGTTCTCTTGCACCATGCTCTCTTGATGACGAACACCAGTGACTCCTGCCATTGCGGCAAGCTGAATGGCACGCTCAGGAGTAGCGCCATAACCACCGTGGAAACTGTAGGTGCGCTTACCGACAGGAATCGGGGCTGACAGATGAACATGAGCAACATATTCCCGAATTCTTCCTCCAGAAGAAAACTGGAATACTTGATAATGAGGTGGATCTCCGAGGGGATAAATATTATGCCACATGTCGCCAAGGAGGGCAGCAAGCTGAGAGGTGCAGGAGTGGGACTGAACTCAATGGGAACAGTATCGGGAGATAAGGAAAGGACACTGAAATCATGGAAGTTGACCGCCATCTACGCATGAAAACATGGGTTAATGGTAACCGAAATAAGACTACATGCAGCAAACAAATGCAACAACCAAATGCAGCAAGCAAGGGAAACAACCAGACCCTATACTACCGTTTTCTAACGTTCTAGCGGGCTAGGACGCTCTACATCCAGACCTGCTATGATACCAAGCCTGTGGCACCCCGGCTCAGATAAAACTGGAATGCCCCGTATTCCAGCCCAGAGATCGAGATGAAGTCTTCTAGAATACGACACTGCTTAGTATAGAACAAACCAATTCTCAATTACAACACGAATATAATTACAAGGGTTCCGATATTACAATGAATAACATCAGCAAGGCGACACTACGCCAACCACGGTTGCTCTATACAAGCAGCATACAACTTAAAGCAGCGGAACAACTACTGGCAGCGGAACAACGGACGACGATGATGGACTCCAATCCGTAGGGACTCTGGCTGGAACGTTTATCCTAGCTCGCGAACACGGGAACAACACCAAACAAGCAAGCAATCCAGGCACGACCTGCAAGCTGGCATGACACGCCAGGTAAGTACATTGAATGTACTTGCAAGCTCACAATAAACCAGAAGCATTCAAGACAAACAACAGCATGGCAATTACATGTTAATCAAGAATTATCATAAAATCATCATGATAACATAGCATGAACAACATGAACATGATATAGCTAAACAAAATGAGCATGACATGAACATATAAATCTGATGATACTAGCATGCAACCTGATAACACTACATGCACCATTTATTTTATTAGGGTTACCTCGTAACCATCACATACATTACTTACCAACCTCGGACATTATACGATCATCTCAGGATCAAGTCAAGCTTCGTAGTAATCATCAAATGACCACAAGGAGCTTGATCTTTACCCACGATTTTCGCACAACATCACGAATATCCAACAACTCGGTATCCTCGATACAATGGTGATCTTTCCGGCGATCACAACCAACTTACCTCATCATCGAACCGGGGTTGTTATTAAGCACATTATTATTATTATCACTGTTGAATCATAGTGTGACCAACTACGAAATGGGCCCTTATCCGCGGGCACGGCTATCGATATATTTAATATACACTCTGCAGAGGTAGCGCACTGTACCCACACTACGGAACCCATGGCCTCGTTCTCCCATCCGGGCGGACCAACGGCGTTCCGACAAAACCGATCTACTGTCATGACACTCTTTCGGCCACTCCGACCAACTGCCCTTTGGGCTAAGTCCTGGGTGGCCCCGTGTCTACCAAAGACACAACGACCACCGTCGTGGCCAAACATAAATGGTCCCAAACGGGGACCCGGATCCATAACAACAACAACGGGCACACGAGGTTATGTCTGCTTACCGGGCCAAGGTACTGCATGCCCATAATCTTCCCTCGTTGGAGGAACCGGCGAGAGGCATGACAATAGACCCAGTTTGGACCTTCCCATAAAGGTAAACGTGGTTGCACTGGTCAGTTCGATATGGTGGCACCATGACTCAGGCAATAGTTGTTCAAGTTCAATTTAATCCAGTTAAACTTGAATGCAAATATGCTGAGCCATGATAAAATACATGATACAATTACAATGCATGAGTATGAATATCAACATAATTATGAGTGAATACATAACTATCCACCATATCAACAATGAATCATAAGCATGGCATACTGACTAGCATGAACATCGTAAGTACATACTTCTCTGAAACATAGCATGACTACTAACATCAACAATAAATAACATGCAAGAACATATCAACAATATCAACATGCAAGCATTTAGCTAACTGGATGCAAAGAAACATACATAGCAACGGTAATCGGGACAGACGGCAGTCATGCACCAAAGACCATCACCAACATCAACATTTACTACTAGCAAGCATGAGCATATGAAAGAAATACTAGCAACTAGCAAGGCACGATAAACAAGTGCATAACAACAGAGCAAGAAAATAAACAATAACCTTGAAGCATTACAGAAACAACGATAATCATATTTTAAACAAACAAACATTTAAGAAAAATTCAAGTTGAAAACCATGGCTACTGCATGACTATCATGCAAGTGGGTATTGTGGCTTGCCTGGGGTGGCGGAGACTCCAGGAAGAAGTGCAGAACGATCGTGGAAAGACTCGCCGGAAACAGTTCTCTCCCGGAGGGGGCTGTTTACGGCAAGGGCAAAATTGTCATTTTCAGAATGTCAATCCATAGTGAAAACGATACCAGCAGAAAGGTCTCGTCGAGACGAAGACGTGGGCTTTGGAATCACCTGATTCGGAGTAACGGTTGAAAAGATATGAAGGATTGAACACTAGGGACCAATCTTTGAAAGTTTCTGCTACAAACAAGTCCCTGAGTGGATAAGACAGAAGCATATTTCAGAAAATACACTTTCTGAGAAAGAAAATGCACTTTGGGCCGAAGTGGAAAGAAAATACGCTTTCAGAAACAGAAAACATACTTCAAGAAACTGCTTCCACTTAAAACAGATGGGCCCGTGGGTTGTGCCACTTACAGGAGGGGCCCACGGGCAGGGGGCCAGGCGCTCGGTCATCGTCTTCCTCCTCTCGCTGCTGTGCCTCACGTGAAGCAGGGCAGCGGCTGAGGACGGAAGCGGCCAAGGGGCCGGCCAGCTCCGCCACCCCGGCCAAGGCGAGGCCACCGGCGGGTGCGATGGGACCTGGTGCGCCCGTGCCCGCGGTCGGCCAGCGCTGGGGCGGCCTGGGGTGGTGTGGCGGTCCCATTCAGAGGCCAAGGGGCCGCCGGGGAGCTGTGGAGAGGAGGGGAGTTCGCGGCGACGGGATGTCACATAAAGCTTCCGGGCGGCGGGGCTCTCGGCACTGCGGCCGCTCCGACGAGGGGCCAAGGGGGCGGGGCGGCTCAGCGATACGAGACGGACACGATGGACATGCTGGGAGGGTGAGAGGAGGGATAGGCTCGCCGAACTCAAGCCGAGATCGAGGCGGCCATGGCGGATGTCGACAAAAAGAAGAAGAACCCGAAGGTTCTGGTGGTCGAGGAGGGGCGAGGAGTGGCTGGTGAGGTGCGGGGGAGGTCGGGCACTCCTTATATAGGCGAGGAGGAGGTCTCTGGACGACCACAAGAGAGCTTGAACATGGCGTTAATGGAGGTTAGAGGCAGGGCGCCGTAGTGGCACTGTTATCAGGGCCGGTCCTGAGATTTCGAGGGCCCTGGGCGAAACTAAATCGCAAGGCCCTTAAGGAAATATATTAGGAGTTTTTTTATCTTACCGAAAATTCAATTTGGCTCATAGGTGTAGATGTCTAATACACATTTTACAATGTTAAAAAAAAATCGAGAAAAAAAATCCTGCGTGTACATCCGGAATAGATAATAGCTATATTCATGCACAAAGTTTCGGTGAAAAAGGACATTTTTTTGGCTTGTGTAAAAAAGATAATTCCAATGCTTGATTATAGCTATTCAAGAGACATTTTTTAATTTTCTTTATACATAACAAAAAAAATGTTCTTTCTTTTCGATTTTTTGTGTGCGAACATAGATTCTCTGGATGTACACAAAAAATTATTGTCGGCACTTTTTTGACATTTCAAAATGTGTTTTCTTTGTATTTTCCTTAATAGGTGTATCTACACCTACAAGTCTCTTCTTTACTAATACTCAAACTAATATAAAAGATCTTTTAGATCACTATAAGATAGTAAGCTAAACGATCTTATATTTATTTACGAAGTCCCATTAATAAGATTATCCAAATTTCTTGGATTATAATCATCTATAACAAAAACGGTTACATCGTCAAGATTTACAGATAATTTAAATGCCCATGATCACTCACATTGTTACGTACATCCCTCTTGTCTTATAAATCTATATGTATAAACAGTATCTAATAATTCAATTATCTGTGGCCAGTTGCAATAGTGAAGAGGCAATACGGATGGTCCTTTATAATTGATCAATCATCATGGTAAAATGTCATAGGGCATGAACTACATGTTTAAACAAAGATCAGGGACATACTTTCTCTTCTCTGTATCTTGTACCCAATCAAGAATCGTCATGGTCGCATGAGCGGCAACGACGTGGTTATCTCCAGCAGTCCGGCGTTCCTCCGATTCAGTCCTGCTCCGACTCTAGGCAGCGGCGCCATGCACCCACGGGAGATGAGTATCAATCGCCACGCAGCGGGAGATCATTTCTCTCGCTTCTAGCGTCTGTTCGGCAGCGTATGACCTGGTTGTGCGCTATTACTCCCATTGATTAAGGAAATCAGCAGCTATTGTCTTTCAATAATAACAACCCTAATTACTCGTACACAATAATTGCTTTGTTTCTTAATCGGGTCCTTACTGGTAAGGAAGCAAATCAAGAAAAACGAATACCCCTATTTTAGAATCGAAGACTAAGGAAGGAAATATTGGAGCAAGGAAGGAAAGCAGGAGCGGGGGCCCTGCTGGCAGCGGGGGCCCGGGGCGGCCGCCCCTCTCGCCCCCCCTCAGGGTCGGGCCTGACTGTTATGACGGCGCACTGCCGGCGAGCGACGACGAAGCAGCGATGCAGGAAGGTGTTTGTAACTTCCTGTGGTAAAACAACAGGAAGGTGTTTGTAACTTCCTGTGGTAAAACCAGATTGGTAACTTGGTAAATAGTTTGTCTGGCGATGATCTTACAACAAGATGATGTAGATCACCAAAACTCAGACTAAGAGGAGGAGTTTAGCTTAGGATTGTAGTAGAAAGTGCCAAACTAGCCAAAATTAGAGATGATGATGTTGCACTCACATACTTATGTGTCATGAACTAAAATTTGGTGTAGGGAGCTTATTTGACCATATGAAGCTGCTGTAAAAACCTCATGCCATTTGGAGTTACCAAAGTGGCACTTCCTTCACAAAGCTCCAATCTGGACAGAATCTTGGAGAATTTACTAAGGGTAAAAGGATAACTGAATTGAGCCAAGACTTGGTGGAGGAGGTAGATGTAGATGTTAGAATGGCCTGGTAAATTGGCAGCTCAAATGAAGCAAGATAAAATAGTGTTTCTTCACAAAGTGCAAATTTTACCAGAAATCAAGATTTGGAGCTGAGCTCACATAGGTGAACTCCATGAGCTCAAATTGGGTGGAGATGCATTATTTGATCAACTAAAGGATGTGACTAAGTTTCATCTCATTTGGACATGCCTAGAATATACTTCCTTCACAAAGTTTCTTTCTGGAGAGAAACTTTGAAAAATCACTGGAAAATAATTACTAGGCAAATGAGTATGCAAATTGGTACAAGGCATTGATATGGACATGAAAAGATGTCCACCAAGTTTGAGGGCAATTGGGCAAAGATAAATAACACTTGCTTCACAACGTGCCATTTAGGGCAGAATGGAAAAATGATTTTTGGAGGATTATTTTTGAACATGGCAATGAAGTGTTTTGTCATATTTGATAAAGATATGACCCAAAAAATTTATGAGAATTTATTTGGGAATTTTTAGAATGACAGAGATATAGGTTGCTTCACAACCTAGGGCAAAAGAATTATTCCTTTAATAGAAAAGGAATATTCCTTGGAAAAAATAATATTGGGTTAGGTCAGCTTCTTCAGTTTCCAGACCACATAGCGACAGAAAAAGAAAACTCACGCAAAAACTCAGAAAATCCAAAGAAAAAGAAAGGGCCAAAAATTAGGCTGTGACAACCTCTAACATCAATAGTGATACTAAATAACAAGTCACTCAAGCGAGCAATCATCTCAGAGTTGTATTTCAATTGTTTCAAAATATTTGCATTGAAGTGATCTTGTTTTCTAATGTAATTGTCAAACTCATATAAGCATTGACTAGGATGTTTATTGTAAGGGATGTCACCTTCATCAAACTTTAATAAGGAATTTACCTCTACCACCGGTGGTGGTGTTGTGTCAAGACCATGTATTTCTTCAATATGTGGTATATTCTTAACATCCTCAACTTTAATACCCTTTTCCTTCATACATTTCTTTGCCTCTTGCATATCTTCGGGACTGAGAAATAAGATATCAGTCTTCCTCAGAGTGGGTTTAGGCGGTGGTTCGGGAAGAGTCCAGTCATCATAATTTTTCAAAATATTGTTCAATAATTCCACTGCTTGTTCAACAGTCCGTTCCCTAAAAACACAACCAGCACAACTATCTAGGAAGTCCCTAGAAGCATCAATTAGTTCATTATAGAAGATATCAAGTATTTCATTTTTCTTAAGAGGATGACCAGGCAAAGCCTTAAGCAATTGGATAAGCCTCCCCCAAGCTTGTGGGAGACTATATTCTTCAATTTGCACAAAGTTAAATATTTTATGTAAAGTAGCTTGTTTCTTATGAGCTGAAAAATATTTTCCAGAGAAATAGTAAATCAAATCGTGGGGACTACACACACAACCAGGAGCAAGAGTATTGTATCATGCCTTAGAATCACCATTTAATGAGAACGGAAATAATTTGAGGATATAGTAGTAGCGAATTTTCTCATCATGAGCAAAAAGGGTGGTTATGTCATTCAGTTTAGTAAGATGTGCCACTACGGTTTTAGTTTCCAAGCCGTGGAAAGGATCATATTCTACCAAAGTAATTAACTGAGGGTCGACATAGAATTCATAATCCTTGTCAGAAACAAGGATAGTGAAGTAGCAAACATAGGATGACATTTCATTCTAGCATTCAAAGATTTTTCTTTCAGTTTGCATAGTAGTTTCTTAAGATCATCCCTAACATTGCATGCAAGAAAGTCTTCAGCTATCTCTCTCTCCATAACATAACCCTCGAGTATATCAGGACATACATATCTAGGAGAGCTATATCTAATATGTGTCTCATAATTTTCAGTTTCAAAGACTTCATCAATTTCAGTAATTTCATCAGTTTCAAGATTCTTAGTATTTTTAATTCTAGCAAGTTGTTCCTCAAGAAGATCACCTAATGGCACAGTCTTATCAAGTAAGGTACTAACATCATCATAAGCATCATTCATAGCAGAAATAGCATCATCGATAACTTGCGACACATCAAGATTAATAGCAGATGGTGGTATTGCAAGCTTACACATAAGTGAAGGAGAATCAAGTGCAGAGCTAGATGGAAATTCCTTACCCCCTAGTGTTTGAGGGAAAGATCTTGGTTTTATCGTCCTTCAGATTCCTCATAGTGATTAACATATATAAATCCCAAGTGACTCAACAAATATAGCTATGCTCCCCGGCAACGGCGCCATAAAAAGGTCTTGATAACCCACAAGTATAGGGGATCGCAATAGTTTTCGAGGGTAGAGTGTTCAACCCAAATTTATAGATTCGACACAAGGGGAGCCAAAGAATATTTGCAAGTGTTAGCAGTTGAGTTGTCAATTCAACCACACCTGGAGATTAAATATCTACAACAAAGTGATCAATAGCACTGTAATATGATAGTTTTGATAGCAACAGTAATGGTAGTAGTAATAACAATGATTTGTAACAGTTGGCAGTAGCAATAGCAGTAGTAACTTAGCAAGAACAATATGTGGAAAACTTGTAGGCATTGGATTGGTGCACTCATTGGATGATATTCATCATATAACAGTCATAACCTAGGGCAATGCAGAAGTAGCTCCAGTTCATAAATATAATGTAGGCATGTATTTTGTAAATAGTCATACATGCTTATGGAAAAGAACTTGCATGGCATCTTTTGTCCTACCCTCACCTGGTAGCGGGGTCCATAAGGAAACTAAGGGATATTAAGGCCTCCTTTTAATAGATAACCGGAACAAAACATTAACACATAGTGAATAGATGAACTCCTCAAACTACGGTAATCACCGGAAAGTATCCCGATTACTGCCACCCCAGGGTTTACGGATCATAACACGTAGCAGGTGCGTATGACTTGCAACATTGGATATAGAACACAGATATAATGGTGAAAACATAAACGGTTCAGATCTTAAATCATGGCGCTCGGGCCCTAGTGACAAGCATTAAGCATGGCAAAGTCATAGCAACATCAATCTCAGAACATAGTGGATACTAGGGATCAAGCACTAACAAAACTAACTCGATTACATGATGAATCTCATCGAATTCCTCACCGACTAGCGAGGCTACGAAGGAATTACTCACTCCCGGTGGGGAGCATAATGGAATTGGTGATGAAGGCGGATTGGTGATGACGAAGACCGAAGATTCCCCTCACCGGAGTCCCAAACGAACTCCAGATTTGGCCTCCTGATGAAGAACATGAGGTGGCCGTGGCTCCGTATCATAAAACGTGTTGAAACTTCCTCCTCTATTTTCTCTCTCCAAAAATAGGTATTTATGGAGTTGGAATTAGGGCCAGCGGGGCTACCAGGTGGGCACAATCCACCAGAGCGCGCCTGGAGGGGGTGACACGCCCTGGTGTATCGTGCCCAACCAGGTCACCCCCTCCGGTGGTTATTGGTTCCAATATTTATTCTGAAATAATTCTCCAAAAAGTTTCGTACAATTCCGAGAACTTTTATTTCTGCACAAAAACAACACCATGGTAGTTCTGCTGAAAACAACGTCAATCCGGGTTAGTTTTCATTTAAATCGTGCAAATTAAAGTCCAAAACAAGAGAAAAAGCGTTAGGAAAAGTAGATACGATGGAGACGTATCATTTTCTTACTGTTATTTATAATGTTTTCATCAATATTTCACTTTATGTAATGCCCTTTTTCTCTTAATATGCAAGATACACATGAAGAGGGAGATTGTCGGCAGGTGGAATTCTCGGCCTGAGAAAGCTACTGCAGAGATAGCTATTCTCCGGAGCTCCAAATGATCTGAA
This sequence comes from Secale cereale, assembly GCA_902687465.1. Taxonomy (NCBI): domain Eukaryota; kingdom Viridiplantae; phylum Streptophyta; class Magnoliopsida; order Poales; family Poaceae; genus Secale; species Secale cereale. Next base: position 236,128,755 of record LR738715.1, on the reverse strand, counting down.
ATTTTACAGAGATTTATTTTGGAGTATATAAAAATACTAGAAGAAAAATGTACTAGGAAAGACCCACTATGGGGCCACAAGGCAGTAGGGCACACCCAAGTGCCTTGTGGGGCCCGCAGAGGTCCCCCAACATCAATGAAGCCATCTGCCCTAGAAAATATAGAAGGAAGAATTCCGGGACGAAGCGCCGCCATCTCAAGGCGGAACTTGGACATGAGCACTTTTGCTCTCTAGCGGAGCAATTCCGCCGGGGAAACATGCCTCCGGGAGGGGGAAATTGAAGCCATCAACACCACCAATGATTCTCTCATCATGGCGGACCAATCTTCATCAACATCTTCACCAGCGCTATCACCTCTCAAACCCTATTTCATCTCTTGTATTCAATCTTTGTCCCAAAACTTCAGAATGGTACATGTGGCTTGCTAGTAGTGTTGATTACATCTTGTAGTTAATGTTCGTTGGTTTATTTGGTGGAAGATCATACGTTCAGATTGTTGAAAATATCTTATTCTCCTTAGATCATGAAGATGAATATGACTTGTGAGTAGGTCTGTTTGTTCTTGAGAACATGGGAGAAGTCTTGTTATATGTAATCATGTGAATTTGGTATTTGTTCAATATTTTGATGATGTGTTATGTTGTTCTTCCTCTAGTGGTGCCGTGTGAACGTCAAATACACGACACATTACCATGCTTGGGCCTAGGGGAAGGCATTGTGGGATTAGTAAGTAGATGATAGGTTGCGAGAGTGACAAAAACTTAAACCCTAGTTTATGCACTATTGTGTAAGGGCTGATGTGGATCCATATGTTTCATGCTATGGTTAGATTTATTTTAATTATTCTTTTGTAGTCGCAGATGCTTGTGGGAGGGGGTAATTATAAGTGGGTTGTTTGTTCAAGCAAGGAGAACACCCTAGCATCGGTCCACCCACATAACATTTTATCAAAGCAGTGAATGTGAATCAATTAATCATGATGAAAGTAACTAGAAACATTTCCCATATGTCCCCGAGAACACTTTGCTCACTACTATAAGTACTTTCGGCTTGTCCTTTGCTTGGGCCACCTTGCTGCATCTTGTTACTATTGTTACTTGTTACTTGTTATGTATTTTCTTGCTATAAAACTATCTGTCATTACTACTTTACATCACTTGCAGAGAATACCTTGCTGAAAACCGCTTATCAATTTCTTCTGCTCCTCGTTGGGTTCGACACTCTTACTTATCGAAGTGACTATGATTGCCCCCTATACTTTTGGGTGATCAATTCACATCAAAAAAATCATAATAATAAATTTGCATGCAGAAGAAGGCGTTGGGTGAAAGACGGAGCCGAGGCGTGTCTGAGGTCATGATACGTCTCTGTCGTATCTATAATTTTTGATTGTTCAATGCCAATATTATTCAACTTTTACATACTTTTGTGAACAATTTATATGATCTATTTGGACTAACTTACTGATCCAGTGCCCAGTGTTAGTTCCTGTTTGTTGCATGTTTTTTTCTTCGCAGAAAATCCATATCAAACAAAGTCCAAATGCAATAAAATTTTACGGAGAATTATTTTGCAATATATGTGATTTTTTGGACTTGGACTCAACACAAACGGAGGCCCACACAACCCATAAGACACCAGGGCGCGACCTAGGTGCCAGACGCGTGGTGGTGGGTTGTGCTCACATCTTATGTCGGTTGGAGCTCTACTTCGGGCGCATGGAGGCTTCTTTCCGGGAAAAAATCGTCTTCAAGTTTCTGCGCAATCGGAGTTACGGATCTCCGGGAATATAAGAAACAGTTTTGGCCAAATCTAAGAAACGCGGAACAGAAGAGGACAGAGAGATAGATCCAATCTCGGAGGGGCTCTCTCCCCTCCGCCGCCATGGAGGCCATGGACTAGAGGGGGAACCCTCCTCCCACCTAGGGAGGAGGCCAAGGAAGAAGAAGAAGGAGGGGGGCTCTCTTATTGGGAACATAGCATGCAATTTCAAAAATTTCCTACGCTCACACAAGATCTATCTACGAGATGCATAGCAACGAAACGAGAAGAGTGTGTCCACGTACCCTCGTAGACTGAAAGCGGAAGCATTAGATTAACGCGGTTGATGTAGTCGAACGTCTTCGCGATTCAACCGATCAAGCACCGAACGTACGACACCTCCGAGTTCAGCACACGTTCAGCTTGATGAAGTCCCTCAAGCTCTTGATCCATTAGAGGGTCAAGGGAAGTTCCGGCAGTACGGCGGCGTGTTGACGGTGATGGTGAAGTAGATCGCGCAGGGCTTCGCCTAAGCACTACGACAATATGACCTGAGGTGTAAACTATGGAAGCGGCAGTGCACACGGCTAAGAGGATAACTTGTGTTCTAGGGGTGCCCTCCCCACGTATATAAAGGAGGGAGAGGGAGGGAGGCATCCATAAGGAGCGCGACAAGGGGAGGGAGTCCTACTAGGAATCCTATTCCTAGTAGGATTCGCCCCCCCTTTTCCTTCTCATGGAGGGGGAAAGGAGGAAGGAGTGGATGAGAAGAAGGCGCCCCCTTCCCTACTCCAATTCGGCCTCATTCCATGGAGGGCGCACGCCACCCCTATGTGGGCTGGTGTGCCTCCCTCTTATGGCTCATAAGGCCCATAACTTTCCCCGGGGGGTTGGTAGGCCCCCCGGAACTCCGACATGTACCTAGTGCCCCTCGGAACCCTTCCGGTGTCTGAATACTATCATCCAATATATTGATCTTTACCTCTTGACCATTTTGAGACTCCTCGTCATGTCCATGATCTCATACGGGACTCCGAACAATCTTTGGTCACCAAAAACACATAACTCTTAATACAAATCGTCATCGAACGTTAAGCGTGCGGACCCTACGGGTTCGAGAACTATGTAGACATGGCCGAGACACTTCTCTGGTCAATAACCAATAGCCGAACCTGGATGCTCATATTGGTTCCCACATATTCTATGAAGATCTTTATCGGTCAAACTGTAATGTCAACATACGTTATTCCCTTTGTCATCGGTATGTTACTTGCCCAAGATTCGATCGCCGATATCTTCATACCTAATTCAATATCGTTATCGGCAAGTCTCTTTACTCATTTCGTAATGCATCATCTCACAACTAACTCATTAGTCACATTGCTTGCAAGGCTTCTTATGATCTGCATTGCCGAGAGGGCCCAGAGATACCTCTCCGATACTCTGAGTGACATATCCTATTCTCGATCCATGCCAACCCAACAAACACCTTCAGAGATACCTGTAGAGCATCTTTATAATCACCCAGTTACGTTGTGACGTTTGATTGCACACAAGACATTCCTCTGGTATCCGGGAGTTGCATAATCTCATAGTCGGAGGAACATGTATTTGACATGAACAAATCAATAGCAGTAAAACAGAACGATCAAAATGCTAAGCTAATCAATGGGTCATGTCCATCACATCATTCTCCGAATGATGTGATCCCGTTAATCAACAGACAACATATGTCTATGGTTAGGAAACTCAACCATCTTTGATTAACGAGCTAGTCTAGTAGATATTTAGGAAAGTCAACACTGTGTTTTGTCTATGCATCCACACATGTATCAAGTTTCCGGTTAATAAATTTCTAGCATGAATATTAGTTATTTATCATGAAATAAGGAAATATAAAATAACAACTTTTTTATTGCCTCTAGGGCATATTTCCTTCAGTCTTCCACTTGCACTAGAGTCAATAATCTAGTTCACATCATCATGTCATTAACACCAATAGTTCACATCGCCATGTGATTAAAACCCATAGTTCACATCGCCATGTGACCCACACCCAAAGGGTTTACTAGAGTCAATAATCTAGTTCACGTCGCAATGCGATTAACACCCAACGAGTACTAAGGTGTGATCATGTTTTGCTTGTGAGAGAAGTTTAGTCAACGGGTCTGTATATTCAGATCCATATGTATTTTGCAAATTTCTATGTTTACAATGCTCTGCACGGAGCTACTCTAGCTAATTGCTCCCACTTTCAATATGTATCAAGATTGAGACTCTGAGTCATCTGGATCAGTGTTAAAGCTTACATCGACGTAACCCTTTACGACGAACTCTTTATCATCTTCATAACCGAGAAACATTTCCTAAGGATAATTTTGACCGTTGTCCAGTGATCCGCTCCTGGATCACTATTGCCAAACTCATGGCAAGGCACACAATAGGTCTGGTATACAACATGGCATACTTTACAGAACCTATGGTTGAGGCATATGGAATGAATTTCATTCTCTCTCTATCTTCTGCCATGGTCGGGTTTTGAGTCTTACTCAACTTCATACCTTACAACTCAGGCAAGAACTCCTTCTTTGACTGATCCATTTTTGAACTCCTTCAAAATCTTATCAAGGTATGTACTCATCGAAAGTCTTATCAAGTGTCTTGATCTATCTCTATAGATCTTGATGCCCAATATGTAAGCAGCTTCACCGAGGTCTTTCTTTGAAAAACTCCTTTCAAACACTCCTTTTATGCTTTCCAGAAAATTCTACATCATCTCCGATCAACAATATGTCATTCACATATACTTATCAGAAAGGATGTAGTGCTCCCACTCACTTTTTTGTAACTACAGGCTTCTCGAAAAGTCTGTATAAAACCATATGCTTTGATCACCTCATCAAAGTGTATATTCCAACTCCGAGATGCTTGCACCAGTCCATAGATGGATGGCTAGAGCTTGCACACTTTGTTAGCACCTTTAGGATCGACAAAACCTTCTGGTTGCATCGTATACAACTATTCTTTGAGAAATCCATTAAGGAATGTAGTTTTTACATCCATTTTCGAGATTTCATAATCATAAAATGCGGCAATTGCTAACATGATTCGGACAAACTTAAGCATCGCTACGGGTGAGAAAGTCTCATCATAGTCAACTCCTTGAACTTGTCGAAAACCTTTCGCAACAAGTCGAGCTTTATAGACGGTAGCATTACCATCAGCATCAGTCTTCTTCTTGAAGATCCATTTATTCTCTATGGCTTGCCGATCATCGGGCAAGTCAACCAAAGTCCACACTTTGTTCTCATTCATGGATCCCATCTCAGATTTCATGGCCTCAAGCCATTTCGCGGAATCTGGGCTCATCAACACTTCCTCATAGTTCGTAGGTTTGTCATGGTCTACTAACATGACCTACAGAATAGGATTACTGTACCACTCTGGTGCGGAACGTACTATGGTTGACCTACGCGGTTCGGTAGCAACTTGATTTGAAGTTTCATGATCATCATCCTTAGCTTCCTCACTAATTGGTGTAGGCATCACCAGAACAATTTTCTGTGATGAGCTATTTTCCAATTGGAGAGAAGGTACAATTACCTCATCAAGTTCTACTTTCCTCCCACTCACTTCTTTCGAGAGAAACTCTCTAGAAAGGATCCATTCTTTGCAACAAAGACCTTGCCTTCGGATCTGTGATAGAAGGTGTACCCAACAGCTTCTTTTGAGTATCCTATGAAGACACACTTCTCCGATTTGGGTTCGAGCTTATCAGGCTGAAGCTTTTTTACATAGGCATCACAACCCCAAACTTTAAGAAACGACACCTTAAGTTTCTTACCAAACCATAGTTCATATGGTGTCGTCTCTACGGATTTAGATGGTGCCCTATTTAACGTGAATGCAGCTGTTGAGGGAGTCCTATATTTAGGGGACCTCGTGCGTCCGGGTCATTGATGCTGGGCCGAATTGACGGGTCGTGAAGATATAAGCAGAAGTCCCTCCCCCGTGTTCGGTTAGGACTCCAATGTATGTAGTAAGGCAAGAAAGATGTCCGGATGTGACGATTCCCTCCTCCCCAAGTCACCTTTGTAACCCTAGGCCCCCTCCGGCGTGTATATAAGCCGAGGGGTTTAGTCCGTAGAGACAACAGAATCATAGTCTTCACATAAGCTAGACTCCTAGGGTTTAGCCATTACGATCTCGAGGTAGATCAACTCTTGTAACCTATATTCATCAAGATCAATCAAGCAGGAAGTAGGGTATTACCTCGATCGAGAGGGCCTCAACATGGGTAAACATTGTGTCCACTGTCTCCTGTTACCATCGATCCTTAGACGCACAGCTTGGGCCCCCTACCCGAGATCTCCCAGTTTTGATACCGACAATGGTGCTTTCATTGAGAGCTCCGCTATGCGCTCGCGGAGAGCGATCGATGGCTCGTCTCGTCATCATTGACGAGATCACCCTTGGAAACAACCTGGCCATGGGCTAGATCCTCCAGCTCGGTGGGTTCGCTGTATGCGCCCACGTGGCCTCCAAGCCGGCCGCACTTCCCGCGGCCATCGAGCACCACTCCTACATTGGCTCCGACCTCCACAATGACGTGACTCCGGTGGTTCATCTTTAAATGAGCTGCTGGATCGCATCACCGCCTTGGGGCTATCATCTTCAGATGATCAGATCGGATCTAAATCCCGTCAAGAAATCAATTCCACCCCGACCACTCACCTGGTGGGGGCAATCAAGGACCAAGCCGAAAATACATCACCTCTCAAAATGAAGACCGACGCTATTCGGATCTCCGAACCCATTGAGCCAACAACACCTCTGACAGGTGGCGTTCTGTGCCCTTCGAGCTCTCGGACAAACTGGGCCCACGGAATATTCAGAAACTGCCGGGCCCAGATCATCCACACCGGAGGTTGTGCAAACCCCGGACACTACGTTGGGTCGGGACTTAAATTTATCCACACCCACCCACCACAGTACGCACTCTACAAGTTAGTCTGGACTACCAGACATATATGACCTCACTTATATACGGCAGCGGCCCCAGAAAATAGTTCATCACTTCTGGGCGAGATTCCTACTTTTTAAAAACAAGATTAAGGACTGCCGCGACGACGATATGGTGCCCATATTTCATCGCAATTGTACAGATGTGGGAGTCTTGAACGCCCTCAACCGCTGTCGAATAGGGAGCTTTGCAGAACTGTCACGCTTGGTACGAAAGTACTGTGCTATGGAAAATACTTGGAAAGCCTAGGGTACACCTCTGGAATAGTCCATCTTCGGACCATACGCTAATAAGGCTAAATGGACATACCCTGGTAGGGCGTCCGATAACACACACAATGGCAAGAAAAACAGACCTTTCACAAGCCACAGGTCCGTTATGGACAAACTGTTGGATAAACCTTGCCAAATACATGTCGCCCCGAACAATACCCCTACCCACTGCCTTAGAGCATGTTGGGTACTCCGGCAGGTAGCAAAGAGTGGTGAATCAATACTCACCACCGCAATGCCGGGGGAGAAAGGCCTCGATGTCTTCACCGTCTTTCAGACATTCTCCTCAAACAACAGGCGCAAGAGAGCAAATCGCGAACTTGCACAGGTCAATCAAATCAACATTGCAAGCCCATGGAACGACACGGCAATCACCTTTTCGGCCGAAGACGAACCACGAGTCTGGCCAGTCCGAGCCACAGCCGCTCTCGTACTAAACCCCATAGTAGATGGCTTCCGCCTCACCAAAGTACTCATGGACGGAGGTGTTGGGGAACGTAGTATTTTAAAATTTTCCTACGATCACGCAAGATCTATCTACCAGATGCATAGCAACGAGAGGGAAGAGTGTGTCTACGTACCCTCGTAGACCGGGAGCGGAAGCGTCAAGTGACGCGGTTGATGTAGTCGAACTTCTTCGCGATTCAACCGATCAAGTACCGAACGTACGGCACCTCCGTGTTCAGCACACGTTCAGCTTGATGACGTCCCACGAGCTCTTGATCCAATTGAGCTTCACGGGAGAGTTTCGTCAGCACGACGGCGTGGTGACGGATATGATGTATCTACCGGCGCAGGGCTTCTCCTAAGTACTGCAATGGTATGACCGAGGTGTGTTTCTGTGGAGGGGGGCACCGCACACGGCTGGAAAAATTCAACTTGTGTGTCTTTGGGTGCCCCCCTGCCCCCGTATATAAAGGAGCAAGGGGGGAGGCCGGCCGGCCCTTGTTTGGTGCGGCTAGAGGTGCAATCCTACTAGGAATAGGATTGCAATCCTATTCCTAGTAGGAATCACCAAAGAAGGAAGAGAGGGAAAGGAAAAGAGGGAGAGGTGGCGCCCCCCAATCCTAGTCCAACTAGGAACCCTAGGTGGGGCGCCGGCCAGCCCTATGGGCTGCCTCTCTCTTTCCCTTAAGGCCCACTATGGACCATCCCCCTTCGTAGGGGGTTCCGGTAACCCCCTCCGGCAATCCCGTTAAATCCGAAACTTTTCCGGAACACTTCCGGTGTCCGAATATAGTCGTCCAATGTATCAATCTTTATGTCTCGGACATTTCGAGACTCCTCGTCATGTGCATGATCTCATCCGGGACTCCGAACTACCTTCGGTACATCAAAACTCATAAACTCATAATACCGATCGTCATCAAACGTTAAGCGTGCGGACCCTACGGGTTCGAGAACTATGTAGACATGACCGAGACTCATCTCCGGTCAATAACCAATAGCGGAACCTGGATGTTCATATTGGCTCCTACATATTCTACGAAGATCTTTTATCGGTCAAAACCGCATAACAACATACGTTGTTCCTTTTGTCATCGGTATGTTACTTGCCCGAGATTCCATCGTCGGTATCTTCATACCTAGTTCAATCTCGTTACCGGCAAGTCTCTTTACTCGTTTCGTAACACATCATCTCGTGACTAACTCATTAGTCTTTTGCTTGCAAGGCTTATTGTGATGTGTGTTACCGAGAGGGCCCAGAGATACCTCTCCGACACTCGAAGTGACAAATCCTAATCTTGATCTATGCCAACACCACGAATACTTTCGGAGACACCTGTAGTGCATCTTTAGGATCACCCAGTTACGTTGTGACGTTTGATAGCACACAAGGTGTTCCTACGGTATTCGGGAGTTGCATAATCTCATAGTCATAGGAACATGTATAAGTCATGAAGAAAGCAATAGCAGTAAAACTAAACGATCATAGTGCTATGCTAACGGATGGGTCTTGTCCATCACATCATTCTCCTAATGATGTGATCCCGTTGATCAAATGACAACTCATGTCTATGGCTAGGAAACATAACCATCTTTGATCAATGAGCTAGTCTAGTAGAGGCATACTAGGGACATACTGTTTTGTTTATGTATTCACACATGTACTAAGTTTCCGGTTAATCCAATTCTAGCATGAATAATAAACATTTATCATGATATAAGGAAATATAAATAACAACTTTATTATTGCCTCTAGGGCATATTTCCTTCAGTCTCCCACTTGCACTAGAGTCAATAATCTAGCTCACATCGCCATGTGATTTAATACCGATAGTTCACATTGTTATGTGAATAACACCCATAGTTCACATCACCATGTGACCAACACCCAAAGGGTTTACTAGAGTCAATAATCTAGTTCACATCGCTATGTGATTAATACCCAAGAGTAATAAGGTGTGATCATGTTTTGCTTGTGAGAGAAGTTTAGTCAATGGGTCTGTCACATTCAGATCCGTATGTATTTCGCAAATTTCTATGTCTACAATGCTCTGCATGGAGCTACTCTAGCTAATTGCTCCCACTTTCAATACGCATCCAGATTGATACTAAGAGTCATCTGGATTTAGTGTCAAAGCTTGCATCGGCGTAACCCTTTACGACGAACTCTTTATCACCTCCATAATCGAGAAATATTTCCTTAGTCATCCAATTACTAAGGATAATTTTGACCGCTGTACAGTGATCTACTCCTGGATCACTATTGTACCTCCGTGTCAAACTCATGGCAAGGTACACAACGTGTTTTGTACACAGCATGGCATACTTTATAGAACCTATGGCTGAGGCATAGGGAATGACTTTCATTCTCTTTATATTTTTCTGCCGTGGTCTGGCTTTGAGTCTTACTCAACTTCACACCTTACAAGTCAAGCAAGAACTCCTTCTTTGACTGATCCATTTTGAACTACTTCAAAATCTTATCAAGGTATGTACTCATCGAAAGTCTTATCAAGCGTCTTGATCTATCTCTATAGATCTTGATGCCCAATATGTAAGCAGCTTCACTAAGGTCTTTCTTTGAAAAAACTCCTTTCAAACACTCCTTTATGCTTTCCAGAAAATTCTGCATCATTTCCGATCGACAATATGTCATTCACATATACTTATCAGAAAGGTTGTAGTGCTCCCACTCACTTCTTGTAAATACAGGCTTCACCGCAAGTCTGTATAAATTTATATGCTTTGATCAACTTATCAAAGCGTATATTCCAACTCCGAGATGCATGCACCAGTCCATAGATGGATCGCTGGAGCTTGCACATTTTGTTAGCACCTTTAGGATTGACAAAACCTTTTGGTTGCATCATATACAAGTCTTCTTTAATAAATCCATTAAAGAATGCAGTTTTGTTATCCATTTGCCAGATTTCTTAAAATGCGGCAATTACTAACATGATTCGGACAGACTTAAGCATCGCTACGGGTGAGAAAGTCTCATCGTAGTCAACCCCTTGAACTTGTCGAAACCCTTTCGCAACAAGTCGAGCTTTGTAAACAGTAACATTACCGTTTGCGTCGGTCTTCCTCTTGAAGATCCATTTATTTGCGATGGCTTGCCGATCATCGGGCAAGTCAACCAAAGTCCATACTTTGTTCTAATACATGGATCCCATCTCAGATTTTGCGGAATCTGGGCTCATCATCGCTTCCTCATAGTTCGTAGGTTCATCATGGTATAGTAACATGACTTCCAGAACTGGGTTGCCGTACCACTCTGGTGCGGAACGTACTCTGGTTGATCTACGACGTTCAGTAGAAACTTGATCTGAAGTTTCATGATCATCATCATTAGCTTCCTCACTAATTGGTGTAGGAATCACTGGAACTAGTTTCTGTGATGTTCCACTGTCCAATTCGGGAGAAGGTACAATTACCTCATCAAGTTCTACTTTCCTCCCACTCACTTCTTTCGAGAGAAACTCTTTCTCTAGAAAGGATCCACTCTTAGCAACAAAGACCTTGCCTTCGGATCTGTGATAGAAGGTGTACCCAACAGTTTCTTTTGGGTATCCTATGAAGATTTACTTCTCCGATTTGGGTTCGAGCTTATCATGTTGAAACTTTTTCACATAAGCATCGCAGTCCCAAACTTAAAGAAATGACAGCTTAGGTTTCTCGTCAAACCACAGTTCATACGGTGTCATCTCCACGGATTTAGATGGTGCCCTATTTAATGTGAATGTAGCTGTCTCTAGTGCATAACCCCAAAAGCGATAGTGGTAGATCGGTAAGAGACATCATCGATCGCACCATATCAAATAAAGTACGGTTATGACGTTCGGACACACCATTACACTGTGGTGTTCTAGGTGGCGTGAGTAGTGAAACTATTTCACATTGTTTTCATTGAAGGCCAAACTTGCTAACTCAAATATTTTACCTCTACGATCATATCGTAGAAACTCTTATTTTCTTGTTACGATGATTCTCCACTTCACTCTGAAATTCTTTGAACTTTTCAAATGTTTCAGACTTGTGCTTCATTAAGTAGATATACCCATATCTGCTCAAATCATCAGTGAAGGTTAGAAAATAACGATACCTGTCGCGAGCTTCAACACTCATTGGTCCGCATACATCAGTATGTATGATTTCCAACAACTCTGTTGCTCGCTCCACAGTTCCGGAGAACGGAGTTTTAGTCATCTTGCCCATGAGGCATGGTTCACAAGCACCAAGTGATTCATAATCAAGTGATTCCAAAAGTCCATCACTATGGAGTTTCTTCATGCGCTTTACACCAATATGACTTAAACGGCAGTGCCACAAATAAGTTGCACTATCATTATTAACCTTGCATCTTTTGGCTTCAATATTATGAATATGTGTATCACATGATCGAGATCCAACAAACCATTTTCATTGGGTGTATGACCATAGAAGGTTTTATTCATGTAAGCAGAACAACAATTATTCTCTAACTTACATGAATAACCGTATTGCAATAAACATGATCAAATCATATTCATGTTCAACACAAACACCAAATAACACTTATTTAGGTTCAACACTAATCCCGAAAGTATAGGGAGTGTACGATGATGATCATATCAATCTTGGAACTACTTCCAATACACATCGTCACTTCATCCTTTAACTAGTTTCTGTTCATTATGCAACTCCTATTTCGAGTTACTACTCTTTAGCAACTAAACCAGTATCAAATACCGAGGGGTTGCTATGAACACTAGTAAAATACACATCAATAATCTGTATATCAAATATACCTTTGTTCACTTTGCCATCCTTCTTATCCGCCAAGTATCTAGGGCAGTTCCACTTCCAGTGACCATTTCCTTTGCAGTAGAAGCACTTAGTTTCAGGCTTGAGTTTAGCTTTGGGTTTCTTCATGGGAGTGACAACTTGCTTGTCATTCTTCTTGAAGTTCCCCTTCTATCCCTTTGCCCTTTACTTGAAACAAGTGGTCTTGTTAACCATCAACACTTGATGCTCTTTCTTGATTTCTACCTTCGCCGATTTCAGCATCGCGAAGAGCTCGGGAATTACTTTTGTCATCCCTTGCATATTATAGTTCATCACGAAGTTCTACTAACTTGGTGATAGTGACTAGAGAACTTTGTCAATTACTATCTTATCTGGAAGATTAACTCCCACTTGATTCAAGCAATTGCAGTACCCAGACAATCTGAGCACATGCTCACTGGTTGAGCTATTCTCCTCCATCTTGTAGGCAAAGTACTGTGAGAGGTCTTATACCTCTCAACACGGGCATGAGTATGAAATACTAATTTCAACTCTTGGAACATCTCATATGCTCCGTGGCGTTTCAAAACGTTTTTGAAGTCCCGATTCTAAGCCGTAAAGTATGGTGCACTAAACTATCAAGTAGTCATCATATCGAGCTTTTGTCAAAACGTTCATAACGTCTGCATCTGCTCCTGCAATAGGTCTGTCACCTAGCGGTGCATCAAGGACATAATTCTTCTGTGCAGCAATGAGGATAATCCCCAGATCACGGAACAATTCCGCATCATTGCTACTAACATCTTTCAACTTAGTTTTCTCTAGGAACATATAAAAAATAAACGTGGAGCAACATCGCGAGCTATTGATCTACAACATAGATATGCTAATACTACCAGGACTAAGTTCATGATAAATTAAAGTTCAATTAATCATATTACTTAAGAACTCCCACTTAGATAGACATCCCTCCGGTCATCTAAATGATCACGTGATCCAAATCAACTAAACCATGTCCGATCATCACGTGAGATGGAGTAGTTTCAATGGTGAACATCTTATGTTGATCATATCTACTATATGATTCACGCTCGACCTTTCGGTCTCCAGTGTTCCGAGGCCATATCTGCATATGCTAGGCTCGTCAAGTTTAACCCGAGTATTCTGCGTGTGCAAAACTGTCTTACACCCGTTGTATTTGAACGTAGAGCTTATCACACCCGATCATCACGTGGTGTCTCAGCACGACGAACTTTCGCAACGGTGCATACTCAGGGAGAACACTTATACCTTGAAATTTTGTAAGGGATCATCTTATAATGCTACCGTCGTTCTAAGCGAAATAAGAAGCATAATAAGATAAACATCACATGCAAATCAAATATGTGACATGATATGGCCATCATCATCTTGTGCTTTTGATCTCCATCTCCAAAGCACCATCATGATCACCTTCGTCACCGGCGCGACACCTTGATCTCCATCGTAGCATCGTTGTCGTTTTGCCAACTATTGCTTCTACGACTATCGCTACCACTTAATGATAAAGTAAAGCAATTACATGGCGATTACATTTCATACAATAAAGCGACAACCATATGGCTCTTACCAGTTGCCGATAACATTACAAAACATGATCATCTCATACAAAAACCGTATAACTCATCATGTCTTGACCATATCACATCACAACATGCCCTGCAAAAACAAGTTAGACGTCCTCTACTTTGTTGTTGCAAGTTTTACGTGGCTGCTACGGGCTTAGCAAGAACCGTTCTTACCTACGCATACAAAACCACAACGATGTTTCGTCAAGTATGTGTTGTTTTAACCTTCACAAGGACCGGGCGTAGCCACACTTGATTCAGCTAAAGTGAGAGAGACAGACACCCGCCAGTCACCTTTAAGCAACGAGTGCTCGTAACGGTGAAACCAGTCTCGCGTAAGCGTACGCGTAATGTCGGTCCGGGCCGCTTCATCTCACAATACCGCCGAAGCAAAGTATGACATGCTGGTAAGCAGTATGACTAGTATCGCCCATAACTCATTGTGTTCAACTCGTGCATATCATCTACACATAGACCTGGCTCATGATGCCACTGTTGGGGAACGTAGTATTTTAAAATTTTCCTACGATCACGCAAGATCTATCTACCAGATGCATAGCAACGAGAGGGAAGAGTGTGTCTACGTACCCTCGTAGACCGGGAGCGGAAGCGTCAAGTGACGCGGTTGATGTAGTCGAACTTCTTCGCGATTCAACCGATCAAGTACCGAACGTATGGCACCTCCGTGTTCAGCACACGTTCAGCTTGATGACGTCCCACGAGCTCTTGATCCAATTGAGCTTCACGGGAGAGTTTCGTCAGCACGACGGCGTGGTGACGGATATGATGTACCTACCGGCGCAGGGCTTCTCCTAAGTACTGCGATGGTATGACCGAGGTGTGTTTCTGTGGAGGGGGGCACCGCACACGGCTGGAACAATTCAACTTGTGTGTCTTTGGGTGCCCCCCTGCCCCCGTATATAAAGGAGCAAGGGGGGAGGCCGGCCGGCCCTTGTTTGGTGCGGCTAGAGGTGCAATCCTACTAGGAATAGGATTGCAATCCTATTCCTAGTAGGAATCACCAAAGAAGGAAGAGAGGGAAAGGAAAAGAGGGAGAGGTGGCGCCCCCCAATCCTAGTCCAACTAGGAACCCTAGGTGGGGCGCCGGCCAGCCCTATGGGTTGCCTCTCTCTTTCCCTTAAGGCCCACTATGGACCATCCCCCTTCGTAGGGGGTTCCGGTAACCCCCTCCGGCAATCCCGTTAAATCCGAAACTTTTCCGGAACACTTCCGGTGTCCGAATATAGTCGTCCAATATATCAATATTTATGTCTCGGACATTTCGAGACTCCTCGTCATGTGCGTGATCTCATCCGGGACTCCGAACTACCTTCGGTACATCAAAACTCATAAACTCATAATACCGATCGTCATCAAACGTTAAGCGTGCGGACCCTACGGGTTTGAGAACTATGTAGACATGACCGAGACTCATCTCCGGTCAATAACCAATAGCGGAACCTGGATGTTCATATTGGCTCCTACATATTCTACGAAGATCTTTTATCGGTCAAAAACGCATAACAACATACGTTGTTCCTTTTGTCATCGGTATGTTACTTGCCCGAGATTCGATCGTCGGTATCTTCATACCTAGTTCAATCTCGTTACCGGCAAGTCTCTTTACTCGTTCCGTAACACATCATCTCGTGACTAACTCATTAGTCTTTTGCTTGCAAGGCTTATTGTGATGTGTGTTACCGAGAGGGCCCAGAGATACCTCTCCGACACTCGGAGTGACAAATCCTAATCTTGATCTATGCCAACACCACGAATACTTTCGGAGACACCTGTAGAGCATCTTTATGATCACCCAGTACGTTGTGACGTTTGATAGCACACAAGGTGTTCCTACGGTATTCGGGAGTTGCATAATCTCATAGTCATAGGAACATGTATAAGTCATGAAGAAAGCAATAGCAGTAAAACTAAACGATCATAGTGCTATGCTAACGGATGGGTCTTGTCCATCACATCATTCTCCTAATGATGTGATCCCGTTGATCAAATGACAACTCATGTCTATGGCTAGGAAACATAACCATCTTTGATCAATGAGCTAGTCTGGTAGAGGCATACTAGGGACATACTGTTTTGTCTATGTATTCACACATGTACTAAGTTTCCGGTTAATACAATTCTAGCATGAATAATAAACATTTATCATGATATAAGGAAATATAAATAACAACTTTATTATTGCCTCTAGGGCATATTTCCTTCAGGAGGTAGCGGGCTCAACCTCATATATGAGGACATGCTTGCAAAAATGCAGGTGGACAAATCCCGCATTGAACAAAGTAATACAACCTTTCGAGGAATCATCCGTAGCCGGGAAGCCCAGTGTTCGGGAAGCATTAAGTTCAATGTAGTATTCGGTACACCCGAGAACTACAGGTCGGAGGAACTGCTCTTCCACATTGTCCGCTTCAATAGCGGATACCACGCCCTTCTAGGGCGAGACGCTTTCTCACGCTTTCAGTCTATACCCCATTACGGGTACATGAAGCTTAAAATGCCAGCGCCCAATAGAATAATCACAGTTGCAAGTGATCCGGATAGAGCACTTTGTGCCGAGAACAAAACCGCATCTTTAGCCCTAGAGGCATTATCCGAAGCCCTCGCGGTGAAAAAATTAACCACCCTACGATCTACGGTGGATAGGGACGACGTAGTCCTTGACAAATGATTGAAATCTACCTCTTTTAAGCCAGCAGATGAAATTGTCAAATTCCAAGTGCAGCCAACGGATCCTAATAAAACGGCATCCATCGGGGCGCAACTGGATTCGGTGGTACACAACGCTTTACCTGCCTTCCTTCGCGAAAATTGGGACATATTTGCTTGGCATCCTTTAGATATGCTAGGAATCCCATGCAGGTTGGCCGAACATAGCCTCAACATTATCAAAGGGTTCAAGCCAGTCAAGCAGGCATTACGACGATTTTCTGAAACCAAAAGACAGGCTATGGGGGAAGAGCTAGCCAAGCCATTGTAAGCCGGATTCATAAGGGAAATCAAACACCCGGACTGGCTCGCCAACCTGGTCATGGTGCCAAAGAAAGACAATCCTGGCGCCTTTGTGTCGACTTCACCGACCTAAACAAGGCTTGCCCTAAGGATCCCTTTCCTCTGCCCCGCATTGATCAAATTATCGATGCAACCACAGGACATGACTCGTTGTGTTGCCTCGACGCCTACTCCGGATACCATCAAATAAAAATGAAGGAATCCGATCAAGCCGCTATGGCATTCATCACTCCATACAACCCTTTTGCTTTAACACTATGCCATTTGGACTCAAAAACGCTGGTGCCACATACCAACGCATGATTCAAACATGCTTAGGAAACAAATTGGCAAGATAGTGGAGGCATATGTTGACGATGTAGTCATCAAGACTAAACACCTCGAAACTTTGGTGGATGATCTTCGCCTTACGTTCGATAACTTACGAACATATGACATACGGCTCAATCCAGAAAAATGCATCTTCGGCATTCCGGCTGGAGAGCTATTAGGGTTCATCGTATCCCATAGAGGAATCGAAGTGAACCCAGCTAAAATCTGGGCCCTGTCACAGCTAACTACGCTGACCAATCTCAAACAAGTGCAAAAGCTATCAAGTTGCGTAGCGGCCTTGAGCCGCTTCATCTCCAGATTAGGAGAGAAAACACTACCGCTTTATAGACTGTTGAGGCACACAGACAACTTTGAATGGACGGATGCAGCCACGACCGGACTAGAGGAAATAAAAACCTTATTAACAGGTAACCCAATCCTAGCCGCTCCAGACGTTGGCGAGCCAATGCTGCTTTATATCTCCGCCACTCATCAGGTAGTGAGTGCGGTGCTCGTCGTCGAATGAGATGAAGAGGAACATAAATTCCTAGTTCAAAAACCCGTATACTATGTATCCGAGGTTCTCACACCATGCAAGTCACGATACCCCCATTACCAGAAAATTGCCTATGCGGTATTCATGGCATCTCGGAAGCTTCGACACTACTTTCAAGAGTGTTCGATCACAGTGGCATCTGAAGTACCACTTAACGATATCATAAACAATAAAGACGCCACTGGACGCATAGGCGAATGGGCCATCGAGCTCTTACCGTTCGAAATAACATAGAAACCACGCCGGGCTATTAAGTCCCAGGTGTTGGCTGACTTTGTCGCATAATGGACTGAAGTCGAACTCCCTAAAGAGTACGTATCATACTCCCACTTGACAATGTATTTCGATGGTTCCAAAATGTTAGCCGGATTGGGGGCCGTCGTCATCTTGATATCCCCAACAGGAGATACAGTCCGCTACGTGTTGCAGATCATGTACACGGACTCAAACAATGTGGCCGAATACGAGGCACTACTGCACGGTCTCCGCATGGCCGTATCCATGGGTATACGGTGCCTCGAGGTGCGTAGAGACTCAAACCTCGCCATATCTCAGGTAAACGGAGAGTTTGATGCGAAGGATTAAAAAATGGCGGCTTATCGAAATGCCATATTAAAAATATCAGCTCAATTTGAGGGGCCAGAATTTCACCATGTGAATCGGGACAGTAACCAGGCAGCGAATATACTTGCTCGCATGGGCGCCAAATGCGACCAAGTCCCACCTAACACTTTTGTGTAAAGGTTGTTCAAGCCATCAGTAACATGGCAGGACGAGAGCAGTGACGCCAATCCGGACCCGAACACGCCCCCAGCCGAACTCAATACAGATGTCATCAGGGACACCGACATGGAAATCACATCGTCAGCTGGCGAGATCATGGTTGTTATAGCCCCCTGGACCGAGCCTTTCTTAGCCTACCTTAATAGTCAAGAGCTCCCCGATGACCAAAATGAGGCCCGCCGCATAATTCGGCGCTCTAAAGCCTATAAGGTTCACGAGGGTGAACTATACAAGAAAAGCACTACTGGTATTCTCCAACGGTGCATCTCTAAAGAGGAGGGACGGCAACTTCTAGCCGAAATACACACTGGCATGGGCGGCCATCACGCCCCGGCTCGAGCTCTTGTAAGCAAATCCTTCCGAACTGGTTTCTTCTAGTCAACTGCGCGCGCAGACGCACAGACCTTAGTCCAACATTGCGTTGGATGCCAGCTTTTCGCAAACCAAAGTCATATGCCTCCCATAGCTCTCATAACCATCCCCATTACATGGCCCTTTGCGGTCTGAGGGCTGGATATGGTTGGACCTCTTAAAGGGGGAAGCCATAAAAAGAAATATTTACTGGTCATGGTGGACAAATTCATTAAATGGATAGAAGCCAAGCCAGTTCGAACAGCTGAGGCAGGGCCAATGATAGATTTTATATCCAGCGTAGTACACCGTTATGGTGTCCCGCATAGTATTATCACAGATAATGGCTCCAACTTCATAGCTGACGAGGTAAAGAATTGGTGTGCTAAGTTAGGCATTAAACTTGATTATGCCTCTGTGTACCACCCTCAGACAAACGGTCAGGTAGAAAGAGCCAATGTCTTGATAATGAGTGGCATTAAAACCCGACTGGTGCGCTCCCTTTAGGAGTCAGATAAACACTAGGTGGAGTAGTTCAACTCTGTACTCTGGGGCTACGAACTACACCTAATTGGACAACCGGATACACACCTTTTTTCATGGTGTACGGTGCATAGGTTGTCTTGCCCTGCGATATTATTCATGACTCACCTCGAGTGCGCATGTATGAAGAGAGAGAGGCCGAGCTCGATTGGCAAGATGACCTAGACGGCCTTGAAGAGGAACGCGATATCGCACAGACCCGTTCCGCATTTTATCAGCAGCAGGCCAGCGATACCAAAGCAGAGAAGTGCGGGCCAAGACATACAATGTTGGCGAACTCGTATTACACCTCCCGGAGAAGAAAAAAGACAAGCTCAAACCAAGATGGGAGGGCCCCTTCATTATTGACGAAGTACTCACCGGTGGAGCCTATTGCCTTTGAAATGCATCAGACAATCGCCTCGAGCCGAACCCATGGAATGCTGCCAGGCTCCAACGATTCTACGGATAGTTTGGTAGCACATATTTTCTTTTTTCAGCCTAGGTCTTATTTCCCTGTTTTTATAGTTCTCCTCTTCCTTTTTTGTATTTTCTTCTTATTTTCTTCTTATCGATAATTTTTTGGATCAACTGAATTATCACATGGTAGAACACCCTTAAATGTATATACCTCAAAAATACTTGGGGGCTTCTATAACGAAGCCCATTATCAAAAAACATATTGCTCAAAATATTTATGTCGTTTGTTTTATACAGTCTCCTTGCCATTATATGCACCTGTATGACTTAAGTTTTTGCCAAGCTGGGTTGCCTGGCTCCTGTGCTTATACCCTACGTTCCCGATTGTTTGGCTAGGGTGTAAAGGGAGCACCTCTGCGATTGTTACAACCTGGTAATCCAGATCATTACCTCTGACGGGTGAAGTCGAAAGCTAGCGTTCTTAAGGGATACATGACGTATTGCTTATTAAAAGGAAAACGCATACATTTTTCAAATCTAATAGGATACGGCATCCTACAAATCCTCTTTACAAGATCTAAGCCTAGGCACGCATATATACGCATGCTGACCCGGGGAAAGGAACCCTTAACGGAACTATTCTTTCCGGAACATAGTTTGTTTGTCCAAGCAATTATGACCGGATTGCCTAGTTACCGAACATATCGCGTGTTCACCACAGGTATAGTATTCGAAAACACTCCAGCCCTCGGGTTTTCAGAGGTTAAAGCAGAAGGTCGTCCATGCCAAACTTTTAATTCATTTCGGTCGGAGATAAGTTTGATTATAAAGTAGATTGTTACATAGAATCAAATGCCTATTCTTCATCTATACCATCAATAAACCCATCTAATTTACAGTCTTGTTGGGAATACTTGGCGGTCGTCTTTACTTGGTCGTACACCAAGCTTACAGGGATTTCTAGTCCGTCAGGCCCTCGAGGTCCAACCCGAGCCATATGGTTCGGGTCTAGCCCGGTATAACATGTCTTCACCATAGCCCAGGCTTCCCGAGCACCTTCTCGGCATGCTGATGCTTTCCATAATTGAAAGCGGCGTCGGGCCCCTTTGAATAGACTCGCCAGTTCCTCCATAATTTCTGGAGGAGACTCGGTTGGCCATAAAGCCTTTGCCATGTTCTTCATGGCCTTTCGAGCTTGCTCATGTACCTTGGAAAGCTCTTGCAGCATATCACCTTGAAATCCGGACACCTCTCCTTCGGGTCTAGTTCGGTGGCATGAGCGCCGCCCCTTTTGAGAATGAGATAGTGCAGTGGGTGATGCGCGATGGGAAAATTCTCTTTGAAGAGAAGTCTCCTGGGCATTTACCTAAGAGGAAGGAAGAAGGCCATGATAGTCAGCTATAATAGCCACTTCGGTACCATCATGTCTGGTTTGGTAAAAGACCCCGTCTTTAAGATCTATGCCGATTTCCGGATCCTCCTCGAATCCGGGATCCATGTCCCGAATATGGTCCTCTGGCTGTGGGATAGGACTGCTAATCTTTTCGACCACCTTCCTCCACTCCTGTTGAAAGCAACCGAACTCAGTTCGGTTAATAAATCTCAAAATAAAAACTAAGTAAATCTAGCGACTAGGGAAAGCCTTACCCAATCGATGGGGTTACATAGAGAAACCCTCCCGACACTTCAAGCGAAGAAAGTCCTCCTTCTCCCCTTTGTAGAGAACGTCTAGGATGGCGGCCAGAGCGGCGGGGTTGTCCGGACCCTGGCGTAGACAGCGTGAGGCATCATCCTGGCCATTATAGTGCCACATAGAAAACCCTCTAGCCTGGAGCGGCTTCACGCATCACGTTATTGGGATCACCATCACTTTGATTATCGTTAGCTTGAGGTGGGCAAGTAGTCTGATCTTGCTTGCAAGTCTTTTTACCTCCGCATTATCTTCTTCCTTGAGACTGCGAGGACACCAGTTGAAACGCTTCTTTAAAGGGGCACTGGAATAGTCAGGGAGGCCTTGCCAGATCGGGTCTGGTAGGACCACATCCTCGATATAAAACCACTCCGAGGGCCACTCTTCGGATGCCTTCTTCAGAGTACCGGGAAGGTAACCTGTCCCGGCTATGCGCCACACTTCAGCTCCTCCCACCTCGAATATATATCCCTTCTAGGAGTGAGGAACAAGGCAGAAGAATTTTCGCCATAGCCCAAAATGAGCCTCGCAGCCCAGAAAGAGCTCGCAAAGAGCGACGAAGCCCGCAATATGCAGGATAGACCCCGGCGTAAGGTCGTGTAGTTGGAGGCCATAGAACTCCAGACGACCCCTGAGAAAAGGGTGGATAGGAAATCCTACGCCTCTTAGGAGGAAGGAGAGTAAGCACACCTGCTCTTCTTTGGAAGGATTGGGGAAACTTTCTGCCAGGGCTTGACCGTCGAGGGAAGTTAATCCAGCCCGGACAGGGACTAGATCCTCGGGAGGGAGATGTCCCTGCGTCTGTAGTTTTCTCAAACGAGCATGAGATACGGAGCAACTCTCACAATCGCCTGCTTGAGGGCCGTGGGGGTGCGAGGAAGAACCAGGAACGCCGGCCATGTCTGGAGATTTTCCATGACGGGCTCTAAGGATCTTTCGTGTGGAATGGAATGACATCTGAGATCTAGTCTCTCTAAATAGATGCCTTCCCTATGCGGTCGAGGGGTTAATTGTAAAAATACCTAGATGGTTCGCATTCGTCTGACACGCAGAAGCTAAAACGACGGTTGCAAGGAATCGACATGATATAACATTGAATATGGAGGCGAACTATCATCTAATTCAAAGGAGGACTCAGCTTGCAGGACCGAAGACATTGTGACGCCCGAAGACCAACGTCCCAGAAGATTCCAGATGTTCCAGGGTTTCCCCTTGTGTTTCTTTGTGCGTGTGTTATTTATTTATTTTGCATTGCATCATGTCATCATGCCATCATGTCATATTTATTTTGCATCTCAACTTAAATAAATCGTGTGGACCTTCGGTCCATTTAAATCGAGGGAAGGATGACTTCTCTTTATAACATATCCTCCTAATATAGGGAGCTATATTAAATATTCCAGTTGTTGGAATTAACCAACACACGTGCATAATTTTCCCCATGCTTTTCCTACTTCGAGTTTCTCCTTCAAAAACCTTGCCAATATTTCTTTTCCGTTGTTTCGAGGTTCCTCCGAAAATTTGAACATTTTTGGACACTTTAATAATCAAGTCTTAGTTCAAGCCCATTTGAATTAAATTTAAATATGTTTGAATTATATCTCGATCTTGTCTTTTATATTTTTCTCGGACCGTGCTCATTTTTATGAGCCCGAGAAAATTAATAATCCCTTGTGCAACTTTTTCCTTAACCCCCCTCTTTCTTTTCATTTATTCTTTCCTCTATGTTCTTTTTCTTTTCTTTCTTCTCTTCTCTCTTTTTATTAAGAGAGAACCAGCCCAGGCCTCCTTTTGGCCCAATAGCCAAGGCCTTCTCCCCCACCAGCCACCTCCCAGCCGCCCTTCTCTCCTCCTGGCCCATCAGCCAACCGGCTCAGGCCCATCTCCTGGCCCAACCGCGCCTAAACCCTAGCCCCGCAGCCTTCTCTCCCCCGACCCGCAGCTCCTCCCTCTCTTTCCCCTCGTGCGCCGCCAGCGCTCCACCTCTCGAGCGCCCGACCCCCTTTCTCCTCGTCCCCCCTTCGCTCTCCCCATCTCCTCTCGTCTCCATCTACAGGGCCCCACGGGACAAGCGCCCGAGCGCCTCCTCCAGGCTCTCCATCGCCAAGCCAGCCGCCCTGCCTCGACAACAGTGCCTGCGAGCCTCCTCCGCGCCGTCCTTCGCCCCAGCGCCGCGCCTCTCCAGCGCCCTCGAGCAGCCTGCAGCGCCCCGATTCCCCCGAGCCTCTCATCTCCTGCGCGCCTCGGTCTCCCCCGTGCGGCCCCTCTCCAGCGTCGCCTGCGCCTC
This sequence comes from Secale cereale, assembly GCA_902687465.1. Lineage (NCBI taxonomy): Eukaryota > Viridiplantae > Streptophyta > Magnoliopsida > Poales > Poaceae > Secale > Secale cereale. The sequence goes on along the minus strand of LR738715.1, from coordinate 236,104,926 downwards.
TGCCTCGCCCCCTGGCGCCCCGCGGGCGAGCCGCCGGGCCAGGGAGGCCATCGCGCCGCGCAGCCGCGCCCCTGCCATGTCTCCAACCGGGCCGCAAGCCGCGCCCCTTCCTCCAGCGCGCCCGCGAGCCGGCCGCCCAAGGCTCCACTGCAGCCTCCCTTCGTCCACGCGCCAAGGCCGCGCCTCCTCTCGCAGTCCACGCGCCAAGCTCCGCATCGCCAAGGCCAGCAGCAGACGCCGCTTGTCCCTCTGCTTCTTCGCTGGCCTTCCGCGCAGGCATGTTCCCGAGTGCCTCCTTGCTGCTGCCTCCGTGAAGCCCGTGTGTTTTTGTTCTTTTGTGTGCATCGGTTTGTGTCAAGTTCGTCTACGACCCGAGTACAACTACAGCTGGAGTGTTTTCCTTCAAGTTCGACTACCGACGACTTGAACATCTACGACGCGAGAACGATACCCCCCAAGTACCACGACGACCGACTCGACAAGTACCCCTCCGATGACAAGTACCTCTACGGCATGTACCACTACCGTCGCCCGGAAACGATGGATGCGCCAAGTACCACGACTACTCGGAGACCCCAAGTACCCCTACCGTCGCCCCGTGTACCTCTACGGAACGTGTACGACTCCGAAACAAGAGCGACTACACGTGACGACGAACGCCAAGTACCACCACGTCTGACGATGTGACATGAACCCCTACGACAAGTACCTCTCCGAACGGGATGTGAACGACTACACATGTACCTCTACGGAACAACTACTTCCTCTTCGGAAACGTGAACCACTACTTCCTCTACGACCCGCGAGAACGTCTACTTCCACTACGTCCCTCGACGACTTGACCCCTCCGAGAACGATTGTCCCGAAGGTATAACCCGAGACGATGACCCGTGGAATGCTTGTGATGTGGTTGTATGAGATGTTTCCTTGTGCTCCGTGCCGTTTCGTCCTTTTGTCATGTTCCTCGGTTGCCTCGTCGCCGACCCGTGGGAACCCGGCAACGGGATCACCCCATCTTCTTGCATGTCATGCTTCGCCACCTTGCTTTTGCACCGGCTTCTCGACGAGTTGTCGGATCATCGGAACGCTGCTGTGGCACCGTTTCCATTCTCGTCGCCAGGACACTCCTTTCCTTCCGTCGTGGCGACCAAATACTTCATATCTCTATTGTCAACTTTAATAAAAATTGCATAAAACTTGTTCATGTCATCCGCATCATGTTAACAACATTATAATGTTTAATTGTTGTTGCTTTGATAATTGCTAACATGCTCAAGGTTTTTTTTTCAGAATTGTTGTTGTTATTTCCGGCCTCGTTTAAATTGCCTAGATAGGTAGTTTGTTTTTGCTTCACCTCTTGCCATGTTAACAAACATTTAATCTTGTCTTGTAATAAACGAGAGTCAATTAAATAATTAAAATATGGTGTTTCGTCAATATGCAACTCGTTGCATATTGAGCTCCACTTAACTTGTAGTCTTGTTTGTGCATTTTACCATTGCCATGCATCATACTTGCTTGTGCATCGTATGCCATGAGTAGGCTTGTGTGTTTACCGTGTTGCTTGTTTCTTTCCGGTTGCTTCTCTTGATAGCTTCGGTGTCGTTCCGGAGTTGTGAGGTTTCGCCCGACTGTGTTGCTCCGTCTTCTTCATGGACTTGTTCTTCTCCCTTGCGGAATCCCAGGCAAGATGATCTTACCCTTGGATACCTTTACTACCATTGCCATGCTTAGTTGTCTCGATGCTATCGTTACATGTCGCGCTACCCATCTTTTATGTCAGCCTCTCCTTGTTGCCATGAAACCTCTAACCTGGAACCCTTCCTAGCAAAACCACTGTTTGGCTATGTTACCCGCTTGCTCAGCCCCTCTTATAGCGTTGTTAGTTGCAGGTGAAGATGAAGTTCGTTCCAGGAGGGAACTTGTTGTTGGTATATCACAATATCTATAATTATTAATAACACACCTATATACTGGGCATGGGTGGAAGGCTTGGCCTTTTGCTCGGTGTTTTGTTCCACTCATGCCACCTTAGGCGCCGATAAACCGGCATTATGTTCCTTGATTTTGCGTTCCTTACACGATGGGTGGATGGGGACCCCTTGACAGTTCGACTTTGAATAAAACTCCTCCAGCAAGGCCCAACTTTGGTTTTAATTTGCTCATAATAACAACTTAATTAATTAATTAAATTGCATAGGGAGTTAGCGCTACCCGAGGATTCTTTCTACATAGCAGGGGGGCCAGTGCTGATGGTGTTGGTCCCAAACGGGGAGCCTGCGGGGCCACCACGGGGAAACTCGAGGATTGGCTCCCGTAGCTTCACCCATCCGGTCGTGTCCTGAGACGAGATACGCGCGGCTACTATCAGGGTGTCAACACACCGGGAGGTCTTGCTGGACTTGTTTTACCATTGTCGAAATGTCTTGTGCTACCGGGAAGCCGAGCCTGATCGGATTTCCCTAAGATAAGGAGTGTTGATATTATATTTATCACTTCAGCTAATCGTGAGAGCTTGTGATGGGCTAAGTTGGGACACCCCTGCAGGGTTATGATCTTTCAAAAGCCGTGCCCGTGGTTATGTGGCAGATTGGAATTTGTTAATGTCCGGTTGTAGAAAACTTGACAGAGGATCCGAAGTAAAACACACAACTGTGTGAGTAACCGTGACTGTCTCTTTTCACTTTGAGAAGAGAACACGGTGGGGTTATGTTTGACTCGTATGTAGTTCAGGATCTTTAGCGATCACCTTTTGCGACCGTTTGCGTAGATGCTCTTCTTATTCTGGTACTCGTAAGCTAGCCACCATATTATGCTTAGCCGCTGCTGCAACCTCACCACTTTGCCTCTTCCTACCCATAAAGCTTTGCTAGTCTTGATACCCATGGTTATGGGATTGCTGAGTCCTCGTGGCTCAAAGTTACTACAACACCAGATGCAGGTTCAGCCGAGTTTGAAGCAGGAGATGGTTCAGTACTTCACCAGGAGCTCGATGAAGAGTTTGGCCGTATGCTTGTGACGTTTCGACAATCAGTAGTGGTTTTTCTACTAGGATTCGATCCTGACCTATGGCTTTATGTTGTTTTTGGTATCTTTCTTTTGGATCTTCGCCCGTAGTCGGGTTGTGATGTTTTGAATGATGTTTTGCTTATGTAATGTATTGTGTGAAGTGGCGAGTGTAAGCCAACTATCCTCTTTTGCAATTTAATCCCTCTTTTACATGAGTCGTGCAAAGATACCAAACTTGAGATCATTCTAGGATGGGCTTATACCTTTAAGTCGTGCCTCGACACGTAGGAGGTATAGTCCCATCCTGGCCATTACAAGTTGGTATTCAGAGCCTTCTCCGACCTACAAGCCCCCACTGATTGATCGAATCGTTGACGGTTGAGTCTAGGCACACACTTGAAAATGTTTTGAGTCCTATATATATATCGGAGAGTAGGAATTATTTTGCTTCTCATCTCTTTTCACTCTGGTGAGGACTCCTGGCGACTACTCTTGCCTCTTCTACTTTCAAAATTGCACCAAATTTTTTTAGGATCTCGCGAGTATTGTTTGGATTATTTCGATGTCTTTGTGACGAGAACATTGTTCTCGATGCCTCCTGTCATTAGGGGTTGTGGCAGTGTCCCGGGGAGTTGAGCTCCGAGGTGTTGTCGTCACAAATCCATCGCGGCAGTACTAGAATACTTAAGACGGCCGACATCGAAAACTCTCCTATGCGGTTAGTGGCAAGATAACCCCGACATCACCCAGTACTGGGGAGGTAGTTCGAGAGTATTGCCATAGCTTGTATAGTAGATGCGTTTCGAAGGTCCGAGGTAAACGGTTTCCGAGAAAGACTGGTTATGTGTTGAAGGATGGATACAGCTGGATGTATGTTTAGAGTTGATTGCGCGGTGCTTCCCCTGTATCCCCAACACCTGATTGCATAACTGGAAACTTTCGGAAATTAATAGGTGGGTTCATCCAGTAGTTCTAGGCATTCTTCCAACGGATGCACGATATGAAGTTCGGGGTTCTACATTGAGTGAAGTGGTTTTATGGACTTGTTCCGATCGGGAGTTGCATCTTAAAGGGTCCTTGGCTATGCTGATCCGGGGATTGCAAAACCCTTTTGTAACACGTTCCATGAGCTTTCAGCACGAAGATGTCGAACGAAGCTTCTATCTTGTACTTGTTCTATCTGTTCCTTGTTGCTTTTTTTATTTACTTTTTGTTCTCCAAGTGGCTTCTCGTCAAGTTGATGTACCTACGGAATCCATTCGTTCAATTCTCTGTTCGGATAGATATGCTGCAACAAAATCTTCTTCATAAACATATCTACCCTTTGTTCTTGTTTTGATTCTGGTATTCGAGTTGCTTCGATGTCAAATGTTGATTCCATACCTTTCCTAATCGGTATTCTCATATTTCTATGGGAGTGCTAGTTTTTCTTAACCATCAAGATGGTCATGTTTAATCCATTTCAACCGGTGTGCCTTCTCTTCAAGTTATTCCATACAGACGCCGTTGAGAAATCTGACGATTTATCTGTTTCATTCATCCCAAGCTATCTTTGTTTCCCACCCTCCCACCCTTCTTCTTCTCGGAGCAAGAGATTCTCAGATGAAATATCCATTTTATTCATGTGATGGTTCTTCATTCTTTCCTTCAGTGTTGTTATCCAGTGTTTTATCGTCAAGATGCTCAAGAGCTTCAAGTTCATCATTCTTTTGTTCTCAAATTCTGCCGGTGGATGTAATTAAAGATTTCGGTGTTGATCTTATCCTTTTCCTCATTTCACAATGCTTTCTTATTCCGGTGCACCAATTAGTCATTCTCCTCTTGCTATTCATATCCGGAGAGCTCAAGATATCTCAGAAGATTCGTGTTTCCATTCTTAATCCGTTCAAATTATTTTGAGGATTGTTATCTTATTCAAGTCATTTAATTCAACCGGTGCAATATCTCTTAAGCTATCTTTTCCAACGGTGATTTTTTTTTTGAGTGGGCCCTAACCCACAGGTCTTTTCCCAGGATCTTACCTGAATCTTCTTATTTTTCCGGAGAATTCTTTCAAATTGTGACGTAAGTATGGATTCCATCAGCCACATGCCTTCTCCAAGATCGCTTTCAAATTCTTTTATTTCGTTGGTTCAACCTTTTAAATTCTTCATTCCGGAGTGCTCAACAATTCTTAATGGCATTTCTCGTCTTCATTTTCAACATCTGAAGATCGGAGAAGAGTTTCTCTTAAATCTTGGCCCGTTCTTGAAGATTCGTGGTTCTAGCTTCTTGCCATCCTCATTATTGTTCAGATTGTGAGGAATTATTTTTTTATACCATCCGAAGCATTTCATGAATTCTTTTCGTTCTGTTCCTCCGAAGGCCATCATCTCAGAAGATTTCTTCGTTCTCAGTTTTCAACTTCGTCCTCCAAATATTCTTCATTGATGTCTCTTCGTTCGTCTCCATATTCTTACGGTGGTTCTTTCAAGATTACCCTTCCGTTGTTATCGTTTTAATTCACTCGTTCTTTTCATAATCCTACCGGTGCTTTGTTGAATACTTATCCAAGCTTGTGCGAGATCTCTCTTTAATTCTTTCCAACGAGAATAAGTAGTATGCCAAATCCTTTGGTTGTCATCAATTTAAATTGGTAAAGGAGATGCATGACATAATTCTTATTCTTATTTCATCCAAGTGGGTTAATCCCTTCGTTTAGAGTTTATTCATGAGGAATAAATTCTAGGTTTCAAGTTGTTCATCTTGTTTTCCGGAGCTCTATCTATATCATTGTAGGCCTTGAATCTTATTCTTTTCATCTTTCACTTCTCATGCTTTCATTACCGGAGTTCTTCATGGTGGTTCATCATGTTTTAATTAATCCTTGAAGTCTTCATCAAGATTCTTGTTGGAGCTCAAGCATTCTTCATCGTGCATTCCAATTGCAATCCGTTCTACCTTGTCTTTCTAGATGGTGTTATGTCATTCTTGACAATTCCTTCATGTTTTATGATTCACGAGTTTCAAGAATGAGATATTTAAACCATCATTTTCCTTGTTCAGGAGATCCTTTCAACCCCTCATTTTTATCTCTTGGAGTTATCTTGGGTTATAATTCACCTAAAAGTTTTCCCTGAGAATTGTTGCTATTATGGTGCTTATAAATGACCCAAGTTCTTCATTTATCATTCCGGTGAAATAAGTTTTTCGTTTCCTTGTTGATCTCTATCCAATCAATTGTTTAAGTTAGTGGCTGGTTGTCACCTCTTAGTTTTGAGATGTTTTCCATAAGCCCACATCAAGTTTATTCGTTTTCGTTGTAGATTTTTTTTTAAATCAACTCTATTCAACCCTTCTTCGTAAGGAGGATTTTCCTAATTCATTTGTGGGAGAAGTTGTCATTTTTCTTCTCCATTCATTTCTTTCATTGTTTCATATGCTATTCTTTCGTTCCGGAGGCTTTGTGATGTTGCTCTCTCCAAACCATCATATCGTTTTATCGAGATCATGTTCTTTCCCTTGCTTATCTTTTAACCGGAGTGTTGTTTTCTTCATTCAAGTTACGTCATCTTATCAAGTTTGCCTCTCTTTTCAACCGGAGTGCTCTTAACTTCGTCCATCTCTGTTGTATTCTTCTTTCAATTTGTTCAACCTCTCAAGGTTCGTGGTTTCACTCGTCTGTCGAAGAAGCAACTTTGTTTTACCTCTTCCTCTTCCGTTTTATCCGGTGCTATCTCTAGGATCTCGGGTCGAGATCCTCTGTTAGTGTGGGAGAGTTGTGATGCCCGAAGACCGATGTCCCAGAAGATTCCAGATGTTCCGGGGTTTCCCCTTGTGTTTCTTTGTGCGTGTGTTATTTATTTATTTTGCATTGCATCATGTCATCATGCCATCATGTCATATTTATTTTGCATCTCAACTTAAATAAATCGTGTGGACCTTCGGTCCATTTAAATCGAGGGAAGGATGACTTCTCTTTATAACATATCCTCCTAATATAGGGAGCTATATTAAATATTCCAGTTGTTGGAATTAACCAACACACGTGCATAATTTTCCCCATGCTTTTCCTACTTCGAGTTTCTCCTTCAAAAACCTTGCCAATATTTCTTTTCCGTTGTTTCGAGGTTCCTCCGAAAATTCGAACATTTTTGGACACTTCAATAATCAAGTCTTAGTTCAAGCCCATTTGAATTAAATTCAAATATGTTTGAATTATATCTCGATCTTGTCTTTTATATTTTTCTCGGACCGTGCTCATTTTTATGAGCCCGAGAAAATTAATAATCCCTTGTGCAACTTTTTCCTTAACCCCCCTCTTTCTTTTCATTTATTCTTTCCTCTATGTTCTTTTTCTTTTCCTTCTTCTCTTCTCTCTTTTTATTAAGAGAGAACCAGCCCAGGCCTCCTTTTGGCCCAATAGCCAAGGCCTTCTCCCCCACCAACCACCTCCCAGCCGCCCTTCTCTCCTCCTGGCCCATCAGCCAACCGGCTCAGGCCCATCTCCTGGCCCAACCGCGCCTAAACCCTAGCCCCGCAGCCTTCTCTCCCCCGACCCGCAGCTCCTCCCTCTCTTTCCCCTCGTGCGCCGCCAGCGCTCCACCTCTCGAGCGCCCGACCCCCTTTCTCCTCGTCCCCCCGTCGCTCTCCCCATCTCCCCTCGTCTCCATCTTCAGGGCCCCGAGGGACAAGCACCCGAGCGCCTCCGCCAGGCTCTCCATCGCCAAGCCAGCCGCCCTGCCTCGACAGCAGTGCCTGCGGGCCTCCTCCGCGCCGTCCTTCGCCCCAGCGCCGCGCCTCTCCAGCGCCCTCGAGCAGCCTGCAGCGCCCCGATTCCCCCGAGCCTCTCATCTCCTGCGCGCCTCGGTCTCCCCCGTGCGGCCCCTCTCCAGCGTCGCCTGCGCCTCTGCCTCGCCCCCTGGCGCCCCGCGGGCGAGCCGCCGGGCCAGGGAGGCCACCGCGCCACGCAGCCGCGCCCCTGCCTCGTCTCCAGCCGGGCCGCAAGCCGCGCCCCTTCCTCCAGCGCGCCCGCGAGCCGGCTGCCCCAAGGCTCCGCTGCAGCCTCCCTTCCTCCACGCGCCAAGGCCGCGCCTCCTCTCGCAGTCCACGCGCCAAGCTCCGCATCGCCAAGGCCAGCAGCAGCCGCCGCTTGTCCCTCTGCTTCTTCACTGGCCTTCCGCGCAGGCGTGTTCCCGAGCGCCTCCTTGCTGCTGCCTCCGTGAAGCCCGTGTGTTTTTGTTCTTTTGTGTGCATCGGTTTGTGTCAAGTTCGTCTACGACCCGAGTACAACTACAGCTGGAGTGTTTTCCGTCAAGTTCGACTACCGACGACTTGAACATCTACGACGCGAGAACGAGCCCCCCAAGTACCAAGACGACCGACTCGACAAGTACCCCTCCGATGACAAGTACCTCTACGGCATGTACCACTACCGTCGCCCGGAAACGATGGATGCGCCAAGTACCACGACTACTCGGAGACCCCAAGTACCCCTACCGTCGCCCCGTGTACCTCTACGGAACGTGTACGACTCCGAAACAAGAACGACTACACATGACGACGAACGCCAAGTACCACCACGTCCGACGATGTGACATGAACCCCTACGACAAGTACCTCTCCGAACGGGATGTGAACGACTACACGTGTACCTCTACGGAACAACTACTTCCTCTTCGGAAACGTGAACCACTACTTCCTCTACGACCCGCGAGAACGTCTACTTCCACTACGTCCCTCAACGACTTGACCCCTCCGAGAATGATTGTCCCGAAGGTATAACCCGAGACGATGACCCGTGGAATGCTTGTGATGTGGTTGTATGAGATGTTTCCTTGTGCTCTGTGCCATTTCGTCCTTTTGTCATGTTCCTCGGTTGCCTCGTCGCCGACCCGTGGGAACCCGGCAACGGGATCACCCCATCTTCTTGCATGTCACGCTTCGCCACCTTGCTTTTGCACCGGCTTCTCGACGAGTTGTCGGATCATCCGAACGCTGCCGTGGCACCGTTTCCATTCTCGTCGCCAAGACACTCCTTTCCTTCCGTCGTGGCGACCAAATACTTCATATCTCTCTTGTCAACTTTAATAAAAATTGCATAAAACTTGTTCATGTCATCCGCATCATGTTAACAACATTATAATGTTTAATTGTTGTTGCTTTGATAATTGCTAGCATGCTCATGGGTTTTTTTTCCTGGAATTGTTGTTGTTATTTACGGCCTCATTTAAATTGCCTAGATAGGTAGTTTGTTTTTGCTTCACCTCTTTCCATGTTAACAAACATTTAATCTTGTCTTGTAATAAACGAGAGTCAATTAAATAATTAAAATGTGGTGTTTCGTCAATATGCAACTCATTGCATATTGAGCTCCACTTAACTTGTAGTCTTGTTTGTGCATTTTACCATTGCCATGCATATTTAAACCGGACATGCATCATACTTGCTTGTGCATCGTATGCCATGAGTAGGCTTGTGTGTTTACCGTGTTGCTTGTTTCTTTCCGGTTGCTTCTCTTGATAGCTTCGTTGTCGTTCCGGAGTTGTGAGGTTTCGCCCGACTGTGTTGCTCCGTCTTCTTCATGGACTGGTTCTTCTCCCTTGCGGAATCCCAGGCAAGATGATCATACCCTTGGATACCTTTACTACCATTGCCATGCTTAGTTGTCTCGATGCTATCGTTACATGTCGCGCTACCCATCTTTTATGTCAGCCTCTCCTTGTTGCCATGAAACCTCTAACCTTGAACCCTTCCTAGCAAAACCACTGTTTGGCTATGTTACCCGCTTGCTCAGCCCCTCTTATAGCGTTGTTAGTTGCAGGTGAAGATGAAGTTCGTTCCAGGAGGGAACTTGTTGTTGGTATATCACAATATCTATAATTATTATTAACACACCTATATACTGGGCATGGGTGGAAGGCTTGGCCTTTTGCTCGGTGTTTTGTTCCACTCATGCCACCTTAGGCGCCGATAAACCGGCATTAAGTTCCTTGATTTTGCGTTCCTTACACGATGGGTGGATGGGGACCCCTTGACAGTTCGACTTTGAATAAAACTCCTCCAGCAAGGCCCAACTTTGGTTTTAATTTGCTCATAATAACAACTTAATTAATTAATTAAATTGCGTAGGGAGTTAGGCTACCCGAGGATTCTTTCTACATAGCAGGGGGGCCAGTGCTGATGGTGTTGGTCCCAAACGGGGAGCCTGCGGGGCCACCACGGGGAAACTCGAGGATTGGCTCCCGTAGCTTCACCCATCCGGTCGTGTCCTGAGACGAGATACGCGCGGCTACTATCAGGGTGTCGACACACCGGGAGGTCTTGCTGGACTTGTTTTACCATTGTCGAAATGTCTTGTGCTACCGGGAAGCCGAGCCTGATCGGATTTCCCTAAGATAAGGAGTGTTGATATTATATTTATCACTTCAGCTAATCGTGAGAGCTTGTGATGGGCTAAGTTGGGACACCCCTACAGGGTTATGATCTTTCGAAAGCCGTGCCCGCGGTTATGTGGCAGATTGGAATTTGTTAATGTCCGGTTGTAGAAAACTTGATAGAGGATCCGAAGTAAAACACACAACTGTGTGAGTAACCGTGACTGTCTCTTTCACTTTGAGAAGAGAACACGGTGGGGTTATGTTTGACTCGTATGTAGTTCAGGATCTTTAGCGATCACCTTTTGCGACCGTTTGCGTAGATGCTCTTCTTATTCTGGTACTCGTAAGCTAGCCACCATATTATGCTTAGCCGCTGCTGCAACCTCACCACTTTGCCTCTTCCTACCCATAAAGCTTTGCTAGTCTTGATACCCATGGTTATGGGATTGCTGAGTCCTCGTGGCTCACAGTTACTGCAACACCAGATGCAGGTTCAGCCGAGTTTGAAGCAGGAGATGGTTCAGTACTTCACCAGGAGCTCGATGAAGAGTTTGGCCGTATGCTTGTGAAATTTCGACGATCAGTAGTGGTTTTTCTACTAGGATTCGATCCTGACCTGTGGCTTTATGTTGTTTTTGGTATCTTTCTTTTGGATCTTTGCCCGTAGTCGGGTTGTGATGTTTTGAATGATGTTTTGCTTATGTAATGTATTGTGTGAAGTGGCGAGTGTAAGCCAACTATCCTCTTTTGCAATTTAATCCCTCTTTTACATGAGTCGTGCAAAGATACCAAACTTGAGATCATTCTAGGATGGGCTTATACCTTTAAGTCGTGCCTCGACACGTAGGAGGTATAGTCCCATCCTGGGCATTACAGACATGAAGCCGGATACAACCTCGTCCTTGAAGGCAAGTCCGGGGGCTACTAAGGGAGTCCTGTATTTAGGGGTCCTAAGGCGTCCGAGTCATTGATGCTAGGCCGGATTGATGGGCCGTGAAGATAGGAGCAGAAGGCCCTCCCCCGTGTTCGGTTAGGACTCCAATGTATGTAGTAAGGCAAGAAAGATGTCCGGATGTAACGATTCCTTCCTCCCCAAGTCACCTTTGTAACCCTAGGATCGCTCCGGCATGTATATAAGCCGAGGGGTTTAGACCGTAGAAACAACAGAATCATAGTCTTCACATAAGCTAGACTCCTAGGATTTAGCCATTACGATCTCGAGGTAGATCAACTCTTGTAACCTATATTCAGCAAGATCAATCAAGCAGGACGTAGGGTATTACCTCGATCGAGAGGGCCTGAACCTGGGTAAACATCATGTCCCCTGTCTCCTGTTACCATCGATCCTTAGATGCACAACTTGGCCCCCCCTACCCGAGATCTGCCGGTTTTGACGCTGACAGCTGTCTCTAATGCATAACCCCAAAATGATAGTGGTAAATCAGTAAGAGACATCACAGATCGCACCATATCTAATAAAGTAGGTTACGACATTTGGACACACCATTACACTGTGGTGTTCAAGGTTGCGTAAGTTGCGAAACTATTCCACATTGTTTTAAATGAATACCAAACTCATAACTCAAATATTCGACTCCGCGATCAGATCGTAGAAACTTTGTTTTCTTGTTACAATGATTCTCTACTTCAATCTGAAATTCTTTGAACTTTTCAAATGTTTCATACTTGTGTTTCATTAAGTAGATATACCCATATCTACTCAAATCATCTGTGAAGGTCAAAAAATGATGATACCCGCCGCGAGCCTCAACACTCATCGGACCGCATACATCGTTATGTACTATTTCCAGTAAGTTAGTTGTGCGCTCCATGGTTCCGGAGAACGGAGTTTCGGTCATCTTACCCATGAGGCATGGTTCGCAAGTATCAAATGATTCATAATCAAGTGATTCCAAAAGCCCATCTGCATGGAGTTTCTACATGCGTTTTACACCAATATGACCTAAACGGCAGTGCCACAAGTATGTTGCAGTATCATTATCAACTCTGCATCTTTTGGCTTCAATATTATGAATATGTGTATTACTACAATTGAGATTCAATAAACCATTCACCTTGGGTGTATGACCATAGAAGGTTTTATTCATGTAAACAGAATAACAATTATTCTTTGACTTAAATGAATAATCTATTGCAATAAACATGAACCAATCTAGTTCATGCTCGACACAAACACCAAATAACATTTATTTAGGTTTAACACTAATCCCGAAAGTACATGGAGTGTGTGATGATGATCATATCAATATTGGAACTACTTCCAACACACATCGTCACCTCACCCTCAACTAGTCTTCGTTTATTCTGCAACTCCTGTTTCGAGTTACTAATCTTAGCAACCGAACATGTATCAAATACCCAGGGGCTACTATTAACATTAGTGAGGTACACATCAATACATTTATATCAAATATACCTTTGTTCACTTCGCCATCCTTCTTATCTGCCAAATATTTGGGGCAGTTCCGCTTTCAGTGACCATTTCCTTTGCAGTAGAAGCACTTAGCTTCAGGCTTGGGTCTAGCTTTGGGCTTCTTCTCGAGAGCGACAACTTGCTTGCCATTCCTTTTTGAAGTTCCCTTACATTTCCTTTGCCCTTTTCTTGAAACTAGTGGTCTTGTTAACCATCAACAATTGACGCTCTTTCTCGATTTCTACCTTCGTTGATTTCAGCATCATGAAGAGCTCGAGAATCATTTTTGTCATCCCTTGCATATTATAGTTCATCACGAAGTTCCAGTAACTTGGTGATAGTGACTAGAGAACTCCGTCAATCGCTATCTTATCTGGAAGATTAACTCCCATTTGATTCAAGCGATTGTAGTACTCAAACATTCTGAGCACATGCTCACTGGTTGAGCCATTCTCCTCCATCTTGTAGGCAAAGTACTTGTCAGGGGTCTCATACCTCTTGACACGGGCATGAGTCTGAAATACAAATTTCAACTCTTGGAACATCTCATATGCTCTGTGGCGTTCAAACATTTTTGAAGTCCCGGTCCTAAGCCGTAAAGCATGGCGCACTAAACTAAGTCATCATACCAAACTTGTCAAACATTCATAACGTCTGCATCTGCTCCTGCAATAGGTCTGTCAGTATGTCACCCAGTGTTGCATCAAGGACATAATTCTTCTGTGCAGCAATGAGGATAATCCTCAGATCACGGACCCAGTCCGCATCATTGCTACTATCATCTTTCAATTTTTCCGTAGGAACATATCAAAAACATAGGGGAGCTACAACGTGAGCTATTGATCTACAACATAATCTGCAAATACTAACATGACTAAGTTTATGATAAATTAAAGTTCAGTTAATCAAATTACTTAAGAACTCCCACTTAGATAGACATCCCTCAAGTCATCTAAATGATCACGTGATCCAAATCAACTAAACCATGTCCGATCATCACGTGAGATGGAGTATCTTTCAATGGTGAACATCTTATGTTGATCATATCTACTATATGATTCACGTTCAACCTTTCGGTCTCCAGTGTTCCGAGGCCATGTATGTACATGCTAGGCTCATCAAGTTTAACCCAAGTATTCTGCATGTGCAAAACTTTCTTACACCCGTTGTATGTGAACGTAGAGCTTATCACACCCGATCATCACGTGGTGTCTTGGCACGACGAACTGTCACAACGGTGCATACTCAGGGAGAACACTTGTACCTTGAAATTTTAGTAAGGGATCATCTTATAATGCTACCGTCGTTCTAAGAAAAATAAGATGCATAAAAAGATAAACATCACATGCAATCAAAATATGTGACATGATATGGCCATCATCATCTTGTGCTTTTGATCTCCATCTCCAAAGCATCGTCATGATCTCCATCGTCACCGGCTTGACACCATGATCTTCATTATAGCGTCGTGGTCGTCTCGCCAACTATTGCTACTACTACTACTATCGCTAACTCATAGTGATAAAGTAAAGAAATTACATGGCGTTCGCAGTTCATACAATAAAGAGACAACCATAAGGTATAACTCATCACGTCTTGACCATATCACATCACAACATGCCCTACAAAAATAAGTTAGACATGCTCTACTTTGTTGTTGCAATTTTTATGTGGCTGCTACGGGCTTCTAGCAAGAACCATTCTTACCTACGACACAAACACCACAGTGGTGATTTATCAAGTTTGTTGTTTTAACCTTCAATAAAGATCGGCCGCAGTCAAATTCGATTCAACTAAAGCAAGAGAGACAGACACCCGCCAGCCACCTTTATGCAAACAAGTTGCACGTAACGGTGGAACCGGTCTCATGAACGCGGTCATGTAATGTTGGTCCGGGCCGCTTGATCTTAAAATACCGCCGAATCAAAATAAGACGTTGGTTATAAGTAGTATGAACATCACCGCCCACAACTCCTTTGTGTTCTACTCGTGCATATCATCTACGCATAGACCTGGCTCATGATGCCACTTTTGGGAACGTAGCATGCAATTTCAAAAATTTCCTACGCTCACGCAAGATATATCTAGGAGATGCATAGCAACGAGACGGGAAGAGTGTGTCCACGTACCCTCGTAGACCGAAAGAGTAAGCCTTAGATTAATGCGATTGATGTAGTCTAACATCTCCGCGATTCAACCGATCAAGCACCAAACATACGGCACCTCCGAGTTCAGCACACGTTCAGCTTGATGACGTCCCTCGAGCTCTTGATCCAGTAGAGGGTCGAGGGAGAGTTCCGGCAGTACGACGGCGTGTTGACGGTGATGGTGAAGTAGATCGTGCAGGGCTTCGCCTAAGCACTACTACAATATGACCTGAGGTGTAAACTGAAGGAAATATGCCCTAGAGGCAATAATAAAGATGTTATTTGTATTTCCTTATATCATGATAAATGTCTTTTATTCATGCTAGAATTGTATTAACCGGAAACTTAGTACATGTGTGGATACATAGACAAAACAGTATGTCCCTAGTATGCCTCTACTAGACTAGCTCATTGATCAAAGATGGTTATGTTTCCTAGCCATAGACATGAGTTGTCATTTGATCAACGGGATCACATCATTAGGAGAATGATGTGATGGAGAAGACCCATCCGTTAGCATAGCACTATGATCGTTTAGTTTAACTGCTATTGCTTTCTTCATGACTTATACATGTTCCTATGACTATGAGATTATGCAACTCCCGAATACCGTAGGAACACCTTGTGTGCTATCAAACGTCACAACATAACTGGGTGATCATAAAGATGCTCTACAGGTGTCTCCGAAAGTATTTGTGGTGTTGGCATAGATCAAGATTAGGATTTGTCACTCCGAGTGTCGGAGAGGTATCTCTGGGCCCTCTCGGTAACACACATCATAATAAGCCTTGCAAGCAAAAGACTAATGAGTTAGTCACGAGATAATGTGTTACGGAACGAGTAAAGAGACTTGCCGGTAACGAGATTGAACTAGGTATAAAGATACCGACGATCGAATCTCGGGCAAGTAACATACCGTTTGACAAAAGGAACAACGTATGTTGTTATGCGGTTCTGACCGATAAAAGATCTTCGTAGAATGTGTAGGAGCCAATATGAACATCCAGGTTCCGCTATTGGTTATTGACCGGAGATGAGTCTCGGTCATGTCTACATAGTTCTCGAACCCGTAGGGTCCGCACGCTTAACGTTTGATGACGATCGGTATTATGAGTTTATGTGTATTGATGTACCGAAAGGTAGTTCGGAGTCCTGGATGAGATCACGGACATGACGAGGAGTCTCGGAATGTCCGAGACACAAAGATTGATATATTGGACGGCTATATTCGGACACCGGAAGTATACCGGAAAAGTTTCGGATTTATCGGGAATGCCGGAGGGGGTTACCGGAACCCCCTACGAGAGGGGATGGTCCATAGTTCGCCTAAAGGGAAAGAGAGAGGCAGCCCATAGGGCTGGCCGGCGCCCCCACCTAGGGTTCCTAGTTGGACTAGGATTGGGGGGGGGGGGCGCCACCTCTCCTATTCCTTTCCCCCTTCTTCCTTTCGGTGAATCCTACTAGGAATAGGATTGCAATCCTATTCCTAGTAGGACTCCTTCCTTAGCCGCACCAGGAAGGGCCGGCCGGCCTCCCTCCCCTGCTCCTTTATATACGGGGGCAGGGGGGCACCCAAAGACACACAAGTTGAATTGTTTTAGCCGTGTGCGGTGCCCCCCTCCACAGAATCACACCTCGGTCATACCGTCGCGGAGCTTAGGCGAAGCCCTGCGCCGGTGAACCCATCATATCCGTCACCACGCCGTCGTGCTGATGAAACTCTCCCGTGAAGCTCAACTGGATCAAGAGCTCGTGGGACGTCATCAAGCTGAACGTGTGCTGAACGCGGAGGTGCCGTACGTTCGGTGCTTGATCGGTTGGATCGCGAAGAAGTTCGACAACATCAACCGCGTCACTTGACGCTTCCGCTCCCGGTCTACGAGGGTACGTAGACACACTCTCCCCTCTCGTTGCTATGCATCTGGTAGATAGATCTTGCGTGATCGTAGGAAAATTTTAAAATACTACGTTCCCCAACAGTGGCATCAGAGCCAGGTCTATGCGTAGATGATATGCACGAGTAGAACACAATGAGATTGTGGGCGATACTAGTCATACTGCTTACCAGCATGTCATACTTTGCTTCGGCGGTATTGTGAGATGAAGCGGCCCGGACCGACATTACGCGTACGCTTACGCGAGACTGGTTTCACCGTTACGAGCACTCGTTGCTTAAAGGTGACTGGCGGGTGTCTGCCTCTCTCACTTTAGCTGAATCAAGTGTGGCTACGCCCGGTCCTTGTGAAGGTTAAAACAGCACATACTTGATGAAACATCGTTGTGGTTTTGTATGCGTAGGTAAGAACGGTTCTTGCTAAGCCCGTAGCAGCCACGTAAAACTTGCAACAAACAAAGTAGAGGACGTCTAACTTGTTTTTGCAGGGCATGTTGTGATGTGATATGGACAAGACATGATGAGTTATACGGTTTTGTATGAGATGATCATGTTTTGTAAAGTTATCGGCAACTGGCAGGAGCCATATGGTTGTCGCTTTATTGTATGAAATGCAATCGCCATGTAATTGCTTTACTTTATCACTAAGCGGTAGCGATAGTCATAGAAGCAATAGTTGGCGAGACGACAACGATGCTACGATGAAGATCAAGGTGTCAAGCCGGTGATGAAGGTGATCATGACGGTGCTTTGGAGATAGAGATCAAAAGCACAAGATGATGATGGCCATATCATGTCACATATTTTGATTGCATGTGATGTTTATCTTATTATGCTTCTTATTTTGCTTAGGACGACGGTAGCATTATAAGATGATCCCTTACTAAATTTCAAGGTATAAGTGTTCTCCCTGAGTATGCACCGTTGCGAAAGTTCGTCGTGCCGAGACACCACGTGATGATCGGGTGTGATAAGCTCTACGTTCAAATACAACGGGTGTAAGCCAGTTTTGCACACGCAGAATACTCGGGTTAAACTTGACGAGCCTAGCATATACAGATATGGCCTCGGAACACTGGAGACCGAAAGGTCGAGCGTGAATCATATAGTAGATATGATCAACATAAGATGTTCACCATTGAAAACTACTCCATCTCACGTGATGATCGGACATGGTTTAGTTGATTTGGATCACGTGATCATTTAGATGACCAGAGGGATGTCTATCTAAGTGGGAGTTCTTTAAATTAATATTGAACTTTAATTTATCATGAACTTAGTCCTGATAGTTTTGCATATCTATGTCGTTGTAGATCAATGGCCCGTGCTACCGTTCCTTTGAATTTTAATGCATTCCTAGAGAAAGCTAAGTTGAAAGATGATGGTAGCAATTACACGGACTGGGTCCGTAACCTGAGGATTATCCTCATTGCTGCACAGAAGAATTATGTCCTTGAAGCACCGCTAGGTGACAAACCCCCTTCCGCTGATGCAGACGCTTTGAACGTCTGGCAGTCACGGTCTGATGACTACACGATAGTTCAGTGTGCCATGCTTTACGGCTTAGAACCGGGACTTCAACGACGTTTTGAACGTCATGGAGCATATGAAATGTTCCAGGAGTTGAAGTTAATATTTCAAGCAAATGCCCGAATTGAGAAATATGAGATTTCCAATAAGTTCTACAGCTGCAAAATGGAGGAGAATAGTTCTATCAGTGAACACTTGCTCAGAATGTCTGGGTACTACAATCATATGACTCAACTTGGTTGCAATGTTGACGAGGATAGTGTTATTGATAGAGTTCTTCAATCACTGCCACCAAGCTATAAAGGCTTCGTGATGAACTATAACATGCAAGGGATGCAAAAGACAATTCCCGAGCTCTTCGCTATGCTCAAAGCTGCAGAGGTAGAAATCAAAAAGGAGCATCAAGTGTTGATGGTTAACAAGACCACTAGTTTCAAGAAAAAGGGCAAGGGAAAGAAAGGGAACTTCAAAAAGAATAGCAAGTCAGTTGCTACTTCAACGAAGAAACCCAAATCTGGAGCCAAGCCTGAAACTGAGTGCTTCTACTGCAAGGGGACTGGACACTGGAAGCGGAACTGCCCCAAGTATTTGGCGGATAAGAAGGATGGCAAGATGAACAAAGGTATATGTGATATACATGTTATTGATGTGTACCTTACTAATGCTCGTAGTAGTACCTGGGTATTTGATACCGGTTCGGTTGCTAATATTTGTAACTCGAAACAGGGACTACGGATTAAACGAAGATTAGCTAAGGACGAGGTGACGATGCGCGTGGGAAACGGTTCCAAAGTCGATGTGATCGCCGTCGGCACGCTACCTCTACATCTACCTTCGGGATTAGTTTTAGACCTAAATAATTGTTATTTGGTGCCAGCGTTAAGCATGAACATTATTTCTGGATCTTGTTTATTGCGAGACGGTTATTCATTTAAATCAGAGAATAATGGTTGTTCCATTTTAATGAATAATATCTTTTATGGTCATGCACCCTTGAAGAGTGGTCTATTCTTATTGGATCTCGATTGCAGTGATACACATATTCATAATATTGAAACCAAAAGATGCAAGGTTAATAATGATAGTGCAACTTATTTGTGGCACTGCCGTTTAGGTCATATTGGTGTAAAACGCATGAAGAAACTCCATAATGATGGACTTTTGGAATCACTTGATTATGAATCACTTGGTGCTTGCGAACCATGCCTCATGGGCAAGATGACTAAAACTCCGTTCTCCGGAACTATGGAGCGAGCAACAGATTTGTTGGAAATCATACATACTGATGTATGTGGACCAATGAGTGTTGATGCTCGCGGCGGGTGTCGTTATTTTCTGACCTTCACTGATGATTTGAGCAGATATGGGTATATCTACTTAATGAAACACAAGTCTGAAACATTTGAAAAGTTCAAAGAATTTCAGAGTGAAGTAGACAATCATCATAACAAGAAAATAAAGTTCCTACGATCTGATCGTGGAGGAGAATATTTGAGTTACGAGTTTGGTCTTCATTTGAAACAATGTGGAATAGTTTCACAACTCACGCCACCTGGAACACCACAGCGTAATGGTGTGTCCGAACGTCGTAACCGTACTTTATTGGATATGGTGCGATCTATGATGTCTCTTACCGATTTACCACTATCGTTTTGGGGTTATGCTTTAGAGACAGCTGCATTCATGTTAAATAGGGCACCATCTAAATCCGTTGATACGACACCTTATGAACTATGGTTTGGCAAGAAACCAAAGTTGTCGTTTCTTAAAATTTGGGGCTGCGATGCTTATGTGAAAACACTTCAACCTGATAAGCTCGATCCCAAGTCGGAAAAATGTGTCTTCATAGGATACCCAAAAGAGACTGTTGGGTACACCTTCTATCACAGATCCGAAGGCAAAATATTCGTTGCTAAGAACGGATCCTTTCTAGAAAAAGAGTTTCTCTCGAAAGAAGTGAGTGGGAGTAAAGTAGAACTTGATGAGGTAATTGTACCTTGTCCCAGATTGGAAAGTAGTACATCACAGGAAATTGTTCCAGTGATTCCTACACCAATTAGTGAGGAAGTTAATGATAATGATCAAGAAACTTCGGATCAAGTTTCTACTGAACGTCGTAGATCAACCAGAGTACGTTCCGCACCAGAGTGGTACGGCAACCCAGTTCTGGAAATCATGTTACTAGACCATGATGAACCTACGAACTATGAGGAAGCGATGATGAGCCCAGATTCCGCAAAATGGCTTGAAGCCATGAAATCTGAGATGGGATCCATGTATGAGAACAAAGTATGGACTTTGGTTGACTTGCCCGATGATCGGCAAGCCATCGAAAATAAATGGATCTTCAAGAGGAAGACCGACGCAGACGGTAATATTACTGTTTACAAAGCTCGACTTGTTGCGAAAGGTTTTCGACAAGTTCAAGGAGTTGACTACGATGAGACCTTCTCACCCGTAGCGATGCTTAAGTCTGTCCGAATCATGTTAGCAATTGCCGCATTTTATGATTATGAAATCTGGCAAATGGATGTCAAAACTGCATTCCTAAATGGATATCTCAAAGAAGAGTTGTATATGATGCAACCAGAAGGTTTTGTCGATCCAAAAGGTGCTAACAAAGTATGCAAGCTCCAGCGATCCATCTATGGACTGGTGCAAGCATCTCGGAGTTGGAATATACGCTTTGATGAGGTGATCAAAGCATATGGTTTTATACAGACTTTTGGAGAAGCCTGTATTTACAAGAAAGTGAGTGGGAGCTCTGTAGCATTTCTAATATTATATGTAGATGACATATTGTTGATTGGAAATGATATAGAATTTCTGGATAGTATAAAAGGATACTTGAATAAAAGTTTTTCAATGAAAGACCTCGGTGAAGCTGCTTATATATTAGGCATCAAGATCTATAGAGATAGATCAAGACGCTTAATTGGACTTTCACAAAGCACATACCTTGATAAGATTTTGAAGAAGTTCAAAATGGATCAGTCAAAGAAAGGGTTCTTGCCTGTTTTACAAGGTATGAAGATGAGTAAGACTCAATGCCCGACCACTGCAGAAGATAGAGAGAAAATGAAAGTCATTCCCTATGCCTCAGCCATAGGATCTATCATGTATGCAATGCTGTGTACCAGACCTGATGTGTGCCTTGCTATAAGTCTAGCAGGGAGGTACCAAAGTAATCCAGGAGTGGATCACTGGACAGCGGTCAAAAACATCCTAAAGTATCTGAAAAGAACAAAGGATATGTTTCTCGTATATGGAGGTGACAAAGAGCTCGTCGTAAACGGTTACGTCGATTCTAGCTTTGACACTGATCCGGATGACTCAAAGTCACAAACCGGATATGTATTTTTATTGAACGGTGGAGCTGTCAGCTGGTGCAGTTCCAAGCAGAGCGTCGTGGCGGGATCTACGTGTGAAGCGGAATACATAGCTGCTTCAGAAGCAGCAAATGAAGGAGTCTGGATGAAGGAGTTCATATCCGATCTAGGTGTAGTACCTAGTGCATCGGGTCCAATGAAAATCTTTTGTGACAACACTGGAGCCATAGCCTTGGCGAAGGAATCCAGGTTTCACAAGAGAACAAAGCACATCAAAAGACGCTTCAATTCCATCCGCGATCTAGTCAAGGAGGGAGACATAGAGATTTGCAAAATACATACGGATCTGAATGTTGCAGACCCGTTGACTAAGCCTCTTCCACGGGCAAAACATGATCAGAACCAAGACTCCATGGGTGTGAGGATCATCACTTTGTAATCTAGATTATTGACTCTAGTTCAAGTGGGAGACTGAAGGAAATATGCCCTAGAGGCAATAATAAAGATGTTATTTGTATTTCCTTATATCATGATAAATGTCTTTTATTCATGCTAGAATTGTATTAACCGGAAACTTAGTACATGTGTGGATACATAGACAAAACAGTATGTCCCTAGTATGCCTCTACTAGACTAGCTCATTGATCAAAGATGGTTATGTTTCCTAGCCATAGACATGAGTTGTCATTTGATCAACGGGATCACATCATTAGGAGAATGATGTGATGGACAAGACCCATCCGTTAGCATAGCACTATGATCGTTTAGTTTAACTGCTATTGCTTTCTTCATGACTTATACATGTTCCTATGACTATGAGATTATGCAACTCCCGAATACCGTAGGAACACCTTGTGTGCTATCAAACGTCACAACGTAACTGGGTGATCATAAAGATGCTCTACAGGTGTCTCCAAAAGTATTCGTGGTGTTGGCATAGATCAAGATTAGGATTTGTCACTCCGAGTGTCGGAGAGGTATCTCTGGGCCCTCTCGGTAACACACATCATAATAAGCCTTGCAAGCAAAAGACTAATGAGTTAGTCACGAGATAATGTGTTACGGAACAAGTAAAGAGACTTGCCGGTAACGAGATTGAACTAGGTATAAAGATACCGACGATCAAATCTCGGGCAAGTAACATACCGTTTGACAAAAGGAACAACGTATGTTGTTATGCGGTTCTGACCGATAAAAGATCTTCGTAGAATGTGTAGGAGCCAATATGAACATCCAGGTTCCGCTATTGGTTATTGACCGGAGATGAGTCTCGGTCATGTCTACATAGTTCTCGAACCCGTAGGGTCCGCACGCTTAACGTTTGATGACGATCGGTATTATGAGTTTATGTGTACTGATGTACCGAAAGGTAGTTCGGAGTCCCGGATGAGATCACGGACATGACGAGGAGTCTCGGAATGTCCGAGACATAAAGATTGATATATTGGACGTCTATATTCGGACACCGGAAGTATACCGGAAAAGTTTCGGATTTATCGGGAATGCCGGAGGGGGTTACCGGAACCCCCTACGAGAGGGGATGGTCCATAGTTCGCCTAAAGGGAAAGAGAGAGGCAGCCCATAGGGCTGGCCGGCGCCCCCACCTAGGGTTCCTAGTTGGACTAGGATTGGGGGGGGGCGCCACCTCTCCTATTCCTTTCCCCCTTCTTCCTTTCGGTGAATCCTACTAGGAATAGGATTGCAATCCTATTCCTAGTAGGACTCCTTCCCTAGCCGCACCAGGAAGGGCCGGCCGGCCTCCCTCCCCTGCTCCTTTATATACGGGGGCAGGGGGCACCCAAAGACACACAAGTTGAATTGTTTTAGCCGTGTGCGGTGCCCCCTCCACAGAATCACACCTCGGTCATACCGTCGCGGAGCTTAGGCGATGCCCTGCGCCGATGAACACATCATATCCGTCACCACGTCGTCGTGCTGACGAAACTCTCCCGTGAAGCTCAACTGGATCAAGAGCTCGTGGGACGTCATCAAGCTGAACGTGTGCTGAACGCGGAGGTGCCGTACGTTCGGTGCTTGATCGGTTGGATAGTGAAGAAGTTCGACAACATCAACCGCGTCACTTGACGCTTCCGCTCCCGGTCTACGAGGGTACGTAGACACACTCTCCCCTCTCGTTGCTATGCATCTGGTAGATAGATCTTGCGTGATCGTAGGAAAATTTTAAAATACTACGTTCCCCAACATAAACTGTGGAGGGGGCACCACACACGACTAAGAGAATAACTTGTGTTCTATAGGTGCCTTCCCCATATATATAAAGGAGGGAGAGGGAGGGAGGCATCCATAGGGGGCGCGTGTCACACCCCAAAAATATTTATTTGGAATTTTGAAAACTTTTCAAAATTTTAGCTAAGATTTAAAAAATTTCTTGGAGGGTTCTGTTTGAAGGGTGGACTTATTTGATTTAATTGTTTTGGAGGTTTTCAAAACTTTTTCTCTCTAAAGAATCTTTGGTTTTTGGTTATTTATTTTCAAGGGCAAAAGTCCTTTCCACCTCTTCTAACACCATAAAACTTCTCCAAATATTTTTTTTGTCACTACAAAAATTACCTCTCAAGTCATGCACACCTTCTGTGGTATTATTCAACTCCTCCCCACTCCACAAAAATATTATTTCTACATATTTTGAATTCCAAAAGTGGAATTTGAATTAATCATAGTTTCTTGACATTTACAAAGGAACTATATTTTCTATGACTCTTCTGCCTCTACCAAAATTATCCCTACATATATATGGTACCCTTAACCCATTTCTTCAAAAATCTTTGGTCCCACAGTTCAAAAATTTCAAACCAAATTCAATTCAAATTTGGTCCAGAAATCATATTTCTGCCCCAAACCATTTCCAAACTTCACCAAAATTCTTGGCCTCCTGGCAAACTCATTTTTGAGTAACTACACACCACCACACAAGACCCCATGATCAACCAAGTTGTTTAAGACCTCAAAGCATTTCATCAAACAGTTGGCAGGCATACTGTTCCACACTGAATAAAATTCAGTTAACTGAATTCTTCAGCCGACAGGGGCCGGCGATGCCGTGCACCCCTCATCTTCCTCTCCCGCACGGCGATGTCGCCCGCTTTCATTGCCGC